>JARWIR010000002.1:75633812-76253812 GCA_029959085.1 Nemophila menziesii | reverse complement strand
AAATTCACAATCAGTCACTACTGAAAATAAAAAAATACCACCGTGAGCCACCACAATGACCCATCTATGAACAAGAAATGAGAAAATCATGTGGTATCATTCCAAAAACCTTTTGGTTAACAATAATGATAAAAGAGAAGTTATTATTTTTGTTCGTATAAATAAATAATAATCTATTGAAAAAGAACAATTAAGAATTCATGGAATAATTTCAACCTCAATTGAAGTAACATGGCCATCGGTGATAAATAAAGTAATATAAAAAAATGGCAAACATGTTTATGTTGATTTTTCAATAAGTACAAAACAATAAATATTCTTTTCTTAACTTTTGACAGATTTCGAATGTAAATATAGGTATAGTAGAAATGTAATTTTGATGTAAAATTGATGTATGAAATAGAGTTTTTATAGATTATGTATTGGTGATTTAATCTGAATTTATTATTTCTTTTTAGAAATTGCAGTTCTAAATACAGGTTCCATTTACATATTTGCTGGAGATATAATTTTCGTTTTGTTTTTTCAGTATTTTGCAAATAAAGTAAGTAAAATATAGAGTAACACCTAGAAATACAGGTGGTAAAATATCACGAAAACTTAGAACAATGGGGTAAAATGTCATGAAAACCGCGCACCAGCACGTGACTAACTAACAACGATTTTTTATGGATTCTGTTAAGTGGGGGTAACGAGTCACGAAAACTTAGTACATGGGGTAAAATGTCACAAATTTGAAAACAGAGGGTAAGTAGTCAATTGGGTCATAGAATGGGGGTAACATGTGTATTTACTCTTTATTATTTTCTAGTAGTTTCTGAAAGTGTAATAAAATTGAAGAATGTCTTGCTTGAAGAAAAGTGATAAATTTTTTAGTATAGTTTATGTTTTATTTGTTACTTTTTTTAATTTATCAATGTATAGTGATTTTAATTCTTTTAATAGATTTTTCTTGAGGAAATCTTGTTTTGAGTTATTTTGTTAGGTGAGGATATTATGAAGTTATGTTATGTTATGACATGTCTTTAATTTGAATATAAAAGTGACGTTACCTACAAATCTGAGTATAATTTAATTCATTATCCCATAATATATCTAACTCCCGGAACACCCAAAACATGTTGGTTTTAATAATCTATTGGGCGATTGTGGGTTTGAATTTTCAGACTCGCACATGGTCAGGTCGGTTTGCAGTTTGAGCATTTACCATTTGGATGTATATATAGGTATAGTAGTAATCTAATTTGGATGTGAAATTGATGTGTAGAAATAGAATCGTTGTAGATTTTGTATTGATGGTTTAATCTTTTGATGAAAATAAAGTCGATTCTTATATTCTATTGAATTATTTTATTTTAGAAATTGCACTTTAAAATACAGGATCCATTTATAGATTTGTTGGAGATATAATTTTTCTTTTACAGTAGAGTAACTAAAATATAGAGTAGCACTGGAGATGCTCAAGGGTCATGCTTTGATGGTGGCCTTCCTTTAAATAAACAATTTTTACCATTCTCCAGTAATTGTTGGATTTCACCCATTGGAAATGGTGATGAATGGAGATCACCTTAAAAACATGTAATATGTTATCAAAGAAGAAGAACAAGAGTTGGGGCATGGTTTAGAATTTTTGATTAATTATTTGATTTATCTTTTATCTTATAGAATGATGAATATATTAGACACGTGTGACATTTAGGATGCACCAATAAAATTATGTATATGGTTTTTATAAATTTGAGTGCTTATGGACCGCTTTTGGTTGTTTAATACTCAAAGGTAGAAACCATGAAATATTTCATACCTTAGGGTAAGTTGTTTTTTCTAAATAAACCAGAAAGTATTCGAGAATTATTTTTCTAATACCATTCTCTGAAAACAAAAAGAAAATATTTTCTTGAACCAAAATGACATTATATTTTAAGTATTCATGGATTTGATCTAATTTCTAATGTACTCTTGAACATTCTACCACAATTAGTTTGATTATTGGCTAACGAGTTTCTTTGATCATTTCCGCAGTCACTTATTCATTTGATTGCTTCTTGACCTTTGTTGTGGAGAAATCCTTAAAATCATTAGTAATACCAACATGTGAGCAAATTTCATTTTAACATATTATATTTACCAATTCCACTTTGACCTAGGACCCAACACAGTTTTTAACCCAAATATAAAAAAATTCTTCAAATTCTTTGCCGATTCATCCTCCATATCAATATGCAATGGTATTAATGTCTTTTATTAACCTTTTTAATGGGTAAAGACTCCATTAATGTCTTAATTAGCGTAGCTTGTCCACTCAATTAACACATGCACCCCGTTTTCTAGTTACTATTGATTCAAAGAACTTTAAGACAATTTCCTTAAGCATGCATACCATCGATAATTATTACTTCAATAGGCTATTTGGCGGCATGAATTACATTGTATTGGTTGGGATTGATGTCAATTTTTAATGCTGGATTTTATTCTATATACATGGATGGATTTATAATTGTCTCAGTCATATTCGAATTATTCCTGGCATTAATCAAGATTTGGAAGATCATGATGATCTTATCAAACTAATTATTGCTCCTGATGAATTATACTACTTATCTAACATTTTTATTCAAGTTTATTCGATATTATATTGTTCTTATCTCGCTGCCTACATCACAAGTATGTTTTCTTTTCCTTCTACCCAGGAATATGTTTATATGTATACACCGGTGTTCCACTTGTTTTGGTATGAAGGTATTTATAAAGGAAAAGGGAAGACTAAACGTAATTATAGGATGTTACATATTAATATATTTCCCTCACATCCTTTCAGTCCATATTATATTAATCATCTAGTAGGCTATTGTAATCTTGATAGTATCTATCTATTTGATTCTCTAATTCTCCTATACGCTTTGAGAGTTTCTTGGCAAACGAAGATTAGTTTCTGCAGTGATAATTTTCTTTTCTCTAGCGTATATTGTCTCGGCCTTATCAATAAGGTGGTTGAGAATTTTTTATATCATCACGCTTAGTATATGTGGCATTCACCTATTCAGTTAAAATTATTAATTTACAAATGTTAAACACAAAGATCGTTGGTCCAATTCCCTATTTTAAGTTCATTGAGGCAGAGATCGTTGGCGCAAAATTTATTGATGTCAAAAGTTCTTTACCTACAAATGATTGATGGTACTCTTAAAATGCTAGGTTCCAATGACGTAAAAGAACAAATTCTTAGTGCAAAAATTGATAATTTCAATTATAATTTTTTCGGGAATAATGGTAAAGAGGAGAAGGAGAACTTAGGGCCCGTTTGGAAGTGCTTATTTTAGAGTAAAAAAGCGCTTTTAGAATAAAATTCAAATTTTAAAAAAATTATTAAAAATCATCTTGAAATCTAAAATTATTTTAAGTGCTTTTTTTAAGAAGCACCTATTTGGTGCTTCTCAAAAAAGTGCTTTTCAAAGTCAAAAAAACTCTTAAAATGCTAAAAGCACTTTTAAGTGCTTTTAACATTTTAAGAGTTTTTTTTACCTTGAAAAGAACTTTTCTGAGAAGCACCAAATATGTGCTTTTTGAAAAAAGCACTTTCAATAATTTTAGATTTCAAAATTATTTTAAATAATTTTTTTAAATTTTGAATTTTATTCCAAAAGCGCTTTTTTACTCAAAAATAAGCACTTCCAAACGGGCCCTTTTTCTATTGTAAGGGTCCTGATTCTGCAGACCATTTGTGGGAGGAGTCTAATGGTGATACAAGTGTTGGACAAATGTGATTCTACCCAAGTATGTACCATGTTTACGATGTTTGTCGGTGACTCAATTTGATGAAATGATTCGGATATTAATACGTTTATTCAAGTTGTAAAGATTAACGTAATATATTCACTTGGTTAAATCATTTGAAATTGAATGAGAAATTGAGTCATGTAATTTGGAAAAATTAAAAGGAAAAAAACAATATATGTTATTTATTTTTTTTTATAAAGCAAAGAAAGAAAGAAAGAAAGAAAAAAAAGGCCTGAGTTTTTTTTGTCTTTTAAGTAAACGTTGTATCTTAAATTAATACAACGTAACTCCAAAATGAAACATCATAACCTTTGACAAGCCACCTTTTCATTTTCTATAAATAGTTCGCCAACTAAACCATTTTCTTTATTCATTATTCAAAGCATTAAAATTATAAGAGAGAGATAGAAAGAAGTAGCATTATTAAGTTCGTTGAAATTCTTAAGAATTCATGTGTCAGTTTCTTTTGAATAGTTTTGTCGTTGTATCCTGGAGGTTGAAGCCAGCAAACGTAAGACACCTGTACGTGACCTAAATACCTTAAAGACATCGGATCCAATCCGAGCCTCGACAAGTAAAGTTATTTATTTATTTACTTTTATTTTATTTATGCATTACTTTCTATATTGTTTTACTGGTTTATACAAATAAAACACAACAATTTAAAGTATTTATGATTCACGTGGTATAAACCAGAAAACATTTTCTTTTTATGTTTTTATAAACTTTACTTTTGGAAAAAAATTTGGTGCTGTGTATACGAAGCATGAATATTATATTATATTTATTTTCTCTTATTCTGATTTCTAGGCATGTGTATACATACTAGAAAAATACTCGCTTACTAATGTCATATTACGTTGTAATATTAGTGTATTTTTAAACAACTAATATCAATCTTGCTAGTATCTGCATACTTGTCGAACCTTGTGGTTTGAAAATTTTCTGCTAAAAGAATTCTTAATTGATTGAGATTCTTCTTTTACGTGAATTGATAATCTCTTTAATTTTTTCGATCCTCTACAACAAGAATATAAAAACTTGGGGGACTAACAAGAATATAAAAACTTGGGAAATTAAAATTAATTTAATCATTTTGTCGTAAGAAAGAATCAAGTTTTTTTGTTGTCTTTTAGAATAATTCGTTTGTTTGAATTATCTATAATATTGTGTAATCCTTGGTAATTGAAATGATGTCTACCAAGATAAACAATATGTCCAGAAATGATGGAATCGGTAACAACATACCATCAGCAATTTCACTTATGGAAAATACATTTGTGGGACATGATCCCGACTCTTAAAGACCCGTTGAGGAGTTTAAGAGGTTAAATGGAAATGACTATCTGTAAAAAGGAATAGACGGCCGAAATCACAGAGGGCAAAGGGAATTCCATGAAAGGAAAATAAGGTCAAGCAATCATGACTAAGATCAAATAAGACTGATTTTACTACATTAGTTTCTAAAGTAAATTTGGTTGGCAATACCAAACACTGGTGGGTGGATACTGGGGCCACCTGACATGTATGTTTAAGACCTACAAAGTTGCAACTACTGAAGAGACTTTATGTATGGGAATTTTATCTACATCAAAAGTAGTTGGATCTGGAATCGTTATTCTAATAATGACTTCTGAAAAAGAGTTGAGTCTCTATAACGTTCTCCATGTGCCTGACATTAGAAAGAATCTAGTTTCAGGTTCGTTATTGAGTAAGAATGACTTCAAACTAGTATTTAAGTTTGATAAACTTATTCTCACTAAAGGTGGGATATTTATGGGCAAAGGGTACCTATGTGATGGTTTATTTAAGATGAATGTAATGACCATAGTAACTACCATAATGTAACCGAGAAAGTAATATATCCTTGATTCACCGTATTTATGGAATGATAGATTAGGAGATGTTAATTTTGGTTCATTAAATAAGTTGGTGGTCCTTTGTGTGTTCTAAAAATAAATGCAAATGCTAATCGAACCACAACCGCAAGTGTACGGTTGTCCCAAGTAGTATAACTGATAAATCAGATTCGCTCCTAGGACGGAATGGTTGATCACAATGTCTAGCAAATAGTGATTGATGCACTTATGAAAGTAAAAGATAATAAAATGTTTGTTTGGTTTTTGTTTATTAAAACTACTAAATGGAAGACAAATTGTAAATGCAAGTAAAAGCTAAGACGCAAGTAAAATGAATGAAAACGCAATATGAGATGTAGTACTTGAGAACGCAAGGATCCTCCTAATCTTATTTCCTAACTTATGCTGTTTAAGGGCTAAATTGGTCAATTACAATGGTCGGGATTCTAAAATCCTTATACCCCCGTCAGGGTGGACTATAAGGCAATCCTAAAGTGTCACTAGTCCCGTCAGGGTAAATATGATCCACCGTTGGATGATTAAGTGTTTTACCTCATTGGCCCTAGAATTAGCTAAGTTCGTCAGAATCAATAGCTTTTATCCTAGATTGAATAATTAATTCTATACCTAAACCCTCCGTCAGGATGATCCACACGCCACATATATGGAATAGTTTAGATACTAATACCTAATCTTAGTTCGCGACTCTAAAATCAGTAAATAATCACAAATTATCGAAAAGAGTAATAGACCCAATCTAATTTAATTTAATATAAACCCAAATTCAACATTCGTTATTTCATAAAATTAAGATTCACCCATTGTTTGTTCTCAAGCACTATGAAAAGCTTAGCTCATATTAAAATTAAAAACTAAATTAAAAGAAATGGAATTCATATTGTTTACAAAATTAAAATATAAAAAGAACCTAATTTCCGGAATTGGAATGACTACGAACGGAGCTATAGACCCACTCCAGCTCTTGTAGCTTCTTCTTTCTTCCTTCTGTTGCTTCTCTCTGGTGTTTAATCTTGTGGAATGTGAATTGTGTGAAAAATAGAAGTCCAGACCTCCTTTTATAAGAATAAATTCGTACTAGGGCTTGGACCAGAAAATAAAATACTAATTAAATGTCCAAGCCCACTTTCTAAGCCCAAAATCACGTAAGTGCTGATACACCTTCACTAAAACGGCTTTTCCCGATGCGTTATGACTTCGATTGACCTCATTCCAGTTGCTAAAGTTCCGTAACTCGATAAGGAATGTTTTCTCTTCAAAGGTCAGAGGCTAAATCATCGCTTAAGCACCTCGAAATCAGCACTCTATGGCCTGGAAAATGGATTTTTAGCTCTAAAAATAATATCTTCGGGATTTATCTTCAAGTCTTGAATCTAATTCACAATCTTTGACTTTCTCCTCAGATTCCTCTCCTAGCTAACATCTAAAACCTGTAAACTTTTCACTAAAAATACCAATATTACGCGCAAAAGTTTAATAAATTAAAAATGCTAGAAATAAAAAGGAAATTCCGGATTATTGCATATTCAGTCCAAAAGTCTATCAAATTAATTGAATAAACACCCAAAATGATGTCTCCCAAGGGTTGAAAATAAGAACAATTAGGGAGACATCAAGACCCCCAACTCAAACCTTTGTCGTCCCGACAAAGTAAAACAAAACAAAGGGGTAGAAGTAAGCGTATAAACAAATAGAAGCTAGCAAATAAACCCTAAAGCAATTCTCAAAATAAATCTCATATAGCAAACTCTAGAAACTAATATACACATACACTAATCATGCAACATCAAATATAAATAATCTCAATCATAAAATTAAAGTTGCAATGCTTGAAGGTTACACTTGTACTCATCTCTGTATGATGGCTATAGGGTGGTCATTAATCCTAACTCGTTTTGAACGCTCCACCTAGTGTATTTCCTATCAACAGAATAATAAATTCACTATGCACTTAGGAATCACGAGGTCTTTACGGTTATAATATTGGCTTAAGGACGGGTGTGGATGTATATTTGGTAAATTTGAAGTGAGCTTTTGGCTCTCTCCTCACTTACCATCAACAGTGTCCTCGAGCTTGAGTTCACGCTCAAAAAGATGTTCTCACTCACCCATATACGCAACAATTTAGCGTCCCATGTCTACCCACTATAAACAAGATGATTTTCAGAAAATTCCACTTTGCCGGATGTTTTATTCATATGTATTTTTCTTTTTCTTTTCTTTTCTCTTTTTTTTTTTTGTGTACAGAAGCAAACCGGGTTCCCGGTTTTGACGAATCCGGGTTCCCGGTTCCTACTGTATGAATTTTCAATTTTTTTCATTTTTTCTTTCTTTTTCATTTTTCTTCATTTCCGGCAAAGGATTACAAGTATATATCATCTGCAATTGTGCTACAATACAAAGCACATCGATCCCAACCCATTAAATTCCCCATATGTGGTCCCACCACCCCAAACTCAAGCTCGAGACATGTCTCAGGATTGTGATTCAAGTGCGGGTCATATGGTCATGCCTAATAATCTAAGGGATAATGGCTTATATCGTGGCTACAAAGAAAAGGCTAAAGGCTCAAAGTGGGCTAAGACGGATAATAATTAATACAAGGGATAGAAGGCTAAAAAGGCACAAATGGCTGCCCTATCATTTTCCTAAGTACATAGCTTGTCTTTAGTTCATATCTAGGTGGGTTCTCTACTAATTAGGATTTCACGTTCTACACACCAAACATATTTCTTGAGTACAAGCTTACTTCATTTGCATTGTTCATTAATTTTTCCTATCAATTACCTATGTTCGCATGCAATTGTAAGTGCGTTTTATATCAATCCCTAAAGTCCACTATTTACTATCATAGATTTATCAAGAGTATGCTTAAAGGGATATTTAAAAATTTCTACAGTCAAACGCAACTCCGAAAATTCTTTTATTGAAAGCAAGTAAAGCAAATAACACATAAAAAATTGGGATGAGGCAACGAACCCCACCCCAAACTCAAAAATGAGTCGTGTCCCCACGACTCGAAAGACTCAATAAAGCATTTAAACTAATCTACACTAAGAGGAAAGTCTAGAAAACGTATCTTAACCAGCGCGAGGCTGGTTATCGGTGTTGCGTTCTGGACCTTTATCTCGCGTAACAGCATCATAAATCGCGTTTTGAAGTGTATTTACGTCTAGGATTAAATTTCGCAATAGGTCCAATTCTTTTGTAACGTTTCCCAAGGTAGAAATCATCTTCTCCTGATTCTCTTCCAACACCTGAATCTTCGATTCCAACTCAGGTACAGTTTTCACTTTCTTTGATTGAGGAGTTCTCGGACTCCTTGTAGCTCGTGTTGCCTTCTCATAGATGTTATTGATTGTTCTCAAAGCTATACTCACACCAACTGAAACAATGTCAATATTTGTGTCCTTACGCGGAATCTTTGCGTCTAGACACAACTGAGTAATAGTACAAGGAAACTTCAGATTTTGTTGTTTCATTGGTGATTTCGCGAACTCCATGATTGTATCATAAATGATCTTAGCAACATCAAATGGTTTCTCCTCCAAAATACACTTAATAACAAATATGTGCTCTTTCTTCAACTCGGAAGTGTGTTTAATACCAAAGAAAGTGGGTATTACGAAACGAGACCAAACCTTAGCACGAGGTGTCAAACTACTGTTGTAAAACTGTCCAGGATATCTTTCACCTTCAGGAATTGGGCTAGTCCCATTAACAAGCACGGTCCCCCAAAGGGATTCAAAATCAAAAGAAGGGTCATTAAGAGTTTCTTGGAAGGGGCATGTTCCAGAAAAGTTGGGTAGTTTCAATGATTCCCGAATACGTTCAATAGAGAAAGGAACTACCTTTTTGCGGATATCAATGGCATCACGGGAGGTAGCTAAACCTTCGTAAAATTCTCGCACAAAAGTAGGAATAAACTCAAGCTTCCTTTCTTGTAACTCTTTCCAACCAAACTTAGCACATGTCACAGCATATTCCTTGTAATCACTACTCATAATACCCTTAGGAAAATTCGTCTCCTCACCAAATTTCAAAAATTCAATTCTTTCACGAACCTGAGTATTCCAACAAGTGTAAACCCTCTTAGGCTTGTGGGCCCACATCTTCATACGCGGAGGTTTTTGAACGGGAGCTTCCGGAATCTCTTGTTCAGTTTCCTTCTCAATGTTCTTCGCAATTTCCTCTTCTGGTTCCTTCTCACTTTCAATCTCATCAATCAATCTTCTCTTTTGACCCGTGTTTTCTTTTCTGTTAGACTCAAGCTGAACTTCGTCAATTTTTCGTTTAGGACGCGAATCAGGAATCTCAATAGCTTGATCTTGTGAACCACCAATGGTGGTCTTTCTTCTAGGAGCAGTTCTTCGAAAATCACCGATTCTGTTAGTCATCTCTTTTCACCCCAAACTCAAAACTTCAAATAATGAAAAATTAGAGAAAAAGTTTAGAATTATGATGTTTTGAGGCTTATGAATTGAAGAACTAGGTGGAATATGAGATGGGTCTTGTTTAATTTGGATGGGAGAAGAAAGAATTGGGTTTAATTTAAGGGTTGGGTGAAGAAGAATCTTGGGAAAAACTAAGGATTTGATGTTATTTTGGAGAGGAGGGAGTTGATTTTGTGTTTTTGTGGTGAAAGAGGGTAGGAATTGATGATATATAGTGATTTGGATGATGAATTTCAGAGGTCGGGAGGCTATTGGTGCGTTTTAGGTAAAGACTTGCAAAAGAGGCTAAGAAAACTAGGTTAAGGCTTCAAAAACCGACATCACAGCTTCAAAACCGGGTTCCCGGTTCCGCGTCGCTGTGACGGGACGGAAAATTAACTTATTTTTTTTTTTTCAAAACGCACCAAAACGTTGGACCCCAAGACGCTGGGTCAGAGATTTTCCTCGCCGAAACCGGGTTCCCGGTTCTGTGGAATGCGGGTACCCGGATTTTCTCGATGGCGCGAGTCAAAACGCGCCAAAACGCAGCATCCCAAAACGCCGGGTCAACTACTTTTTGATTTTTATAGCTCCGAAACCGGGTACCCGGTTCGCCAAATGCGGGTTCCCGGTTTTGTGTCGATGGCGCGAACCAAAACGCAGCAAAACGCAAGCCACCAAAACGCTGGGTCAGAACTTTTCAGAAATTACAGCACCAAAACCGGGTTCCCGGTTTCGAAAATCCGGGTACCCGGTTCCGACGCTGTGTCGTGGACCAAGACGCCAAGTGTTGCGTTGAAGTGGGTGGTACCAGCTCCAAAACTGGGTTCCCGGTTTTTGCGAAACCGGGTTCCCGGTTTCTCCTGGACATCCATCCTCTTTTTCTCCTGTTTTCGCCAAATCGACCCCAAACTCATGACTTTTTTACCCCTGCAATCATCAAAAACAACTACCCTTCCTCATTTCTTAATAATAAACACTAAAATTACGAAAATCAAACTAATCTAAAATGCAAAAATTGAAAACTCAGCTAATATACAATGAATTGGCTTTTGTTTAACATCGTTAAGCTCGACGGGTTACCTCACGCTTCTAAGGAGTCTCGAGGAGATACATGACCTCCCCGGGATGTGGATCTTCCGAGCGATTGGTATCTTCACCTCCATGGTATATCTTTAATCTGTGACCGTTAACCATAAAGGTACGGTTCTCTAGCGGATGTTCTATTTCTATCGCCCCATGAGGTGTAACTTTGGTCACAATGTATGGACCCGACCACTTAGATCTTAACTTACCCGGATAATTGCTGAACTTTGAGTTATACTTCAACACTCTTTGTCCCACTTCAAAGTTCTTTGTACGAATCCGATTGTCATGCCATTTCTTTGTGTTTTCTTTGTAAAGTTTGGCATTTTCATACGCATGCAACCGGAATTCGTCAAGTTCATTAAGCTTCATCATACGATTCTTTCCGGCTAAGATAGAATCTAAGTTAAACTGCGCAATTACCCAATAGGCACCCATTTCAAGCTCTAAAGGTAAGTGACAAGCCTTACCATACACCATACGATAGGGAGATGCACCCACTGGAGTCTTAAACGCAGTACGATAGGCCCACAACGCATCATCTAACTTCATTGACCAATCTTTTCTTGTAGGACCAACGGTTTTCTCTAGGATTGATTTGACTTCGCGGTTCGATACTTCAGCTTGACCATTGGATTGTGGATGATACGCAGTAGATACACGGTGTCTAACTCCATATTTCTCTAGAACAGCCTTCAGATATTTATTAACGAAATGAGATCCTCCATCGCTAATAATCACTCTAGGTGTGCCATGTCTAGTGAAAATATGTGATTTCAAGAACTTGATCACCACTCGTGAATCATTGGTAGGTAAAGCCACCGCTTCTACCCACTTAGACACATAATCAACAGCTAATAAGATGTAGAGGTTACTATTTGAAGGAACGAAAGGACCCATAAAGTCTATACCCCAAACATCGAATATCTCAACCTCTAACACATTATTACGCGGCATCTCATCCCTCTTAGATATGTTTCCGGTAAACTGGCATCTCGTACATTTCTTAACATATTCATGACAATCTTTAATAAGAGAAGGCCAGTAAAAACCTGATTGAAATACCTTCACAGCAGTTCTGTCTCCTTTGAAATGTCCTCCATAAAGTGAATCATGGAATCCAGCTATAATGGCTTGAGTTTCTTCCCTTGCTACACATCTTCGTATCATTTGGTCAGCACAAACTTTATAGAGGAACGGATCCTCCCAAAAGAATTGTCTAGCCCGATGAGCTAACCTCTTTCTTTCTTGATAAGTAGAACCTTCAGGAAAGACACCACTCACCACCAAATTTGCAATATCTGCATACCACGGAGCTTCATAATCTCGCACAACGAATAAGCTCTCATCAGGAAACTCTTCTCTAACTGCTTCAGTACCACTATTCATCTCTGAGCCCTCTAAGCGCGATAGATGATCTGCAACCTGATTCTCACAACCCTTTCTATCTTTGATCTCTAAATCGAACTCTTGTAGCAATAACACCCATCTGATTAACCTTGGTTTCGCATCTTTCTTTTCCATAAGGAATCTGATCGCGGAATGATCTGTATAAACAGTAACTTTCGCTCCAAGAAGATAGGAGCGAAATTTATCAAACGAATAGACAACTTCTAGCAACTCCTTTTCTGTAACTGTGTAATTAATCTGAGCACCACTAAAAGTTTTACTAGCATAGTAAATTGAATGAAAAACCTTCTCTTTCCTCTGTCCCAATACAGCTCCCATACACAAATCACTCGCATCACACATAACCTCAAACGGTAAATTCCAATCTGGAGGTAACACTATAGGAGCAGAAACAAGCTTTTCTTTGATTGCTTTGAAGGCCGCTAAACAAGATTCATCAAAAAGGAATTTGCAATCCTTTTCGAGTAGGTTGCATAACGGCTTAGCAATCTTAGAAAAATCTTTGATAAATCGCCTATAGAAGCCAGCATGGCCAAGAAAACTCCTTACCCCTTTAATAGAAACAGGAGGGGGAGAGTTTTAATTACCTTGATCTTCGCTCTATCGACCTCTAAACCAGCACTCGAAACTTTGTGACCCAGAATAATACCTTCACGAACCATGAAATGACACTTCTCCCAGTTTAACACCAAGTCTAATTCCTTGCATCTAACCAATACTTTCTCCAAGTTATCCAAACACTTATCAAAATCATCACCAAACACGGAGAAATCGTCCATAAAAACTTCTAGGAAATTATCAATCATATCCCAGAAGATGGCCATCATGCATCTCTGAAAAGTAGCGGGAGCATTACACAACCCAAATGGCATTCTGCGATATGCAAAAGTACCAAAAGGGCATGTAAAAGTAGTCTTATGTTGATCTTCTGGAGCCACGTAAATCTGATTGTACCCGGAGTAACCATCCAAGAAACAATAGTACTCTCTTCCGGCTAATTTATCTAACATCTGATCGATGAAGGGTAAAGGGAAATGATATTTTCTGGTGGCCTTGTTCAGCTATCGGTAATCCATGCAAACTCTCCAACCTACTACCGTTCTTGAAGGAATCGCCTCATTTTTATCGTTAAGAATTTTTGTTATTCCTCCTTTCTTCGGCACACACTGAACTGGGCTCACCCATTCACTACTCGAAATGGGATAGATAATCCCCGCATCTAAAAGCTTGATCACCTCTTTCTTTACCACATCCTTCATCACGGGCATCAATCTCCTTTGACCTTCAACTGAGCGTGCGTTAACATCTTCAAGTATGATTTTGTGTTGACAATAGGATGGACTAATGCCTTTGATGTCAGCAATTGTCCAACCTATTGCTTCTTTGTTGGCTCTTAACACACGCAACAATTTATCTTCTTGAGGGACTGTTAAATTAGCTGAAACAATAACAGGTAGAGTTTCATTAATATCCAAATAAGCATACCTCAAGTGTGCTGGCAATGGTTTTTCTTCCAACTCCGGAGGAGATTCAATTGAAGGCTTCTTTTTAGGAATAATCTCCCCCGGTTCTCTCACAGGTTCATAGGCAAGACGCCTATACTTCGGATTTTCAGAATTTAGAGCTGTCATTGTTTCGGTAAGCTCCCCCATCATCTCAGGTGAATCTAATGTCAAAGCAGCCTGCAAGATATCATCGAAATTTAAGCAATTAAATACCTCTTGCGATGCTTGCTCTACTACATCCATTCTGAAGCAATCTTCCTGAGAATCTGGGAATTTCATAGCTCGAAATACATTGAATTTCACTTCCTCATCTTGTATCCTCATCGTCAATTCGCCATTTTCTACATCGATCAATGTTCTCCCTGTAGCTAGGAATGGTCTACCCAAAATAATGGGGACATTTCTATCTGCATTATATTCAAGTATTACGAAATCAACAGGAAATATAAGTGTAATTGCCTTAACAAGGACATTCTCAATGCGGCCTTCAGGATGAGCAAGAGACCTGTCCGCCATTTGCAAGACCATAGAAGTGGGTCTTGCGTTTCCAATTTTTAGCTTATCAAAGATTGACTTGGGCATCAAATTGATGCTTGCCCCCAAGTCACATAACGCCTTTCCTTTCCATTCTTCTCCAATTGATATCGGAATCGTGAAACTCCCCGGATCAACTAGCTTTGGAGGTAATTTACTCTGGCAAATCGCACTACACTCTTCCGGAAGGCCAATCATCTCATTATCACAATAAGGCCTTTTGTTAGTGAGGGCCCTCTTCAAAAACTTCGTATACTTAGGAATATCTCGAATCGCCTCAAGTAATGGAATATTAATACTCAAACCCTTCACTCTATTAAAGAACTTCTGAAAGTCAGACATATCGCCCTTTTTCTGAACTCGCGATGGAAACGGTGGTGGAGGGCGATTGCTCACAATTTCATCTCTCTTTTTCGGAATTTCTCTTGGTCTTTCTATTTCTTCAACCTCACTATCTTTCTCATTCTCTTTCTCTTTCTCACCCACTTCCTTTTCTTTTCTTGGAACTTCTTTCTCTTTCATAATGGGAAAAGGAGGTGGAGGGAGGTTCTTACCACTTCTTAATGTAACAGCCTTGCAATCTTCACGTTGTGTTGGATTTTCTGTATCGCTAGGAAGTTGCCCTTGTGGACGCTGATTCAGCTGTTTATTAATTTGACTTAGCTGATTCTGGAAAATCTTCATATTCGCTTCAGCTGCGTTCTGACGTTCCATAGCTTGTGTTTGAAGAGCAATCAAATTTTCAACGGTTTTCTGAAGGGTAACTACTCCTTCTTGTGGATGGGCAGGTAGAGCTTTCTGGTTTAAATTCTCATCGTATGTATTCTGAGGAGCTTGTCTTTGTACATAATTGTTTTGATTCTGTCCTCCTTGATGATTGTTGTGTGGTCTTGGATTATAGTTGTTGCCTTGAGGATGCGGCTGATACGCGTAAGTAGGATTGGCTGCCCCATTGGGATTTGAGTATTGAAACCCAGGATGGTTTCTGTTAGGCTGATATCCATTACCACTTGAATTGAAATTACCTCTATTGGACATAAAATTCACTGATTCTTGGTTATTCGGACAACTTTCCTCATCATGATCATCTACCTTACAAATTGAACAATATACACCTCTTGTGCAGCATGCACAGCTACCTTCTTACTCGAAAAACCTTCTTTTACAGCTAAAGTAAGCTGCTTCAATTGTTGCTCTATAGTATTCTGAATCTTATTCTCAAGCGTAGCAAATTTCTCTTCCATATCAACATTATTCACTCCCTTCACTGGTGTTCTTACTGAATTCCACCCAACTTCATTCTTGACTGTTCTCTCTAAAATGATCTTAGCATGAGCGGGTTGAACTTGAAGAAAACCTGCTCCACATAGTGTATCCAATTTCTCTCTTGAAGTCCCATCAAGGCCTCTATAAAAGATCTTAAGTTGTTGTTGTTCTGAAAAGCCATGATTGGGAACTTTACGCAAACACATCTGAAATCTTGTCCAACTCTTACCCACAGTTTCATCATATTCTTGACGGAAATGCGTCAATTCTAATTCAGCGTCTAATCTCATGATACTTGGGTAATACCTGTCAAAGAAAGAAATTTCTAATTGGTCCCAGTTGGTTATCTTCGTAGGATCTTGCGTATCATGCCATTCACTCGCTCCATCAATCACAAAAAATTTAAACGCAGCAAAATACATCTGTTCTCTTGAAACTCCTTGTGTGATATAAGAATCACATATCTGTTTAAACTTCTGTACTGCTCTAAGAGGATCTTCTGATGGTCTTCCACGAAAATTTCCAAAGTTTTTGAATTGGGCTAACATACCCGAATCTGGACGGAATCGCGGAACATCTATATCCGGAGCACCTACTCCTATAGCAGGAGCGCGGAATGGAACTTCTGGAGGACCATTAGTAAACCACGGATCTTGATTCATCACTATCTAAACTGGAGGATTAGGAATCACTGGTGGAACTGGAGGAATAACACCTGGAGCTAAAGGTTGGCCATTTGCATCTAGCTGGCCTTGTCCATTATTCTGTTGACCTTGAAGATTGATATTCTCCATTCTGTTACTTAATTCTTCTACTTCTAAAGCTTCTCGTTCTCTTCTTCTTCTGTTCGCAAGTCTGATCAACGATTCTAGATTACTAAGGATCGGAGGTGTTGGCTCTAGATCCTTGAATAGCCTTCTTCGCATACACCAAACCTAAAAACCTGAAAAAGCTAACAAACAAAAAGCGTAAAACTGATAAAATAAAATAAATGCACTATCACTAAAGGATAAACACCGTGGTCACACGCTACCGTCCCCGGCAGCGGCGCCAAAAACTTGGTGGTCCTTTGTGTGTTCTAAAAATAAATGCAAATGCTAATCGAACCACAACCGCAAGTGTACGGTTGTCCCAAGTAGTATAACTGATAAATCAGATTCGTTCCAAGGACGGAATGGTTGATCACAATGTCTAGCAAATAGTGATTGATTCACTTATGAAAGTAAAAGATAATAAAATGTTTGTTTGGTTTTTGTTTATTAAAACTACTAAATGGAAGACAAATTGTAAATGCAAGTAAAAGCTAAGACGCAAGTAAAATGAATGAAAACGCAATATGAGATGTAGTACTTGAGAACGCAAGGATCCTCCTAATCTTATTTCCTAACTTATGCTGTTTAAGGGCTAAATTGGTCAATTACAATGGCCGGGATTCTAAAATCCTTATACCCCCGTCAGGGTGGACTATAAGGCAATCCTAAAGTGTCACTAGTCCCGTCAGGGTAAATATGATCCACCGTTGAATGATTAAGTGTTTTACCTCATTGGCCCTAGAATTAGCTAAGTTCGTCAGAATCAATAGCTTTTATCCTAGATTGAATAATTAATTCTATACCTAAACCCTCCGTCAGGATGATCCACACGCCACATATATGGAATAGCTTAGATACTAATACCTAATCTTAGTTCGCGACTCTAAAATCAGTAAATAATCACAAATTATCGAAAAGAGTAATAGACCCAATCTAATTTTATTTAATATAAACCCAAATTCAACATTCGTTATTTCATAAAATTAAGATTCACCCATTGTTTGTTCTCAAGCACTATGAAAAGCTTAGCTCATATTAAAATTAAAAACTAAATTAAAAGAAATGGAATTCATATTGTTTACAAAATTAAAATATAAAAAGAACCTAATTTCCGGAATTGGAATGACTACGAACGGAGCTATAGACCCACTCCAGCTCTTGTAGCTTCTTCTTTCTTCCTTCTGTTGCTTCTCTCTGGTGTTTAATCTTGTGGAATGTGAATTGTGTGAAAAATAGAAGTCCAGACCTCCTTTTATAAGCATAAATTCGTACTAGGGCTTGGACCAGAAAATAAAATACTAATTAAATGTCCAAGCCCACTTTCTAAGCCCAAAATCCCGTAACTGCTGATACACTTTCACTAAAACGGCTTTTCCCGATGCGTTATGACTTCGATTGACCTCATTCCAGTTGCTAAAGTTCCGTAACTCGATAAGGAATGTTTTCTCTTTAAAGGTCAGCAGCTAAATCATCGCTTAAGCACCTCGAAATCAGCACTCTATGGCCTGGAAAATGGATTTTCAGCTCTAAAAATAATATCTTCGGGATTTATCTTCAAGTCTTGACTCTAATTCACGATCTTTGACTTTCTCCTCGGATTCCTCTCCTAGCTAACATCTAAAACCTGTAAACTTTTCACTAAAAATACCAATATTACGCGCAAAAGTTTAATAAATTAAAATGCTAGAAATAAAAAGGAAATTCCAGATTATTGCATATTCAGTCCAAAAGTCTATCAAATTAATTAAATAAGCACCCAAAATGATGTCTCCCAAGGGTTGAAAATAAGAACAATTAGGGAGACATCATAAGTTAGTAAACGTCGGGTTACTATCTAATGTGAACTTCAATTCTCAAAAGGAATGTGAAGTATGCGCTGAGTCAAAATTAACAAAAACCTCATGTAAATCTATAGAAAGGACTTTGGTACCTTTAGAGTTAATTCACAGTGACATATGTGACTTGAAATTTGTGCAAACTAAAAGTGGTAAAAAGTATTTCATAAATTTCATTGACGATTTCACAAGGTATTGTCAAATATACTTGTTTCAAAGTGAGGATGAGGCCTTAGAAGCATTTATGCAATACAAAACTGAAGTTGAGAATCAACTAAATAAAAAGATTAAGAATTTTATAACAGATAGGGGAGGAGAATATGTGTCTCCTTTTGAGGAGTTTTGCACTAAACATGGAACCATCCATCAAACCACGGCCCCCTACTCGCCTCAACAAGATAGGATTTTTGAACCCAAGAACCGCACGCTGAAGGAAATGACGAATACCTTGCTGATACCACAGAACTTGTGGGGAGATGCTTTCCTCACCGCAAATCACATCCTCAACAAGGTACCACACAAGAAGGTAGATAAAACTCCTTACGAATTATGGAAAGGAAAACCACCTTCCTTCAAATACTTAAAAGTGTGGGGATGCTAGGCAAAGGTATCAATTACTGCTCATAAAATGGTCAAAATAGGATCAAAGACCATTGATTGCGTCTTAATTGGATATGCTCACAACAGTTATGCATATAGATTCCTGGTACTCAAATCTTGTCATGTTGACATTCACGTCAATACGGTGATTGAATATAAAAATGCACATTTCTTTGAAACAACCTTTCCGTACAAGACCACACCAGAATCTGGTTCCTTGAAAAGAACACGTGATACAGTTCAAGAAGAGAAAGATCAAGAATCATTGCCAACTGAAACGCAAGATCAAGAAAAATTTCTAAATAAAGGAGAACTAAGAAGAAGTAAGCGGATGAGAACCTCTACGTCTTTTGGTCCTGACTTTCTATCTTACATGCTAGATAACGAACCACGAACATTCAACGATGCTATGTCAAACCTTGACACCTCTTACTATAAGAAGCGATGAATAGCGATATAGAAGCCATTATGCAAAACCATACGTAGGAACTAGTGTATCTCCCTCCTCGGAATAAACCACTTGGATACAAATGGATATTCAAGAAGATACTAAAGACCTATGGGTCTATTAAGAAATACAAGGCTCGACTTGTTGGAAAAGGTTATAGTCAAAGAGAAGGACTTGACTATTTTGATACTTATTCTCCAGTCACGAGAATATCATCCATTCGAATGCTAATCGCTATAGCTTCAATATACAAGCTTGAAATTTATCAAATGGATGTAAAAAACAGCTTTACTAAATGGAGAACTAAATTAAGAGATATATATGGAACAACTTGAGGGTTACGTATTTCTAGGGAAGGAGATTCAAGTATGTAAGTTTGTTAAATCTTTATATGGTTTAAAACTGGCACCGAAGCAATGTCATGACAAATTTTATAGATTCATGATCTTCAATGATTTCAAGATCAATGAATGTGACAAATGTGTTTATGTAAAATGAAATGAGACACGATATGTCATTGTCTGTTTATATGTGGATGATATGATAGAAGTAACAATGATGTGATTACATTCACCAAGAGGATTCTTTCAAGTAAGTTTGACATGAAAGATCTAGGCCTTGCGGATGTTATTTTGGGTATCAAGATTCTCCGAACATCTAAAAGTATTATAGTATCTCAGTCACACTATATTGAGAAAGTATTAATCAAATTTAGTAATGGCGACACAAATATTTCCAAGACACTTGTTGATGTAAATTTACATCTTACTAAGAACACTGGTGAACGATCAACCAGTTGGAGTACTCTCAGATTATTGGGAGTCTCATGTACCTAACAAACTGAACTAGGCCAGATATAGCACATGCAGTAAACAAGTCCACTGAATTGCTATTGTAGAGTTCTAAGGTATCTTAGATACACTATGAACGAAGGGTTGTTGTACACAGGATATCCAGCTGTACTAGAAGGATACAGTGATACAATCTGGATATCAGACTCCACCGACTCAAACTCCACAAGTGGATTTGTTTACATGTTATGAGGAGAAGCCGTGTCTTGGGAATATACTAAGCAAACGTGCATAGCTAGATCCACTATGGAATCTAAGTTTATAGCTTTAGACAAAGCTATTGAGAAAGTCGAGTGGCTTCAGAATTTCTTAGAGGATATTCCTAATTGGCCAAAGCCTACGTCAGCTATCTGCATACATTGAGATAGTCAAAGTGCCATTGGTAGGGCACTAAACGAAATGTATAATGGTAAGTCTCGACACATACATCGTAGACACAATACCGTTAGACAACTGCTCTCAAACAGAGTTATCACACTTGATTATGTTCGATCAAAGGATTATATAGCGGATCCACTAACCAAAGGTTTACAAAGAGAGCAAGTACGAGTGTTGTCAAGGGGAATTGGTCTTAAGCCTATGAAAGCTGAGTTGCCATGATGGGAACCCTACCTAGCAGAGTGGAGATCCCACAATCTAGGTTCAAATGGAAAACTGAATCATGAAACTGCAACTTGGTGCGACGCACTGTGAGGAGACCTCCTTAAACCATTCCTAGGACAAAATTAAACAGTGTTACTTGTAAAAGTGAAGGATAAGTTAAACTTTGAATGGTTCTTGTATCTTCGATAACATAAGATAAAGTAATGCAGAATACTCTCGACAAGAGACCACCTATATGAATAACATGGGTAGGGCCGCCCTACGAGAATTTTTAAAGGCGAAATTCTCTGACGGTTATTCATGAAATACCAGGAGTTGTCCAGGGCCGTAAATGGACACAACCGTGAGAACCAAATAATGTTTGGAAGTATACTATGTAAGTTCTATTGTCTTGGTTTACACAAAAGCTGAATAGTTCAAGACATCACGTTCACTAGTTAGCAAGTAAATCCGATAGCTCTTACTACAGAAGGTTCAAGGCCAAAAGCTACCTTTCTCTATGTAGTATTCTTCTACGCTTCTCTCTCGCTCTCTCTCAAGTGTTTAGCATTATTTTGCATAATATTTTAAGGTGGTTAGTCAATTCTCATTCTTGTGGGGATTGTTGGACAAATGGGATTCTACCCAAGTGTTTACCATGTTGACGATGTTAGTCGGTGACTCAATTTAATGAAATGATTCAGATATTAATACGTTTATTCAAGTTGTAAAGATTAACGTAATATATTCATTTGGTTAAATCATTTGAAATTGAATGAGAAATTGAGTCATGTAATTTGGAGAAATTAAAAGGAAAAAAAACAATATATGTTATTTTATTTCTTTTTTTTATAAATCAAAGAAAGAAAGAAAAAAAGGACTGGTTGGGGTTGAACCTGGACCATTAGCTTTGTTGGGCTTTTGGGCCTTAGGTCCATACCTTTGTTGGGCCTTAGGTGGGGTATGAACCTGGACCATCATCTTTATTGGACTTTTGGGCCTTAGGTTCATACAATCTGGACCAGCCCAAGTTTTTTTTGTCTTTTTAGTAAACGTTGTATCTTAAATTAATACAACGTAACTCCAAAATGAAACATCACAACCTTTGGCAAGCCACCTTTTCATTTTCTCTAAATTGTTGGCCAACTAAACCATTTTCTTCATTCATTTTTCAAAGCATTAAAATTATAAGAGAGAGATAAAAAGAAGGAGCATTATTAAGTTTGTTAAAATTCTTAAGAATTCGTGTGTCAGTTTCTTTTGAATAGTTTTGTCGTTGTATCCTGGAGGTTGAAGCCAGCAAACGTAAGACACATGTACGTGGCCTAAATACCTTAAAGACATCAGATCCAATCCGAGTCTCGACAAGTAAATTTATTTATTTATTTACTTTTATTTTATTTATGCATTACTTTCTATATTGTTTTACTGGTTTATACAAATAAAACACAACAACAAGTTCGGATTAGGCGAAAAGTACCTTGGATTTACCCGTGATGGAAAATCGACCTCAAAGTTTGCTAGCGGATGGAGGACTATCCTTCAATAAGGCCGGGATTGATGGATAATCTTCTTGTTTGGAATTGTCGAGGGACGAGGGCCCCACAACAAAGAAAATGTTTAAGACCCTTATATCAAAGTATCATATTTCCATTGCTTGTTTGATTGAGTCTAAGGTTAGAAGTAAAAGTCTTAAGTCTTGTAGACATTTAAACTCATTTAATAATTCACACGTGGAAGATTCCAGAGGAAGATCTTAGAGGTATACTTTTGTTGTGGAAGGGGTCTGTCAAGCTTAGAGTGGTCAACTATTCGTCATCTTTTATAGTTGCTAGCATTGAGGAATCAAACTTATTTTCTTGGTATCTTGTATGTGTCTATGCACCTAATGATGAAAATGAAAGATAGCAACTTTGGAATACTATCACTTCTTGGTATTCAAAGTGGATATTCCGACTCTAATTATGGAAAATTTTAATGACATCTCCAAAACTGTCGAAAATCAAGGTTAATTTGATCAAGAATTTGATAGCATCATAAAATTCAACAATTTCATCAACAATAATCATCTTGTCGATCTACCGAGTAAGGGTTGCTTTTTCACATGGTCTAATAAAAGAAAAGGTGATGATAATGTTAAAGAGAGGCTTGATAGGGGTATTGCTTCATCTTCTTGGTGGGATCATTTCTCTAATTGTTCTCTTCAAGTTCTGCCGGCTATTGGGTATGATCACTCACCCCTTGTTTTAATCAAGGGTTTAACTTGTCATGTTTATAATAGATATTTTATATTTGAATTGCATTGGATTGACAACAAGCAATGTAAGGATATCGTCAGTAATTCTTGGGGGAATTTTCGCAACATTAAAAATATTCAAGAATTCTGTGATAAAAGAGATGTGACTTGTCTTTCTCTAGCGGGATGGAATAAGAAAATGTTTTGCAATAATAGGAAATTAAATGAATATCAAAAAGAGCTTATTCAAATTCAGAATGACTACCCATCTGAAGAAATTTGGATTAAAGAAAGAAATATTTATAATAAATTGGAAGAAGTTTGGATACAAGAAGAATCCTTTTGGGCCGATAAAGCGAGAGATGTTAATATAAAAAAAGACCATAAAAATACTAGTTATTTTTACGCCAAGATTAATCAGATCTCTAAAATTAAAAAGAACGATGATACATGGACAGACGACCCAGGTGAAATCAATAATATTATAAAGGGATTTTTATATGAGCTTGTTCTCTAATAAAGAAGTCACAAATTCGATGGATGTTCTCAACTGTATTTCATGTAAAATCACTTCAATCATGAATGACTCCTTTATTAAACTTCCTGATTTAGATGAAGTAAAAAACGCGGTAATTAGTATGTCTAGTTCAAATTAAAGCTCCAGGTCTAGACGACCTTCCAGGTAATTTATATCAAGAATACTGGGATATCGTTAAAGAGGACATTTTCACAATGGTATTGAATTTTTTTAATCACAACACACCGCTTCATGGAATTAATGATACTATCATTAACCTCTTTCCCAAAGGTGATTTTCAAGAAACGATTGCCGATTATAGGCCGATTGCGTGTATTAATTTTAGTTATAAAATCATCGCTAAATTCTTGCGCTCAGACTTCAACTGTTCATGGATGAGATTATTTCTCCGACCCAATCTGCTTTCATTAAAGGGAGAAGCATCCAAGATAATATCTTAATTTCACAAGAAGTCTCATATTATCTGAGGAATAAAAGTAAGTCTATGAAAAATTACGTTGCGGTTAAAATTAACATGGCTAAGGCTTACAACCAAGTTAACTAGTCTTTCCTTAATAATATGCTCAAAAGTCTTGGTTTTTGCGACAAATAGACAGAATGGATTTTTAATTATATATCGCCAGTCACCTTTCAAGTTAAAGTCAATGGTCAAAGGCTTGAAAACTTCTCTCCATCCCAAGGGATTAGACAGGGAGATCCACTCTCAACACTTCTCATTCCTCTACTAACTGAAAGTCTCGTCAGTATAATCAATTTTCAATGTAGAGAAGGCAACATCAAAGGTATCTCAATTACTAGAAAGTGTCAGAAGCTCACCCATATACTCTTTGAAAATGATGCATTATTTTTTATTAATGTGGAAAAGAATGATATTAATACTTTTAAGACAATCTTATCGGATATCTGTCAAGCGTCGGGGCAAAAGATTAATTTTCACAAATCTTCTATTTTATTCAGCAAAGGGGCACCAGAGACCATTTGTGAACAAGTTTATTCATCACTCAATATCAAGAAATCTAATTTCTTTGGTAAGTACTTAGGAATTCCATTTTCCCTCAAAAGAGCCAAATCCGAAAATCTTAGTTATAAAAAAGATCGCATTCTTTCTAAATCGACAAGTTGGGTTTCTAATCTTCTATCGGATGGAGGCAAAGAAGTCCTTATCAAAGCGGCGCTACAAGCTATTCCGAACGATGCCATGTCAATTTTTGAATTCCTAAAGACGTTATGTAAAAAGCTTTATGGAATTATCTCTAATTTTTGGTGGAATTCTAATACTAAGAGAAGAATTCATTGGTTATCCTGGAATAAATTGCTAACTCTAAAAAGATTGAAGGTATTGGTTTTAGAGATCTCCAAAAAATGAATATTGCTCTTCTCGCAAAACAGGCATGGAGGATTATTAATAATCCAAATTCTTTAGTCGCAAATGTCCTCAAAGGGATTTATTCCCCAAATTCAAGGTTATTTGATTATAAACTTGCTAAAAAGAGATCCTGGAGTTGGGCAAGTCTTTATAAAGGTATTCAATTTCTGAAGAAACATGCTATATGACAAATTAGTAAGGCGTTAATATGAATATATGGGAACATAAGTGGACAGGAAATAGGTATGTTCTTAACAAACCCCCAAATTGTAATATTAATAGGGTTGCTCACCTCTTTAACGACACTATGACATCTTGGGATATTAATCAACTCAAAGAGTTGTTTCAACCTAACATTGTCAATGACATTCTCAAAATTCCAATTATGAACATTAAAGATGATGATAAATTGATTTGGCCTTTGACCAAAGATGGTATCTATTCTACCAAGTCAGGATATCACACACTGATTGATATTGATACCCAGAAAGAAGCTCAATCATCTAAAGCTGGAGCACAAAATAACAATCATATTTGGAATGCTATTTGGAACTCTAACGTGTCGACAAAGGTAAGAGCTTTTGGTTAAAAATTTTGTAATGGAGCTATACCGACTAAGAAAAATCTTCACTTAAGAAAATGTGCAAAGGATAGCCGCTGCGAATGGTGTGAAGCTGAATGTGAAGACATTGAACATCTTTTTCTCCACTGCCCTTTTAGTATGTCGGTCTGGGCGAGTTCAATAATGCAAATTAAAATCAATAGAGATGACAACTAATACTGGAGAATGGTTACTCGCTACTACTGAGGATTATGTAATGAATGGATGGGATAAAAGAGAAATTACAGCTCATATCCTCCTAACAATTTGGAACATTTGGAAAGCCAAGATGAAAAGATTAAATGAAAATAGAGGCCGAAATATATTATAGATCCACCTGAGTGTTAAAAATACTATCAAAAGACTATTTGATAACAATAAAGATATCACTTTCAATACTAAAGCCATCAGTAATACGGATCACAGAGAGGGAAATCTAAACAATCCATTTTTATCGGACGATGCTGAACTACTTTGGTTATGTGACGCGTCTTTCACCAAAGAACGGGAGCCGACGGGTATTGCATCACTTGGTATTAATCAAGAGGGTTTTGTTACTCATAAGATTGCAAAAAGAGGAATGATTAAAAGAGAAATCGAAGGGGAATGTTGGGCTGTTTTACTCTCCATGAGACTTAGTAGTAGTCTCAACCTTCAGAGTTCCTCCTTTTACTCCGACAACCTTGAACTTGTTCAAGGTATTTATAAAAATCCAGGTTTTCGATGGCAGATTTATCCAATCATCGAAGAAATGAAGAGATGCTGGTCAAATTTTCTTTGTGGAAGGTCATTCATATCAATCGATCTTTTGACTCTACAACGGATGTTTTGGTTGAATGTACTTGGCGTAATGTGAATTTATCACAATGGAAAGATTACTCCCTGTTTGGAGTTGTTAATTTTCTTAACTTAATGTGTAATAACGCTTAACTTTTTTTCTCTAACAATATATATATATATATATATATATATATATATATATAAAAACCTCAGTGAACTAATTCTAATTTGTCAAATATTAATCCTACGCAAGTAAAATCGAATCTAATTTAGATGATATTAGAGTGTTCCTTAATAGTAAAAAAATTCACGCATTGAACGTTTTTAACTCAGTTTAGATGATATTAGAGTGTTCCTTAATAGTAAAAAAAATTCACGCATTGAACGTTTTTTCTGACCACAAAGGGAGTTTAGTTCAATTAGACATCAAGAATCTAAATAGTTATCTATGTTAGATCAACAAGATATCTTCATTTACAAGGGTACATGAAAACTAAATATACATAAGTTACCAATCATTCAATTAATCACCATAGATTTATAAGTATAATTCATTTTCTAACCTTCTCCTCGAGTACTTGAGATTCAAACTGAATTTTCATCATCACATTTTAATACCCAAGAAGATCCTTTTTATACACATATCTACTATAAGACCTTATGATATTCAATATTACTTATCTACCTATTTAGCTTCAATTTAGCAACTTCATATATAGAAGTCTTCTTAATTTTTGCATCCGGCCCCTCACCAATAAGAAGCTCAGACACATTTTTTCTACAAAGAAGTACAAAAAATGATTCATCTACATAGAACAAACAAATAAATTTAATATAACGAGGTTTAGAATAAGAATTTAACCTCAAATAATCATATTGTGGATAATCTAACGAAGATCTTGAAACATATAAAACGTGAACATTCTAGCTACTTCACTTAGTATTACTGAAGCTCCTCTGTTTCTTCATCAACACTATTTCCTACTTATATTACCTTTGCAAATCCATTTGGATGTCCAGATGCATAAACAACTAATTCCCTCATATGTTTGCGTATTTGTTGAAAACTGATAGAATATGTGCACAGATGAGTGGATGAGTATATTGCAATTAAGTAAAATACTAGAGAAATTCACCTGCAAATTGTAACGATGCAAAAATTTCACAAGTGACTTTAATAAACCCTCTCTAGTTTCCTCACACATTGAACTTTAAAAAGTATCTGATCTATTACTATTAGTATTATATATAAATAAAAAAGAGGTGTAGATAAATTAATATAAATATTGGTGTAAATAAATATTAAATATAAAAATATTGTTTTTAGTAATCAGAAAAATATTTGGAAAAATTTGGAATTAAAAGACGGATCAGAAATAAAAAATTCAAAATTTTCTAAATGCAATTTCATTTCCATTTCAGAAAAAATTTGAACAAATCGGAAATATAAAATTCAAAATTCAAAAGGTAAAAGGATATTTTCAAATTCGAACTTTTCAATCGGAATCCACCACAATTGGAAAATTTTGTTCCAGTTCTCACCCCTATGTCTATTAGACAAATGAGTGGATCATCATGTTTAATGGATGTAAATGAAATTAAGAGTTTCAAAAGGAGAAAATATTTTGACAAAAAAAAAAACAAGAGCATATGAAAGTTCTTTTTCGACAACAAAAATTTGTACACATAAAAATGTTTTGTCAAACAAATTTTCAAAATAATTTGTTTAAAAATATATGTCATTAGAATATATTTTTTATATTTTATTTTCTTAAATTTTTTTAATTCAAATATGTTTTCTAATTGAGTAGATTATTTTTCAAATATCTAACATTTTATTAAAAGTGTGCACGAGTCTTTGGATAAAAAAATGTTCGACCTACAAATCATTAATTTTATTTTGTAGGTATTGAAAATTTAGACTCTTACCCGTCCAATGCATTATATGAATCAATTATTTTGGACGTGACGGATTTCGGGTGCATTTAGGTTGATAAACTATTTGGATTTGTATCTGGATGCATAGGACATGTCAATATTGTTTTACAAATAAAAATTGTAATAAAAAACATATTTTTTAATCTCTATCTACATTAAAATAATTATCGATTTTAAAAATTATAAATTAAAATCTTAGAAAATAAAAGAAAAATAGAAATAATATCAAAATAATCATAAAATTAGATTTTATTGGATGAAATATAATCGAAAGTTTGAAAGATTTAAAAAAATATAATGGAGAAAATGAGAAAAAGCGATGAGTATGGGCTCCCTAGACTCGCGGGTCCATGTACTTGCGAGACAGTGGTTTTGGATTCGGAGAATTGTGATTTTTTAGATGTTCACCTATATATGCTTAAGCCAAATATGTCGAGGATGTTTAAGGTTTATTTAGTGGGGACATTACAAGAAACATCTAAATTTGAACTTCAAGGTTTGGTTGCATTCTATCGCGTATAATATCTTCAGGGTTTCCCGTACATGCAACTACCCTGAGGAGTAGACTATTTCAATGGCGCTTATGCATCATGAACTGTAAGTGGATGTTTCACAAATCATCTACGCGCAAATGATGAGGTTCACGATGACCTCAAAGAGGTGTTACAGCCTCAAATTACCGCTTACGATTACGCAACTATGCCCCCGAGGGTGAATCTGAACATTGATCGGCTTGACCTTAGGATAAAGGACAAGCTCCTTATTTCACAAAATCATCCATTCAATTTATTTTGGACGGTCATGATGATTATGAGCTGGAGTATATTGCGCGGGTCTGATCACAAACCTAGTTGAGAACCCACTTAACCTTCGACCTTAAATTGACAAAGTGACGGAATCACAAACTAGAAAATTCATTGGAACAGATGTTTAATAGCTCATTGTTTCCTTTAGCTTGCTAACCAAATATAATTAATTATCTTTCTTAGCCCCCTCTTATCCTTTAAAATTTTATTTCATAGCCGTGTTATAAGCCTATACCCTTAGTTTTGAGGATTTAACCTTATGACCCCCCTCGAGTCACGATGCCTTAATACTAGTTGTATTTAATCTTGAGTTTCGGGTGGTGAGTGTTGGATAACGGGATATTTTAGGTGGGATGAGTTACATGGCACTATATTATGATGCATTTTGTTGTGATACTTCCCTAATTTGAGAACAGAAAATAACTGAAAAAGAAATAAAAGAAAATATAGAAAAAAAAAATACATGAAAATAATTTAATAGGTAACATCAAAACAAGTTTCCTATTGTACTTACAAAAAACGAAAAATATATAATGAGAATAAAAGAACTCGACAAAGTAAGAATTTGAATTATTGAGAATGTGTTTTGGGACTTTGAGGATGTGTATTTAGTGCATCAAGAGGCGAGCGTACACATTTGTGAGCGTAAACTAAAGCTTTACGATGATTAGTTGACAACTAGTGAGGAGAGAGACAAAAGTCACTCTAAAACTATCGAATGTATCACACCATACCTTAAGCCTACATTATAACCAAAGACATCAAGCTTACCATTTGTGGTTTATGTTCGATTTAGAAGAAAGAAAATAGTTGAGTGGAACATTAGACATTGTGGGAGGACTGTGGAATAACCTATAACCACCATTTTAAATTAAGTGAAAACGACCTCTTCTTGTATTGTGAAACTAATTTACTCTTGATTTCATAATGTGTGTGATTATTTGTATGATAAGTGTCTTTCATGGATAATTTATGATGTCTCCCCATTTGTGATGATTTAATCTTAGTTGGAGACATCATTTTAGGTGTATTTATTAGGTTATATGTCGATTTTCTCATGATTTAGTACACTTTCCTATTTCGTGTCTTGATTTGATTATTTATTATTTTTAGAGCACATTGGATTTAATTGTTTGTTAGTTGTGAAGATTTAAAGATATATGGTAATTAATTAGATGCCAAGTTAATTCTAAGAGATAAATGAAAGAGGATAAAATGGAAATTGGAGATAAAGGCAAGAAATATGAAAAATGAAAAGATTAAGTTGTCAAATAAATCTGAATTCCAGCAACTACGAGCATAAAAGTGATCATAACTCAATATTGGCTAGGAATTTGGAAGAATAGTCTAAATCAAAATTAAAGTACTTTCCGAGGCAATCAGTTTTGACTATTGGAATGCGTCAAACGGATAAGTATTCAAGCAGTTACGGCCAAAACAAAACAGCATTAAAATCTTACATTTTATATATTTTAGGGTTACGAATTTGAGTTAGGCTTGGAGTCCAATACCTATCTTATACTCCAAGAAACGTTTTAGAGTTTCCTATACCCTATAAATATACACTCTTATTAGAAGAAACACATCCTTGTCCAACCTTAAGCCAAGAGGAAGCTTACAACACAAGAAAAGAAGTCTGGAAGGAGCTGAACACCATATCATGTCTTCTTCAACCTTTAAATTTGTAATTTCTTTCTTTTTTTCCATTAGTATGAACTAAATAATTTTAGCTTGAGATTTAGCATATATGTATGAACCCTAGTTTTTCTATCTGATTTAGGATATTTTCATATTTAATTGAAGTCATGTTTTATTTTATGTTTATGTGTTTTGATTTAATGACTGTTTTCCTTGCTAGTGCACGAGTATAGGATTACCTTAATAGTAGTTAGATGGTCGCCCGGAAGGGGTGTATTATTATTGAAACACCACATAACGTCTAGTTTCCGATATTGGTCTTGACAACACCGATTCTAACTAGATAGTCATTAGGGTATGTTTTCACCACTATATCACCAATTGAAGGAATTGTACTGCTTAGGGACTTGGTAGCGCCTGATAACCCTAAGTTTGGACTGCCTCGTGGTTGTGTCGTAGCTCCCTTAGTCGCTCTCATGATCTAAGGTATGAGGATTTAGAATCCTGACAATAGTAATATCACATGATTCACCCTTACATGTTAGAATAAACAAAACTAGTGGGGATTACTTGCTAATATCTCGAGCTAAACTCTCATACTACTTGTTCTCTGCTTATTTAATTTTATGTCTTTTAATTTATTAGTTAATTTTCTATTCTCTTAAAATTAAACAAAAATATCTTTTCTTTTATTTTCCCGCGTATTAATCTGATCTAGCTTTATATCTGCACTTGATAATTTGCATAAGTTCTTCCTAACCTTTGTAGTCTCTGAGGTACGAATCTTATTTATCATTTAAAACTTGCATACATCCTGTATACTTGCAGAACCGTGCTAGCCTAGGTTATTTGCGTTTATTTATCTATTATTTTATCACACCTTTGGCCACACCAAGTTTTTGGCGCCGCTGCCTGGGACTACATCGTTAGTCCTTGTGCATTTATTTAGTGTTTATATTTCAGTTAGTTCTATTTTACGCTTTTGCTTTTAGTTTTGTTTTACAGATTTTACATATGGCGAGCCCAAGGAGACTTAATCTTCCCATCTCGTTCAGAGTGCAACCACGAGGAATCCGCACTCCAGAAATCCAAGCCGCTAAGTTTAGACCAGATCCAGGCATGATAGCGCAGTTTGCGAGTCATGGACAATTTAGCGGTGCTTCACAACAAAATCCGGTCCGGTATATTCAGAAATTCATGCAGATCTGTGACGCTTATATCATAAAAGGTGTTACAAAGGAGCAGATGTATTACGTCATGTTCCAATTCTTTTTGACCGGAGGTGCAAGCGATTGGTATGATACCCAACACCCTCACGTTATTCCGGATTGTGAAAAGCTTCAGTCCAAATTCCTAGACCGGTTCTATCCGGTTAGTAGAAGATTAAAAGATATGTTGGAGCTCGAACAATTTATGTAGGAAGATGGAGAAAGTTTTGGTGAAGCATGGTTACGTTTCAATGAGAAAAAGGAGAGATGTCCATTCCATATATCATCGCCAGAATATTCTTTAACCATGTTCTATGGAGGACTCAATGACGAGTCCAAGGCAAGAGCAAATTTGTTAGGAAACAAAGGTTTCGTATTATTAGATCCTGTAGAAGCAGAAAGTATTATGGAGAAAGTTCTTGAAACCAAGAGAAGTTGGAAAAGTGAATCAGAAGAACAAGAAGAGACCTCAGAATCTCTGAGGCTCAAAGAATGAAACCAACAACTCAAGGAACTACAAGAACAAGCTCGAACAATAGCACAGGTAAATCTAGTACATATTGTACCTTCGTGTCCTGGTTGTGGATCAAGAAATCATGTGTGGGAAAGGTGTATGAATAATCCAGCTGCAACTTCCGTTATATCTCATCAAAGAAACTAATATTTTAATGGTTATTATCATCCTCAGGGAAGTTACGCTAAATATCAGCCCCCATAGAATCGAAGTTGGGTCAGAAATCAAGAGACTTATTATCAAACTCAACCTCAATCCTATTACCAACCACAACTTATATATCAAGAAGCGCCAGTTTATGAAGAAGCTTATCAAGAACCACTTAAACATTTAATGCAACAAGCAAAACAAGTACAACCTTCGAGTTTGGATTCAAGTATGGCTGAGATGATGAAATTAGTTGAAGAGAATATGAAGATGAGCCAGCGAAACTTCAAACCCAGTAAAAGGTAATTAAAAATATCGAGCGTACTCTATCACAAATGGCGAGTACATTGCGAAATAGGCTATATAAAGAAGAAGTAATGAGGTAACCTGTCGAACTTTGAACGACATAAAATAATAGTGCTTATAGGAGACATCTCGCAATGTTTTTAGTTTTTATGCATTTTTTGTTGTTTTTGGTAGTGTAGATTAGTTAATTTTAAGTGTTGTAGTGTAAACTATGTTTAATGAGAAGGGTATTAGTGTTTTTTGATGTGCAAGTGTTGCAAAATTTGAGTTTGTGGTGACAAAGAGGAGACCGTCGTGACATGTAGGCATTTATTTCGAATTAATAGAATGCTGATCGATAGGAATTGTGGTACACCGCAGCCTCTCACAGTACATCGTATGACCCTACCATCACGACATGTGTTCATTTAATTTCCAATATGGAATACATTGTCGAGAGCAAGGAAGATTTACACTGTGCCACGCCTCCCATGAAGTATACTACACGCACATATTGTATCGACCTTCGTGACTACTATATTAGAGTATGAAGAAAAGAAGGTAGTGGTAGACCATGAGACCCATGTGGTTCACCCCACGATACGCGTAGTAGTTACGAAGCAAAGGTCTAGTTCATACCAACGACCAAATCCTTAAGTCTTTTTCTTCTCCAAACATCCAAACTCCATAAATCTTCAACCAAACCTTCACCACACATCAAAACAACACCAAACACCATAAATTCGTTAACAAATTCAATTTTCCACTCCAAAAAAAATTTATTACCACCAAAACATTCCAAAACACCTTGAAATCATAATTTAATTCCAATTTTTTCCAAAACCCTATTTCTAAATTTCTTAAATCTTTTCACCCAATCAAGATTCCATCATACCCACTTCAATAAAAATTATCCCTATACCTTTCCTAACCCAAATAACACCTTATACACCCAAAATTTATGGGGTAACTTCAAGAGTGGTGAAACTTTGATAGGAGGTCAAAAGAGATGACGATTAGAACAAAGATATTAGCAAGTGCTAAGGATATGTAAAAGAATCAAGAAAAAGAACGTGTTGAAACGAGGAAGAGTATCGAGAATCATGTGAATTTGGGGAAGAAGAGAAAAGCTATTTCGAGTTTAGTGATAAGAGAAGAATCGGTGATGGTGCGCTCGAGTCCTTACTATCAAGCAATTATGATTGTGGAACCGAGAATGCCACAACCTCTTCAAGTCAAGTTTCCTATACCCGTGATGAGTGAAACTTCTAAGCGGTTATTAGCTATCACCAAAGAGAAGATTCTAGAATTGTTCCTTTTACATGAGAAAGTGTCGTCCCCTAAGGTGTGATATAAAATCAACACTAGAGAGGTGACTCCCCGCAAGTGTACATGTCGTTGGAAAGTAATAATTTGATAAGTACAAGGGTTTATCATCTTCACATAACCATCAAAGTTGAGACAATTGTGTCCTGGAAGTAGAATAATGTTGAGTTATGAAATAAATGACAGTAAAATAAATAATATATTTGTTTGGTTTTTATGTAAAGGACTAAATAGCAATAAAATATAAATATTAACCAAAAGAAAACTAATTACAATGATAAAAATATAAGAAAGAGATGAGAAGTATGCTTGTTCTTGCAGCTGATCCTCCTAATCAACTATTTGATCTTATTTGACACAAGGGAGAGTTTGGTTTTCCTCATTAGTCGGTGATGTTGTAGATCCCGGTTCCACGGCTTAGGCGGTCGACTGGGATCTAGCGCCTGGAGGGATTACGTGGGGCCTAGGCGGGATTACGTGGTTTTGAATCCCGCTATGTAGTTGTATATATTAAGTAATACACACGTATAATTATAATAATTTTATCTATTTAAGTCATAAAATTCAACTAACAACACTATTTTAAATACGAAAATACTAAAATTAGAGTTATAGTATCAATTCAATAATTTCTGAGAGTAAAAAAATTTAAAGGATGGCCTAGGTGGCCCTTTTTGCCATTAATCGGTTCCTAGGCAGGCTAGGCGCCTCTTCCATGGCGACTAAGAAACTAGGCGAAAATGCCTAGCATTTTTACTAGGCGTAAGCGACTGAGGGGGGAGTTGACGCCTAGGCAGCGATATCTACATCATAGTTAGCCGGGACTCAAAAGTCTCTCTAACGCCCTCCCGGGTAGCTTAGAAAGCAATCCTCCTTCACTAGAGACCTCTACCGGGTGACCCTAAATTGTTTTTGGATGATTTAAGTTCTAACCTTATTGACTATCTAGCTAGATAAGACCTCCTGGTTCACTATCGCACACTAGATGTTTATATACTAGTCTAGAAATCCGACCCCACTCTCGGGTGTAAGCCAAAATTGTATTACTACCCAACAAGTGATCAAGAAATGAATATGCAACAAACATAAATATATAATCGATGTAAAATAAATCTCAATTCATTACAATATTAAAATATCCCAAACCCAAATAACATTGGAAAAAATCAATTAGGGTGCATACACATTGCAAACCTCAAGCAAAAGAGGTTTAGTTCATACTAATTACATGAAAATAAAATAAAACTAATACCAAAATCATGTTTATAAAATAAAATAGATTTACTTATCCTAAATTACGGAATCGAATGGTTTTGGAATGGTGGAGAATGATGAACTTGGGTGGAAACCCTCATACTTTTCTCTCCAAGTGTTTTGCTCCTCCTCTGCTGAAAAAACAAGATTTATAATGATGGATCCTGAATAAGGAGGCTCTAATATACTTATATACATGTCAAAAAATATTTTGGGACCTTATGGGCTCACTTAGGTGGGTTAAAAATAGCCCAACCCGTTTTTGGCCAGTGTTGTCTAGATTCGAGTCACGGTGGCGCAAATAGTATAACTTTCTTGTCTCAACTCTGAGTTGTCTTCCGTCACCTCTCACACATCACTGACTTCAAAATCCATTTGAATCAAAATGAATTTCTTCAAAATCTCTGACCAATTAATCGTGGTTCTTGAAAAAATATGATGTTAAACTTTTGTGGTAAACGCTTGAGCCTTCCCAAAGTGACTTTTAGCTCACTTTACCTCTTGGTTTGGCTGTGGACTTCACTTATTGACTTCTCCTCATCTCCTTGGACTCTATTTTCAACCATGTATCTAGAACCTACACACTTAACACACAATTAAAGCACAAAAAACTCTATAAATAATAATATGTCCAAAAAAAAGATAGAAAAGTAAGATATGGAAAATATCAGGAAAAATCCCTTACTTAGGTCCCATAAACCCTCAAAAAGATGTATCATGAATAGGTTAATCTATCACAAAAGAGGATACATAAGAGAGTATTCGAGAAAGGAGTTAGATAAGGTGAGTATATAAGTTTTATAGAGTTGGGTGATAGACTAGGATGGACCACATACATGATGAGGCAATCGAGGGTATGTACTGAGTTAGTATCTGAGTTCTACTAAGTCTCTTTAGCCGAGATAGCGAGTGTCGAGTTCCATTTAGAGAAAATTTGATTCTTGTGACAATTGAAGAGATTCATATCCACTTCGAGTTCAAAGAATTAGTTGGACCATGCAAGTATTAAGAAGGGATGAATAATATAGTTGCTTTCGAATAGGATTCAATATACGAACATGTGTTGCTGAAAGAGCTAGTGCAGAAAAGAAAAATAAAGTTGAAGGGACCTTGGCTCTACAAGTACCTTCAACTTGAAACACTATTATGGCACCACTTCCTTACACTATCATATATTGGGAACTTTCGAACCGTAGATGTAAGTAAGAAATTTGTCATTTTCTTGAATTGTGTTTTATGAGAGGTTGAGATAGATGTAGCGCAAGTGATGATACGGTAATGCGTTTCACTAGTACAAACCAAGGATCACGAGCCTAGTGAGGAAATAAATGTGAGTCGTGGTGACGAGAAGCTTATGTACAAGAAGAACAACAATATCAATTACGAGTGGATCAAAATGATTCTTAGAGGAGCAAGTGACAAGAATTTTTCAAGTACATAGCCTTCTCGTGAGAATATTGAGAAGGAATTGAGTTCAAGAGCTGAGGATCTTTCATAGCAAGAAAGGATAAGTGAGCGAATTGACTAACTAAAGGCGACTCAAATTTTCTTGGCAGACGATGTGGCGCAAATCAAATCAAATCAAGCGCACACCATTACACTCTTGGAGCAAATTTACTGCGATAGTGTGAATTATCCATCGCACCCTATCTTGGGTATTGATCATGCGAGGAAATAAGCATCGAGAGTACGTCTTCTTTTTTCCTTACATTTCATCTCATTAAATGTAGCTTATATGTTTAGTTGAGTAGTTTTTATGTTTTATTTTTATCGAGTTTGTTTTGAGTCGTAGGGACACGACTGGTTTTTGAGTTGGCGGCTATGTTGTAGACATCCCCGCCTAGGCGTCAACTCCCCTCTCAGCCGCTTACGCCTAGTTAAAATTCTAGGCGTTTTTTCCTAGCGTCGTAGTTGCCGTGGAATAGACGCCTAGCCCGTCTAGGTGTCGATTAATGGCAAAACATGCCCGCATAGGCATTCTTGTAATTTTTCTTATTCTCGAGAATTCTTTAATTGATATTATAACTCAATTTTTAGTATTTTTATATTGACTATAGTGTTGTTAGATTTATTTTATGACTTAAATAGTTAGAATTGCTATAATTACTACATATATAATACTAAGTGTACAAAATTACACAGTGAGATTCAAAACCGTATAATTCCACCTAGGCCCCGGGAAATCCCGCCTAAGCGCTAGGCCCCGGTCGACCACCTAGCGCCTTAAACCAAGATCTACATCATACGTTGGGGGTGTGGGAATTCGTTGTCCCTCATTCCGATTTGATGTGTTTAGGAAAAAATTAAAAAAAATTAGTGTATATTTTTAAGGAATTAGGTGTAGAATGTGTAAAATATCCCGAAATCATAAACCTTAGCGGGTCAATGATAGTTAAGTAATTTTTTCATGAACCAGTTATATTTTACGCTTTGAATATCGACGTGAAAGCACAACATAAAAGTGAAGAAAGTATTAGTAAGCAATGGAGTAAAGGTAAGTTTGAACATGTGGAAAATGAGTGGTATGTCGAACGTGAGATCTGAGCTAGTTGAATTCCGATTTAATGAATGTGATAGAGGTTAGAAAGTAACAAAATTGGGTAATTAGGAAAAGGATTAAGGAAGTTCTTTGATAAACCCCTTGTTGCCTTATATATTTCTAACCAAATATCATTGTTATAGCATTATTACCCCCTTTTAGTTATAGCCCTTTCTTTGTAGCCACATTATAAGCCATACCCCTTAGATTTTAGGACTTCTTTGTATGACCTACACTCAAATTGTGAGGTTAAGACAGTCGTCTTTAGAGCTTGAGTTTGGGGTGGTGGGTACAATTTATGGGAAACACATTGAGTGTGTTTTTGAATTGAAAAATAATTGATTTGCTGACTTACAAAAAATGAAATGAATTGAAAGATAAAGGACTGGCAAAGTGGAAATCTTATGTAATCATCGAGAAATTGGTATCGTGTTTATTGGGGATGCTTGTTAAGCGTATAAGTTGTTGATGTCTCCTCTTTTGTTATATTTATATGCTCTTAGGAGACATCGAATTCGGTGATTATTTGACTACTCCGATAGACTTTTAGTGATAATATGCTATATTTTATTTTCTCTCCTTAGATTTTAGTATTTTTAATTAATTAAACTTTTGCACGTAATATGTTTTGTTTTAGTGAAAAGTTTGTAGGTTTCTAATACTAGCAAGGATATGAATCAAGAATAGAAGTCTTAGATCGCGTAAAGAAGTCAAAAGCTACAAGAAATATCCCGAGGAGTTGACAAATTTGAGCTGAAAATCTGGAAGACTGATGGTAATTGCTGATTTCGAGCCACTTAAATATGGATTCAGCCTCTAAGTTATGAAAAACATTCGTACCTTATCGAGTTGCGAAGAATTAGAAAGTTGAATGAGCCAATTCGGAGTTATGTTGAGAAGGTTACAGCCGTTTTCGTGAAGGGTGTACAACAGTTACGGGTTTTGGACTTTAAGAGTGGACTTGGGCCATTTAATATTTGGTTTTCTTTTAATTCAGCCCAAGTCCGATTTTAATAGTATATATAGGCTTTTAGACTTTATTTTTACACACAATTCACATTCCACAAACTGAGAGCGTCAGAGAAAATGACAGAAGCAAGGAAGAAGGAAAGAGCTAGAGCTGGAGACTTCAACATCTCCAAATCAATAGCCATTCCAACATCCTAATTAGGTCTTTTAATTTTATTCTCTTTCTGTTGAACATGAACTCCATTATTTTAATTTCTTATTTCGTTTTAATTTCAATTATGAGCTAAGGTTTTATTGTACTTGAGAATCGCAACATGGGTTGAACCCAATCTTGAATAATTAGTGTTTTCCAATTTGGGATTTTAATTTATATTGAGTTTTTATTCTTCGTTGGTTTTTACTTTAAACTTAATTATTATTCTTAGCGTCATGAACTAGGAATAAGTGATATTACCTAGGCTATTCCATGTAGTGGCGTGTGGATCACCTTGACAGGGGGTTTGGGTATAGAACTAAGTAATTACGATGGTATCCGCCAATGACCTTGACAGGCTTGACTAGCCATTAGCCAATGAGGTAAGATTTAATCATCCGAAAGTGGTTTTAATCACCCTGACGGGGTTTAGAAGACCGTAGGAGAGCTTTTAGGTCCACCCTGACGGGGGCTAAGAGATTTTAATCCCAACTAGCATAAGAACAATAACTCAACCCTTAAAAGGAAACATTAATTAGAAAAGTTTGCGGTGAACCCTAGCGTAACTCAAGTACTGGTGGTCCTTTGTGTGTTCTAAAAATAAATGCAAATGCTAATCGAACCACAACCGCAAGTGTACGGTTGTCCCAAGTAGTATAACTGATAAATCAGATTCGTTCCAAGGACGGAATGGTTGATCACAATGTCTAGCAAATAGTGATTGATGCACTTATGAAAGTAAAAGATAATAAAATGTTTGTTTGGTTTTTGTTTATTAAAACTACTAAATGGAAGACAAATTGTAAATGCAAGTAAAAGCTAAGACGCAAGTAAAATGAATGAAAACGCAATATGAGATGTAGTACTTGAGAACGCAAGGATCCTCCTAATCTTATTTCCTAACTTATGTTGTTTAAGGGCTAAATTGGTCAATTACAATGGTCGGGATTCTAAAATCCTTATACCCCCGTCAGGGTGGACTATAAGGCAATCCTAAAGTGTCACTAGTCCCGTCAGGGTAAATATGATCCACCGTTGGATGATTAAGTGTTTTACCTCATTGGCCCTAGAATTAGCTAAGTTCGTCAGAATCAATAGCTTTTATCCTAGATTGAATAATTAATTCTATACCTAAACCCTCCGTCAGGATGATCCACACGCCACATATATGGAATAGCTTAGATACTAATACCTAATCTTAGTTCGCGACTCTAAAATCAGTAAATAATCACAAATTATCGAAAAGAGTAATAGACCCAATCTAATTTAATTTAATATAAACCCAAATTCAACATTCGTTATTTCATAAAATTAAGATTCACCCATTGTTCGTTCTCAAGCACTATGAAAAGCTTAGCTCATATTAAAATTAAAAACTAAATTAAAAGAAATGGAATTCATATTGTTTACAAAATTAAAATATAAAAGAACCTAATTTCCGGAATTGGAATGACTACGAACGGAGCTATAGACCCACTCCAGCTCTTGTAGCTTCTTCTTTCTTCCTTCTGTTGCTTCTCTCTGGTGTTTAATCTTGTGGAATGTGAATTGTGTGAAAAATAGAAGTCCAGACCTCCTTTTATAAGCATAAATTCGTACTAGGGCTTGGACCAGAAAATAAAATACTAATTAAATGTCCAAGCCCACTTTCTAAGCCCAAAATCCCGTAACTGCTGATACACCTTCACTAAAACGGATTTTCCCGATGCTTTATGACTTCGATTGACCTCATTCTAGTTGCTAAAGTTCCGTAACTTGATAAGGAATGTTTTCTCTTCAAAGGTCAGCGGCTAAATCATCGCTTAAGCACCTCGAAATCAACACTCTATGGCCTGGAAAATGGATTTTCAGCTCTAAAAATAATATCTTCGGGATTTATCTTCAAGTCTTGACTCTAATTCACGATCTTTGACTTTCTCCTCGGATTCCTCTCCTAGCTAACATCTAAAACCTGTAAACTTTTCACTAAAAATACCAATATTACGCGCAAAAGTTTAATAAATTAAAAATGCTAGAAATAAAAAGGAAATTCCGGATTATTGCATATTCAGTCCAAAAGTCTATCAAATTAATTAAATAAACACCCAAAATGATGTCTCCCAAGGGTTGAAAATAAGAACAATTAGGGAGACATCAAGTACTACTTTTCTCTCGCGTCTACCTCATTTTACTTGCGTATTTACATTCTAGCATTATTAATTTAGTAATTAATTTACTTTTTCACTTTAGATTGTTAATCGAAAACCCCCAACAAACATTATATCTTTTATTTTTCCGTTATTTGCAATTATTCACTAAACGATAACATTAGAGTCAACCAATTCGTCCCTGAGAATGAACTTGTTTATCACATATATTACTTGGGACAACTGTACACTTGTAGTTCGTGGTTCCTCTTCTTTATCTGCATTATTTTATAACACACAAGTACCCACCAGTTGTGCTGAGAGAGAACATATTTTGAGTGTAAACTCAATCTCTAGGGTAATTCGTTGATGACTATTGAGGTGAGAGCCAAAAGCTTACTTCACATTATCCAAATATAATATCATATTGTCGCTAAGCCAACATTACAACCTTAAAGACTTTATGATTCTTAACTATGTGATATAGAAATGATTGAGCTGATAGAGAGTAGTTGAGTGGACCATTGGATACTACGTTAGGATCGAGGAACAACCTATAGCCACCAAAATTGACTATAAACTTATCCTTCTTGTATTGCAAAACTAATCTAATCTTAAAATTATATCGTGTTGGTTGTTTGTATGATAAGTGTATGTGTGATTTAGTTTATATATATTATTACATGAAACCTTCTAGGTAGTGGCTTTGGGATCATTCTTTACATTTTTTCTCTTCCATACTTATTTGACTTAGTTGATATAGACTTCCCTAGTTTAGTTCTTATTCCCTATATTATCGGGATGAAAAAACTTTGTGTTGGGGGTCTTGATGTCTCGACTGATTTAGTCAGGATATATCTTTTTAGGGTTATATCGTTCTTAGTTGAGGGATTTTCCCTATATTTTGATATTTTCTCATTTCTTGTCTAGTTTTGGAGAATTGTTACTTTTAGATCTATTTGTGCGTAATTTGTGTGTTAAGTGTGCAACTCTTAGATAATTGGATGATATTAGATCTGAATACGAGGATAAAAAGTAGAGAAAGGAAGGTCATACCCAAGTCAAGGAGTTAAAGGACCAAGAAGCCACTTTTGGAAAGCGGAAGCAATTGTTTGCCATATTTAGAAAGCTACTTGTTCGAGTTACCACGCAAGATTGATGAAGATTCTGGAAAAGCCCTTTGGTTTCCAGATTTTACTCGGAGTTAGGAGCACGTCGAAACTGAAAGTTTGTAATTCAGAGCTGAATTGAAGAAGTTATTAAAGTTGCTGCTGTCGTGGCTTGAACCAGTTTACTCTTTATGAAAAACATTTTTGGGTTGGATTAGGTTACTTAAAAAAGGTACACACCCATAAAATGTATTTGGACCTTTAAATATCAAATTTTTACCATTAGAGAGGGGTACTTGACAGTCATTATTCAGTTTTTTAGAATAATTAGAAGAGCATCGAGAAGAGAATTGCTTGGAGGAGAAGACAACAGAAGCTGGAGCCTTACTGCACCACTCCACGTCTATCATTAGGGTAAATTGTATTAGTTTATTGTCTTAAACATGGTTCTAATCTTTTAACTAGTTAGTTTTATTTATTTAATTATGCACTAAATTCATTTTGATTGTGTTTGTAATATGTATGAACCTTGAATATTTTATTGATGCTTTTGTGTTATTTGGGAATTGAATTTAATTGAAATGGGAAATTGTATTTTGCTGCATATGAATTGATTGAATTTAAGTTTTCTATATCATGATCAAATAATGATTGACCCTACTATCTTAAATTGTCACCCTGGAAGAGGGGTTTAGGAACAAAACTGGTTCATATTCGTCTGGTGTGCGGTAGTGATCCTAACGAGCGTGCCTAGCCGGATAATCACATAGGTTAGTTCTTGCTTCACCAAGATTTTGCGTAGAATAATCTCACCTGAGTACTCTAGTAATAATAAGGAAACCTTTTAAGCAACCCTGGTGGGAATTAGAAGGAATTAAGAATCTCTATTAGAATAACGATCTAATTCACCCTTAACACTAGAAGCACCGACTTAATAGGAAAGGGGAATATTAGAAATCTTGAGCTAATTCTCATCTTATTCTTCGTAGATATTTATTTAATTTAGTAGTTTAACTAGTCTATTTTACTATCTGAATCTTAGTTTATTATTTTAAAACCAAACAAAAATCTATTTCTTTTATTTCTTATTTTTGTACAACAAATGGATTATCTACACTTTCTAAGAACACGAGTTTGAATTTAACAACTTAAGTCCCAGTGGAAATGATACTATTTACGTACTTACTTTATTACTTGTCAACGATCCCAACACTTGTGGTAGTTATCTCTCTCTCGAGGTGTGTGTTTGTTATCATATTTTTATCACTCTTTGGGAGACGATGACTATCAACAAAACATAACTAGCAAGGTGGGCCAAACTCAAGGTTATATAACAAGTAACTAATGCAACTATGTTCAAGTAGAATAAGGAAGGTTTTTATATTAAGTAGAAGCATATAAGGGTAGCAATGACAATCCAATTTCACATAAATTCTCGAAATGATTCAAGCTCAAATGTAATAATATAACAAGAAAATACCATTTACCTCACTAGAGATGATAACGGATATACCCAAGCATAAAAGAAGGATGGATTTTTACCAAAGTCTTTTGTGAGTAGGAACCTAATCACCTTACTCTTTTTCTTCGACAAGCTATCACAAGGGTTAGTTCATGAAAATATATATACCAGTAGTGATAGCAAAATGTGAAACCATGACATAAAAGAGAAATAAAACCAAAGCTAAATAGATAGAGACATTATATGTTATGACAATAAAGTAGATTTAAGAACCATACAAGGAAACAACTAGACATACAAAATCTTAAGACCTTCCATGAGGTAAACCTTACAACTCTCCATATATTGAATTAAGTCTTTTAAACCTTATTTAACGAGAAAAATAGATTTGTGATCTTTTTCCATCTTGTGGGCTCTTGGAATGCATGTTAGGTTGTCAATCTTTTTGTTAAATTGAGCAAAGTCGGCCATTATTTTATCTTGAAATGCGGCCAACATTGATGTAGCTTCCTTCTTGGTCAATGAATTATCATCCTTGTTTTTCTTGCGATTTCTTAGGAGTAATGGGATGAAAAGTAAGAGTATGAGTAAGATCATTGGAAGTGGATGGGACATTTGCGGAAGACACGTGAGTATTACCACTAAAAGTGATGTTGTTGGTGATACGAGTTTGATGGCTTCTTTGATTTTTGCGTCAATAATTTCAAAACGGGGTAAGTTGATATATTCTCCATTGTAAATCCATACATCCATGGAGTTCAAATGAGAGAGGTTAAAGACCCAAATTGACATATATTTTTCGAGGAACTTTTCGAAGTTCAGGGTTGCAAGTAATTTGCATTGCATATGGACCATGAGTTTTGGAGAGATTTAACAATATTTGTAAGGAAGATAGTGCAAAGATTAATTAGTTAAATGATATAGATATAAAAAAATCAAGGTGGATTCATAAGGAGACATAATGTCATCACGTCTATCACTAGCTATTAAGGGGGAGGTAAGGATACTATGGATAACCCTAATTTTGCGAAGAAACATTTTAAGACGATAGGGTTGAGAGTGTCTTTGAATTGTTTTTGAGTTTAAAAATTTTTCAATGATGGAGTTGTTGGGTAAATTTCCTTCTGTGGTCTCCCCAACCAATCTTAATCAATAAATCAAAACCTTCATTTTTAGGACTGGAAATTTTCGAAATTATTTCATGATTTAGGGATATATCAATATTAGACACCGTAGAGACGACACAACCGAGATCATCATTATAAAGAGCATTATTTTACAATTCAAGACAGAGAGATGTATTGACACTACGTGAGAGGGATATGATGTCTATGTTACCTTGGATTGTGAGTAGTTAATATATAGTGGACTTCTCACCATTTGGTAGTTCAAGAGACCCATTCAATCCAAATTTGTCAATGAATTTTATAGGTATTATGTTGCTTGTTTTGAAGGAAGGGATGGGTTCTTCATCAAAATCAGTTTCATAGGGTTCATCTACATGATGGGTTTTACCTTTTGAGCTTGAGGGAGATTTGTTTGCTATCTTTTTTATTCAAGGCAATTTAATAGAATAATGAGAAGAGTGTTTTGATAAAAAAATGAAGATTTGGGATTTTTTAGAGGAAGAAGAAAGGAATTATTTTGATAATAGGAAAAAGTGAAAGGTTTTTGGGAATAAGAACTGGATTAGGAAAAGGGAAGGTTTATGGGGATCGAACAAACTGATTTAGATAGCTGCAGATGAGAGAAAAAACGGTATACCGTTTTGTGTGAAGAAAAACGAGTGTCTGTATTGGAATACCGAGTGCGATTATTTGCACGAATAGTACTTAAAGAATTTTGGTTATTAAATTTAATTTCGGAAAGATTATGAGGAACGGTATGCCAATTTTGTATGAAAAAACAGATTTCCATGTTGAATAAGGAAAAAGATTTTAAAAGAAGATAGTTTTTATTTCAAAATATATCAAATAATTAACAGAAATAGATAATATATAGTGAAAAAAGAGAACAAAGAGAAACAATAATTTTAAACAAGAACTAATAAATGAGAAGATACCTTAAATGATTTCTTTAGTGGAGATTCGGTAGAGAATTTTACGGATTTGAGTTATCTTCGATGTCGATACTTTCCATTAACCCATTGAGAGTGAGATCATAATTTTTATATCTTTGTTGTGATGTCAATGCCATATAGGTATTCAAGGCGGTCCCAGATATCACGAGTTGAGTCACACATATCCATATTTTTGTATCCTTCCTCGGATATCCCACACATCAAGATATTCAGTAACTTGCCGGCGTAGAAGCTGGTCTTCTGAATATTTGGTAAAGTGCCGACGTAGAAGTCGTTTTTTTTTAAAACTCATGCCATGTCGATATACCAACATAGGTGTTAGTCTTTTGTTGTCTTGAAATTCATGGATGATACATGGAAAATTATTATTGGGTATATGGTTATAATTACCTAGGGAATGTGGAACACCTCTATTCCCCTCTACTTATAGATTCATTTTGTTACTACTTATCACTTTTGTTGTTGTTCATTCCTATTTAGCATTAAGATTTCTGTGAGATTGGGCTGCCGAGTCTATCAAGATGCTATGGCTTCCAACCTTACAATAACTACAACAATCCGGGGGTAAGAAGGGGCCTCGGGGGGTGAATACCTTAGATCTAGATTTCTTGGAGAGAAATAAAGCCTTTGTAAGGGATCTAAGGAACACTCCAAACACCGACCTAAATTTGTCTCACCCTGTGACTAGTTTGGTTTTGTCAATGACAATTTGGCTTCCTGAAGGTTCGACAGTGTTGTCCTCATTGTAGCTTGCTATGTGATCGGGAAGTGAGTTTGGGCTTAACTTCTTTTATATTATATTAAGTTTTATCATTGTTCCTATTTAGTGACAAGGTTACCTTTTTCTCAGCAAGAACTGGTGCAAAATTTTCTCTTTTCCAAATGAATGAGGTATATGGGAATTTTAACGTCTTTGTGTTGACGGCTATTTTGCTTGAATGGAAGTGGGACGTTTACAAGAACGGTTGGGGGACATCACATTCAAATAAGACAAATTTTGGCCTTCTATATAGGTTTCGAAAGATGGCTTAAGAAATCATGTGATTCTCTCACAAAAAACTGAGGTTGATACTGACATGCTTAAGAAGATATGATGCTGGCTGGTCGTACCTAGAGTGTGATAAAATCATCACTAAATATGAGGAGAAACTAACCGAAATGTAGGGGTCGTTCCAAGTAATAGAATAAGAGATAAGGAATTTCGTCTCCACAGGGATTTCGAGGTATAACAAATGTGTTTAAGGATAAGTTGAACAAATTGCAAGTACAGAACTAAAAGATAAAATAGATATTTGTTTGGTTTCACTTATAAAAATACTAGACACAATAAAGTAAATTAACTAAAATGAAAATAAAGTAAAGACTAAAGATTAGACGCAGATATTAGAGCTATACTTGAGTCTCGCTAGGGATCCACCTAAGTTCGTACATTTAGTTCTTTCGTTTAAGGGACAAGTTGGCAATCCTATATTAGTAGGAACTCTACAATATCCTAACTCCCATTAGGGTAGACTTATGAGCTATCCTACAGTATTACAAACCCCGTCAGGGAAATTATAAGTTAAGTTCAGATGATACAAACCTGAACAAGCCAATATTTGAAACGTTCTTCGAGTGGTAAAGAAAGAAAAGACCTGAAAGTTAAAAGATTTTGAAATTTTGAAAAAATGGAAGTTCGAATCAATGCGATATACTATTTTCTAATCTATTTTTCTACTTTATTCATAATTATTGGGGTAAATGACAATATTTCTTGGAAATTAGGACAATAGAGTTAAAATAACTACCTTTAGGAAATGCTATCGGATTTGAGATTTTTGGTTGGTTTCGTAGAGCACAAACTATCAAGATAACCATGCCTTCAAAAGGGAAAAACAAAAAAAGAACTAAATTAAGTCTTAACAAAAATTGTTGCTCGAAATAATTTAAACAATGGAAGAATTAGAGGTTTGTAGAACTTGAGTTTCAACCTAGGTGAAAATCCACTTAACCTTCTACCTTAAAGTAAAAAAAGTAACAAAATCACAAACCATAAAAATTATCGAGACGGTTCTTTAATAGCTCATTGTTGCCTTTAGCTTTCAACAAAATATAATTAATAATCCTTCTTAGCCTCCTCTTAGCCTTTAAACTTTCTTTGATAGTCACGTTATAAGCCTATTCCCTTCAGTTTTTAGGACTCAACCTTATGACACCCCTCGAGTCATGGTGCCTTAAGACTAGCCGTCTTTGAGGTTGAGTTTGGGGTGGTGAGTGTTGGGTCATGAGATATTTTGGGTTGGATGAGCTTACATGGTGCTATATTATTATGCATTTTGTTGCGATTCTTTCCCGATTCGAGAAAAAAATTATTGAAAAAGAAAGAAATGTAAATGTAGAAAAAAAGACATGAAAATAAGTTAATAGGAAATCTCATATAAACACAAGTTTCATATTGTACTTACAAAAAAGAATGAATATATAATAAGAATAAAAGAATCTGACAAAGGAAGATTTTGAACCATTGAGAATTTGTTTGGGGATTTTGGGGATGTGTATTTAGTGCACCAAGAGGTGAGCCTACATATTTGTGAGCGTAAACTCAACCTCTTGGGCAATTAGTTAACAACTAGTGGGCAGAGAGCCAAAAGCTAACACTAAAACTACCTAAATGTATCATACCATACCTTAAGCCTACACTATAACCGAAGACCTCTAGATTACCATTTTTGGGGTTTAGGTTCGATTTAGCAGAGAGAGAGAGTATTTGAGTGGACCATTAGAAATCGTGGGAGGATCGAGGAATAACCTATAACCACCATTTTGAACTAAGTGAATACAAATTCTTCTTGCATTGCAAAACTAATTATTCTTGATATTATAATGTGTTGAGTATTTATATGATAAGTGTATTTCGTGGATGATTTCTTAAGGATCACTCCCTGATACTTGCTTAGTATTTCTTTTGGATCATTACTTGCTTCTACCTCCATGGCTTGTTTGATCTTGGCCACTAGTTTTGTATTTTATTTTTGTTGGACAACAAAACTTTGGGTTGGGGGTCTTGATGTCTTTTCTTTTGTGATATACTTATAGGGTCACGAGACATAATTTTTAGGGGCTATTGGACTTACTGGTGGGGTTTATCCTTATTATGTGACTTCTTTTGAATTCTTTATTTGCCTCGATTATGGTATATTTGGATCTCTTTTAGGTAATTTTGTGTTAAGTGTGTGTCTCCTAGGTATGTGGATGATGCGAGACCCCTATATAGAGCTAATATGCAAAAAAGTCAATGTCAACCCAAAGTCAAGGCGTGAAAGGATAAAAAAGCCTCTTTAGAAGGTCAAGCGAAATTGTTGGCAATGCTATATAGTCAGTCTGAGAGAGTCACCACATATATTTGGTGAGGTTTCTGATCAAACCCTTTTAGCTAAAGATAACCTTCGAGTCGGGAGTGTGTGAAAGGAAATTGTTCATGAATCAGAGTCGAGACTACCAAGTTATGCTAATGTTGCCACCATGACTTAAATTTGTCCAACATAATCAAAAGATGTTTTTAGGTTACTTTTGACCCACCCAAGTGGGTCCTATAACCCAAAAATGTTTCTAAGTTATTACTTAGGTGTAATTGAAGATCAAAATCAGTTACACAATAATTTCAAAAGAGGAGAGGTTCCTAGAGCAAGGAGAAAAAGAGAAAGAAGTAAACACAATACCATTTTCACCTCAATCAATCATTCCATTATGTTAAAGATTTCGATTCTTAGTGTAATATTTATACTTTTTTTCTTTTTAACACTATGACTATTTTAATTATTATATTTCCATTTCTTAGTATGAACTAAGTTATTATTAGCTTGAGAATCGGTATGAACCCGAAATGATTATTTTAACATTTCCTTGTAATTATGGATTCAACTATGGAAATGAATTAGTGTTTTTTCGTTGAATCTATTCTTGTTTAATTTAGTAAGCCCCTGACCTTGGCCAAGTTAGTGTGTTGGTATTACATTTGAACTACACGGGGAGGGGCCGTAATTTTGAACTAGAATATAGTCGTTTGATGTATGTCAATGAATTGGGAGGTCTAGGTTAATCGAATAGTCAATAAGGTTAGAATTCATCATTTAAAGGCTTTTCTAGGGTCACTCGGTAGAGGCCCCTAGGGTCGGAAAACAACCCCTAATTATTGGAAAGGGATTTAGGTGGATAGTTGAATCCCGACTAAAGATAGCAAATCAAATTCTTCCCTAGGTCAAGAAATGTTTAAGTCGTGTCTAGTGGGGTACTATTACCGAGTATCGAGCTAACTTCTCATATATTATACATATTTGCACTTTAGTCCCTAAACCTTCTTTATATTATTGAATTAAACTTCATTTTTTCACTTTAGTCCTTGTAGTTTATTTATATTATAAAAAAATCTCAAAACCAAAAACCATTTTATTTATTTATATTTTTTCCGCAACTATCACCGTAAATATGCTTTAAAATCATGTCATTAACTCCTTAGTCCCTGTAGAGAACAATGAACAATACTATCACTTTATTACTTGGTACAACTCATACACTTGCGAGGAGCCTTCCCTGATTGTGGTTTTTATATCATACCCCGGGGGTACCAAATACCTTAATCTTTTCCTTTCTCTTGCAATTAAACTCAAATACGTATATTTGTGTTTGCATACGTATATATCAATGAAGACGAGAAATATATAAGTTTTAGGTGCAAGGAAACTAAAATTTTTAAACACATATACATAACACCTTGTTTGTCACCATTAAAACAATTAGTGACAGGAGATGAGGTCGACAATAAGTGACACTAATCCACCACCACCCAACAACCTCGTTTGGACCAGTCCATAAACATTTGATAATTCCACTTCAACATCTCACCGACCTTATCACAAGCACAATAAAATTATAAAAACAAATACAAAATTTAATAGCCGACCTAACCGTCAAATATGAGACACACATAGTTCTTTAGGGGGTAAACCGTGACCATATTCATCGAGGGATCTCCAAATACTAAACCTAATAATTTGAGAAAATTGATATACATGAGTGAAGAAGGAGAAATTATTTTGATAATAAAAATATTACGAATGAGTTAAAATTCAAAAAACCCATTATCTAAACATATTCTTATCGCCCCATAGTCATTGCATAATAAAATACCATACAAATAAAAATTATTTGAATTAGATTAAGCAAGCCATTTTTATCACATAAATACAATATGTTATACCAATTTATTATGACATCAACAATACAACATGGTCGGCAAAAAATTGTCATGATCGAGACATAATGGAAATACTTAAGTTGGCTCGATTATAGTGGACTCAAATCCCAAAATAAGATTACTAATTTTTAATTAATCATAATGATGACATGTCTTTCTCGAATAAATCACTAGTATTTTCATCGATCCTACTAATTAAATATATAAGTTTTCTTTTATCATAACTTAATAAAACCCTAGAAACCCGCAGCTTTTGCTATTACTTTCTCCTTCGCTTCTCTTTCTCCCTTGAACCTTTTCATTCTTCTCATTCCAATCTCTGTATCCATTGTCAAACAACATCTTATCTTTGACCGCACATATATACCAATGATGATGAATCTGAAGATTTTGGAGAGACTTAGATGGTATGTATTCTTAAATGTTGTAATACTATTTTATGTACAAAAGAAGGTTTAATGTGATTTCACTATACTAATTATCATTAATCTGAAATTGGATCTATACATATTTAATTTAGTACTACATTTTGAAATTCTTAATAATATGTGTTAATCATCTGATTAAATTTATATTATTCTTTACGAAGCATACTCTTTCTAAGGGAGAGACAAAGTAATACATTTATTTGGATAAGTCTGACTAAAGGTTTTTCTTGGATGAATCTAGTACAGTTTTCATATTTTTTCTAAAAGTACACAAATTGTTTTAAATTGTTGGTAATGGTGAAGCCCCAATTAGATATCTTTTGCATCCATCTTTGATCTTTGTTTGACAAGATATTTAGATGTTCACTAGAATATATGATCTTGATTTGTATAGTTATGTAAGAGTTATGAGAAAATTGTAGTTGAATGCTTAAATCAAAGAGGAATATAGGGATAATTGGAATTCAGTGCAAATTTTTCTTTTTTATAAAAGAAAGAGTAAAATCATATTATCATCCATGAAAATATTTTTGTGATTTTGGTCCATATTCGATAACGTATATATAAAAATGATATGGTAATGAGTTTTTCTTAGTCAAGTATACTGAGTTTTCTATTTTATAATGAAAACATTGCACACACATATATATATATATATTGTGCACATAAAATTTAATTTTTTATCTTAATGTTTATGTTTATGTATATTTTTGTGTACAAAATCTTTTTTTCCATATTATAGTATAAAGGGATATGTACATCAACATGAGTTATAAATTTTTACCTACATTGACAAAAGAAACAATTATTTATGATCTTGAAAAAATTATAATAATGTTATTTTTTGTGTATTTTGTTTACAGCTAATATACTTAGTAAAGCAATATTATCATAATAAGGAACAAACGATTTTTGGCCATCACATTTCAATTGGAACATCTTTCATAGAATATAACTCATCGTAAGTATAACTAATATAAAATTATAATTTATTTTTTTGTAAAAATTATAACACATTTACTTAACGTTCATTAAATTAATATACAATGTATAGTATAATTTTATGCGTAGGCCATATTGATTCTTAATTTTACCTTAACTAGAACTCAAATAACTATGTGAATATCAATATAAAAAAACTCAAATGTGTTACATTAATCGATGGATATGACTTTAGTTTTTTACTAAAATTGTGTGTTGTGCGTAAGATGCTAGTAAATTGTGTTGATAGTATATATATTACCTTATAAAAATTGTTAATCGCACTCTCCATCTAAACTGGATGACAAGGGGCCGGATAGTGGTATTAATATATGATATTTGAGGATGTATGTATGTATGACACTATTATACTACAATTAAGGAGATTGTAAGGACCAAGAGAGTAAAGGTAGATAAATGATCTAGTAAATAAATATACTCTCCACTGTTCATAAGATTTCAAAGAATTGGAACCTTATAAGAAAAAAAATCTTTATTTACACATTAATAATAAATAATTAAAACAATACCACAATACCTTCAATATGTAAAGTTAAAACCAAAATCTTTGTAGCATTTTTTTCTTTTCATGTGTTCCCCAAAATTAGATTTACTATATATATTTGACATCCAACAATTTTAAACAACCCATTTATAAATGGATAATCATAACTTGTTCTCTTATTTTAAACATATAAAATATAATGCAGATGGGCTTCCTTATACGATGATTCCGTTAATTCAGGTATGTCTTTGTATGATGTCTCAATCAAATGTTTCTTGATTATGTGTGTCCTGATTGGTTTCCATTTACGTGCAGTGATAGAAGAACAAAATACACCTACTAGTGAGGAATGGAGCAATCAATCTTCAGCCGTTAACATTAATCGTATGGTTCGTATGCTCGTATCTCGATCTGGTTCGTTACATAAACTCTGTGTTTCTGGTCTACAAACCGAACCTATTTTCTCATTCATCGCTGAACATGCCTTTGCGTTGCGTTACTTGCGAGTACCGAGAAGTATCATAAACGATAAAATGATGGAGCAATTTGTGGATAGTCTCTCGAAGAGAACATTCTTGGATATAAGATATTGTGTAAGAATCAGTGCACATGCATTAGGGGTGATCGAAACGCAATGTAAATCACTTTCGGGTTTAAGGCGTAACATGCATCCGTTAGATATTGAAAACAAGGTTTCACAAAATGATGAAGCTCATGCTATTGCTACAACTTTGCCTAAATTGAAGCATCTATTAATGGCTTGTCTTCTTGTTGACACTACACATGCTTTGGAGATTATTTCTAACTGTTCAGAGTTGGAATTCTTGGATTTGCGAGGGTGTTGGGAAGTGGAACTTGATGATAAGTATGTTAAGAATAAATTTCTTAAGTTGAAGATTTTGGGACCACAAGTGATTGATCATTTTGAGAAGAATGATTTGGATGGGTTTTTTGATTACTCAGATGGTTCTTTGAATGATTTTGAGAGTTTAGATGGTATATGGGATGATGAAGAAAGGTTTGAAGGACTTGAAGAGCTTGAGTTTAGGTTTTACAATGGATTTGGTGAGGATAATGTTCATGGTTGGCTTCTATCTCCTTGAACTATTTTATGCTATATGTTGTTTATGCTTTTAAGTATTTATGTAAAGTTTATAAAGACGATGACTCTTCTGTGCAAAAATATATTTGTGTTAAAAAAAAGAGGATAATAACAATGATTGGTTATTTGTTAAAGATAATAACACAAATGAAGAAAAAATGCTTCTAGAAAATTGAATCAATCATTCTCGTGTGAAGGCTCAACTTGATTTGATAAAGACAATGTATGCTTCCAAGTTTTTTTTCTTGGATAGATTGATTTATCTAGTACCAGATAATGCACAAGAAAGCCCTATTCCTAGCCAAATCTCTCAACTTCCAATACAGACACTAATGGGTTAGGTCTAGTCCAGATGAGTTTGCTTGACTTCTTTCATCTGTTGATGTCACAAGAAAGCCCTATTCTTAGCCTATATCTCAACAATTTATTTTCCATTCTAGTATAAAAAATTCACAATTAGTCACTGCTGAAAATATAAAAAATACCACCGTGAGCCACCACAATAACCCATCTATGAACAAGAAATGAGAAAATCATGTGCTATCTTTCCAAAAAACTTTTGGTTAACAATAATGATAAAGAGAAGTTATTGTTTTTGTTCGTATAAATAAATAATAATCTATTGAAATAGAACAATTAAGAATTAATGGGATAATTTCAACCTCAACTGAAGTATCATGGACATCGGTGAAAAATAGAGAAAGAGAAAAACAAATGGCAAACATGTTTATGTTGATTTTTCAATAAGTACAAAACAATAAATAATTTTTTCTTAACTTTTGTCAGATTTTGAATGTATATATATAGGTATACTAGAAATGTAATTTTGATGTAAAATTGATGTATGAAAATAGACTAGTTATTGATTATCTGTTGGTGATTTAATCTGAATTTATTATTTCTTTTTAGAAATTGAAATTCTAAATACAGGTTCCATTTACATATTTGCTTGAGATATAATTTTGCTTTTGATTTTACAGTATTTTTCAAATAAAGTAAGTAAAATATAAAGTAACACCTGGAAATACATGTGGTAAAATATCACAAAATCTTAGAATAGTGGGTTAAAATGTCACGAAAACCGCGCACATGACCAACACGTGACCAACTAACGACGCTTTTTGATGGATTCCATTAAGTGGGGGTAACGAATCACGAAAACTTAGTACAGGGGGTTAAATGTCACAAATTTGAAAACAGAGGGTAAGTAGTCAATTGGGTCATAGTACGGGGGTAACATGTGTATTTACTCTTTATTATTTGTTAGTAGTTTCTAAAAGTGTAATAATTTTGAAGAATGTCTTGCTTGAAGAAAAGTGATAACAATTTTAGTATAGTTATGTTTTATTTGTTACTTTTTCTTTTAATTTATCAATGTATAGTGATTTTAATTCTTTTAATAGATTATTATTGAGGAAATCTAGTTTTGAGTTATTTTGTTAGGTGAGGATATTATTAAGTTATGTTATGTTACGACATATCTTTAATTTGAATATAAAAGTGACATTACCTACATATCTGAGTATAATTTGATTCATAATCCCATAATATATCTAAAACCCGGAACACCCGAAACATGTTAGTTTTCATAATCTATTGGGCGATTGTGGGTTTGAATTTTCAGACCCGCACATGGTCAGGTCGGTCTGCACTTTGAGCATTTTTTGTACTAAACTGACTCATGCACATCTCTAATCATGGTATTTATTTGTAGTAATTTTTATTTACCATTTGGATGTATATATAGGTATAGTAGTAATCTAATTTGGATGTGAAATTGATGTGTAGAAATAGAATCGTTGTAGATTTTGTATTGATGGTTTAATCTTTTTATGAAAATAAAGCCGATTCTTGTATTCTGTTGAATTATTTTATTTTAGAAATTGAAATTTAAAATACATGATCAATTTATATATTTGTTGGAGATATAATTTTGCTTTTACAGTAGAGTAACTAAAATATAGAGTAGCACTGTAAATGCTCAAGGGTCATGCTTTGATGGTGGCCTTCTTTTAAATAAACAAATTTTACCATTCTCTAGTAATTGTTGGCTTTCACCCACTAGAAATGGTGATGGATGGAGATCACCTTAAAAACAGGTAATATGTTATCAAAGAAGAAGAACAAGAGTTGGGGCATGGTTTAGAATTTTTTATTAATTATTCGATTCATCTTTTATCTTATAGAATGTTGAATATATTAGACACGTGTGACATTTAGGATGTACCAATAAAATTATGTATATCATTTTCATAGATTTGAGTGCTTGTGGACCGCTTTTGGTTGTTTAATACTCAAAGGTAGAAACCATGAAATATTTCATACCTCAATAGGGTAAGTTGTTTTTTCTAAATAAACCAGAAAGTATTCGAGAATCATTTTTCTAATACCATTCTCTGAAAACAAAAAGAAAATATTTTCTTGAACCAAAAATGACATTATTTCTTAAGTATGCATGGATTTGATCTAATTTCGAATGTACTCTTGAACATTCTGCCACAATTAGTTTGATTATTGGCTAACGAGTTTCTTTGATCATTTCCCTCAATCACTTATTTATTTGATTGCTTCTTGACCTTTGTTGTGGAGAAATCCTTAAAATCATTAGTCATACCAACATGTGAGCAACTTTCATTTTAACATATTATATTTACCAATTCCACTTTGACTTAGGACCCAACACAGTTTTTAACCCAAATATTAAAAAAGTTTCTTCAAATCCTTTGCCAATTCATCCTCCATATCAACATGCAATGGTATTAATGTCTTTTATTAACCTTTTTAATGGGTAAAGACTCCATTAATGTCTTAAATGTTGGACAAATGGGATTCTACCCAAGTGTTGACCATGTTTACGATGTTAGTCGGTGACTCAATTTAACGAAATGATTTGGATATTAATACGTTTATTCATGTTGTAAAGATTAACGTAATATATTCACTTGGTTAAAATCATTTGAAATTGAATTAGAAATTGAGTCATATAATTTAAAAAAATTAAAAGGGAAAAAACAATATATGTTATTTTATTTCTTTTTCTTATAAAGCAAAGAAAGAAAGAAATAAAAAAATGCCTGGTAGGGGTTGAACCTGGACCATTAGCTTTGTTGGGATTTTGGGCCTTAGGTCCATACCTTTGTTGGGACTTAGGTGGGATATGAACCTGGACCATCATCTTTGTTGGGATTTTGGGCCTTAGGTTCATACCATCTTGACCAGCCCAAGTTTTTTAGTCTTTTAATTAAACATTGTATCTTAAATTAATACAACGTATCTCCAAAATGAAGCATCACAACCTTTGGCAAGCCACCTTTTCATTTTCTATAAATAGTTGGCCAACTAAACCATTTTCTTCATTCATTTTTCAAAGCATTAAAATTATAAGAGAGATATAGAAAGAAGAAGCATTATTAAGTTCGTTGAGATTCTTAAGAATTTGTGTGTCAGTTTCTTTTGAATAGTTTTGTCGTTGTATCTTGGAGGTTGAAGCCAACAAACGTAAGACACCTGTACGTGGCCTAAATACTTTAAAGACATTAGATCCAATCCGAGCCTCGACAAGTAAAGTTATTTAATTATTTTTATTTAATTATTTACTTTTATATATTCATGATCTTGAACGATTTCAAGATCAATGAACGTGACAAATATGTTTATGTAAAACAAAATGAGACAGGATATGTCATTGTCTGTTTATATGTGGATGATATGATGGAAGTAACAATGATGTGATTACATTCACCAAGAGGATTCTTTCAAGTAAGTTTGACATGAAAGATCTAGGCCTTGCGGATGTTATTTTGGGTATCAAGATTCTCCGAACATCTAAATGTATTATAGTATCTCAGTCACACTATATTGAGAAAGTATTAAACACATTTAGTAATAGCGACACAAATATCTCCAAGACACTTGTTGATGTAAATTACATCTTGCTAAAAACACTGGTGATACGATCAACCAGTTGGAGTACTCTCAAATTATTGGGAGTCTCATGTACCTAACAAACTGAACTAGGCCAGATATAGCACATGCAGTAAACAAGCTAAGTAGGTTTACACATAATCTGGTGAAGAACCACTATATTTCTATTGAAAGAGTTCTAAGGTATCTTAGATACACTATGAACGAAGGGTTATTGTACACAAGATATCCAGCTTTACTAGAAGGATACAGTGATGCAAACTGGATATAAGACTCCACCGACTCAAAATCCCCAAGTGGATTTGTCTACATGTTATGAGAAGGAGCCGTGTCTTGGGAATCCACTAAGCAAATGTTCATAGCTAGAGCCACTATGGAATCTAAGTTTATAGCTTTAGACAAAGCTATTGAGGAAGCCGAGTGTCTTCGGAATTTCTTAGAGGATATTCCTAATTGGCCAAAGCCTGCGTCAGTTATCTGCATACATTGAGAAAGTCAAAGTGCCATTGGTAGGGCACTAAACGAAACGTATAACGGTAAGTCAGACACATACATCGTAGACACAATACCGTTAGACAACTTCTCACAAACGAAGTTATCATAGTTGATTATGTTCGATTAAAGGATAATATAGCGGATCTACTGACAAAAGGTATACAAAGAGAGCAAATGCGAGTGTTTTCAAGGGGAATGGGTCTTAAGCCTACGAAAGTTGAGTTGCCATGATGGGAACCCTACCTAGCAGAGTGGAGATCCCACAATCTAGGTTCAAAGGGAAAACTGAATCATGAAGCTGCAACTTGGTGCGACGCACTATAGGGAGACCTCCCCAAACCATTCCTAGGACAAAATTAAATAGTGCTACTTGTAAAAGTGAAGGATAAGCTAAACTTTTAATGGTCCTTGTATCTTCGATAACATAAGATAGAGTAATGCAGAATATTCTCGACAAGAGACCACCTATATGAATTACATGGGTAGGGCCGCCCTACAAGAATTTTTAAAGGCAAAATTCTCCGACGGTTATTCATGAAATACCAGGAGTTGTCCAGAGCCGTAGATGGACACAACCGTGAGAACCAAATAATGTTTGGAAGTATACTATGTAAGTTCTATTGTCTTGGTTTACACAAAAGCTGAATAGTTCAAGACATCATATTCACTAGTTAGCAAGTAAATCAGATAGCTCTTACTACAGAAGGTTCAAGGCCAAAATCTACCTTTCTCGATGTAGTATACTTCTACGCTTCTCTCTCGCTCTCTCTCAAGTGTTTAGAATTATTTTGCATAATATTTTAAGGTGGTTAGTCAATTTTCATTCATGTGGGGATTGCTGGACAAATGGGATTCTACACAAGTTTAGACCATATTTACGATGTTAGTCGGTGACTCAATTTAATGAAATGATTCAGATATTAATACGTTTATTCAAGTTGTAAAGATTAACGTAATATATTCACTTGGTTAAAATCATTTGAAATTGAATGAGTAATTTGTTGGCATATAGCCTCCCTTAATAGGTTGTTTTAATGTGACAAATCCTCTTGTGTTTAGTGTGCTAATTTCCATTGTTATTTACATTCCTTCTTGCACTCTAATTCATCAAAAAGCTCATTCTTTATCATTTTGATCAAAGCTTTATTGTTTTATCTTAAGAAACTAATTCTCATATAAATGCTATTAACCGTATCTTTTTGTACATTGAGAATTAGCTTTAGTGATCAACTTCAAAGGTTCTTAGAATGATGTTTCCAACAACTTTCGTAAAGAAGACTTATTGATCCAAGTCATTATCTTTCAAAATTACTTGGCGCGGTACACCGGACGAATGGCGCGGTACACCGGACCAAGATTGCGGACCAGGGCGCCGTGCAGAGACTAGCCCGTCAGTAAGCTAGAAAATCAAACCATTGAAGCGCGGTACACCGCACGAAATCTTGCGGTACACCGCAAGAAAGATTTTTCTGCACAAAAGACAAGTCATAAGAAATATATCCGTTGGGAGATTAATAGATCCGTTGGACCCAAGTCTTATGACCGTTGGAAGCCATTTTCTACTATAAATTGAAGCTCTTTGAAGGCTACAACTACACCAACTAATTACAAACATTAAGGGGCTCAATTGCTATCATTCAAGAAGGTGTCAAGTGCTATACATAGTCAAATTCAATCTTAGTGAGCTTATAAATCCTTTCAAGGAGTTAATCAATTAAGCCACAAGGTTCTATCCACTCAAGAGGAGTAATCAAGCTTATAGTCATATCCACTCTTTTAGGAGTTTTAGTTACAAGCTTTTATAAGCAACCCTTTAAACACTTTGTTGCTATCCTCTTAAGTCTAGGTCTTGTAATAGATAGATTAAGAGAGAATTCAAGTATAGGGAGTATACTTGGTATCCTTGTGTTGTGATTACACAAGTGGTTTGTCCTTCGTGTTATCGAAGAGTTTGTAAAGGTTATTGTGTTCTCGACCCGGTTAAGAGAGACACGGGAGCTTAGTGAAAAGCTTGAAATCCTAAGGAGGCTTCCTTAGGTAGTGGATGTAGGGAAACCGAACCACTATAAATCGTGTGTATCTTTCTATCCCTACTCTATTTACTTTCCGCATTTTATATGTTTGATAATATGCTAGTATGAATATTGTGATATTGATTATCTAGTTTATCTAACATATTGCCATCTAGAGTAGTTAGAGATTAGAAACTCGTTTTACTTGTATCAATTTTATATCAAACCTCTTAGCTTATCCATTGCATGATCCCTTAAGAGTTTGATATATTAGTTGACTTAGAAGTTTCTTTCTTAAACTTATAACTGTCCAAAAGATTTTTAATTAGGCATTAATCTTATTAGTAATCCTATTCACCCCCCCCTCTAGGACTTTCAATTGGTATCAGAGCCTAACTCTACGTGAATAGCTTAATCGTTAGTAGAGTAAACGATATGGAATCTAATCTTTTGGAAAGTTCGTCTTCTACTCGACCTCCACTTTTTGTAGGAACTTACTATTTTGCTTGGAGAACAAAAATGGAGGAATTTATCAAAGCCGAAGATCCCGATCAATGGAGAATCGTAAAGGAAGGTCCATTTGTTCCTTATAAAGAGGAGTTAAATGAAGCGGGAGTTCTTAAGCTAAATCAAGAAGAAAAAGATTTTGATGAACTTACCAATGAGGAAAAGGATAAGCTCACTCAAAATGCAAAACCAATGTACACTCTCATTCGTGGAATTTCCGAAGAAATTTTCTCACAAATGTTAGATTGTAAATCCGCAAAAGAGCTTTGGAATCGTTTGGAGTTTTTATATGGAATTGTCGAAAATGACGAAGAAGAAGAAGTCTCAATTCATAATGAATCTCATAACAATCCTAAACCAAATCATGAGGTAGCACTCTATCATAACTCTTTATCTCTTCCTTATAATTATTGTGATATTAGGCAAATTTCATCCCTTCTCAAAATTCTTGATTCTCAAATCCAATTGAATAATCTTATGTTAAAAAAGGGTAAAATTGAGCTAAAGAATTGTTTTAAATGTTGTATCACTTTGGATGATATTCTTGGCAATACTAAAAACCCTTGTTTTGAAAATATTTTTTCTTTAAATAAATGGAAACATCCTATGAAGAAAAATATAGAAGGTTTTAGAAAATTGGATGAAGCTTTTTCTCTCGCTCTTGATACTTTAAAAAATCATCCTTTTTCAAATATCACTCCTTTTGATCCAAATGGCTTTTTTAAAGAAAAATTATATTTAAGTGATAATTTGGATATTGGAAAGAATGTGGAAACTTCTTGTTCAAAACCTCTACATGATAACCCTACTCGAAAAAGAAGTTCTTGCAACTATTGTGGTAAACCCGGTCATCATGCTTCTACATGCCATTACCATGAACAACTTGATAGTGGATCTTTGATACCTTCATGGGAAAAACCAATATGGATCGTGACAAATGCTAACAACATTTCTGGATCCATTCCACCTCGGTTACCATAATAATATGTATTGAAGGGTTGAGCGTCAAGAAAATGGAATTTTATACAAAAGGACGTTCATACCTCATAAAAGGGAAATACGGTGAAATTCTTTCCTCTCTTCTTTTTATGTTTATGTTTTATATTGTGTTTTATGTGATTTATCAACTATGTGCTACTATCTTGTGTTTCTTGAACTTTACATGCTTAAATGTTGCTTTGTTCTTGCATTGGGTCTTTTTGCACTTTTAGAAAACTTAGGGGTTTTTATGAAATAAACTGTTATATGAGTTTTCGGGTTCTCCTTGGCTTTTCTTTTCAAAACGAAGATGCTCAAAATTATTTTATACCATTCCGAATCTTTTGGGGAAGTTTCGAATGTGTTTCGGGTGTTTTTAAAAGAATCAAAAATTTCATTTTTTGTGTCCAAACCGAACACTTTTGCGGTGCACCGGACGATTCCCGCGGTACACCGCAGGTTAGGTTTTTCACAGCTTTAGTAGGCCGTTTTCTATTCTATTCTCTTCATTCCTCCATTAAAACATTTCCTCTCCTCCTCCTTGGCGATTTCCGGCCACCGTTACTTCGTCTCCACCACCAAAACACCCTTCTTCACCCCGTAAATCACTCCTCCTTCTCTATCTTTCATTACCCATCTTGTTTTTCACCATGGTTAGAACCAAGACAGCTGCTAACAAGAAGAAAGCCTCCACCGGAGCCTCCTCCAGCCGCCGCCGTGAACCATCTCCGGCGAGGTCATCAACACCCCCTCCACTCCGGCCATTCGATGCTCTTCCGGGAAGAACAATTAGTGCTTCGGCCTTTCCTTCCGGTGAAAATTCTCTCTTTGAACTCCTTTCATTTCAAAAATGTCATTCAATCTTTGCTTTTACGGGTAGTCATTTGGCAATCGGCTTAATCGAAGAATTTTACACTAATTTTGAATATAATCATGCTACTACTTCGATTAAATCAATTGTTTCGGGTACCACTTTACGGTTAAAGTTAAATTCTTTGTGTACTCGTTTTAATATTCCCTCGGATAGCTTTAGCGGCTTTTGGTCTAGTGGTTGGGATGGCTCTAATCTCGATATAATTGCTCAAAATGAGGTTAATGATTTTGTTAATGGAAGAATGGTTGTTCCCGATGGAAATTGGAATATTCGTAACTTTGATCCGGAATTCATTGTGGCTCACAAATTTCTTATTTCGGCCGTGATTCCGAAAGATAAGCATGATGCAAAACTTATACCTTATGAAGCTTATCTATTATATTTGATCTTCACCAAACAACCGATTAACATTATTGCGATAATGTTCAAATGGATGAATCATGCTAGAGCCTCTCGGGATAAAGTCCCTTACGGTATTTTTCTTTCCAAAATCTTTGAAGCAAATGATATTTCTTTTGGAGGGACAAATGTGAAACCAATCAATAAGTCATGGTGTTTCGATTATCTCACGATTCTAAGAATGAAATTTGTTATTTATAACAACACCTATGTTCCGCTCTCCATTATTAATCGTATTTCGGATGCTACTATTCGTAATCGCATCCTTGAAGCTAAAAATGGAACCTTTGGTCCGGAGCTTGACACTCTTCATTTATTAGATAACCCGGCCCAACAAAACCCTATTCCTAATGAGCCCACTCCAAGCCAACGCACCAATGAAAATCCTCCTAATCCATCCGGTTTTGAAAGCGCTTTGTCTCGTTTCATGGATTATATAGGTAGTAAATTTGTGGCTTTGGAAGACAAAATAGAAAGGAAATTTGAGGTGTTGGAAGAAAAAATAGGGCATCTTGCGAATGAGTTTTCTTGTATGAAGAATGATGTCTCTTGTATTCGTGATGATATAGGAAATGGAAGAAGGTCTAGGAGCCGCTCTCCTCGTGATAATCGTTAAATCATTCTTGCTCGGGAATTTGGTGTTTAAAATCCTCTTTTTATCCTTCTTGGTGGTCTATGGGTTTATGTGCTTATGTGGTTGTTTTTGAACTTAGTTTGTGGTGTTTTTATGCTTTTTAATTATTTGTGGGTCCGTGTTTTGGACATCTAGGATATTGCTACTTTGGTTTATTTGGATATTATGTTAGGATGCTATCTGTTTTAGTTGGATAATTGGTTAAATGTGTTATGTTTTTGTCATGAATGTTAGATGCTTATAATCTTTGGTTTGGATTTTTATGTTGCTAACATTTTCTTTGATGATATAGGTACTATTACATCTAATCCTTGATATTGCTCCTTAGTCCCTATAGTTTGTTCTTTTTATCTTTGTTCTTAAAATGTTTGAAAATTGCATTTCGGTCCCCAAAAGATTTTTCAAAATTGCGTTTAGTCCCCAAAACTTTGAAAAATACATCTTGACCCCTTGCTTTTCAAAAAATTACATTTTACCTCCTAAATTTCTTCAAAATGATTTCAAGTATTCTTATTAGGGAGAAATTGTCAATCAAACTTTTACAAAATTGAAACAAACTCCATGCATTATGTAAGGGGGAGTTTTTGTTTAATCATACTTTAAAACTCAAATGCTTAGACTAATCATTTATTTCATATATTGCAACTAATCGTTTGTGTCATTAGAAAGCATATGAAATGAAAATCTATCGTTCAAGGAGTTGGTAAAAAGTCTCTATCCTTAGCTCTTGCCTTACAATTATCTGTCTTTGTGCATCTCTTTCTAAAATCATATTAATCCTAAACTCTTGTGCACTCTCTTTATCATTGTTTAAAATCTATTCACTCGAGTTTTAGCTCTTCTATTCTTAGTTGTTTTTACCCCGTCTTTTTGATGAAGACAAAGGGGGAGAAATATTATGTGCACTAACTTTCAAAACTTGCATATTTTAAACACTCACAAATGCATCTCAAATCTTATGCTTATTGTGAGGGGGAGCTTTAATTCATTAGTGCTTAAACCTTCATATCATTCCTAAAGTGTTTTAGTGAAGAATTTGTCATCATCAAAAAGGGGGAGATTGTTGGCATATAGCCTCCCTTAATAGGTTGTTTTAATGTGACAAATCCTCTTGTGTTTAGTGTGCTAATTTCCATTGTTATTTACATTCCTTCTTGCACTCTAATTCATCAAAAAGCTCATTCTTTATCATTTTGATCAAAGCTTTATTGTTTTATCTTAAGAAACTAATTCTCATATAAATGCTATTAACCGTATCTTTTTGTACATTGAGAATTAGCTTTAGTGATCAACTTCAAAGGTTCTTAGAATGATGTTTCCAACAACTTTCGTAAAGAAGACTTATTGATCCAAGTCATTATCTTTCAAAATTACTTGGCGCGGTACACCGGACGAATGGCGCGGTACACCGGACCAAGATTGCGGACCAGGGCGCGGTGCAGAGACTAGCCCGTCAGTAAGCTAGAAAATCAAACCATTGAAGCGCGGTACACCGCACGAAATCTTGCGGTACACCGCAAAAAAGGTTTTTCTGCACAAAAGACAAGTCATAAGAAATATATCCGTTGGGAGATTAATAGATCCGTTGGACCCAAGTCTTATGACCGTTGGAAGCCATTTTCTACTATAAATTGAAGCTCTTTGAAGGCTACAACTACACCAACTAATTACAAACATTAAGGGGCTCAATTGCTATCATTCAAGAAGGTGTCAAGTGCTATACATAGTCAAATTCAATCTTAGTGAGCTTATAAATCCTTTCAAGGAGTTAATCAATTAAGCCACAAGGTTCTATCCACTCAAGAGGAGTAATCAAGCTTATAGTCATATCCACTCTTTTAGGAGTTTTAGTTACAAGCTTTTATAAGCAACCCTTTAAACACTTTGTTGCTATCCTCTTAAGTCTAGGTCTTGTAATAGATAGATTAAGAGAGAATTCAAGTATAGGGAGTATACTTGGTATCCTTGTGTTGTGATTACACAAGTGGTTTGTCCTTCGTGTTATCGAAGAGTTTGTAAAGGTTATTGTGTTCTCGACCCGGTTAAGAGAGACACGGGAGCTTAGTGAAAAGCTTGAAATCCTAAGGAGGCTTCCTTAGGTAGTGGATGTACGGAAACCGAACCACTATAAATCGTGTGTATCTTTCTATCCCTACTCTATTTACTTTCCGCATTTTATATGTTTGATAATATACTAGTATGAATATTGTGATATTGATTATCTAGTTTATCTAACATATTGCCATCTAGAGTAGTTAGAGATTAGAAACTCGTTTTACTTGTATCAATTTTATATCAAACCTCTTAGCTTATCCATTGCATGATCCCTTAAGAGTTTGATATATTAGTTGACTTAGAAGTTTCTTTCTTAAACTTATAATTGTCCAAAAGATTTTTAATTAGGCATTAATCTTATTAGTAATCCTATTCACCCCCCCTCTAGGACTTTCATAATTGAGCCATGTAATTTGGAGAAATTAAAAGGAAAAAAATAATGTATGTTATTTTATTTCTTTTTTTTATAAAGCAAAGAAAGAAAGAAAGAAAGAAAGAAAAAAGGCCTGGGTTGAACCTGGACCACTAGCTTTGTTGGGGTTTTGGGCCTTAGGTCCATACCTTTGTTGGGCCTTAGGTGGGGTATGAACCTGGACCATAATCTTTGTTGGGCTTTTGGGTCATAGGTTCATACCATCTGGACCAGCCCAAGTTTTTTGGTCTTTTAATTAAACGTTGTATCTTAAATTAATACAACGTAACTCCAAAATGAAACATCACAACCTTTGGCAAGCCACCTTTTAATTTTCTATAAATAGTTGGCCAACTAAACCATTTTCTTCATTCATTTTTCAAAGCATTAAAATTATAAGAGAGAGATAGAAAGAAGCAGCATTATTAAGTTCGTTGAGATTCTTAAGAATTCGTGTTTCAGTTTCTTTTGAATAGTTTTGGTGTTGTATCCTGGAGGTTGAAGCCTACAAACGTAAGACACTTGTACGTGGCCTAAATACCTTAAAGACCTCGGATCCAATTCCAGCCTCGACAAGTAAAGTTATTTAATTATTGTTATTTAATTATTTACTTTTATTTTATTTCTGCATTAGTTCCTATATTGTTTTACTGGTTTATACAAATAAAACATAACATGAATTACCGTAGCTTGTCCACTCAATCAACACATGCACCCGTTTTCTGGTTACTAATTAATTCAAAGGACTTTAAGAGAATTTCCTTAAACATGCATACCATCGATAATTATTACTTCAATAGGCTATTTGACGGGAAGAATTACCGTGTATTGGTTGGGATTGATATCAATTTTTATTGCTGGTTTTTATTATATATACATGGATGGATTTATAATTATCTCAGTCATATTCGAATTATTCCTGGCATTAATCAAGATTCGGAAGATCATGATGATCTTATCAAACTAATATTGCTCCTGATGAATTATACTACTTATTTAACATTTTTATTCAAGTTTATTCGATATTATATTGTTCTTATCTCGCTGTCTACATCACAAGTATGTTTTCTTTTCCTTCTACCCAGGAATATATTTATATGTATATACAGGTGTTCCACTTATTTTGGTATGAAGGTATTTATAAAGGAAAAGTGAAGACTAAACGTAATTATTGGATGTTACATATTAATATATTTCCCTCACATCCTTTTAGTCCATATTATATTAATCATCTAGTAGGATATTGTAATCTTGATAGTATCTATCTTTTTTATTCTCTAATTCTCATATACGCTTTGAGAGTTTCTTGGCAAACGAAGATTAGTTTCTACAGTGATAATTTTCTTTTATCTAGCGTATATGGTCTCGGCCTTATCAATAAGGTGGTTGGGAATTTTATATATCATCACGTTTAGTATATGTGGCATTCACCTATTCAGTTAAACTTATTATTTTAGAAATGTTAAACACAAAGATCGTTGGTCTAAAAATCGTTGGCATTGAGATTCCCGGTTTTAAGTTCATTGAGGCAGAGATCGTTGGCGCAAAATTTATTGATGTCAAAAGTTCTTTACCTACAAATGATGATGGTACTCTTAAAATGCTAGTTTCCTATGACGTAAAAGAACAAATTCTTAGTGCAAAAATTGTTGATGTCAATTATAATTCTTTCGGGAATAATGGTAAAGAGGAGGAGAATTTATTCTATTGTAAGGGTCTTGATCCTGCAGACCATTTGTGGGAGGAGTCTAGTGGTGATACAAGTTCGGATGAGGCGAAAAGTACCTGGGATTTACCCGTGATGGAAAGTCGGCCTCAAAGTTTGCTAGTGGATGGCGGACTATCCCTCAATAAGGCCGGGGTTGATGGATAATCTTCTTGTTTGGAATTGTCGAGGGACGAGGGCACCCACGACAAAGAAAATTTTTAAGACCCTTATATCTAAATATCGTATTTCCATTTCTTGTTTGATTGAGACTAAGGTTAGAAGTAAAAGTCTTAAGTCTTGTAGACATTTAAACTCATTTAATAATTCACACGTGGTAGGTTTCCAGGGGAAGATCTTATATGTTTGGAGGTATACTTTTGTTGTGGAAGGAGTCTGTCAAACTTAAAGTGGTCAACTATTCGTCATCTTTTATAGTTGCTAGAATTGAGGAATCAAACTTATTTTCTTGGTATCTTGTCTGTGTCTATGCACCTAATGATGAAAATGAAAGATAGAAACTTTGGAGTATTATCACTTCTTGGTATTCAAAAGTGGATATAAAGAGCATTATTTTACAATTCAAGACAGAGAGATGTATTGACACTACGTGAGAGGGATATGATGTCTATGTTACCTTGGATTGTGAGTAGTTAATATATAGTGGACTTCTCACCATTTGGTAGTTCAAGAGACCCATTCAATCCAAATTTGTCAATGAATTTTATAGGTATTATGTTGCTTGTTTTGAAGGAAGGGATGGGTTCTTCATCAAAATCAGTTTCATAGGGTTCATCTACATGATGGGTTTTACCTTTTGAGCTTGAGGGAGATTTGTTTGCTATCTTTTTTATTCAAGGCAATTTAATAGAATAATGAGAAGAGTGTTTTTGATAAAAAAATGAAGATTTGGGATTTTTTAGAGGAAGAAGAAAGGAATTATTTTGATAATAGGAAAAAGTGAAAGGTTTTTGGGAATAAGAACTGGATTAGGAAAAGGGAAGGTTTATGGGGATCGAACAAACTGATTTAGATAGCTGCAGATGAGAGAAAAAACGGTATACCGTTTTGTGTGAAGAAAAACGAGTGTCTGTATTGGAATACCGAGTGCGATTATTTGCACGAATAGTACTTAAAGAATTTTGGTTATTAAATTTAATTTCGGAAAGATTATGAGGAACGGTATGCCAATTTTGTATGAAAAAACAGATTTCCATGTTGAATAAGGAAAAAGATTTTAAAAGAAGATAGTTTTTATTTCAAAATATATCAAATAATTAACAGAAATAGATAATATATAGTGAAAAAAGAGAACAAAGAGAAACAATAATTTTAAACAAGAACTAATAAATGAGAAGATACCTTAAATGATTTCTTTAGTGGAGATTCGGTAGAGAATTTTACGGATTTGAGTTATCTTCGATGTCGATACTTTCCATTAACCCATTGAGAGTGAGATCATAATTTTTATATCTTTGTTGTGATGTCAATGCCATATAGGTATTCAAGGCGGTCCCAGATATCACGAGTTGAGTCACACATATCCATATTTTTGTATCCTTCCTCGGATATCCCACACATCAAGATATTCAGTAACTTGCCGGCGTAGAAGCTGGTCTTCTGAATATTTGGTAAAGTGCCGACGTAGAAGTCGTTTTTTTTTAAAACTCATGCCATGTCGATATACCAACATAGGTGTTAGTCTTTTGTTGTCTTGAAATTCATGGATGATACATGGAAAATTATTATTGGGTATATGGTTATAATTACCTAGGGAATGTGGAACACCTCTATTCCCCTCTACTTATAGATTCATTTTGTTACTACTTATCACTTTTGTTGTTGTTCATTCCTATTTAGCATTAAGATTTCTGTGAGATTGGGCTGCCGAGTCTATCAAGATGCTATGGCTTCCAACCTTACAATAACTACAACAATCCGGGGGTAAGAAGGGGCCTCGGGGGGTGAATACCTTAGATCTAGATTTCTTGGAGAGAAATAAAGCCTTTGTAAGGGATCTAAGGAACACTCCAAACACCGACCTAAATTTGTCTCACCCTGTGACTAGTTTGGTTTTGTCAATGACAATTTGGCTTCCTGAAGGTTCGACAGTGTTGTCCTCATTGTAGCTTGCTATGTGATCGGGAAGTGAGTTTGGGCTTAACTTCTTTTATATTATATTAAGTTTTATCATTGTTCCTATTTAGTGACAAGGTTACCTTTTTCTCAGCAAGAACTGGTGCAAAATTTTCTCTTTTCCAAATGAATGAGGTATATGGGAATTTTAACGTCTTTGTGTTGACGGCTATTTTGCTTGAATGGAAGTGGGACGTTTACAAGAACGGTTGGGGGACATCACATTCAAATAAGACAAATTTTGGCCTTCTATATAGGTTTCGAAAGATGGCTTAAGAAATCATGTGATTCTCTCACAAAAAACTGAGGTTGATACTGACATGCTTAAGAAGATATGATGCTGGCTGGTCGTACCTAGAGTGTGATAAAATCATCACTAAATATGAGGAGAAACTAACCGAAATGTAGGGGTCGTTCCAAGTAATAGAATAAGAGATAAGGAATTTCGTCTCCACAGGGATTTCGAGGTATAACAAATGTGTTTAAGGATAAGTTGAACAAATTGCAAGTACAGAACTAAAAGATAAAATAGATATTTGTTTGGTTTCACTTATAAAAATACTAGACACAATAAAGTAAATTAACTAAAATGAAAATAAAGTAAAGACTAAAGATTAGACGCAGATATTAGAGCTATACTTGAGTCTCGCTAGGGATCCACCTAAGTTCGTACATTTAGTTCTTTCGTTTAAGGGACAAGTTGGCAATCCTATATTAGTAGGAACTCTACAATATCCTAACTCCCATTAGGGTAGACTTATGAGCTATCCTACAGTATTACAAACCCCGTCAGGGAAATTATAAGTTAAGTTCAGATGATACAAACCTGAACAAGCCAATATTTGAAACGTTCTTCGAGTGGTAAAGAAAGAAAAGACCTGAAAGTTAAAAGATTTTGAAATTTTGAAAAAATGGAAGTTCGAATCAATGCGATATACTATTTTCTAATCTATTTTTCTACTTTATTCATAATTATTGGGGTAAATGACAATATTTCTTGGAAATTAGGACAATAGAGTTAAAATAACTACCTTTAGGAAATGCTATCGGATTTGAGATTTTTGGTTGGTTTCGTAGAGCACAAACTATCAAGATAACCATGCCTTCAAAAGGGAAAAACAAAAAAAGAACTAAATTAAGTCTTAACAAAAATTGTTGCTCGAAATAATTTAAACAATGGAAGAATTAGAGGTTTGTAGAACTTGAGTTTCAACCTAGGTGAAAATCCACTTAACCTTCTACCTTAAAGTAAAAAAAGTAACAAAATCACAAACCATAAAAATTATCGAGACGGTTCTTTAATAGCTCATTGTTGCCTTTAGCTTTCAACAAAATATAATTAATAATCCTTCTTAGCCTCCTCTTAGCCTTTAAACTTTCTTTGATAGTCACGTTATAAGCCTATTCCCTTCAGTTTTTAGGACTCAACCTTATGACACCCCTCGAGTCATGGTGCCTTAAGACTAGCCGTCTTTGAGGTTGAGTTTGGGGTGGTGAGTGTTGGGTCATGAGATATTTTGGGTTGGATGAGCTTACATGGTGCTATATTATTATGCATTTTGTTGCGATTCTTTCCCGATTCGAGAAAAAAATTATTGAAAAAGAAAGAAATGTAAATGTAGAAAAAAAGACATGAAAATAAGTTAATAGGAAATCTCATATAAACACAAGTTTCATATTGTACTTACAAAAAAGAATGAATATATAATAAGAATAAAAGAATCTGACAAAGGAAGATTTTGAACCATTGAGAATTTGTTTGGGGATTTTGGGGATGTGTATTTAGTGCACCAAGAGGTGAGCCTACATATTTGTGAGCGTAAACTCAACCTCTTGGGCAATTAGTTAACAACTAGTGGGCAGAGAGCCAAAAGCTAACACTAAAACTACCTAAATGTATCATACCATACCTTAAGCCTACACTATAACCGAAGACCTCTAGATTACCATTTTTGGGGTTTAGGTTCGATTTAGCAGAGAGAGAGAGTATTTGAGTGGACCATTAGAAATCGTGGGAGGATCGAGGAATAACCTATAACCACCATTTTGAACTAAGTGAATACAAATTCTTCTTGCATTGCAAAACTAATTATTCTTGATATTATAATGTGTTGAGTATTTATATGATAAGTGTATTTCGTGGATGATTTCTTAAGGATCACTCCCTGATACTTGCTTAGTATTTCTTTTGGATCATTACTTGCTTCTACCTCCATGGCTTGTTTGATCTTGGCCACTAGTTTTGTATTTTATTTTTGTTGGACAACAAAACTTTGGGTTGGGGGTCTTGATGTCTTTTCTTTTGTGATATACTTATAGGGTCACGAGACATAATTTTTAGGGGCTATTGGACTTACTGGTGGGGTTTATCCTTATTATGTGACTTCTTTTGAATTCTTTATTTGCCTCGATTATGGTATATTTGGATCTCTTTTAGGTAATTTTGTGTTAAGTGTGTGTCTCCTAGGTATGTGGATGATGCGAGACCCCTATATAGAGCTAATATGCAAAAAAGTCAATGTCAACCCAAAGTCAAGGCGTGAAAGGATAAAAAAGCCTCTTTAGAAGGTCAAGCGAAATTGTTGGCAATGCTATATAGTCAGTCTGAGAGAGTCACCACATATATTTGGTGAGGTTTCTGATCAAACCCTTTTAGCTAAAGATAACCTTCGAGTCGGGAGTGTGTGAAAGGAAATTGTTCATGAATCAGAGTCGAGACTACCAAGTTATGCTAATGTTGCCACCATGACTTAAATTTGTCCAACATAATCAAAAGATGTTTTTAGGTTACTTTTGACCCACCCAAGTGGGTCCTATAACCCAAAAATGTTTCTAAGTTATTACTTAGGTGTAATTGAAGATCAAAATCAGTTACACAATAATTTCAAAAGAGGAGAGGTTCCTAGAGCAAGGAGAAAAAGAGAAAGAAGTAAACACAATACCATTTTCACCTCAATCAATCATTCCATTATGTTAAAGATTTCGATTCTTAGTGTAATATTTATACTTTTTTTCTTTTTAACACTATGACTATTTTAATTATTATATTTCCATTTCTTAGTATGAACTAAGTTATTATTAGCTTGAGAATCGGTATGAACCCGAAATGATTATTTTAACATTTCCTTGTAATTATGGATTCAACTATGGAAATGAATTAGTGTTTTTTCGTTGAATCTATTCTTGTTTAATTTAGTAAGCCCCTGACCTTGGCCAAGTTAGTGTGTTGGTATTACATTTGAACTACACGGGGAGGGGCCGTAATTTTGAACTAGAATATAGTCATTTGATGTATGTCAATGAATTGGGAGGTCTAGGTTAATCGAATAGTCAATAAGGTTAGAATTCATCATTTAAAGGCTTTTCTAGGGTCACTCGGTAGAGGCCCCTAGGGTCGGAAAACAACCCCTAATTATTGGAAAGGGATTTAGGTGGATAGTTGAATCCCGACTAAAGATAGCAAATCAAATTCTTCCCTAGGTCAAGAAATGTTTAAGTCGTGTCTAGTGGGGTACTATTACCGAGTATCGAGCTAACTTCTCATATATTATACATATTTGCACTTTAGTCCCTAAACCTTCTTTATATTATTGAATTAAACTTCATTTTTTCACTTTAGTCCTTGTAGTTTATTTATATTATAAAAAAATCTCAAAACCAAAAACCATTTTATTTATTTATATTTTTTCCGCAACTATCACCGTAAATATGCTTTAAAATCATGTCATTAACTCCTTAGTCCCTGTAGAGAACAATGAACAATACTATCACTTTATTACTTGGTACAACTCATACACTTGCGAGGAGCCTTCCCTGATTGTGGTTTTTATATCATACCCCGGGGGTACCAAATACCTTAATCTTTTCCTTTCTCTTGCAATTAAACTCAAATACGTATATTTGTGTTTGCATACGTATATATCAATGAAGACGAGAAATATATAAGTTTTAGGTGCAAGGAAACTAAAATTTTTAAACACATATACATAACACCTTGTTTGTCACCATTAAAACAATTAGTGACAGGAGATGAGGTCGACAATAAGTGACACTAATCCACCACCACCCAACAACCTCGTTTGGACCAGTCCATAAACATTTGATAATTCCACTTCAACATCTCACCGACCTTATCACAAGCACAATAAAATTATAAAAACAAATACAAAATTTAATAGCCGACCTAACCGTCAAATATGAGACACACATAGTTCTTTAGGGGGTAAACCGTGACCATATTCATCGAGGGATCTCCAAATACTAAACCTAATAATTTGAGAAAATTGATATACATGAGTGAAGAAGGAGAAATTATTTTGATAATAAAAATATTACGAATGAGTTAAAATTCAAAAAACCCATTATCTAAACATATTCTTATCGCCCCATAGTCATTGCATAATAAAATACCATACAAATAACAATTATTTGAATTAGATTAAGCAAGCCATTTTTATCACATAAATACAATATGTTATACCAATTTATTATGACATCAACAATACAACATGGTCGGCAAAAAATTGTCATGATCGAGACATAATGGAAATACTTAAGTTGGCTCGATTATAGTGGACTCAAATCCCAAAATAAGATTACTAATTTTTAATTAATCATAATGATGACATGTCTTTCTCGAATAAATCACTAGTATTTTCATCGATCCTACTAATTAAATATATAAGTTTTCTTTTATCATAACTTAATAAAACCCTAGAAACCCGCAGCTTTTGCTATTACTTTCTCCTTCGCTTCTCTTTCTCCCTTGAACCTTTTCATTCTTCTCATTCCAATCTCTGTATCCATTGTCAAACAACATCTTATCTTTGACCGCACATATATACCAATGATGATGAATCTGAAGATTTTGGAGAGACTTAGATGGTATGTATTCTTAAATGTTGTAATACTATTTTATGTACAAAAGAAGGTTTAATGTGATTTCACTATACTAATTATCATTAATCTGAAATTGGATCTATACATATTTAATTTAGTACTACATTTTGAAATTCTTAATAATATGTGTTAATCATCTGATTAAATTTATATTATTCTTTACGAAGCATACTCTTTCTAAGGGAGAGACAAAGTAATACATTTATTTGGATAAGTCTGACTAAAGGTTTTTCTTGGATGAATCTAGTACAGTTTTCATATTTTTTCTAAAAGTACACAAATTGTTTTAAATTGTTGGTAATGGTGAAGCCCCAATTAGATATCTTTTGCATCCATCTTTGATCTTTGTTTGACAAGATATTTAGATGTTCACTAGAATATATGATCTTGATTTGTATAGTTATGTAAGAGTTATGAGAAAATTGTAGTTGAATGCTTAAATCAAAGAGGAATATAGGGATAATTGGAATTCAGTGCAAATTTTTCTTTTTTATAAAAGAAAGAGTAAAATCATATTATCATCCATGAAAATATTTTTGTGATTTTGGTCCATATTCGATAACGTATATATAAAAATGATATGGTAATGAGTTTTTCTTAGTCAAGTATACTGAGTTTTCTATTTTATAATGAAAACATTGCACACACATATATATATATATATATTGTGCACATAAAATTTAATTTTTTATCTTAATGTTTATGTTTATGTATATTTTTGTGTACAAAATCTTTTTTTCCATATTATAGTATAAAGGGATATGTACATCAACATGAGTTATAAATTTTTACCTACATTGACAAAAGAAACAATTATTTATGATCTTGAAAAAATTATAATAATGTTATTTTTTGTGTATTTTGTTTACAGCTAATATACTTAGTAAAGCAATATTATCATAATAAGGAACAAACGATTTTTGGCCATCACATTTCAATTGGAACATCTTTCATAGAATATAACTCATCGTAAGTATAACTAATATAAAATTATAATTTATTTTTTTGTAAAAATTATAACACATTTACTTAACGTTCATTAAATTAATATACAATGTATAGTATAATTTTATGCGTAGGCCATATTGATTCTTAATTTTACCTTAACTAGAACTCAAATAACTATGTGAATATCAATATAAAAAAACTCAAATGTGTTACATTAATCGATGGATATGACTTTAGTTTTTTACTAAAATTGTGTGTTGTGCGTAAGATGCTAGTAAATTGTGTTGATAGTATATATATTACCTTATAAAAATTGTTAATCGCACTCTCCATCTAAACTGGATGACAAGGGGCCGGATAGTGGTATTAATATATGATATTTGAGGATGTATGTATGTATGACACTATTATACTACAATTAAGGAGATTGTAAGGACCAAGAGAGTAAAGGTAGATAAATGATCTAGTAAATAAATATACTCTCCACTGTTCATAAGATTTCAAAGAATTGGAACCTTATAAGAAAAAAAATCTTTATTTACACATTAATAATAAATAATTAAAACAATACCACAATACCTTCAATATGTAAAGTTAAAACCAAAATCTTTGTAGCATTTTTTTCTTTTCATGTGTTCCCCAAAATTAGATTTACTATATATATTTGACATCCAACAATTTTAAACAACCCATTTATAAATGGATAATCATAACTTGTTCTCTTATTTTAAACATATAAAATATAATGCAGATGGGCTTCCTTATACGATGATTCCGTTAATTCAGGTATGTCTTTGTATGATGTCTCAATCAAATGTTTCTTGATTATGTGTGTCCTGATTGGTTTCCATTTACGTGCAGTGATAGAAGAACAAAATACACCTACTAGTGAGGAATGGAGCAATCAATCTTCAGCCGTTAACATTAATCGTATGGTTCGTATGCTCGTATCTCGATCTGGTTCGTTACATAAACTCTGTGTTTCTGGTCTACAAACCGAACCTATTTTCTCATTCATCGCTGAACATGCCTTTGCGTTGCGTTACTTGCGAGTACCGAGAAGTATCATAAACGATAAAATGATGGAGCAATTTGTGGATAGTCTCTCGAAGAGAACATTCTTGAATATAAGATATTGTGTAAGAATCAGTGCACATGCATTAGGGGTGATCGAAACGCAATGTAAATCACTTTCGGGTTTAAGGCGTAACATGCATCCGTTAGATATTGAAAACAAGGTTTCACAAAATGATGAAGCTCATGCTATTGCTACAACTTTGCCTAAATTGAAGCATCTATTAATGGCTTGTCTTCTTGTTGACACTACACATGCTTTGGAGATTATTTCTAACTGTTCAGAGTTGGAATTCTTGGATTTGCGAGGGTGTTGGGAAGTGGAACTTGATGATAAGTATGTTAAGAATAAATTTCTTAAGTTGAAGATTTTGGGACCACAAGTGATTGATCATTTTGAGAAGAATGATTTGGATGGGTTTTTTGATTACTCAGATGGTTCTTTGAATGATTTTGAGAGTTTAGATGGTATATGGGATGATGAAGAAAGGTTTGAAGGACTTGAAGAGCTTGAGTTTAGGTTTTACAATGGATTTGGTGAGGATAATGTTCATGGTTGGCTTCTATCTCCTTGAACTATTTTATGCTATATGTTGTTTATGCTTTTAAGTATTTATGTAAAGTTTATAAAGACGATGACTCTTCTGTGCAAAAATATATTTGTGTTAAAAAAAAGAGGATAATAACAATGATTGGTTATTTGTTAAAGATAATAACACAAATGAAGAAAAAATGCTTCTAGAAAATTGAATCAATCATTCTCGTGTGAAGGCTCAACTTGATTTGATAAAGACAATGTATGCTTCCAAGTTTTTTTTCTTGGATAGATTGATTTATCTAGTACCAGATAATGCACAAGAAAGCCCTATTCCTAGCCAAATCTCTCAACTTCCAATACAGACACTAATGGGTTAGGTCTAGTCCAGATGAGTTTGCTTGACTTCTTTCATCTGTTGATGTCACAAGAAAGCCCTATTCTTAGCCTATATCTCAACAATTTATTTTCCATTCTAGTATAAAAAATTCACAATTAGTCACTGCTGAAAATATAAAAAATACCACCGTGAGCCACCACAATAACCCATCTATGAACAAGAAATGAGAAAATCATGTGCTATCTTTCCAAAAAACTTTTGGTTAACAATAATGATAAAGAGAAGTTATTGTTTTTGTTCGTATAAATAAATAATAATCTATTGAAATAGAACAATTAAGAATTAATGGGATAATTTCAACCTCAACTGAAGTATCATGGACATCGGTGAAAAATAGAGAAAGAGAAAAACAAATGGCAAACATGTTTATGTTGATTTTTCAATAAGTACAAAACAATAAATAATTTTTTCTTAACTTTTGTCAGATTTTGAATGTATATATATAGGTATACTAGAAATGTAATTTTGATGTAAAATTGATGTATGAAAATAGACTAGTTATTGATTATCTGTTGGTGATTTAATCTGAATTTATTATTTCTTTTTAGAAATTGAAATTCTAAATACAGGTTCCATTTACATATTTGCTTGAGATATAATTTTGCTTTTGATTTTACAGTATTTTTCAAATAAAGTAAGTAAAATATAAAGTAACACCTGGAAATACATGTGGTAAAATATCACAAAATCTTAGAATAGTGGGTTAAAATGTCACGAAAACCGCGCACATGACCAACACGTGACCAACTAACGACGCTTTTTGATGGATTCCATTAAGTGGGGGTAACGAATCACGAAAACTTAGTACAGGGGGTTAAATGTCACAAATTTGAAAACAGAGGGTAAGTAGTCAATTGGGTCATAGTACGGGGGTAACATGTGTATTTACTCTTTATTATTTGTTAGTAGTTTCTAAAAGTGTAATAATTTTGAAGAATGTCTTGCTTGAAGAAAAGTGATAACAATTTTAGTATAGTTATGTTTTATTTGTTACTTTTTCTTTTAATTTATCAATGTATAGTGATTTTAATTCTTTTAATAGATTATTATTGAGGAAATCTAGTTTTGAGTTATTTTGTTAGGTGAGGATATTATTAAGTTATGTTATGTTACGACATATCTTTAATTTGAATATAAAAGTGACATTACCTACATATCTGAGTATAAGTTGATTCATAATCCCATAATATATCTAAAACCCGGAACACCCGAAACATGTTAGTTTTCATAATCTATTGGGCGATTGTGGGTTTGAATTTTCAGACCCGCACATGGTCAGGTCGGTCTGCACTTTGAGCATTTTTTGTACTAAACTGACTCATGCACATCTCTAATCATGGTATTTATTTGTAGTAATTTTTATTTACCATTTGGATGTATATATAGGTATAGTAGTAATCTAATTTGGATGTGAAATTGATGTGTAGAAATAGAATCGTTGTAGATTTTGTATTGATGGTTTAATCTTTTTATGAAAATAAAGCCGATTCTTGTATTCTGTTGAATTATTTTATTTTAGAAATTGAAATTTAAAATACATGATCAATTTATATATTTGTTGGAGATATAATTTTGCTTTTACAGTAGAGTAACTAAAATATAGAGTAGCACTGTAAATGCTCAAGGGTCATGCTTTGATGGTGGCCTTCTTTTAAATAAACAAATTTTACCATTCTCTAGTAATTGTTGGCTTTCACCCACTGGAAATGGTGATGGATGGAGATCACCTTAAAAACAGGTAATATGTTATCAAAGAAGAAGAACAAGAGTTGGGGCATGGTTTAGAATTTTTTATTAATTATTCGATTCATCTTTTATCTTATAGAATGTTGAATATATTAGACACGTGTGACATTTAGGATGTACCAATAAAATTATGTATATCATTTTCATAGATTTGAGTGCTTGTGGACCGCTTTTGGTTGTTTAATACTCAAAGGTAGAAACCATGAAATATTTCATACCTCAATAGGGTAAGTTGTTTTTTCTAAATAAACCAGAAAGTATTCGAGAATCATTTTTCTAATACCATTCTCTGAAAACAAAAAGAAAATATTTTCTTGAACCAAAAATGACATTATTTCTTAAGTATGCATGGATTTGATCTAATTTCGAATGTACTCTTGAACATTCTGCCACAATTAGTTTGATTATTGGCTAACGAGTTTCTTTGATCATTTCCCTCAATCACTTATTTATTTGATTGCTTCTTGACCTTTGTTGTGGAGAAATCCTTAAAATCATTAGTCATACCAACATGTGAGCAACTTTCATTTTAACATATTATATTTACCAATTCCACTTTGACTTAGGACCCAACACAGTTTTTAACCCAAATATTAAAAAAGTTTCTTCAAATCCTTTGCCAATTCATCCTCCATATCAACATGCAATGGTATTAATGTCTTTTATTAACCTTTTTAATGGGTAAAGACTCCATTAATGTCTTAAATGTTGGACAAATGGGATTCTACCCAAGTGTTGACCATGTTTACGATGTTAGTCGGTGACTCAATTTAACGAAATGATTTGGATATTAATACGTTTATTCATGTTGTAAAGATTAACGTAATATATTCACTTGGTTAAAATCATTTGAAATTGAATTAGAAATTGAGTCATATAATTTAAAAAAATTAAAAGGGAAAAAACAATATATGTTATTTTATTTCTTTTTCTTATAAAGCAAAGAAAGAAAGAAATAAAAAAATGCCTGGTAGGGGTTGAACCTGGACCATTAGCTTTGTTGGGATTTTGGGCCTTAGGTCCATACCTTTGTTGGGACTTAGGTGGGATATGAACCTGGACCATCATCTTTGTTGGGATTTTGGGCCTTAGGTTCATACCATCTTGACCAGCCCAAGTTTTTTAGTCTTTTAATTAAACATTGTATCTTAAATTAATACAACGTATCTCCAAAATGAAGCATCACAACCTTTGGCAAGCCACCTTTTCATTTTCTATAAATAGTTGGCCAACTAAACCATTTTCTTCATTCATTTTTCAAAGCATTAAAATTATAAGAGAGATATAGAAAGAAGCAGCATTATTAAGTTCGTTGAGATTCTTAAGAATTTGTGTGTCAGTTTCTTTTGAATAGTTTTGTCGTTGTATCTTGGAGGTTGAAGCCAACAAACGTAAGACACCTGTACGTGGCCTAAATACTTTAAAGACATTAGATCCAATCCGAGCCTCGACAAGTAAAGTTATTTAATTATTTTTATTTAATTATTTACTTTTATATATTCATGATCTTGAACGATTTCAAGATCAATGAACGTGACAAATATGTTTATGTAAAACAAAATGAGACAGGATATGTCATTGTCTGTTTATATGTGGATGATATGATGGAAGTAACAATGATGTGATTACATTCACCAAGAGGATTCTTTCAAGTAAGTTTGACATGAAAGATCTAGGCCTTGCGGATGTTATTTTGGGTATCAAGATTCTCCGAACATCTAAATGTATTATAGTATCTCAGTCACACTATATTGAGAAAGTATTAAACACATTTAGTAATAGCGACACAAATATCTCCAAGACACTTGTTGATGTAAATTACATCTTGCTAAAAACACTGGTGATACGATCAACCAGTTGGAGTACTCTCAAATTATTGGGAGTCTCATGTACCTAACAAACTGAACTAGGCCAGATATAGCACATGCAGTAAACAAGCTAAGTAGGTTTACACATAATCTGGTGAAGAACCACTATATTTCTATTGAAAGAGTTCTAAGGTATCTTAGATACACTATGAACGAAGGGTTATTGTACACAAGATATCCAGCTTTACTAGAAGGATACAGTGATGCAAACTGGATATAAGACTCCACCGACTCAAAATCCCCAAGTGGATTTGTCTACATGTTATGAGAAGGAGCCGTGTCTTGGGAATCCACTAAGCAAATGTTCATAGCTAGAGCCACTATGGAATCTAAGTTTATAGCTTTAGACAAAGCTATTGAGGAAGCCGAGTGTCTTCGGAATTTCTTAGAGGATATTCCTAATTGGCCAAAGCCTGCGTCAGTTATCTGCATACATTGAGAAAGTCAAAGTGCCATTGGTAGGGCACTAAACGAAACGTATAACGGTAAGTCAGACACATACATCGTAGACACAATACCGTTAGACAACTTCTCACAAACGAAGTTATCATAGTTGATTATGTTCGATTAAAGGATAATATAGCGGATCTACTGACAAAAGGTATACAAAGAGAGCAAATGCGAGTGTTTTCAAGGGGAATGGGTCTTAAGCCTACGAAAGTTGAGTTGCCATGATGGGAACCCTACCTAGCAGAGTGGAGATCCCACAATCTAGGTTCAAAGGGAAAACTGAATCATGAAGCTGCAACTTGGTGCGACGCACTATAGGGAGACCTCCCCAAACCATTCCTAGGACAAAATTAAATAGTGCTACTTGTAAAAGTGAAGGATAAGCTAAACTTTTAATGGTCCTTGTATCTTCGATAACATAAGATAGAGTAATGCAGAATATTCTCGACAAGAGACCACCTATATGAATTACATGGGTAGGGCCGCCCTACAAGAATTTTTAAAGGCAAAATTCTCCGACGGTTATTCATGAAATACCAGGAGTTGTCCAGAGCCGTAGATGGACACAACCGTGAGAACCAAATAATGTTTGGAAGTATACTATGTAAGTTCTATTGTCTTGGTTTACACAAAAGCTGAATAGTTCAAGACATCATATTCACTAGTTAGCAAGTAAATCAGATAGCTCTTACTACAGAAGGTTCAAGGCCAAAATCTACCTTTCTCGATGTAGTATACTTCTACGCTTCTCTCTCGCTCTCTCTCAAGTGTTTAGAATTATTTTGCATAATATTTTAAGGTGGTTAGTCAATTTTCATTCATGTGGGGATTGCTGGACAAATGGGATTCTACACAAGTTTAGACCATATTTACGATGTTAGTCGGTGACTCAATTTAATGAAATGATTCAGATATTAATACGTTTATTCAAGTTGTAAAGATTAACGTAATATATTCACTTGGTTAAAATCATTTGAAATTGAATGAGTAATTTGTTGGCATATAGCCTCCCTTAATAGGTTGTTTTAATGTGACAAATCCTCTTGTGTTTAGTGTGCTAATTTCCATTGTTATTTACATTCCTTCTTGCACTCTAATTCATCAAAAAGCTCATTCTTTATCATTTTGATCAAAGCTTTATTGTTTTATCTTAAGAAACTAATTCTCATATAAATGCTATTAACCGTATCTTTTTGTACATTGAGAATTAGCTTTAGTGATCAACTTCAAAGGTTCTTAGAATGATGTTTCCAACAACTTTCGTAAAGAAGACTTATTGATCCAAGTCATTATCTTTCAAAATTACTTGGCGCGGTACACCGGACGAATGGCGCGGTACACCGGACCAAGATTGCGGACCAGGGCGCCGTGCAGAGACTAGCCCGTCAGTAAGCTAGAAAATCAAACCATTGAAGCGCGGTACACCGCACGAAATCTTGCGGTACACCGCAAGAAAGATTTTTCTGCACAAAAGACAAGTCATAAGAAATATATCCGTTGGGAGATTAATAGATCCGTTGGACCCAAGTCTTATGACCGTTGGAAGACATTTTCTACTATAAATTGAAGCTCTTTGAAGGCTACAACTACACCAACTAATTACAAACATTAAGGGGCTCAATTGCTATCATTCAAGAAGGTGTCAAGTGCTATACATAGTCAAATTCAATCTTAGTGAGCTTATAAATCCTTTCAAGGAGTTAATCAATTAAGCCACAAGGTTCTATCCACTCAAGAGGAGTAATCAAGCTTATAGTCATATCCACTCTTTTAGGAGTTTTAGTTACAAGCTTTTATAAGCAACCCTTTAAACACTTTGTTGCTATCCTCTTAAGTCTAGGTCTTGTAATAGATAGATTAAGAGAGAATTCAAGTATAGGGAGTATACTTGGTATCCTTGTGTTGTGATTACACAAGTGGTTTGTCCTTCGTGTTATCGAAGAGTTTGTAAAGGTTATTGTGTTCTCGACCCGGTTAAGAGAGACACGGGAGCTTAGTGAAAAGCTTGAAATCCTAAGGAGGCTTCCTTAGGTAGTGGATGTAGGGAAACCGAACCACTATAAATCGTGTGTATCTTTCTATCCCTACTCTATTTACTTTCCGCATTTTATATGTTTGATAATATGCTAGTATGAATATTGTGATATTGATTATCTAGTTTATCTAACATATTGCCATCTAGAGTAGTTAGAGATTAGAAACTCGTTTTACTTGTATCAATTTTATATCAAACCTCTTAGCTTATCCATTGCATGATCCCTTAAGAGTTTGATATATTAGTTGACTTAGAAGTTTCTTTCTTAAACTTATAACTGTCCAAAAGATTTTTAATTAGGCATTAATCTTATTAGTAATCCTATTCACCCCCCCCTCTAGGACTTTCAATTGGTATCAGAGCCTAACTCTACGTGAATAGCTTAATCGTTAGTAGAGTAAACGATATGGAATCTAATCTTTTGGAAAGTTCGTCTTCTACTCGACCTCCACTTTTTGTAGGAACTTAATATTTTGCTTGGAGAACAAAAATGGAGGAATTTATCAAAGCCGAAGATCCCGATCAATGGAGAATCGTAAAGGAAGGTCCATTTGTTCCTTATAAAGAGGAGTTAAATGAAGCGGGAGTTCTTAAGCTAAATCAAGAAGAAAAAGATTTTGATGAACTTACCAATGAGGAAAAGGATAAGCTCACTCAAAATGCAAAACCAATGTACACTCTCATTCGTGGAATTTCCGAAGAAATTTTCTCACAAATGTTAGATTGTAAATCCGCAAAAGAGCTTTGGAATCGTTTGGAGTTTTTATATGGAATTGTCGAAAATGACGAAGAAGAAGAAGTCTCAATTCATAATGAATCTCATAACAATCCTAAACCAAATCATGAGGTAGCACTCTATCATAACTCTTTATCTCTTCCTTATAATTATTGTGATATTAGGCAAATTTCATCCCTTCTCAAAATTCTTGATTCTCAAATCCAATTGAATAATCTTATGTTAAAAAAGGGTAAAATTGAGCTAAAGAATTGTTTTAAATGTTGTATCACTTTGGATGATATTCTTGGCAATACTAAAAACCCTTGTTTTGAAAATATTTTTTCTTTAAATAAATGGAAACATCCTATGAAGAAAAATATAGAAGGTTTTAGAAAATTGGATGAAGCTTTTTCTCTCGCTCTTGATACTTTAAAAAATCATCCTTTTTCAAATATCACTCCTTTTGATCCAAATGGCTTTTTTAAAGAAAAATTATATTTAAGTGATAATTTGGATATTGGAAAGAATGTGGAAACTTCTTGTTCAAAACCTCTACATGATAACCCTACTCGAAAAAGAAGTTCTTGCAACTATTGTGGTAAACCCGGTCATCATGCTTCTACATGCCATTACCATGAACAACTTGATAGTGGATCTTTGATACCTTCATGGGAAAAACCAATATGGATCGTGACAAATGCTAACAACATTTCTGGATCCATTCCACCTCGGTTACCATAATAATATGTATTGAAGGGTTGAGCGTCAAGAAAATGGAATTTTATACAAAAGGACGTTCATACCTCATAAAAGGGAAATACGGTGAAATTCTTTCCTCTCTTCTTTTTATGTTTATGTTTTATATTGTGTTTTATGTGATTTATCAACTATGTGCTACTATCTTGTGTTTCTTGAACTTTACATGCTTAAATGTTGCTTTGTTCTTGCATTGGGTCTTTTTGCACTTTTAGAAAACTTAGGGGTTTTTATGAAATAAACTGTTATATGAGTTTTCGGGTTCTCCTTGGCTTTTCTTTTCAAAACGAAGATGCTCAAAATTATTTTATACCATTCCGAATCTTTTGGGGAAGTTTCGAATGTGTTTCGGGTGTTTTTAAAAGAATCAAAAATTTCATTTTTTGTGTCCAAACCGAACACTTTTGCGGTGCACCGGACGATTCCCGCGGTACACCGCAGGTTAGGTTTTTGACAGCTTTAGTAGGCCGTTTTCTATTCTATTCTCTTCATTCCTCCATTAAAACATTTCCTCTCCTCCTCCTTGGCGATTTCCGGCCACCGTTACTTCGTCTCCACCACCAAAACACCCTTCTTCACCCCGTAAATCACTCCTCCTTCTCTATCTTTCATTACCCATCTTGTTTTTCACCATGGTTAGAACCAAGACAGCTGCTAACAAGAAGAAAGCCTCCACCGGAGCCTCCTCCAGCCGCCGCCGTGAACCATCTCCGGCGAGGTCATCAACACCCCCTCCACTCCGGCCATTCGATGCTCTTCCGGGAAGAACAATTAGTGCTTCGGCCTTTCCTTCCGGTGAAAATTCTCTCTTTGAACTCCTTTCATTTCAAAAATGTCATTCAATCTTTGCTTTTACGGGTAGTCATTTGGCAATCGGCTTAATCGAAGAATTTTACACTAATTTTGAATATAATCATGCTACTACTTCGATTAAATCAATTGTTTCGGGTACCACTTTACGGTTAAAGTTAAATTCTTTGTGTACTCGTTTTAATATTCCCTCGGATAGCTTTAGCGGCTTTTGGTCTAGTGGTTGGGATGGCTCTAATCTCGATATAATTGCTCAAAATGAGGTTAATGATTTTGTTAATGGAAGAATGGTTGTTCCCGATGGAAATTGGAATATTCGTAACTTTGATCCGGAATTCATTGTGGCTCACAAATTTCTTATTTCGGCCGTGATTCCGAAAGATAAGCATGATGCAAAACTTATACCTTATGAAGCTTATCTATTATATTTGATCTTCACCAAACAACCGATTAACATTATTGCGATAATGTTCAAATGGATGAATCATGCTAGAGCCTCTCGGGATAAAGTCCCTTACGGTATTTTTCTTTCCAAAATCTTTGAAGCAAATGATATTTCTTTTGGAGGGACAAATGTGAAACCAATCAATAAGTCATGGTGTTTCGATTATCTCACGATTCTAAGAATGAAATTTGTTATTTATAACAACACCTATGTTCCGCTCTCCATTATTAATCGTATTTCGGATGCTACTATTCGTAATCGCATCCTTGAAGCTAAAAATGGAACCTTTGGTCCGGAGCTTGACACTCTTCATTTATTAGATAACCCGGCCCAACAAAACCCTATTCCTAATGAGCCCACTCCAAGCCAACGCACCAATGAAAATCCTCCTAATCCATCCGGTTTTGAAAGCGCTTTGTCTCGTTTCATGGATTATATAGGTAGTAAATTTGTGGCTTTGGAAGACAAAATAGAAAGGAAATTTGAGGTGTTGGAAGAAAAAATAGGGCATCTTGCGAATGAGTTTTCTTGTATGAAGAATGATGTCTCTTGTATTCGTGATGATATAGGAAATGGAAGAAGGTCTAGGAGCCGCTCTCCTCGTGATAATCGTTAAATCATTCTTGCTCGGGAATTTGGTGTTTAAAATCCTCTTTTTATCCTTCTTGGTGGTCTATGGGTTTATGTGCTTATGTGGTTGTTTTTGAACTTAGTTTGTGGTGTTTTTATGCTTTTTAATTATTTGTGGGTCCGTGTTTTGGACATCTAGGATATTGCTACTTTGGTTTATTTGGATATTATGTTAGGATGCTATGTGTTTTAGTTGGATAATTGGTTAAATGTGTTATGTTTTTGTCATGAATGTTAGATGCTTATAATCTTTGGTTTGGATTTTTATGTTGCTAACATTTTCTTTGATGATATAGGTACTATTACATCTAATCCTTGATATTGCTCCTTAGTCCCTATAGTTTGTTCTTTTTATCTTTGTTCTTAAAATGTTTGAAAATTGCATTTCGGTCCCCAAAAGATTTTTCAAAATTGCGTTTAGTCCCCAAAACTTTGAAAAATACATCTTGACCCCTTGCTTTTCAAAAAATTACATTTTACCTCCTAAATTTCTTCAAAATGATTTCAAGTATTCTTATTAGGGAGAAATTGTCAATCAAACTTTTACAAAATTGAAACAAACTCCATGCATTATGTAAGGGGGAGTTTTTGTTTAATCATACTTTAAAACTCAAATGCTTAGACTAATCATTTATTTCATATATTGCAACTAATCGTTTGTGTCATTAGAAAGCATATGAAATGAAAATCTATCGTTCAAGGAGTTGGTAAAAAGTCTCTATCCTTAGCTCTTGCCTTACAATTATCTGTCTTTGTGCATCTCTTTCTAAAATCATATTAATCCTAAACTCTTGTGCACTCTCTTTATCATTGTTTAAAATCTATTCACTCGAGTTTTAGCTCTTCTATTCTTAGTTGTTTTTACCCCGTCTTTTTGATGAAGACAAAGGGGGAGAAATATTATGTGCACTAACTTTCAAAACTTGCATATTTTAAACACTCACAAATGCATCTCAAATCTTATGCTTATTGTGAGGGGGAGCTTTAATTCATTAGTGCTTAAACCTTCATATCATTCCTAAAGTGTTTTAGTGAAGAATTTGTCATCATCAAAAAGGGGGAGATTGTTGGCATATAGCCTCCCTTAATAGGTTGTTTTAATGTGACAAATCCTCTTGTGTTTAGTGTGCTAATTTCCATTGTTATTTACATTCCTTCTTGCACTCTAATTCATCAAAAAGCTCATTCTTTATCATTTTGATCAAAGCTTTATTGTTTTATCTTAAGAAACTAATTCTCATATAAATGCTATTAACCGTATCTTTTTGTACATTGAGAATTAGCTTTAGTGATCAACTTCAAAGGTTCTTAGAATGATGTTTCCAACAACTTTCGTAAAGAAGACTTATTGATCCAAGTCATTATCTTTCAAAATTACTTGGCGCGGTACACCGGACGAATGGCGCGGTACACCGGACCAAGATTGCGGACCAGGGCGCGGTGCAGAGACTAGCCCGTCAGTAAGCTAGAAAATCAAACCATTGAAGCGCGGTACACCGCAAAAAAGGTTTTTCTGCACAAAAGACAAGTCATAAGAAATATATCCGTTGGGAGATTAATAGATCCGTTGGACCCAAGTCTTATGACCGTTGGAAGCCATTTTCTACTATAAATTGAAGCTCTTTGAAGGCTACAACTACACCAACTAATTACAAACATTAAGGGGCTCAATTGCTATCATTCAAGAAGGTGTCAAGTGCTATACATAGTCAAATTCAATCTTAGTGAGCTTATAAATCCTTTCAAGGAGTTAATCAATTAAGCCACAAGGTTCTATCCACTCAAGAGGAGTAATCAAGCTTATAGTCATATCCACTCTTTTAGGAGTTTTAGTTACAAGCTTTTATAAGCAACCCTTTAAACACTTTGTTGCTATCCTCTTAAGTCTAGGTCTTGTAATAGATAGATTAAGAGAGAATTCAAGTATAGGGAGTATACTTGGTATCCTTGTGTTGTGATTACACAAGTGGTTTGTCCTTCGTGTTATCGAAGAGTTTGTAAAGGTTATTGTGTTCTCGACCCGGTTAAGAGAGACACGGGAGCTTAGTGAAAAGCTTGAAATCCTAAGGAGGCTTCCTTAGGTAGTGGATGTACGGAAACCGAACCACTATAAATCGTGTGTATCTTTCTATCCCTACTCTATTTACTTTCCGCATTTTATATGTTTGATAATATACTAGTATGAATATTGTGATATTGATTATCTAGTTTATCTAACATATTGCCATCTAGAGTAGTTAGAGATTAGAAACTCGTTTTACTTGTATCAATTTTATATCAAACCTCTTAGCTTATCCATTGCATGATCCCTTAAGAGTTTGATATATTAGTTGACTTAGAAGTTTCTTTCTTAAACTTATAATTGTCCAAAAGATTTTTAATTAGGCATTAATCTTATTAGTAATCCTATTCACCCCCCCCTCTAGGACTTTCATAATTGAGCCATGTAATTTGGAGAAATTAAAAGGAAAAAAATAATGTATGTTATTTTATTTCTTTTTTTTATAAAGCAAAGAAAGAAAGAAAGAAAGAAAGAAAAAAGGCCTGGGTTGAACCTGGACCACTAGCTTTGTTGGGGTTTTGGGCCTTAGGTCCATACCTTTGTTGGGCCTTAGGTGGGGTATGAACCTGGACCATCATCTTTGTTGGGCTTTTGGGTCATAGGTTCATACCATCTGGACCAGCCCAAGTTTTTTGGTCTTTTAATTAAACGTTGTATCTTAAATTAATACAACGTAACTCCAAAATGAAACATCACAACCTTTGGCAAGCCACCTTTTAATTTTCTATAAATAGTTGGCCAACTAAACCATTTTCTTCATTCATTTTTCAAAGCATTAAAATTATAAGAGAGAGATAGAAAGAAGCAGCATTATTAAGTTCGTTGAGATTCTTAAGAATTCGTGTTTCAGTTTCTTTTGAATAGTTTTGGTGTTGTATCCTGGAGGTTGAAGCCTACAAACGTAAGACACTTGTACGTGGCCTAAATACCTTAAAGACCTCGGATCCAATTCCAGCCTCGACAAGTAAAGTTATTTAATTATTGTTATTTAATTATTTACTTTTATTTTATTTCTGCATTAGTTCCTATATTGTTTTACTGGTTTATACAAATAAAACATAACATGAATTACCGTAGCTTGTCCACTCAATCAACACATGCACCCGTTTTCTGGTTACTAATTAATTCAAAGGACTTTAAGAGAATTTCCTTAAACATGCATACCATCGATAATTATTACTTCAATAGGCTATTTGACGGGAAGAATTACCGTGTATTGGTTGGGATTGATATCAATTTTTATTGCTGGTTTTTATTATATATACATGGATGGATTTATAATTATCTCAGTCATATTCGAATTATTCCTGGCATTAATCAAGATTCGGAAGATCATGATGATCTTATCAAACTAATATTGCTCCTGATGAATTATACTACTTATTTAACATTTTTATTCAAGTTTATTCGATATTATATTGTTCTTATCTCGCTGTCTACATCACAAGTATGTTTTCTTTTCCTTCTACCCAGGAATATATTTATATGTATATACAGGTGTTCCACTTATTTTGGTATGAAGGTATTTATAAAGGAAAAGTGAAGACTAAACGTAATTATTGGATGTTACATATTAATATATTTCCCTCACATCCTTTTAGTCCATATTATATTAATCATCTAGTAGGATATTGTAATCTTGATAGTATCTATCTTTTTTATTCTCTAATTCTCATATACGCTTTGAGAGTTTCTTGGCAAACGAAGATTAGTTTCTACAGTGATAATTTTCTTTTATCTAGCGTATATGGTCTCGGCCTTATCAATAAGGTGGTTGGGAATTTTATATATCATCACGTTTAGTATATGTGGCATTCACCTATTCAGTTAAACTTATTATTTTAGAAATGTTAAACACAAAGATCGTTGGTCTAAAAATCGTTGGCATTGAGATTCCCGGTTTTAAGTTCATTGAGGCAGAGATCGTTGGCGCAAAATTTATTGATGTCAAAAGTTCTTTACCTACAAATGATGATGGTACTCTTAAAATGCTAGTTTCCTATGACGTAAAAGAACAAATTCTTAGTGCAAAAATTGTTGATGTCAATTATAATTCTTTCGGGAATAATGGTAAAGAGGAGGAGAATTTATTCTATTGTAAGGGTCTTGATCCTGCAGACCATTTGTGGGAGGAGTCTAGTGGTGATACAAGTTCGGATGAGGCGAAAAGTACCTGGGATTTACCCGTGATGGAAAGTCGGCCTCAAAGTTTGCTAGTGGATGGCGGACTATCCCTCAATAAGGCCGGGGTTGATGGATAATCTTCTTGTTTGGAATTGTCGAGGGACGAGGGCACCCACGACAAAGAAAATTTTTAAGACCCTTATATCTAAATATCGTATTTCCATTGCTTGTTTGATTGAGACTAAGGTTAGAAGTAAAAGTCTTAAGTCTTGTAGACATTTAAACTCATTTAATAATTCACACGTGGTAGGTTTCCAGGGGAAGATCTTATATGTTTGGAGGTATACTTTTGTTGTGGAAGGAGTCTGTCAAACTTAAAGTGGTCAACTATTCGTCATCTTTTATAGTTGCTAGAATTGAGGAATCAAACTTATTTTCTTGGTATCTTGTCTGTGTCTATGCACCTAATGATGAAAATGAAAGATAGAAACTTTGGAGTATTATCACTTCTTGGTATTCAAAAGTGGATATTCCGACTCTAATAATGGAAAATTTTAATGACATCTCCAAAACTGTCGAAAAGCAAGGTAAATTTGATCCAGAATTTGATAGAATCATAAAATTGAACAATTTCATCAACAATAATCATCTTGTCGATCTACCGAGTAAGGGTTGCTTTTTTACATGGTTTAATAAAAGAAAAGGTGGTGATATTATTAAAGAGAGGCTTGATAGGGGTCTTGCTTCATCTTCTTGGTGCGATCATTTCTCTAATTCTTCTCTTCAAGTTCTGCTGGCTATTGGGTCTGATCACTCACCCCTTGTTTTAATCAAGGATTCAACTTGTCATGTTTATAATATATATTTTATATTTGAATTGAATTGGATTGACAACGAGCAATGTAAAGATATCGTCAGTAATTCTTGGGGGAATTTTCGCAACATTAAAAATATTCAAGAATTCTATGATAAAAGATATGCGACTTGTCTTTCTCTATCGGGATGGAGTAAGAAAACGTTTTGCAATAATAGGAAATCAAATTAATATCAAAAAGAGCTTATTCAAATTCAGAATGACTACCAATCTAAAGAAATTTGGATTAAAGAAAGAAATATTTATAATAAATTGGAAGAAGTTTGGATACAAGAAGATTCCTTTTGGGCCGATAAAGCGAGAGATGTTAATATAAAAAAGACCATAAAAATACTAGTTATTTTTACGCCAAGATTAATCACATCTCTAACCTTAAAAAGAACGATGATACATGAACAAAAGATCCAGGTGAAATCAATAATATTATAAGGGATTTTTATATGAGATTTTTCTCTAATAAAGGAATCACAAATTCGATGGATGTTCTCAACTGTATTTCATGTAAAATCACTTCAATCATGAATGACTCGCTTATTAAACTTCCTGATTTAGATGAAGTCAAAATGCGGTAATTAGTATGTATGGTTCAAAAGCTCCAGGTCTAGACGGCTTTCCCTGTAATTTTTATCAAGAATACTGGGATATCGTTAAAGAGAACATTTTCACAATGGTATTGAATTTTTTTAATCACAACACACTGCTTCATGGAATTAATGATTCTATCATTACCCTCTTTCCCAAAGGTGATTTTCAAGAAACGATTGATGATTATAGGCTGATAGCGTGTATTAATTTTAGTTATAAAATCATCGCTAAACTCTTGTGCTCAGACTTCAACAGTTCATGGATGAGATTATTTCTCCGACCTATTCTGCTTTCACTAAAGGGAGAAGCATCCAAGATTATATCTTAATTGCACAAGAAGTCTCATATAATCTGAAGAATAAAAGTAAGTCTATGAAAAATTACGTTTCGGTTAAAATTGACATGGCTAAGGCTTACAACCAAGTTAACTAGTCTTTCCTTATTAATATGCTCAAAAGTCTCAGTTTTTGCGACAAATAGACAGAATCGATTTTTAACTGTATATCGTCAGTCACCTTTCAAGTTAAAGTCAATGTTCAAAGGCTTGAAAAATTCTCTCCATCCCAAGGGATTAGACAGGGAGATCCGCTCTCACCACTTCTTTTTTCTCTACTAACTGAAAGTCTCGTCAGTATAATCAATTTTCAATGTAGAGAAGGCAATATCAAAGGCATCTCTATCACTAGAAATTGTCAGAAGCTCACACATATAATCTTTGCAGATGATGCCTTATTTTTTATTATTGTGGAAAAGAATGAGATTAATACTTTTAAGACAATCTTATCGGATTTCTGTCAAGCGTCGGGGCAAAAGATTAATTTTCACAAATCGTCTATTTTATTCAGCAAAGGGACACCAGAGACCATTTGTGAACAATTTTCTTCATCACTCAATATCAAGAAATCTAATTTCTTTGGTAAGTACTTAGGAATTCCATTTCCCTCAAAAGAGCCAAATCCAAAAATCTTAATTATAAAAAATATTGCATTCTTTCTAAATCGGGAAGTTGGGTTTCTAATCTTCTATCTGATGGAGGCAAAGAAGTCATCATCATAGCAGTGTTACAAGCTATTCCGAATGATGCCATGTCAATTTTCAAATTCCTAAAGACGTTATGCATAAAGCTATATGGAATTATCTCTAATTTTATATGGAATTCTAATACTAAGAGAAGAATTCATTGGTTATTGGTGTCTCCTAGGGTGTGATAAAAATAAGATAAATATAAGTCTAGAAAACTATGCACTCTCACCCTAGACAGGCACAGTACTGCAAGTATTACAGGACGTATGCAATTTTTAGTTTGATAAGTTCAGTTCGTTCTCAGGGACTTAGTGTGCTAGTCGAATGGGTAGCAATAACGAGTAAGCAATAATTAATTAAAAGATAGAAAATAAAAGGAATAAATTTCGAGATTCTTAAATTAAACTAAAGAAAATAAAAGACAATAAAATAAATACGAAGAATACGAGATGAGAAGTATAGCTTAGGTTTTGCTAGTATGCACTAATCCTTCTAATTCTTTCTATTAGATCTAGTTAATAAGGGAGATAATTAGCTCTTGTATACTTAGTCAGGATTCTAAATTCGCATACCTTAGACCTTGAGAGCGACTAAGGGGGCTACGGACACACCACGAGGCTGGTTCAAATAGGGTTATCAAGCGCAACCAAGGCCCTAAGCAATCAATTTCCATACATGGTGATAGTGATTAAATTATACCCTAATGACTATCTAGTTAGAATCAGTGTTGTCAGGACTAATATCGACACTAGACGTTATGTGGTGTTTCAATAATTAGACACCCATCTAAGGTGATCATCCAACTACTATTAAGGTAATCTTATACTCGTGCACTAGCAAGGAAAACAGTTATTAAATCAAAACACATAAACAAATATAAAGGTAAGCAGCTAATATTAGATTAAAACATGTAATTCCCAAAGAAACTTAGATAGAAAGAAATTAGAATTCATAGATTATACATGATGCAAAACCCAAGCTATGGGAAGTTTAGTTCATACCTGAAGGAAATAAACTAAAAGAAATAATGAAAGACATCATCTTGCTCTCTACAATAAACTGGAAGAATAAAACCTTAAGAACTAATTACTATGAGGCAAGGATGATATACAAGTGATATAAGGGTGTATTTATAGGTGTTTATAAGACCTAATTCGTTTTCTTGAAGGAGAGGTTAAGTAATGGACTCCAAGCCCAACTCAAATTCGTAACCCTAAAAACATGAAATCAGTCTCGTTTTTCTTTTCGTCCTAGAAGCTTCAATAATCATCCTTTTGATGCGTATGAGTATACCAAATTCATCGTCTCGGAAAGATATTCAACTTTTCTCTTGACCGTTTCTCCAAATTCCACACCGTGTTTGAGATATAAGCTGATTTGTGGTCGTAGGTGCATAAATTCAGGATTAAGGCAGCTTTTCCTTTTCCATGTTTTTAGCTTTTGTTTCCTTATCTCCAATTTCCATGCTTATCTCTTTCCATATCTTGTAGTCTTTGACTTGGACTCTAATTAATCTCCATAATTATCTTTAAAGCTTAACACTAAATAAATCATTAAACCCAATATGTTCTAAAAATATTATTTTAATAAATCAAGACTCAAAATAGGAAAGTGCACTATTTCTCAAGAAAAACGACTATTATGACTTCTAAATCACTAAAAATGATGTCTCGTCCTAATATAAATCTATCACAAATGAGGAGACATCAGTTATCTTGGAATAAATTTCTAAATCTAAAAGATTGAAGGTATTGGCTTTAGAGATCTCCAGAAAATGAATATTGCTTTTCTCGCAAAACAGGCATGGAGGATTATTAATAATCCAAATTCTTTAGTCGCAAAGGTCCTCAAAGGGATGTATTCCCTTCATTCAAGGTTATTTGATTCTAAACTTGCTAAAAATAGATCCTGGATTTGGGCAAGTCTTTATAAAGGTATTCAATTTCTGAAGCAACATGCTATATGCAAAATTACAAATTAGTAATGATGTTAATATGAATATATGGGAACATAAGTGGATTGGAAATAGGTATGTTCTTGACAAACCCCTAAATTGTAATATTAATAGGGTTGCTCACCTCTTTAACGACACTATGACATCTTGGGATATTAATCAACTCAAAGAGTTGTTTCAACCTAACATTATCAATGATATTCTTAAAATTCCAATTATGAACATTAAGGATGATGATAAATTGATTTGGCCTTTGACCAAAGATGGTATCTATTCTACCAAGTCAAGATATCACACACTAATTAATATTGATACCCATAAGGAAGCTCAATCGTCTAAAGCTGGAGAACAAAATAACAATCATATTTGGAATGTTATTTGTAACTCTAACGTGTCGACAAAGGTAAGAGATTTTGGTTAAAAAATTTGTAATGGAGCTATTTCGACTAAGAAAAATCTTCACTTAAGAAAATATGCAAAGGATAGCCACTACGAATGGTGTGAAGCTGAATGTGAAGACATTGAACATCTTTTTCTTCACTGCCCTTTTAGTATGTCGGTCTGGGCGAGTTCAATAATGCAAATTAAAATCAATAGAGATGACAAAGCTAATATTGGAGAATGGTTGCTCGCTACTACTGAGGATTATGCAAAGAATGGATGGTATAAAAGAGAAATTGAAGCTCATATCCTCCTAACAATTTGGAACATTTGGAAAGCCAAGATGAAAGGATTATATGAAAATAGAGGCTGGAATATTTTTGAGATCCACCTGAGTGTTAAAAATGCTATAAAAATCCTATTTGATAACAATAGAGATATCACTTTTAATACTAAATCCATCAGTAATACGGATCGCAGAGAGGCAAATCTAAACAATCCATTGTTATCGGACAATGCTGAACTACTTTGGTTATGTGACGCGTCTTTCACAAAAGAATGGGAGCCGACAGGTATTGCATCACTTAGTATTAACCAAGAGGGTTTTGTTACTCATAAGATTGCAAAAAGAGGAATGGTTAAAAGCACAATCGAAGGGGAATGTTGGGCTTTTCTACTCTCCATGAGACTCACTAGTAGTCTCAACCTTCGGAGTTCCTCCTTTTACTCCGACAACCTTGAACTGGTTCAAGGTATTTATAAAAATCCAGGTCTTCGATGGCAGATTTCTCCAATCATCACCGAAATAAAGAGCTGGTTGGTCAAATTTCCTTTGTGGAAGGTCATTCATATCAATCGATATTTTAACTCTACATCAGATGTTTTGGCTGAATGTACTAGGCGTAATGTGAATTTATCACAATGGAAAGATTACTCCCTGTTTGGAGCTGTTAATTTTCTTAACTTAATGTGTAATAACGCTTAACTTTTTCTTCTCTAACAATATATATATATATAAACCTCAGTGAAACTATTTTGTCAAATATTAATTCTACGCAAGTAAAATCGAACCCAATTTAGATGATATTAGAGTGTTCCTTAATAGTAAAATAATTCACGCATTGAACGTTTTTAACCCAATTTAGATGATATTAGAGTGTTCCTTAATAGTAATAAAAATTCAAGCATTGAACGTTTTTTCTGACCACAAATGGAGTTTAGTTCAATTACACATCAAGAATCTGAATAGTTATCTATGTTAGCTCAACAAGAGATCTTCATTTACAAGGGTACATGAAAAGTAAATATACATAAGTCACCAATCATTCAATTAATCACCATAGATGTATAAGCATAATTCATTTTCTAACCTTCTCCTCGAGTACTTGAGATTCAAACTGAATTTTCGTCATCAGTTTTTAGTACCCAATAAGATCCTTTTTATACACATATCTCCTAGAAGACCTTATGATATTCAGTATTACTTATCTCCCTATTTAGCTTCAATTTAGCAACTTTATGTATAAAAGCCTTCTTAATTTTTGCATTTGGCCCTTCACCAATAAGAAGCTCAGGCACATTTTTCCTACAAAGGAGTACAAAATTGATTAATCTACATAGAACAAAAAAATAAATTTAATATAACGAGGTTTAGAATAAGAATTTAACCTCAAATAATCATATTATGGATAATCTAACGAAGATCTTGAAACATATAAAACGTGAACATTCTAGCTACTTCACTTAGTATTATCTGAAGCTCCTATATTTCTTCATCAACGCTATTTCCTACTTCTATTACCTTTGCAAATCCATTTGGATGTCCAGGTGCATAAACAGCTATTTCCCTCGTATGTTTGCGTATTTGTTAAAAACTGATAGAAAATGTGCGCAGATGAGTGGATGGGTATATTGCAATTAATTAAAATACTAGAGACTTCACCTGCAAATTGTAACGATGCAAAAATTTCACAAGTGCCTTTAATAAACCCTCTCTAGTTTCCTCACGCATTGAACTTTTAAAAGTATTTGATCTACTACTATTAGTATTATATATAATTAAAAAGAGGTGTACATAAATTACCATAAATATTGGTGTAAATAAATATTAAATATAAAAATATTTTTTTAGTAATCAGAAAAATATTTGGAAAAAATTGGAATTAAAAGACAGATCGGAAATCGAAAATTCAAAATTTTCTAAATGTAATTTCATTTCCATTCCAGAAAAAATTCGAACAAATCAGAAATATAAAATTCAAAATTCAAAAGGTAAAAGAATATTTTCGAATTCGAACTTTTCAATTGAAATCCACCACAATTGGAAAATTTTGTTCCATTTCTCACCCCTATGAGTGGATCATGTTTAATGGATGTAAATAAATTTAAGAGTTCCAAAAGGAGAAAATATTTTGACAAAAAAAAAAGCATATGAAAGTTCTTTTTCGACAAAAAAAATTTGTACACGTAAAAATTGTTTTGTCAAACGAAATTTCAAAATAATTTGTTTAAAAATATATGTCATTAGAACATATTTTTTATATTTTATTTTCTTAATTTTTTTTAATTAAAATATGTTTTCTAATTGAGTAGATTATTTTTCAAATAACTAATATTTTATTAAAAGTGTGCGCGAGTCAATTTTGGATAAAAAAATGTTTGACCTGCAAATCACTAATTTTTTTTGTAGGTATTGAAAATTTAGACTCTTACCCGTCCAATGCATTATATGAATCAATTATTTTGGACGTGGCGGATTTTGGGTGCATTTAGGTTGATAAACTATTTGGATTTGTATCTGGATGTATACGACGTGTCAATATTGTTTTACAAATAAAAATTGTAATAAACAACATATTTTTTAATCTCTATCTACATTTAAATAATTATCGATTTTAAAAAATATAAATTAAAATCTTAGAAAATAAAAGAAAAATAGAAATAATATCAAAATAATTATAAAATAATTATAAAATTAGATTTTATTGGATGAAATATAATTGAAAGTTTGAAAGATTTAAAAAAATATAATGGAGAAAAAGAGAAAAAGCAATGAGTATGGGCTCCCTACACTTGCGGGTCCATGTACTTGCGAGACAGTGGTTTTGGATTTGGAGAATTGTGATTTTTTAGATGTTCATCTGTATATGCTTAAGCCAAATATGTCGAGGATGTTTAAGGTTTCTTTAGCGGGGAGGCTTCACAAGAAACATCTAAAACTAAACTTCAAGGTTTGGTTGCATTTTATCGCGTATAATATCTTCGGGGTTTCTCGTACATGCAACTACCCTGAGGAGTGGACTATTTCAATGGCGCTTATGCATCATGAACTGTAAGTAGATGTTTCACAAATTATCTACGCGTAAATGATGAGGTTCACGGTGACCTCGAAGAAGTGTTACATCCTCAAATTCTCGCTTACGATTATGCAACTATGCCCCCGGGGGTGAATCGGAACATTGATCGGCTTGACCTTAGGACAAAGGACAAGCTCCTTATTTCACAAAATAATCCATTCAATTTATTTTGTACGGTCATGATGATTATGACCTGGAGTATATTGCGCGGGTCTGATCACAAACCTAGTTGAGAACCCACTTAACCTTCGACCTTAATGTGAGAAAGTGACGAAATCACAAACTAGAAAAATCATCGGAACAGATCTTTAATAGCTCATTGTTGCCTTTAGCTTGCTAGCCAAATATAATTAATTATCTTTCTTAGCCCCCTCTTATCCTTTAAATTTTTTTTCATAGCCATGTTATAAGCCTATACCCTTAGTTTTGAAGATTTAACCTTATAACCCCCCTCGAGTCACGATGCCTTAAGACTAGTTGTATTTAAGCTTGAGTTTCGGGTGGTGAGTGTTGGATAACGGGATATTTTAGGTGGGATGAGCTTACATGGTACTATATTATGATGCATTTTGTTGTGATCCTTTCCTAATTTGAGAAAAGAAAATAATTGAAAAAGAAAGAAAAGAAAATATAGAAAAAAATACATCAAAATAATTTAATATGTAACATCCAAACAAGTTTCCTATTTTACTTACAAAAAACGAATAAATATATAATGAGAATAAAAGAACTCGACAAAGTAAGAATTTGAATTATTGAGAATTGGTTTTGGGTCTTTGAGGATGTTTATTTAGTGCATCAAGAGGTGAGCGTACACATTTTTTAGCGTAAACTAAACCTTTACGGTGATTATTTGACAACTAGTGAGGAGAGACCCAAAAGTCACTCTAAAAATATCGAAATGTATCACACCATACCTCAAGCCTATATTATAACCAACGACATCAAGCTTACCATTTTTGTGGTTTAGGTTCGATTTAGAAGAAAGAAAATAGTTGAGTGGAACATTAGACATTGTGGGAGGACCGAGGAATAACCTATAACCACCATCTCTAACTAACATTCTACTTGCTACAAATTCATTCACATTATTTTGCTCTATCACATCAAGACCCGAGCCATCCCACCCATTTGACCAAAACCCACCAAAACCATCGATAGGAACACCAAATTGTGCACACAATTCATCCATTTTTAATCGTAAATTAGTACCCGAAACTCTAGACTTAATGGAGTTATTTGCACAATTATACTCAAAGTTTGTGTAAAATTCTTCAACTAATTCAACAGCTAATCTATTCCCAGGATAACGAAAAATTTCACAACAACCTTGAAAAGAAAAGAGTTGGTAAAGAGAATCATCACCGGATGGAAAAGCCGAAAGATCTATGGTTCTACCCGGAAGAGGCTCATATGGTCGGAGTGGAGGTGGTGAAGAAGACCTCGCCGGTGACGGTCGACGGCGGCGGCTGGAGGAGGCTCCGGCGGCGGTGGTTTTCCTTGGAGAAACAGTTGTCTTCTTGGGTCTAACCATGGTGGAATGAAGTGGGTAATGGAGGAGGGATGAGATAGAGATAAAAAGAGAGTGATTTGGTGGAGAAAAGAGTGCCTAGGCGGCGGAATGAAGAGAGCTTCTCCGGAAATCGTAGCAGAGGAAATATGGAGCGGGTAGGGTTTATGTTTAAAAAGGAATGAAATGATAAAAGAAAAGTAACAGGTTTTAAACTAGACGGAAACCCTAGTCTGCGGTGTACCGCACAATAGAATTGTTTAGCGAATAAAACTGGGCGAAAAATAAAGGAAAAAGCTAAGTAACAGAAACCCCAAGGTGCGGTGTACCGTGGAACGGTGCGATGCACCGGAAAAACTGACGGTATTGGGTTCAAAAAATATGCAAAAAATGAAAATAAGTCCCAAAAGTTTATAAACATGATCAAGGGATACCCAAAACAAATTTTAACAAAATTTGTGAGGCAAATGTATGAGGAAATTTTTAAATAGAAAAAGTTTTAGAGAATTTGCATGTCAATTTCACAACGAATTTTTTCAAAAAGATCTTGTGGAAGAGGTTTGGTAAAAATATCGGCAAGTTGATTTTCCGAAGTGACAAATTCAAGCACAATATCCCCTTTTTGAGTGTGATCATGAATAAAATGATGACAAATTTCTCTGTGTTTCGTTCTAGAGTGTTGAATAGGATTTTTCGTAAGATTAATAGCGCTGGTGTTATCGCAATGAATAGGAACACAATAATATTCTAGGCCAAAGTCTAGCAAGGTTTGTTTCATCCAAAGGATTTGAGTCACACAATTTCCGGCCGCAACATATTCGGCTTCGGCCGTGGATAAAGCAACACTATTTTGTTTTCTACTAGACCAAGATACAAGGGATTGACCTAAGAATTGGCAACTACCACTACTGCTTTTTCTATCAAGATGACCAACGGCATAGTCGGCATCCGAATAACCTATAAGTTTGAAAGAAGTGAATCTAGGATACCAAAGTCCTAAACTTAGAGTACCTTTCAAATAACGAAACATACGCTTAACGGCACTAAGATGAGATTCTTTAGGAGAGGATTGTAATCTAGCACATAAACACACGGAGAACATAATATCGGGTCTAGAAGCAATTAAGTAAAGTAAGCTACCAATCATACCTCGATACGTTTTCTCATCAACATCCTTACCATCTTCATCTTTGTCTAGCTTTGTGGATGTGCTCATTGGAGTTCCGATTTCCTTTGCATCTTCAAGTTAAAATTTCTTGATCAATTCTTTTGTGTATTTGACTTGATTTACAAAGATGCCATCCTTCATTTGCTTGATTTGAAGTCCGAGAAAGTATTTCAATTCACCCATCATGCTCATCTCAAACTCCTTATGCATACTTTTAGAAAAATTCTCACAAAGATTTTCATTAGTAGCACCAAATATAATATCATCCACATAAATTTGAACAAGAAGAATATCTTTAGAAGATCTTTTTATAAACAAAGTGGAGTCAATATTACCACGTTTAAAACCATTTTCTAACAAAAATTTGCTTATACGATCATACCAAGCACGTGGTGCTTGTTTTAAACCATATAAAGCTTTTGAAAGTTTAAAAACGTGATTTGGAAATTTTGGGTCTTCAAAACCCGGTGGTCGTTTAACAAAAACTTCTTCTTCTATGAAACCATTTAAAAAAGCACTTTAGACATCCATTTGGTAAAGTTTAAAATCCATATAACAAGCAAAAGCAAGTAACCTACGAATAGACTCAAGTCTAGCTACCGGAGCAAAAGTCTCATCAAAATCAATACCTTCTTCTTGATTATACCCTTGAGCAACTAAACGTGCTTTATTCCTTGTGATTATTCCTGTGTCATCTAGTTTATTGCGAAAACCCCATTTAGTACCAATAATAGTGAGACCAATTGGCCTCTCAACTAAGGTCCAAACTTTACTACGCTCAAATTGATTCAACTCCTCATGCATGGCATTTATCCAATGATCATCAAGTAAAGCTTCTTTAATATTTTTGGGCTCAATTTGAGATAAGAAGGCATGATGAGCACATAAGGCAATTACACGAGAGTGAGTGGTTACCCCTTCATTTGGATCACCTAAAATTAATTCGCTTGGGTGATCTTTGATATTTTTCCAACATTTTGGTAAATCCGGAGTAGCTTCATTTGAAGGTTGACCATCTTTCTCAATAGATTCATCATGAGTTTTCAATTCTTGAGTAGGAGATTCTAATGGTTGATCTTGTGGGATATCTTCATGTGGATCATCATCTACTACTTTCTTTATACAAAAAGGGTTAGTCTCATCAAAATCAACATGCATAGATTCTTCAATAGTGTGAGTGCGTTTATTGAAAATACGATAGGCTTTTCCCTTAGTGGAATAGCCAAGAAAAATACCTTCATCCGATTTGGCATCAAATTTGCCCAAATGATCCCTAGTGTTTAAGATAAAACATTTGCACCCAAAAACACGAAAATATGCAATAGTTGGTGGTCTACCATTCCAAAGCTCATAAGGGGTTTTCTTAATAATAGGTCTAATAAGAACTCTATTTAACACATAACAAGCCGTATGAACGGCTTCACCCCAAAAGTATGTAGGCAAGCTATGTTCTTTTAACATTGTCCTTGCCATTTCTTGTAGAGTCAGGTTTTTCCTTTCTACTACCCCATTTTGTTGGGGAGTTCTAGGAGCCGAAAAATTATGCTCAATGCAAATTCATCACAAAAATGCACAAAAGGAGAATTCACATATTCACTACCATTGTCACTACGAATGCATGTAATAGAGTAGCCTTTCTCATTTTGCACCTTTCTACAAAGTTTTGCAAATTCATTAAAGGCTTGATTTTTTAAAGCAAGGAAAATCACCCATGTATATCTAGTGTAATCATCAACAACAACAAAAACATATCTAGACCGTCCTAGACTAGTGACATCAACGGGACCAAAAAGATCCATGTGCAATAATTGAAGTGGCCTAATGGTGATGACCTTATTTAAGGGTTTAAAAGATGAAAGATGTTGTTTACCAAGTTGACATGCATCACATAGTTTATCTTTATCAAACTTATAAATAGGCAAACCAACAACAAGATTTTTTCTAAACAATTTTGAAATTAAATCCATGCTAGCATGTCCTAAATGTCTATGCCAAAGACAACTATCATTAACTACGGACAAGCATTTAATACGTTGACAAATAAGACTCTCAAGATCAACTACAAAAACATTATCGGATCTCTTAGCAATAAAAATAGTATTTAACTCATCATTTTTAAACACAATACATCTAGATGCTTCAAATTTAACAAAATAACCAACATCACATAGTTGACTAATACTAAGCAAGTTAAAAGATAGACCCTCAACAAGCAAAACATTTGAGATAAGTAGAGAATCCATATTACCGATATTACCTTTACCAAAAACACGTTTTTTAGTATTGTCGGCAAAAGTAACTTTATCACCTTTTGTTTTATAGAGATGAGTAAATAACGAAGAGTTCCCGGTCATATGTCTAGAGCATCCACTATCAAGAATCCATATATTTTGCTTCTTGATGCTCAATTCCTACAAGAAAAAATGATTAGGCTTTAGGTACCCAATTTGGTTTGGGTCCATGAGGGTTAGTGGATTTTCTTTTCATAGCCCATATAGGCTTTTTCCAAGATGGTACAAGAGACCCCAAATCCAATAATTTACGATAGTAACAATGAGATGCATCATGACCAAGTTTTTCACAATAAGTACAAGTAATAGAAGATTTTGAAGAGGAAGGAATATGATGTGTAAATGTTGATTTAACAAAGGCATTTTTCAAGAATTTTTGTTTGGTTAATGGATCATACCCAATACCACTTTTTTCAAAAGCCATTTTTTGAGAACCGTCATCTTTGAAAGATCTTTTGTATCTCTTATGGAGTTGATTTTTGTTTTGTATTTCTTTGGAAGAGCAAATAAGATTTTTTGGCATTGTTCTTTGTTGGTGTAGACTTGACCAAGGGTCTTCAAGGTGTTGACAATGTTGGAGAATCTTTGATGCATAGCATTTAAGGCTTCATCGGGCTCCATTCGGAATAACTCATATTTTGTAATAAAGAGACCAATCTTAGTTTCTTTGACATCCACCGTACCTTGATATGATAGCTCCAAAAGTTGCCACATTTCATGAGCCAAGTTGTATTCACTAACTCTAGCATACTCCGTGATTCTCAAACCATTTAGGAGTATATTCATTTCTTTGTTGTTTTTGGTGAGTTTGGCTATATCTTGAGCATTGTAGTTATCTTCATCTTTCTCAATTGTGTGAGTATCATCCACATAAGGAATATAAGGACCCTTATTAATAACTAGCCATAAAAAGTAATCAATTCCTTTGACATGAATCTCCATTTTCTTTTTCCATCCAAAATAGTCTTTTTCCTGTAAAAAGCGGAGGTCTAGTAGAACATGAACCTTCTGGTTGGTTAGAGTCCATATCGTTTTAACTCTAGAAACGGTTAAGTACAAATTAGAGCTAGGCTCTGATACCAATTGATATTCTATATGCGTCCTAGAAGGGGGGTTGAATAGGACTATGGAAATTAATCGGCTAATTTTATTTCAAGTAAATAAAATTAAAAGCTAATTTAAATCCTATTTCTTTAGTAAACTAGATAGTCATAAACTAGATAATACTAAGAGACAATATAAGTAAACTATTCATGTAAGCATTTTATCAAGCATATAGAGTGCGGAAAATAAATAGTGTAGGGATAGAAAGATACACGACGATATATAGTGGTTCGGTTTCCCTACATCCACTACCTAAGGAGTCCCCCTTAGGATTTGCAAGATTCTCAATATAATCTTCGTATCTCTTCAACCCGGGTGAGATTACAAACCCTTTACAACCACTTCACAACCTTGAATCAAACCACTTGTGTAATCACAAACACAAGGAACCAAGTATACTAACTATACTCACAATACTCTCTTAGTCTAATACAAGGGTAAGAATTAAGAGGAAATAAAAGTGTTTAAGTGGTGATACAATGTTTGTAGCTAGACTCCTTAATGAGTAGATATAACTATGTAGCTTTAATGTGTATATATGACTTGAATGCTCTTTGAAAACCTTCTTGAATGATAATAATAATAATAATAATAATAATAATAATAGCTCTTAAGATTGGTAGATGGAAGGTGTAAGTTGTGCCTTCAATGAGCTCTTATTTGTAGCTGAAATAAGCCCCCAACGGTCAAAAGCCATGTGTCTAACGGATAGATTTAACACCCAACGGTTATATGCCTTTTGTCTTCATTTTGCTGCAGAAAACCCTTACATGCGGTGCACCGCGGGGTTGGTCTGGTGTACCGCATGAACTTTCACTTATTTCAATTGTTTCTTGTTGCGGACTAGCCATGGTCCGTGGTGTAGTCCGTGTCACTGCGGTGTACCGCACTGAAGGTCCGGTGTACCGCACCCATACACTAAAAAGGCTCAAGTTAAAGATTTTTATGGATATTAAAGAGTTTACTAAAAAAGCTATATTACTAGGAGTTTTAGAAAACATTTTTAAGTATCAAAACATGAATATTTATATCTCGTAAAATAATTTTAGTTAAATAATGATTTGTCGAATATTAAAACGGGATTAAAAATAAGGTTAGGCTAATAGTTATTCATCGTAAACTCAAGTTTTTCTCCTTCACCCAAAATTATGTTCTCTTTCTGAACAAGGCACGTGATCATAGTAGGATATTGCATTAAATAACGACATGGGAGAGATCGAAAATCGTATCACCTCCTCATAGATCAACTGTGCCACATCCTCTTCTTCTCTCAAAATACAATTCATAAAGATGGCGTTTTTTAAAACGCCTTACCATGAACGTAGACCAACCCAATCTTTCCAAATCTCCTTTACCAATTTCTTCTTCAAATACTTTCCCATAAGAAAAACGTAGTTCCTTTAATTATTTCTTTGGAAAATATATCATGGCCATTGAAGCTTTCTCTTTTTCTTCGGGTTTAGGGTCTTCAAATTGTAGAGGTTGTGTTGTTTTCTTCACTAAAGCTAGAACCTTTTTGCCCATTGACTTAACACAGCATGCTGATCTCTCTTCTCTTGACCTGTTTTACCCTTTGTGTTTGAACTAGAACTTTTCTTACTTGATTTCTTCAAACTAGAATCCAATACCTTGCTTTTCTTCATCTCCCTTGCAGTAGATATTGTTTATGTTCTCTTAATCATCTCAATTGACCCCCAACTCAAAGCTTTAACCACTCTTGAAATTTGAAACTCTTGATTATTGGTTGTACAAGCTTTATTTGGTTTAGGAAAGGTGTTTTGATGATGAATCTCTATATGGGTAAGATAGATTCTTCATAGATTGGTATGGATTTAAGAAATTGTAGGATGAATTTATGAAATTTAAGCTTTTGATTCTTGGATTCAATGTGTTTTGGTATGATATAGGTGGTTGAATCTTCCTTGTAATGATATGGAGAAGGAATTGGATGTGTTTTTATGGTGATTGGGTAGTGTTTTGATGTTTATGAAAGGTTTGATGAAGCTTCAATGGAGTTGGGAGAGGTTTGGGGAAGAAGGAGAAGCTTAAGGATTGAAAAATTTGTAATAGAGCAACCTCCTCTCCCTTATAACCTGAAAAACGTGAAAACTTCCTCTCTCTAGCAGTGTCGGGCGGCATACCGGCCATGGGGCCCGGTATACCGGAGATGTGGTTCTTCCAGGTCGAGTTACGGCAAAATACCCGAGTCGTAACACGTGGGCACCCCTTTTTGTGTTGGGAGGCATACCGGAGGTATAGTCCGGTATACCAGAGCTGTCCTTCTTCGATTTTGTACCTCTCGGCATAGAACACGTGACGACCCCTGTGGGCACTAAGGTCTCTTCTTGTTTTTCTAATTCAACCGGCCAACTTCTCTCGGTCTCAAGAACTTTCTCCATAATAATTTCAGCTTCTTCAGGATCCAATAACACAAAACCTTTATTTCCTAACATATATGCTCTTCTTCTGGACTCGACATTAAGTCCTCCATAGAACATGGTTAGTGAATATTCTGGCGATGATGTATGGCATGGACATCTCGCTTTCATCTCGTTAAAATGTAACCATGCTTCACCCACACTTTCCCCGTCTTCTTGCTTAAATTGTTCGAGCTCCAACATATCTTTTAATCTTCTACTAACCGGATAAAATCGGTCTAGGAATTTAGATTGAAGCTTGTCCCAATCTGGACTAACGTGAGGGTGTTGGGTATCGTACCAATCGCTTGCACTTCCGGTCAAAAAGAACTGAAACATAATGTAATACATCTGCTCCTTTGTAACGCCTCTGTAATATAAACATCACAGATCTACATAAATTTTTTAACATACCGGACCGGATCTTGTTGTGCAGCACCGCTAAATTGTCCATGACTCGCAAATTGCGCTATCATGCCTGGATCTGGTCTAAAATTGGCGGCTTGGATTTCTGGAGTGCGGATTCTGTGGGGTTGCACTCTATATGTGATTGGAAGGTCAAGTCTCCTTGCGCTCGCCATCTGTAAAATCTGTAAAACAAAAACTAAAAAGAAAAGCGTAAAATAGAACTAACTTAAAATAAAAGCACTAGATAATTGCACAAGGACTAACAATGTAGTCCCCCGCAGCGGCGCCAAAAACTTGGTGTCGCCTAAGGTGCGATAAAATAATGATATAAATAAGTGCAAATAAATACCTAAGCTGAGCACGGTTTTGCAAGTATACAGATCGTATGCAAGTTTTAATGAGTAAGTAGAATTCGTTCCTCAGAGACTACGAAGGTTGAGAAGAACTTATGCAAATATTCAAGTGCAAATATTCAAGTGCAAATATGAGAGTTAGAACAGATAATACGCAAGTAGAAAGAAGAGATAGATAGATATTTTTTTGATTTTCAATAAAGGAAACTAAACTACTAAATTAAAAGATAGAAAATAAATAAAAGAAAAGAAGATAGTATGATAGTTTAGCTTGAGTAATTAGCAAGTAATCCCCACTAGTTTTTCCGTTCTAAACATGTAAGGGTGAATCATGTAGTATTTCAATAGTCGGTTTCAATTGCGCTAGGTAGATAATTTTAGAGTTTACCTGTGTCAATAAGAACCTAATAATCTTTTCCTGCAATTGATTAAATAGTAATACACTAAACCATAATGACTATCTAGTTAGGCTGAATTGTCTAATCAAACCTTATTCTAGACGTTATGTGCTAAATCTATAGTTAAATATACCGTTGTCAATGATTACTTAACTACTATGATGGTAATCCTATGCGTTGTACACTGCAAAGAACACAGAATATAATCCAACACATAAACAGAGAATAAAAACAATAATTCAATTTAAAATATAGAATTCTCAAATTAGATAGATGTCAACCATACCTAGGATTCATACATATATGCTAAGACTCACGCTAAATAGAATTTAGTTCATACTAAGAATAGAAAAGAAAAGAATTACAGAATTGAAGGTTGAAGAAGACATGATTGATGCACAGCTCCTTCCAGACTTCTCTTCTTGTGTTATAGCTTCTTCCTGACCTTAAGTTTTGGCGAAGGATGAATTTCTAATGATAAGAGGCTGTAGTTATAGGGTATAGGAAGACCTAATTCTTTTTCTTGAAGGAGAAGGTAAGTATTGAACTCCTAGCCCAACTCAAATTCGTAACCCTAAAATATGGAATCAGGCCCGTTTTTGTTTTGGTCCTAACAGCTTCAATACCGTTTGACACGTATGAGTAGTCGAAATTCATCGTCTCGGAAAGATCTTTAACTTTTCTCTTGACCGTTCTTCCAAATTCCTCACCGATTTTGAGATATGATCTGGTTTGTGGTCGTAGGTGCTGGAATTCAGATTTATGGCAGATTTTCCTTTTCCATATTTTTAGCTTTTACTTCCTTATCTTCAATTCCCATGTTTATCTTCATTCCTTTAGCTCTTGGAACCAACTTGGACTCTAATTAATTAACATATATCTCTAAATCTTCACACTAAATAAATAATCAAACCCAATATGCTCTAAAAATAATAAATAATCAATTCAAAACACAAAATAGGAAAGTGTACTACATCATGAGAAAATCGACCTATACTCTAATAAATACAACTAAAATGATGTCTCCAGGTAGGATTATTTCATGACAAATAGGGAGACATCAATACCTAATGCATTCGCAAGTATGTAGAATGTTTTGTAATCCCAAAATATGTTGTAAACGCTCCAACATAGATTATTGTCCATTATAGACACATAACAAATATTCCAGCGAATGAATCTAACAAACGCACGAAGCGTGGTAAACCTGTAATGCATCTAAACAAAGCATGAAGTGTGGCAAGCCTATCGTTTAAAGTATACCATGCCCCAGAGAAGAAACTCTCATGAGTAAATGATGAAATGGTAAATATTGTGAAATGTGCACTCCACGTGATACGACAATAATTATTAAGTAACTAATGTTGGCACATGAATTGCTCTTAAAGGAATAAATGGCCATTGAAGAGGCCTAGGTACCTAAATACGAGAATAGTTATGTAAATTATTGGTCTACTGAGAATATTTAAAACTGTTAGACATATTGTGAGATTAATATATTTTAATTTAATATAGCGCTTGAACTAAATAATAAGGATCCTAAACCACAAAGTGGTGAAATATGTCGACAATGAAAGAAAGGATGATAGTGAATTTTGAAATCCAAATCCTACATGTATCACGGAGGTTCCTGCATAAACCTAGAATTAATTATGGAGAGACGTCCTCATTATTATGTTATTGATCCGGTATAGTGGTGATTAGATTGATATTAAAGTTTTTTATGAACAAAATAGGTGCTAGAAGCACCATAGGTTTCTGAAGCATGACATGTTCTCAAGCACGAAAGGTGTTTGAAAGCACAACAAGTGCCTGAAGCACGATATGTGCCTGAAGTACTTAGAGTGTCTAAATATGAAATTCTAGAAGATTGAGAAGTTCTTGGAGTATAAAAGTTCTCGAAGAACATAATTAATTTAAAGCACAAGAGAAAAGTGTATAAATTATGAAAGTATGCTCGGAATAATTTTTGTCATAATGAAAAAGATGTGATATTTGTGTATTGTACTCTTTTTCCTTCACTAGGGTTTTTTCCCACTTAGTTTTTTCTAATAAGGTTTTAACGAGACATGTCAAATACTCATTGTCAAAAGAAGTAGATACCCTTTTTCTAGATCAATAAAAGGATATTACTAACACTCGATACCCTCAAGTGAAAATCTAGAAAATTTAATTAATATTTTTATTAAAGACGACATCAAGGTACAAGATTTCAAGAATTAATGTATTTGGAAATATGTAATATCGTAATGAGGGGGAGAATATATTTAAATTCTGGTTCCTTCACCACGGATTTTCCCATTGGGTTTTCCTGGTAAGGTTTTAATAAGACAGATTGAATATGTGTCATAACCCCCCAAGGATTTATGTACTCTTTTTCCTTCATCAAGTTTTGTCCAATGGATTTTCTTGATAAGATTTTAATGATACATATCATTCATTGAATATCTAAAGGGGAGTGGTATGAAATATTTATTAATTGGATTATTCAACATACCAAAAAGAAGTGTGGTTTATCTCTAACAAGAATATACTAATGGTATTGTATGAGGATATCGTTTCTTGTACCACACAAAATTATAATGGCTACATCAAATGAGACAGAACAAAACATATTTCACCAAAGTCTCCTACACACACGAGTTACAAAAGAATGTGGATATTGACACTCGACATATACAACCACGTAAGAATTTTGCAGATTTTCCTCACAAAATAATTGTCAACCAAAACATTCAAGAAGTAGGTCCGCAATATTGAAATACGACAACTCAAAGATCTCTTGCCAACATTGAGGGGAGTTTAAACAAGACTGTACTCTATTCCCTTCGTCCAAGTTTTGTCCCAGTGGATCTTCTTGGCAAGGTTTAAATGAGGCAGAGATTCAAGATGATTAGTTCCATCTATATGTACTCTTTTCCTTCGACCAAGTTTTTATCCCACAGGGTTTTTCTTGACAAGGTTTTAACGAGGCATATTTCCTAATAGATAGACATCCAAGAGGGAGTATTATGAATGAACTATTTTATTAGGTGGATGTCCAAAAGTCAAAGGTTTTTTCTTATTTATTTCTTGTAAATGTGGCAAGTGAAGGGTCTTAGATTACCCTATAAATATAAGGCTATTCTATTGTAATATAGTTAGTTGATGTTGTGAATACAAAAAATATATTCTCTCTATCTTTATTTTCTTCTTTCTTTAGTTTAGAACACAAATCACACATATTTGGAATCTATTAAGCAAGCCATTTTTATCACATAAATACAATATGTTATACCAATTTAGTATGACATCAACAATACAACATGGTCGACAAAAAATTTTCTATGATTGAGACATAGTAGGCAATACTTAAGTTGGCTCAGTTATAGTGGACTCAAATCCCAAAATCAAATTACTAGTTTTTAATTAATCATAATGATGACATGTCTTTCTCGAATAAATCACTAGTATTTTCATCGATTCCACTAATTAAATATTTAAGTTTTCTTTTTTCATAAATTAATAAAACCCTAGAAACCCGCAGCTTTTTCTATACTTTCTCCTTCGCTTCTCTTTCTCTCTTGAACCTTTTCATTCTTCTCATTCCTATCTGTATATCCATTATCAAACAACACCTTATCTTTGACCACACATATATACCAATGATGATAAATCTGGAGATTTTGGAGAGATTTAGATGGTATGTATTCTTAAATGTTGTTATACTATTTTATGTACAAAAAACAAAGGTTTTATGTGATTTTTATTAAACTAATTATCATTAATCTGAAATTGGCTTTATACATTTTTAATTCAGTACTACATTTTGAAATTCTTAGTAATATGTATTAGTTGTACGGTTAAATGTATATTTTTCTTTATTAAGCATACTCTTTCTAAGGTAGAGACAAAGTAATATATTTCTTCGGTTAAGTCTGACTAAAGGTTTTTTTGGATGAATCTAGTACAGTTTTCATAATTTTTCTAAAAATACATAAGTTATTGGTAAAGATGAAGCCCCAACTAGATATCTTTTGCATCCATCTTTGATTTTTGTTTGACAAAAATTTTAAATATTTACTAATATATATGATCTTGATTTGTATAGTTAAAGTGTAAGAGTTATGAGAAAATTGTAGTTGAATACTTCAACCAAAGACGAATATAGGGATAATTGGAATTCAGTGCAATATTACCTTTTCTTTTTAAAAAATATGAATAAAGTTATATTATCATCCATGGAAATATTTTTGTGATTTTGGTCCATATTCAATAACGTATATATAGAAAATGATATGGTAATGAGTCCGAGACAAGCCTACTGAGTTTTCTATGTTATAATTGAAATTATTTATATATATGTATAATGTGTGCACTTAAAATTTGATTTTAAATTTATATATTTTTGTGTACACAATCTTATTTTCTATATTATAGTATGTAGGGATGTGTACATCAATACGAGTTATGGATTTTTACCTACATTGACAAAAAAAACAATTCTTCATGATTTTAAAAAAATTATAATAATGATCATTTTTTGTCTATTTTGTTTACAGCTAATATACTTAGTAAAGCAATATTATACTATTAAGGAAACGAACGATCTTTGGCCATCACATTTCAATTGGAACATCTTTCATGGAATAGAACTCAACGTAAGTAGAATTAATATAAATTTTATAAATTTTTTTTTAAAAATCATAACACATTTACTTAATTTTGTTAAATTCATATGCAATCTATAGTATAATTTTTTCCGTAGGCCATATTGATTCTTATTTTTATATTAACTAGAACTCAAATAACTATGTGAATATCAATATAAAAAACTCAAATGTGTTACATTAATCATCGATGGACATGACTTTAGTTTTTTAATAAAATTGTGGGTTGTGCATAATATGCTAGTAAATTGTGTTGATACTGTATATATTACCTTATAAGAATTGTTGATTTCACTCTCCCTCTAAAGTGAATGACGAGGGGATAGTGGTATTAATATATAATATTTGAGTATGTATGTATCTATGACATTACAATTAAGGTAATTGTAAAGAACAATAGAGTAAAGGTAGATAAATGATTTAGTAAGTAAAAATACTCTCTACTGCTCATGAGATTTCAAAGGATGTGAATTCTTTCTTTTCTCATTCATAATTAATTATTAAAACATTACCATAATACCTTTAATATTTAAAGTTCAAATCAAAATCTTTGTTACATTTTCTTCTTTCATGTTTTTTTCTTTATCTTCACAATTAAGCAAATCCTATTTTTTGCTTTGTTGAGTTTGTAAGGCATGGAATTGTGAATTCAAATTCTTAGAATTGTGAAACATGTTGATAATATCACAAAATTTCAAGACAATTTCAAGTTTGCTTTTTAGATGTATAGTGTGTGATTTAAAATAATTAACAGTGATAGGTCTATAAACTTGAATTTTCTTATAAATTATTCTGTTAACGCATGTATATCTTTGTATGTATGTCTCAATCAAAAGTTTCTAGATTACGTGTGTCCTGATTGGTTTCAATTTACGTGCAGTGATAGAAAAACATAATACACCTACGAGTGAGGATAATAACAATGATTGGTTATTTGTTTGAGATAATAACACAAAAGAAGAAAAAATGTTTCAGGAAATGGAATCAATCCATTCTCGTGTGAAGGCTCAACTTGATTTGATAAAGACAATGTATGCTTCCAAGTTTTCTTCCTTGGATAATTTGATTCATCTAGTACCAGATGATGCACAAGAAAGCTCTATTCCTAGCCCAAATCTCTCAACTTCCAATACTGACATTATTGACTTTGCTTGTCTTCTTTCATCTGTTGATGTCACAAGAAAGCCCTATTCCTAGACCAAGTCTCTCAACATTTGATTATTTTTCCAAAATAATTTTTGTTAACAATAATGATAAAGAGAAATTATTTTTGGTCGTATAAATAAAGAATAATCTATTGAAAAAGAACAATTAAGAAGTAATGGAATAATTTTAACCCCAATTGAAATGACATGGCTATCGATGAAAAATAAAACAAGAGAAAAACATATGGCAAACATGTTTATGTTGATTTTTCAATAAGTACAAAACAGTAAATAATTTTTTCTTAACTTTTGTCAGATTTTGAATGTATATATAGGTATAGTAGAAATTTAATTTTGATGTAAAATTGATGTATGAAAATAGATTCGGTATAGATTATGTATTGGTGGTTTTATCTGAACTCATTATTCTTTTTTAGAAATTGCAAGTTAGTAAAATACAAGACTTATTTACAGTTTTGCAATATAATTTTGTTTTTGCTTTTAAAGTATTCTGCAAGAAGAGTAAGTAAAATATAGAGTAAGCAAATAGAGCTTCTGCACATTTTCGTCAATCCATGAACATGATCTATACATTTCGATCGAAAAAAAATCAAGAGAAAAAAAAAGAATCGGAATCGGAATTGATCGATAGATTGATTTCTCGAACCAAACGAAAAGGAAACGAAAGATGAAACATAGATCCCTCTCCTCCTTACTATTTTACTTCCCAGCTGGATTGAAACTAGTTGTAAAATGCCTCTTAATCAAAAGCTGCAAAGGACACTCCAACTGCTTAAGGTAATTCATTCCAATGCCTCTTAATCAAAAGCTGCAAAGGACACTCCAACTGCTTAGGGTAATTCATTCCAATGCCTCTTAATCAAAAGCTGCAAAGGACACTCCAACTGCTTAGGGTAATTCATTCCATGAGGATTAGGAAAGGTAAGAAGGCAGGTATTAATACAACTAATCCGAGAGTTAGCAAGGCAGGCGCTACCCACAGAATTTAAAGAACCTAAAGGAGCCAAATAACGATTTGACGAACATAGGTCTACACTAGTGCTTGGAGATACTCTTAAATCCTATCAGGTTCATGCTTTGATAGTAGCCTTCATTTAGATAAACAATTTTTACCATTGTTAAACAATTGTTGGACTTCAGCCGCTGAAATGGTGACGAAGATCACCTCAAAAACAGGTGTGGTTTAACATCAGATATGTTATAAGAGAAGAAGAACAAAAGTTGGGGCATAGTTTAATTTTTTTGATTAACTATCCCTTTTTTATCCTTTATTTTAAAAAATATTGGATATATCAGGCATGTGAGACATTCAGGATGCACCAGTGTGATTCGAGGAAAATACTTTTAACACCCCAAATTTTACACACTTTATAAACAAAGTCCAAACGAGTTTATTCTTCTAATAAAGCCACACGGTTGGATTTGGACAACAAACATTTGACTATACTACCCTCCTCTAGTTACACCACAGCACAGTAGAGCCAGCCACATATACAAAACACATTTTAATCTCATTCCCTATCATTGGGTTCATTTAATACGAATCTGAATAGCACATCATCTCTCTCTACTCTATTCACTCTGCACTCACGTAAGTCCTCCTTCTTTGTTCGTATTTATCTTTGATGTCTCCTCATTTTTTATAATATAATATACTTCAGAGATATCATTTTAGGCTTATTTATTAGTTTATAGGTTGATTTTAGCTTAGTTTAGTGCACTTTCCTATTTTGGGTCTTGATTTGTAGAATTATTATTTTTAGAGCATATTGGGTTTAATTGTTTATTTAGTGTGAAGCTTTAAAGATAATTATGGAGATTAATTAGAGTCCAAGTCAAATATTACAACTTATGGAAAGAGATTTGCATGGTAATTGGAGATAAGGAAACAAAACCTAAAAAGATGGAAAAGGAAAAGCTGCCTAAATCTGGGATTCTGCATACACGTCCAAAGATATGCGTTTTTAACTAAGAAATAGGCCGAATTTGGTAATTTCCTTCTAAAGGGTCAAGATAATTCTGTTTCGATTCTTTTGGTATCTTATGGAGCTCAATCCGACCAATAACGAAGAAGATACGCTCAAAACGGTCCAGCAGTGTTTATCTTACGAATTTGAGTTGGGCTAGGAGTCCATTACTTAGAGTTATCTCCAAGAAACGAATTAGGTCAACCTATACACTATAAATACAGCCTCTTAACACTATTAAATCATCCTTGGCCAGACCTTAAGGCCAAGAGGAAGCTGCAACACGAGAGAAGAAGTCTGGAGGGGGAGCTGTGCAACAACTATGTCTCCTTCAACCTCTTATTTTGTAATTCTTTTCTCTTCTCTTCTTAGTATGAATTAATTCCTTTTAGTTTGAGTGTTTAGCATATATGTATGAACCCTAGTTTTGATTGACATCTATCTAATTTGGGAACTTAATGTTTTAAATTGAATTATAGTTTTTATTCTCTGTTTATGTGTTTGGATTTATATTCTGTGTTCTTGTGGATGCGCGCCCATATAGAATTACCATCTAGTAATTAGGTCACCATTGACAACGGTGTTTAATTGCATGTTTAGCACATAACGTCTAGTATTAGGTCTGATCTGACAACCCAACCTAGCTAGATAATCACTATGGTTTAGTTCTTGTGACTATTTACCAATTACAGGAAAAGTTTGCTTAGGAAGCCTTATTGACACTAGTAAATCCTATTTTAAACTACCGATAGCATATTGGGACCGATTAGGGAAATACTACATAATTTACCCTTACATGTTTAGAACGGCAAAACTAGTGGGGATTGCATGCTAATAACTCAAGCTAGACTTTCATACTATCTTCTTCTCTTTCTTTTATTTATTTTCTGTCTTTAGTTTATTAGTTTAGTTTATTTATTAGAAAACCAAATAAATATTTATCTATCCCTTCTTTCTACTTGCGTATTATCTTTTCTAGCTTAATTATTTGCACTTGATAATTTGCATAAGTCCTCTCTAACTTTCGTCAGTCCCTTAGGAACGAATCTTCTTATCATTAAAACTTGCATACGTCCTGTAATACTTGCAATACCGTGTTAGTTTAGGGTGTGTATTTGCACTTATTTATATCATTATTTTATCACACCTTAGGCCACACCAAGTTTTTGGCGCCGCTGCCGGGGACTACATCGTTAGTCCTTGTGCAATTATCTTGTGCTTTTATTTTAGTTAGTTCTGTTTTACGCTTTTCTTTTTAGTTTTTGTCTTTACAGATTTTTTGTAGGCGAAAGCAGATTTATTAGGAGATAAAGGTTTCGTGTTATTAGATCCTGAAGAAGCTAATATATGATGGAAGCTCTAAAGCTCAAGGAGTTAAACCAACAACTTGAGGAATTACGAGAACAATCGCGAAAACTAGCTCAGAGGAATCTAGTACATACCTCACCTTCATGTCCTAGTTGTGGAGCAAGAGATCACTCGTGGGGACATTGCATGAACAATCCAGCCTCAAATTCCTTCATGCCTTATCAAAGAGACCATTATTATGATGGTTATTATTAATCTCAAGGAAATTACGCTGACTATCAACCCCCACAGAGTTACAATTGGGTCGGAGATCAACAGAATTATAATCATAATAATCATTATTATGATGATTATTATCAACCACGACCACAATCCTACTATCCTCCACAACCTATCTATCAAGAAGCGCTGATTTATAATGAAGCTTATCAAGAACCACATCCTTATTCAATGCAGCAAACCATACAAGAACAACCTCCGAGTTTGAATTCAAGCATGGCTAAGATGATGAACCTAATTGAAAGATGGAGAATAACCAGCAAAGAATCCAAAACTCAGATAATGCGATTGAAAAGCTTGTGCAGACAATGTCACAAATGGTGGAAAAAACTAAAATCCTTGCAGAAAGGCAACTCCGAAGTGATACTACTACTCCAGAAAACAAAGTTTGTCATGCAGTTGAATTAGGAAGTGGAAAACAACTACCTCCACCAAGACCAGAACCAGAACCAGTCCCCATTCCAGAAACGGGGGGAGAAAAAACAACAGAAGATAAGGTCGAAGAGGTAGTTGAACAAAGAAGTGTCCAAGAGAAGACACCAGAAAAGAAAGAGAGCCCAGTGGTAACCAACACATGTCCTCCTCCACCATTCCCTTCACGTGTCAGAAAGGACAATGACCTGGGATTCAAGAAGTTCGTTGACATGATGAACAAATTAAAGATCAGCAGCCCGTTTGTAGAAGCTCTCACAAGAATGTCAAAATACGGGCAATTCATGAAGGACATTCTTTCTAACAAACGAAGATTCGAGATGAATGGATTACCAGAGGAGTGTAATGCTACATTTGAAATCGAGTTACCACTAGATTCACCCCTTCCCACGAAATCTTGGATGGCACCATCCATGATTATAAAGAATCGAACTGAAAAGTTCGTGGGAATTAAAGGCAAAGGGTGGAAATTTCGTCATCCTTAATCGAGGTAACACGTCTAACTTTGAAAGACGTTAAACAAAAGTGCTATACGGGAGACAACCCGTAATTTCGTTTATGTTTTTACATTTTTAGTTATTTTTATTTATTTATTTATGTTTAGCTTAGTTAATTTTAGTTGATATTGCATATTTGAGAAAGGTGTTAGTGTTTTTGATGATTAGGTATTGGAGAAATCGAGTTAGGGAAGCGAGCAAAATTTTTCGGACAGAAACTTCGGCAAGTCATATCTTTGCGCTCGGATGTCGAAATCAGGTGATCTTTGAGCCTAAACTGCATAACTTTTCGAGATCTAGCTGATGGGGAGGTTTTTGCCGAGTGCGGTACACCGGACCTCAGCCGCAGTGCACTGCAAGGTAAAAACCCGTGCCACGGTAGCAGCCACGTGTTGTGTACAGAAAAGAAAAGAAAAAATAGCTGATGGGTCCGGTATACCGGACCCTATACCGTGCCATGCACCGCACAAACACGTGCCACGGGGTAGGTCCACGGGTATTTTGACGTAGGAAGCGCGGAGCACCCCCGCGGTATACCGCACCCTAGTCCGCAGCCCAGAAACACGTGCCACGGGGTCCTACCACGGGTGTTAACCAGTAAGCAAAAAATTTCATCAGATATCGCGGTACACCCCATGGTCCGCAGGGGTAGTCCGCACGAGCCGCCAGAGAGAGAAAAGAAAGGGTTTTAAGGCTATATGAAGATCTAATGCTCATTATTCCGAATTTTATAAACCTTAAACCTCTTTCTCTTCTCCAAAACTCTCCCAACTCTATTAAAGCTTCATAAAACCTTCCCCAATCATCAAAACACTACCCAATCACCATGAAAACACATCCAATTCATTCTCCACATCATTACAAAGAAGATTCAACCACCTCTATCATCCCAAAACACCTTGAATCCAAGAAACAAAAGCTTAAATTTCAAAAATTCATCCTACAATTTCTTAAATCCAAGCCAATCCATGAAGAATCCATCTTACCCACATAGAGAATCATCATCCAATCACTTTTCCTAACCCAAATAAAGCTTGTACAACCAATAATCAAGAGTTTCAAATTTCAAGAGTGGTTAAAGCTTTGAGTTGGGGGTCAATTGGGATGATTAAGAGAACATGAACATTATCCACTGTATGGGAGATGAAGAAATCAAGGTGGTGGATTTAATTGAAGAAATCAAGTGAGAAAAGTCCTAGTTCCAATTCAAAGGGTAAGACAAGTCAAGAGAAGGGAGGTTAGCTAGCTGTGTTTGATTCGATAAGCAAAAAGATTCTAACTTTAGTGAAGATGACAACACAACCTCTACAAATCAAAGACCTTACACCCGAAGAAAAAGAGAAAGCTTCAATGGCCATGATAGCTTCTCTGAAGTAACAATTAAAGGAACTACCTTTTTCTTATAAGAAAGTATTTGAAGAAGAAGTTGAAGGAGAATACATGAAGGTTCATGGAGATTTGGAATGCTTGGGTTGTTTGTGAATTGTATTTTGTGAGGAGAGAAGAAGATGTGGCACAGTTGATCTATGAGGAGGTGATACGAATTTTCGATCTCTCCCATGACGTTATATAATGCAATATCCTATTATGATCACGTGTCCTGAACGGAAAGCGAATAAGAAGATGGGTGAAGAAGATACATTAGAATTTAATCCGAGTATCAACAAGGCGAGGTAATAGCCTCGAAGAGTATGTTTTCTTTCTTCCCTACCATTTCTTTATGTGCAATATGTATGCTAATTTTAAATTTTATTTTTCTTGAGTCTTTTTCGAGTCGTGGGGACACGGCTCATTTTTGAGTTGGGGGTGGGGATTCGTTGTCCTCATCTTCCTTTTTGTTTTTTTCATAAAATTGAAAATTTTTTTGGGTTGAATTAGGCATAGAATATGTTGAATGTACCTATTTGAGCATGATTTTATTAAGTTAATGATAATAGGTAATATGTTTTTGAAAGATGTCATAAATTTGTTTAGATGCATGTATGAGAACAGGAAATAAAAGATAAGAACCGAGAATGAGCAATGCTAAGAAGTATGTTGAAACTTAGGGAGAGTTATTTGGTGTGTAGAATGTGAGGTTTGAAATTAGTTGAAAACCCGCTTGTCTATGAACTAATTGTGAAAAAGTAACGAAATGCGGTAGTTAGAAAAATGAATAAGGCAGTTCTTTCATGATAAAACACTTGAAGCCTTTTAGACTCTCTCACCCTTTTATTTGATTATTGTTATTTATCCGTCTTAGCCCCTCTGAGCCTTTCTAAAGCCTTCTATTGAACCACATTATAATCCATACCCTTAGTTTGTAGGACTTATCTATATGACCCGCACTCGAATCGCAAAACCTGAGACAACTCGTTTTAGAGCTTGAGTTTGGGGTGGTGGGTTTCATCATTAGGGAACTTTGGGATTTGGGTATTATCTTTGTGATTTGATGATGAAATTGTTATTATTGTAACCCTTTTCCGGGGTAATAGTGAATGAAAAATAAGCTACGAGCTAAATTTGCCAACAAGGGCATAAAAAGAAAGAATATATATATGAAAAAAATAGTGTGATATCTCGAACATCAAAAAGAGAATCATAGCTATACAAAAGAAAAAATGATATGAAAAGAATATATATTCGGACCGGCAAAGTGGATTTTAAATCATCAAAGGTTTTAATTAGGATTATTGGGGATGCAAATTAAAGCATCAATAAATTGGGTTGAGTGAGAACATCTTCGAGTGAAAACTCAAGCTCTAGGGCGATTCGTTGATGGCTAGTGAGGAGAGAGCCAAAAGCTCACTTTTCATTATCCAAATATACCACACCCGTCCTTAAGCCAAGTTATAACCCAAGACCTTAGGATTTCTAACTACTAGATGGAGAAGCAATTAAGCTATTAGGTAATATGTGAGTGGACCATTGGATGCTATTTTGGGATCTATGAACAACCTATAGCCATTAACATGAACTAAGTTATCATCCTTTCCTTCTGGCATTGCGAAATTAATCTGGACTTGAATTTATGGATTGTTGATTACATGTATATTAAGCATATTTGTGCATTATTTCTTAAACATTACTACATGAGACTTTTTAGATATTTATGCTCTAGTACCATTCATTATGTTCTGTTCTTATTCTCCTCCTACTTCTTGTTCTTCTTGACTACCCTACTGTTCTTTACTTTTATTGTATCGGGACGATACAACTTTGAGTTGGGGGTCTTGATGTCTCCTCATTTGTGATAATATAATATACTTTAGAGACATCATTAGGCTTATTTATTAGTTTATAGGTTGATTTTAGCTTAGTTTAGTGCACTTTCCTATTTTGGGTCTTGATTTGTAGAATTATTATTTTTAGAGCATATTGGGTTTAATTGTTTATTTAGTGTGAAGCTTTAAAGATAATTATGGAGATTAATTAGAGTCCAAGTCAAATATTACAACTTATGGAAAGAGATTTGCATGGTAATTGGAGATAAGGAAACAAAACCAAAAAAGATGGAAAAGGAAAAGCTGCCTAAATCTGGGATTCTGCATACACGTCCAAAGATATGCGTTTTTACCTAAGAAATAGGCCGAATTTGGTAATTTCCTTCTTAAGGGTCAAGATAATTCTGTTGCGATTCTTTTGGTATCTTATGGAGCTCAATCCGACCAATAACGAAGAAGATACGCTCAAAACGGTCCAGCAGTGTTTATCTTACGAATTTGAGTTGGGCTAGGAGTCCATTACTTAGAGTTATCTCCAAGAAACGAATTAGGTCAACCTATACACTATAAATACAGCCTCTTAACACTCTTAAATCATCCTTGGCCAGACCTTAAGACCAAGAGGAAGCTGCAACACGAGAGAAGAAGTCTGGAGGGAGCTGTGCAACAACTATGTCTCCTTCAACCTCTTATTTTGTAATTCTTTTCTCTTCTCTTCTTAGTATGAATTAATTCCTTTTAGTTTGAGTGTTTAGCATATATGTATGAACCCTAGTTTTGATTGACATCTATCTAATTTGGGAACTTAATGTTTTAAATTGAATTATAGTTTTTATTCTCTGTTTATGTGTTTGGATTTATATTCTGTGTTCTTGTGGATGCGCGCCCATATAGAATTACCATCTAGTAATTAGGTCACCATTGACAACGGTGTTTAATTGCATGTTTAGCACATAACGTCTAGTATTAGGTCTGATCTGACAACCCAACCTAGCTAGATAATCACTATGGTTTAGTTCTTGTGACTATTTACCAATTACAGGAAAAGTTTGCTTAGGAAGCCTTATTGACACTAGTAAATCCTATTTTAAACTACCGATAGCATATTGGGACCGATTAGGGAAATACTACATAATTTACCCTTACATGTTTAGAACGGCAAAACTAGTGGGGATTGCATGCTAATAACTCAAGCTAGACTTTCATACTATCTTCTTTTTTTTCTTTTATTTATTTTCTGTCTTTAGTTTATTAGTTTAGTTTATTTATTAGAAAACCAAATAAATATTTATATATCCCTTCTTTCTACTTGCGTATTATCTTTTCTACCTTAATTATTTGCACTTGATAATTTGCATAAGTCCTCTCTAACTTTCGTCAGTCCCTGAGGAACGAATCTTCTTATCATTAAAACTTGCATACGTCTTGTAATACTTGCAGTACCGTGTTAGTTTAGGGTGTGTATTTTCACTTATTTATATCATTATTTTATCACACCTTAGGCCACACCAATCTTCATCTGTTAATCTCTCAACATCATACATTCAAACAATCTATCATCATATGCTGTGTTGCATACAGTAATAACAATGGTATAATACTTCATCAATAAATTCTGAATATGGCGTTTAGATCTGTATATAATGAATTCATGAAAAAACCCTTTTTGATTCACACACTATTTGATCCCATGTAACATCTTTTACGCTGTTTGTTTACACGTTTTGATTCCATGTAACAACTTTTTTGCTGTATTTTTACTGTTGATTCAACCAAGTTGGAGACAGATTGTTTATATACAATGTTATAGTCATGGGGCTCGAAATCCAAAAGATAACCATTACAAAACGAACTAGGTTACTGTTGTGTATCTGGACTAAACAATTTCCTTCTCATGGGGACGGACCTATATGGGACACCATATATGAACACAATACTTTTCTCATCATGGGTACAGACCTGAATGTGTTCCCCCAGACCCATTGGCATGATAGTAGTACATACTCATGAGTCTGTACCGTACACTACATGGTGTTACATACACATCACTCTTGTATATTCCATGGGGCTGTGTCCATGAAACAAAATTTTATATTTGTTTATATATGTCTGGATGTCTGTGTCCTTACAGTTTCTTAATGGATCGTGTACTATGCATATTCAAGCATGGAGAAGATAAGTATCTCGCACCAATGGCGAACTATACATCATTTGATAAGTTACGAGAGTTTGTTATATTCAAGTGGAACAACCTTCATGCAAGCAATGTGATATATCAGTATTCAATCCCTGGGCAAGAGCACTGCCTAATCAGTACGGAAGACGACTTTGCCACACTGCAATGGTTGGTGTCCAGAGATAGCCTAACGGAAGTTATGATCCACGTTAATCTTAAACCACCCACAATAACTGTACCGTCAGCTATATCAACTAATCAGCCTATTCAAGATGTCCAACCAACAACCACGCATACTGAACTGTACCCAGTTTTTTACACGCATCGTGATAAGAAGAGACTTAGCAGTGATTGGGGCGACAGTCTAGGTCATGTTGGTACTTGTTTTCCGCTTGGTCTAGATCAGTTCCATTTTGCGTTACGTAAATACGCATGCGAGACTGGATATAAGTTCACCTATGCACACAATAACCGAACTCGGGTATCCTCCTTCTGTGGTAAACGCGATGAAACAGCTTGCCAGTGGTGGGTATATGCTGCTATATCGAATGTTGACGGACTGGTCTACGTGAAGTCGTTCTTCAACGAGCATACCTGCGGGTCCCCTACGAGGACGTTGAAAAATAAACGAATGTCGTTTGGATTAGTGAAGGACCTAATATAGACGATGCTAGGGCGAATACTGGCTTGAGGCCAAAAGACGTTATTCACCGTATCAGGGATGCCTATGGGTTCGTTATTGGATACAAATGTGCGTACGATGCACTGACTCGAGCTAAAGAGGAAATTAGTGGGGATTTCGGTTAGTCTTACAGTATGATAAAGGAGTACTTCGACAAGCTATCGGCTGCAGATCCAAACGGTTGTTATGTTCTTGAATCTGATCCGGTTACAAACGCGTTTGAACGTGCACATTTCGCCTTTGGTGCTTGCTTGGAAGGATTTAAACATTGTCGCCCTGTATTATTTTTGGATGGGACCTTCTTGAAGAATAAGTACAAGGGTACCTTCCTGGCCGCGGTCGCAAAAGACGGTAACAATGGTGAGTAGCAGGCTTAACTGTTATGCATTCCTCTATTTTACTTTAGGACATAATTGCTTTATTCGGTACAGCCCCATATACAGTAATAGCATACATGTCCCCTTTGTTCACAGCCCCATAATAGTTGTATTAGGTACAGCCCTAGTAGTTACTGTACAGCCCCATGACATGATCAGATCCATGCATTCCTCTTTTTTTTGGACAGAATATCTTCATTAGGTACAGCCCTATGAATACTACGCATACTCAACTCCAAGTTTTGTTGTACATCCCCATGACAGCACCATATATATATATATATATATATATATATATATATATATATATATATATATATATATATATATATATATATGTGTGTGTGTGTGTGACATACGTACAGACCCATGGTGTGTGTTACCTGTAGCAGGCTTAACTGTTATGCATTCCTCTATTTTACCTTAGGACATAATTGCTTTATTAGGTACAGCCCCATATTCAGTAATAGCATACATGTCCCCTTTGTTCACAGCCCCATAATAGGTGTACTAGGTACAGCCCTAGTAGTTGCTGTACAGCCCCATGACATGATCAGATCCATGCATTCCTCTTTTTTTTTAGGACAGAATATCTTCATTAGGTACAGCCCTATGAATACTACGCATACTCAAGTCCCAGTTTTGCTGTACATCCCCATGACAGCACCATATATATATATATATATGACATACGTACAGACCCATGGTGTGTGTTACCTGTAGCAGGCTTAACTGTTATGCATTCCACTATTTTACCTTAGGACATAATTGCTTTATTAGGTACAGCCCCATATTCAGTAATAGCATACATGTCCCCTTTGTTCACAGCCCCATAATAGGTGTACTAGGTACAGCCATAGTAGTTGATGTATAGCCCCATGACATGATCAGATCCATGCATTCCTCTTTTTTTTTAGGACAGAATATCTTCATTAGGTACAGCCCTATGAATACTACGCATACTCAAGTCCCAGTTTTATGCAATTTAAATTCCAGACAGCGGTCCAGCCCTATGTTATGCAATTTATATCACCAGCTGGGTCTATACCATTCACATATTCTCGATACACAGTGCAGATGGTATACATATCAAGTAAGCAGTAATTAGTTGAAAAAACGATAAATCAAAGCAAATAGAATTAAACTATTCGTCTAACAATCCGAAAAACAAATCGTAAGTCAAATCACAGTTTCAAAAGGCTTACAACTTCAAAAACACAAATTCTGTCCTTAATAGTTACTAGACATGAATTACGTAGATACTGCTTCCCTTGCTCTAATAGCAACATCTGTTGTGTACTTGTCGTTCAGCAAGGCTTGCACGATGTTCTTCCTCATCTTCCTGTAATCCCCCAACTTGTAGTTGCCAGATATTTGCTTCCCCTTGAAAATGTCTTGCATGCACAGCAAAATGTAGATGCCTGAGTCTTCCCATAGCATCGCGGTTGAATTCAACTTGTTCTCCTTTTTCAAATATAAGGGTTTGGCAGTTCGTCCAACATCACCCAGCCATGTCCTATTCATGAGTAGGCGGAAACATTTCTTTGTTATCCTCTCAGATTCTTTGTTTATGAGGTTTTTGCTGTCTGGGTTGCTTGAATTGTAGTGTTGTAACGTGTGCTTCTCCCGATTGTACACCACTAGTGTCCACAGAATGTGTATACCAATTTTTGTTTTCATTGGCATGAGAACATACTTGTAGCTCCTAGAATAGGACACACAACGCGAGTATAGACTTGATAACTCTCCCTTGCTATCGTCTTCACGCTTATACTGCATAGAAATTTACTAAATCAGTTACAAGATAAAACTGAAGATTAGTAACCATACATCGTGGTATAATTTGTATATAAATACTTACAAATGACCGGCATGGCAAATACTGACACCATCTGTCACCTAGCTTTCGCATGATCGTGTCGTGCCACAGAACCATCATCGCGTCAATTACCTGCTCATTTAAAAGAATGCCTTATATAAAAATATAAGAAAAAAAAATAACCAAATCTGTAATAAATTTTTACCGCCCCCTTTACACGACCCTGCTCTGCTATCATCATGCAGCTGTCAACCTTCACTGAAATACTATCCTTCATCCATATTGCAGTTGAACCACGCAACGTCGCCTTTATATGATTCATCAATTTTAAATCGCATTCTCGGGCTACATTTTGTTTCGGACTCTCCATTCCATCTTCATGAGCAGGGGTTAGTTCTTTGTTCTTATTCATTTCGCTACTTGACGACCCATCAACTAACTTAACTCCAGCAGCACGCTTACCTTTCGCTTTCTTCATCGTCACAATCTTTCCTATCACACCCACAGGGGTAATTTTATCAACATCTGTCTCTCGCTGTACAGCTCTCTCCACACCATTCGTTATTTCCAGCCCCACGACATCCACTGCTGCATCACCAACGGCATTATTTCCTGCCACCACTTCAACAACTAACTCTGGTTCTACTTCTGGACGAATTATTTGTCTTCCTTCATCCCCTTTCTCCTCTACTACTAAACTTTTCGTTGTTTCTTTGCTGATATCATGTGTCTGACCCAACCCGTTCTCATCACCAACCACTATCCCATCCATAACCTTCCCCAGACTATTCAGTGTCTCAACAGCAGATGCCTCGACAGCCGTATGAACTAAGGTGACATCTTTTGCATTACCTTCACCTTTTTGCTTAGCGTACCCATCAACGTTTGTGCATGGCACCACCGTAACAACCTGTTCCCCAACTCCATCCTCGCTAAACATTTGTAACCCATCACCTGTTTCAGTTTGAGTATTTACATCCACACTGCCGTCAACTAGATTGTTGCCATTGTCTTCTATATTCTTGTTTCCAACATTCGCACCATCCCCCTCCACTATCATGCTCATGACATTACTATTAAGGGAAACCACATTTCCTTCACCATCTAGCTTATACGCGGCTGCTACTGCACCAACATTCTCGTCGCACTCCAATTGTGTACTGGACTCACCGGCCTCCTTTAGTAGTAGATGAATCCCAGTAGCCCCACCATCCTGGTCCCCTATGTTACTTGATCCACCCTTTCGTTTTTTGGGAGTTTGTCCAGTCACAAAGTCCTCACCTAAACCCTTACGTCTGTTTTCCCTATCAGCTATCTTTACTCGGTCTATCATTGAGCTCCGCCTCTTCTTACCTACTCCTACACTTGCCGATTGAACAATCTTCACCACTAGTTGAGAAAGGGGGATCTCTTCATCATCACTCTCTATCGATGCAGTACGAGAAGGTTCTGTTACAATATCACGTCCTGGGGTGCTGTTGTTGGCTTGTAAAGCATCACCAGTCCAATGGAAGTCCATATCTCCAGCGAAACTTCTATCAAGGACCCGATTACCATCATACATGCTTGGTAAGCTGCTTGCTCGGCCCAACACGCTAAGGAAAACATTTGAATCGAAATTGTATGTATGGTCAAATACTGTGTTCGCATCCACACTCGATTGTCCTGATTGCATATGAATGCTACCAATTGACGTTCCGACCACCAAGTCCGCTTCATTTATACCTCCAAAAACATGTCTCTGATCTGTTTCCTGTGCTATACTATTTAACCTATGTACCTCAAGCTTCAGCGATTTGTTCTCACTTGTCAATTTAGCCAACTGTATACTAAGTGCATCTGCTCGCTTCCTCTCTATATCCACTTCACTCAACACGTTGACCCCACTTGATGTTGCACCAACTTTAGTTACCACATTCGGCTCACCTATTGTTTCGTTCACGACACCCATTTCTGTATTTCTGGCATTCTGTGTTGCAGATTCGAGACACTTCAGCTCCTCATTCGTCCATGTCAGTTCACTTGTATTGACCTACACCACATACGCACAAACATTAGAAAAAGGTAGATGTTACCCTGTTGTGTGTTAAAGCACTGTTCCCTTCTACTTACCATGGCTTGCGTAAGTACGTCTAAAACTTCAGCTTTGAAATCATTCTATGCTTCAGGGTTAAGCCACTTAAGTACTCGGGGTATCCCATTAACATCACTAGGTTCTATACCAGAATCAGCCACGTGTTCGCAGAACCAGGGCTTACAAAAACACAAAACATATATTTAGTACCTTTCCCCAGTATTCAAAACGCAATCTAACTTAATGACTTACCAAAAGTAGAACACAGCAGCCATGAGCATCTCCACCCGCCGCATTCATTAACGTATCCGCAATATGCTTCGGCCAGTTATATTCCCGTCGCCTAGTTAAATCCTCGGAAATCCACACGTGCCATTGCGTTATTCTGGCTGACGTGGATGGGTAGAAAATATTTGACATTGCGAGCATATTCATGCATTTTACAAACGTTCTGCGATCTCCTGGTTTGTTTTCTCGGACACACCTTTCTATTACAGTTTTCACCGAGGTAAATAACACCCGTCCAGTAGTTACTCTAGGGAAATGTCTTTTAAACCATTTCGACGCCTTCATTTCAGACTGCTTCAACCTCGGAACCTTCGTTGCACCTCCTTCCACACCCATAATTACACGTACGTCCTGCTCCGTAACGCGTATTTGTACACCACCAAATACGAAACACTCACGGTTCGAATCAAAGCTATTAATTATGTCAGCTATAATGTTCTCGTGCTTGGGTAGTCTTCCATTCACCTTAAGTTGGTGCAGTCCCATGAACAGACCATAGAAGGGCGAGCAGCTCAAAGCATCCAAGTATGATTGTGGTATCTCGAGCTCAGTTAACAAGGTGTATTGATTGCATACTTCCTCTGAAAGGATTCATGTTCCTGTAAATTTGGAAATTATATTTTTAGACTTAGCGTTCTTAGCATATTATGTGGTTTTGACAACATCCCTAAAAGGTTAAGTATAGTAGGTACAACCCACCAGTAAAAATACACATTACAAACAAAAAACCTTTCTTGGGTACGGCCCCACATTGATTAACATGTTATATCAAACGCTGGTAGGTACAGACTACACCTCAATAAGGATTAACTAGACTTGTATTCGTTCTAATCGGGGCTATACCCATGAAGGTTTTTCACACTATTTGCACACGACATCTATACATTCAAAAAACATGAAATGTGTTACAGTTAATGGTACAGCCCCATTACGAATATCTTTATACACTCGACGTCTGTTACAGACCCACATATATTTCAACAAAGATATACTTAACAAATTAGTCCCATTCACACAACCCTAGCCATGTTTTAAGTACAACTACACCACTATGACAATCGTTTTATCCTATTACACAGACCAAATCAAAAAAAACATAATTTCTACTCGCTATACACACAGATCAGATAATGATTACGACCTTACCTTAGTCAGATTGCAGGGAGTATCTTGACAGGAGTTCAATTTCGTCAACGTAACCTACGCTTGATTTCCAGCAACAAAGGTCCTCTTTGTCTTCTTCGAGTTTAGAACTCGAACGTCGCTTTACAGGGATGATGAGAGAGAGTTTTTTTTTTTGCAGACAAAAAGTGGATATATGGCGTTGGATTTGGTATATAGATTTTGTTTTAATATATGTATATATCCACTGTGTCATACACGCTTTCCTCTCACGTGTTTCTCGGTTACTTTATGACAGAGGGGCTGTATGGTATTTTTACTCCCTCTAGTTGGCAACTAAAGAGTCCACGGACTAGGGGCTTTTGTTTATAAAGTATGGTAAGTGGTAGGGCGTTAAAAATAAAGAACCCGTGTGATTCTGTATATCTTTTGTAGACCCCTTTTGATAGTTCGATACTCAAAGGTCAAAACCACGAAAGATTTCTACCCCAAGAGGGTAATTTGTCTTTTCTAAAACAAACCAAAAGTAATCAAGAATCATTTTTCTAATAATATATTCTAAAAAACAAAACAAAAGATATTCTCTTGAACCAAACATGACGTTATTTCTTAAGTGCGCATGGATTTGATCTAAATTCAAATGTACTCTTGAACATTCTACAACGATTAGTTTGATTATTGGCTAACAGGTTTCTTTGATCACATTCCTCAATCAGTTATTCATTATTTCTTCTTGACTCTTGTTCGTGGAATAATCCTTAAATTCGTTAATAATACTAAGATGTGAGCAAATTCAACATTAACTGATTAGTGAAACTAATTTGTCAAATATTAATCCTATACATCTAAATTCGAACCCAATTTAGATAATATTAGAGTGTTTGTTAATAGTCATTCCCGCATTGACTTTTTCTAACTACAAATGAAGTTAAGATCAATTACACATCAAGAATTCTAAAAAGTTATCTACGTTAGCTCAACAAGATATCTTCATTTACAAGGGTACCTAAAAAGTAAATACACATAAGTCCCCAATCATTCAATTAATTACCAGAGATGTAAAAGCATAATTAATCATCTAACCTTCACCTCAAGTACTTAAAATTCAAACAGAATTTTCATCACCATTTTTTAGTACCCAAGAAGATCCTTTCGATACACATATCTCCTGTAAAACCTTCTGATATTCAATATTACTTATTTCCCTCTTTAGCTTCAATTTAGCAGCTTCATTTATAGAAGCCTTTTTTATCTTTGCATTTGGTCCTTCACCAATAAGAAGCTCAATCACAATTTTCCTAGTAAAAAAAGAACGATTAATTTACATAGTAATAACTACTAACAAATAAATTTAATAAAATAATCAAAATTTAACCTCAAATCATCATATTGTGGATAATCTAACGAAGATCTTAAAACATAAAAACCATGAACATTCATAGCTACTTCATTTAATATTATCTGAAACTCCTCAGATTCTTCATCACATATATTTCCTACTTCTATTACTTTCGCATTTCCCTTTGGATGTCCAGATGCATAAATTGCTATTTCCCTCATATATTTGCGTATTTCTTGAAAACTAACAAAATATAATGCACGCAAATCAGTTGAGGACCATATCGCAATTAACTAAAATATTAGGGACCTCACCTGCAAACCTTGTTACTATGCAAAATTTTCACAATCGCCTTTGATAAACCCTCTTTAGTTTCCTCAGACATTACACTTTTAAAAGTCTTTGAACTACTATTACTAGTAGTACTAGTACTAGTACTACTTATAAAGCCTGTAATTTTCTTTTTAGTGAAATACTCGTGTATATGTTTCTCCAAGAGTTTACAATTTTCGTCTTGTTTTTTTACGATATTAGGATAAAGTTTTATAAAAGTTGTATCTTGATCCTCTTTAAACTTCCAATTTTCAAGGGTAATACGCTTAATAGCTAATGTATTTAGTACGTTTTTCATAGCATTAACAAGTATTAAAGGACTATTAGGTATTTGTGAATTATTAATGAGAAGAGATTTGTTGAACTGAACGAGAATATAATCTCTAGCTAATTCATGAATTTCTTGATTTGTTTCGAATTGTAGGAGTGAACTTTTTGGTACCCAAAGTCCTTGTACCAATTGAGCGTTTTCTTGTAGGACTTTTAACATTTCTTCAATAGACTCATCTGGATTTAAGAGATGCGTTAAAGCATCAAATCGATGTATTGAAGCCCCCTGTCAGTAAAATATTAATTACAAGAGGTCCCTCGTGTAAGTATAAATAGGTTAAATAAGAGATTACATACCTGAACAAGATAATATTTGAAACGTTCTTCGAGTGGTAATGAAAGCAAAGACCTGAAAGTTCAAAAAAATTGAAATTTTGAATTAATGGAAGTTCTATTTTCATTGGGGGGCAAATGACAAGATTTTTTGAAATTTAGGACTAACAGAGTAAAAGTAACTACCTTTTGGAAAGGCCATCGGATTTGAGATTTTTAGTTGGTTTGATTGAGCATAAACTATCGAGATAATCACGCCTTCAAAAGGGAAAAATAGCAAAAAGAACTAAATTTAGTCTTAACGAAAATTGTTGCTCGAAATAATTTAAATATGTTTTGACAACTATAAAAAGGAATATGAAATTAAAGCCATACGAGGACATTGAGAATTGAATAGGAGAGGTTTCTTTTTGTATCATCTTTTGTAGATATCTGAGCGAGTTAATACTTCCTGCATCATGGTACTCTAGTGGGACCCACTGCAACAAATGAACAACAGAAAAAATTAGAAGAAGCTTCAAAATGTAAAACTTAAGGACTATTTTCATAATTAGGTAAACTAATGTGACTCAAGAATGTGTATCTTCTTTCTGGTTGAGATACTATTCCTACAGTCATATTCTTAAGCGAAAAGACTATTAAACCCTCACATGATAAGATATTCATTCACCTTTAAGTCATTCCATTATATACCAAAAGAAAAAAGAAAAAAAAACTGAAATAATCAAATGTGAGGTGTAACAAAGAAATTAATTTATACCTCTTGGGTACCCTTGTTTTGCTTGCTTAATTCTGTTGCCATTTTTTTCTGCATAGGAGGTTACTTTTCAGTAATCAGACAATGAAATTCTTTGCTTTAAATGAAAGTAATTTACCTGATTTTTTGATGTACCAATGGATTTTTCTAGTTTTGGCTCTTCAGCTATAACTGTATCCTCATCACTATTGATAAAAATATTGCTGTTTTCTGATCCACCAGGCTTGAGATGCTCCAAAGAAGGCCTTAATTGTGCAACTACATTGATAGGATTCATGTGTAACTGCATGCCAAAAGTAGAACTTTAGGGGTGTAATATGAAATTTTTAGAAAGAAAGGGGTTTGATGTAAAATTTAGAGTATATATACCTTATCACCAATGAGAACCCCAATCGCATATCCAGGTCTAGTAGATGGTAACCATGATGTTGAAATAATCTACACATACAATTAACATAAATATAAGTATAAATGTCTATTTACGAATCTATATGTATAAATCAAATACGAACCTCCTTGGTCATCTTAGTTTCAGGATCACCATCAGAGTCATAGTTTTTGGATTCTTGATCCACTTTTAAAATAACCTCAACTTCGCCACTGTTAGGTTTCACTCTAACCTGAAAATTAAACAGTGTTAATAGATTAGTGAGAAAATGGGAAAGAGAGATTTTTAGAGAAAACAGTGTTAATAAATCACTTATTTATACCTCTTCACATCTTTCCATATCATATGGACGCCACACTGATCTTAAAGGATATTGCATTACATAAAGCTATATAAGAAATGAACCAAGAAACAATCAGTTGATATCCCAAACTAATGAAAGATTTGATTTGTCTTCACTTTACCTTTGTATCAGAATCAATTGATGGAGTAAAATACACATCAATTTCTCTCACAACTTCATCTTCTCCTTCTGTATCTTCCAATTCCATTGGATTAATATCTGCTTCTTCTGCTTTAGCATCAAGTTCCATCACAACAGCTTCGTTTTCCATAGAATCGGAATTAAGCTCTAGGGTTGGGTTGGAATTTAATTTCTCGATTTTAGGTTTAAGTTTAGGTTTGAGTTGGATTTTCGAGCCTTTTGGGGCGAATCGACCACCAGGTCTCATCGGTGCTTTGCGTGGAAGGTTTAGTTCGTCCAGGTCCAAGTCCATGTCCGCCATCTATTACGATGTCGTCTTGTCCTTTTACAACTACTACTATAACTCTGCTAGTTTGCAGTGCAAACGTGATATTCTATTGAAGAAATGTACCAGATAGTCATTAGAGAAGAAGAAATGCAACTTTATTACGCGTACTTAACTGAATTATCTTAGGGTTTAGGTTTCATCAAGCCTGAGTATAAAAACAATTTAGGAGAGTGAAAATGATATACCTGTAATTTCCTTGTAAGAGAAGCTCTCAACTATTGGTAGTTTGTAAAGATGATGACGGTGATCGTGATAGTGGTAGCGGAGGTTGGTGGCTGTTCAGGTGGAGGTGTAGGACTGTTCAGCCGTGGGATGTGTATTAGCCCGGAGGAGCAAGACTATGTAATATAGGGTATCTTATGTTTGGAATAAGGAATCTTCAGTTAAAATAGATAAAAGAAATGATTTACTATTGTTTGAATTGAATAAAAATATATTTTATTATTATAAATTCACATTAAACCTAGTACGTTTAGCTAATACGTCGGTAATAGCATTAAATTTTCTATTAATATAGGAAATTTTCCAAAGCGGGAAGCGGGCTAACCACCTTTCAAGTTCAACTAGAATAAATATAAGACTCTAGCAGTCCGGTCTTCATACACATACCTTGAACAAGGTCAAGGTTATCAGAGTAGAAAGAGCTACTCTGTAAATTAAGATCTGCAAAGAGGAGAGCCTAGGCTTCCCCCTCAACGACATTCATTATGTAACTTCTTCTATTAATCTTATGGTTAATGTTTCCTTCTTTGTTATTACCATTTCCAACGACTACGGGTTCCCAATCTTTAACAAAGGACGTATCGCAAAGCCAGACTGTATCTGCTTCATCTTTGAGAGACGGATTTTTGGGGAGATTTTCATCACAATTTGAATTCAAGGAGTCTCTATCAGAGAAGGACCTCTCTGGCCAAAGAGTCAGATAAGGTCATTGGTGTTACAAGAGATATCATTGACTATCCAATTTTTATTTTCGAAAAACCCTTTCATCCTTTCTTTCTAGATGTTCCATGTTGTTGTAAGCATATAAGCCGTAGTTTGTCTTCTGTCCCATCCATTTGTTGTGTAACTATTAATTGTGAGAAGAAGGCAATTAGCAAATTTGAATTTGGCTTCTTTGTCGTTGTCTACACATTTTCTTTTTTTAAGATTAGTTTTGGTGTGAATTACAAACTTTCCAACAAAATTTCTTGATTTTTGATGGAACGTTAAAGTTACAAATAGTGTTCAATACTTTTCTTTCATTGGATTCTCCGACTTCCGACGATTGTGCTTCATAAGAGATTTTCTCATTAACCAGTGTATGGTATCCTAATTTAGTCATATGGTTTCCATCTTTATTAAATGGCCAGATAATTTTATCATCGTTCTCGATTTGCATAATAGGAATTTAAAAAATCTCTCTTGAAATATTGGGTGTGAATAATGTTTTGATGAGATCAACATTCCAACCATTCATTCTCTCGTAAGTTAAATTGCCCACCACTTTAACTGAACATTTCGCTGGTTTCTCAGCATTGAGACATTTGCCAATCGATTTATGTTCCCATATATTTGTTGTAAGATCAATATCTATTTGCCAAATTGAGTGTTTTTTCAGTAGTTAGATACCTTTAAAAATACTCGCCCAACTCCATGATCTTTTTTTCGGAAGGTTGGCTTCCCAAAGATTTTTGTTCGGAGAGTAGATAACTTTAAAGACCTTGGAGACAAGAGAATTCGGTTTATTAATAATTCTCCAAGCTTGGTTTGCCAGCATAAGGAGGTTCATTTTTCGGAAATCTCTAAACCCAATACCTCCAATTTTTTTCGCTTTAAAAATCTTTTTCCATGATACCCAGTGAATTCTTTTCTTTGTGCCTGAGTCCCACCAAAAATTTGTGACAATACTGGACATTTTACGACAAAGATCTTTTAGAAATTCAGAAATAGACATGGCGTAATTGGGGATAGCTTGAAGGACTGCTTTGATTAAAACTTCTTTACCCCCATTAGATTAAAGATAAGCTATCCAACTTGCCGATTTAGATATGATTTTGTCTTTAATATAGTTTAAGTTCTCCGATTGTGCTCTTTTAAGTGAAAGAGGTATCCCTAGATATTTACCCAAATCTTTTGTAATACCAATATTAAAGGAGCTTGAAACTTCAGTGTAGGTAACCTCGGGTGTTCCTTTGCTAAATAAAATGGCAGATTTATTAAAATTGATTCTTTGACCTGAAGCTTCCCAATAATATATAAGCAAGGATATAAAGGAATCAATTTCCGTATTATTGATGTTGTTGAAGAAAAGGGCATCATCGGCAAAGAGAAAATGAGTGAGTCTAAGGAATAGTCTAGTAATTGAGATCCCTTAAACGGAGACTTCTCGATAGTGAAAGTTAATAAGACTAATAAGGCTTTCCCTAAGAGGAGCAAAGAGAAGGGGGGACAAGGGGTCCCCTTGCCTTAATCCTTATTCCTGATAGAACTTCTCAAGCCTCTGGCCATTCACTTTGACCTGAATAGAAACTGATGATATGCAATTATAGATCTAGTTGATCCATTTCTCACAAAAACCTATGTTTCTCAAAGTTTTGATGAGGAAGTTCCAAATTACTTGATCGTATGCTTTTTCCATATCAATTTTGACCGTCGCGGAATTTTTATTTTATTTTCTTTTGGTATTAAGAAAGAAAGCGACCTCCTGAGCAATAAGATTGTTATCCTAAATACTTCTTCCCTTGATAAATGTCGATTGAGTTGGGGAGATAATTTCATCCATAAGAGGTTGCAATCTGGTGGCGAGGATTTTCGCTATAATTTTATAACAAAAATTGATACATGCTATTGGCCAATAGTATTTGATCGTCTCCTTTGGGAATGAGAGTAACAATAGTATCATTTATTTTAACTAGTTGAATATTCTAATTAAAGTTCATAAATAAGCTTGAGAAAGTCATCTTGAGCAAATCCCAAAATTCTTGATAAAATTTCACTAGGAGACCGTCAGGACCCGAGGCTTTCAAAACTGACATATTAAAAAAAGCTTTTTTGACTTCCTCTAAATCCAGTGTTTCCGTAAGAAGATCATTCATTGCATTCATGACCTTTGACAGAATGTAGTTCGTAATTTCATCTTTATTAGAGATTGGGTTAGCTTTATACAAATTGGTATAATAATGTTGTATGATCAAGTTGATAGCCTTAGGATCCCCATTCCAATTACCTTATAGCATTTTGAGAGTGCTTATGCGGTTGATTTTCCTTCTTTTTATTGTTAAGGCGTAGAATATTTAGTATTTTTATCCCATTTTTGGATCCACAAATCTCTGGCCTTGTCAGCCTAGACGCTTCTTCAATGACCCATAGCTCTTATAATTTATTTTTAATTTCCTTTTCTTTTCCCTGAAACGGTGTTTTTTGAATGACCGTGAGCTCTTTTTGAAGGTTATCAATAAGCTTCCTATTATTGAGGAAAGTTTTGCGACTCCATACCCATAGGGCCAAACAAGTAGCGTCTCTTATGCTACAAAAATCTTGAATATTAGTAATACCCATATTCGTATTCCAATTATTCTCAACAACCTCCCGACATTGAGCGTGATCTAACCATATAGATTCAAATATAAAGTACTCATTATAATTTGTACCTCCCGAATCTTTTTGAAGAATAAGTGGTGAGTGGTCTGAACCAATCGTCGGAGGGAACTTAATATGGCACTGGGAAAGTGTTCGCACCATGAAGGAGTAGGGAGAGCTCGATCTAGTCTTTCTTTAATGTTATCTTCATATATTCTTTGATTATTTCAAGTAAAAAAGCAACCTTTGCTAGGGAAATCGATAAGGTGATTATCATTAATAAAGTTGTTAAATCGGATGATTCTCTCGAGATTTGGAGAGTTTTTCCCTTCTTTCTCCACGAATTTTGTAACATCATTAAAATCACCCATCAGAATTGAGGGTTTGTTATACTGATTTAGCCAATTAGAGATAAAAGTCCATAATTTGTTCCTTTCTGAGTCATTATTTGGGGCATAAACACAATGAAGATACCACGAGAAATCATTTGATTCGCTAATTTCTTGAACCAAACATGACATTATTTCTTAAGAATGCATGGGTTTGATCTAATTTCAAATGTACTCTTGAACTTTCTACCACAATTAGTTTGATTATTGGCTAACGGGTTTCTTTGATCATTTCCCTCAATCGCTTATTCATTTGATTGCTGCTTGACTCTTATTATGGAGAAATCCTTAAATTCATTAATAATACTAACACGTGAGCAAATTCTATGTTAACATATTATATTTCACCTATTAAAACCTCCGCGAAACTAATTTGTCAAATATTAATCCTACGCAAGTAAAATTGAACTCAACTTCGGTGATATTAGAGTGTTCCTTAATAGTAAAAGAATTTACGCATTGAACGTTTTTTCTGACCACAAAGGGAGTTAAGGTCAATTACACATCAAGATTCTGAATAGTTATCTATGTTAGCTCGACAAGATATCTTCATTTACCAGGGTACCTAAAAAGTAAATATACATAAGTCACCAATCATTCAATTAATTACCATAGATGTAGAAGCATATAATTCATTTTCTAACCTTCTCCTCGAGTACTTGAGATTCAAACTAAATTTTCATCATCACTTTTTAGTACCCAAGAAGATCCTTTTGATACACATATCTCCTGTAAGACCTTATAATTTTCAATATCACTTATCCCGCTATTTAGCTTCAATTTAGCAACTTCTTGTATAGAAGCCTTCTTAATCTTTCATTTGGCCCTTCACCAATAAGAATCTCAATCACAATTTTCCTACAAAGGAGTACAAAAATCGATTAATCTACATAGAACAAACAAATAAATTTAATATAACGAGGTTTAGAATCAGAATTTAACCTCAAATAATCATATTGTGGATAATCTAACGAAGATCTTGAAACCTATAAAACGTGAACATTCTAGCTACTTCACTTAGTCTATCTGAAGCTCCTCTGATTCTTCGTCAACACTATTTCCTACTTCTATTACCTTTGCAAATCCCTTTGGATGTCCATATGCATAAACATCTATTTTCCTCATATGTTTGTGTCTTTGTTGAAAACTAACAGAATATCTGCACAAATGAGTGGATGAGCATATTACAATCAAGTAAAATATTAGAGACCTAACCTGCAAACCTTGTAACAATGCAAAACTTTCACAAGTGCCTTTAGTAAACCCTCTCTACTTTCCTCATGCATTGAAGATTTAAAAGTCTTTGATCTACTACTATTAGTATTATATATATATATATAGAAAAGAGGTGTAGATATATTGAAATAAATATTGGTGTAAACAAATATTAATTATAAAATATTATTTTTAGTAATCAAAAAAATATTTGGAATAAGAAATTCCAAATTTTTAAACGTAATTTCGATTCCATTCCAAAAAGAATTCAAAAAAATGAGAAATGGAAAATTCAGAATTCAAAAGGTAAAAGAATATTTCCGAATTCGAACTTTTCAATCGAAATCCGCCAAAATTGGAAAATTCTATTCTCGTTTTCACCCCTAGGTCTATTAGACGAGTGAGTGGATCCTCATGTTTAATAGGTGTAAATGAAATATCAGAGCTTCAAAAGGAGAACTGGTGGGTCGTGGGGTGTGATAAAATCAACACTAAATAAGAGGACCTACTAACCGCAAGTGTACGGGTCGCTCCAAGAATAGATAGATATAAGGGATTTCGTTCTCAGGGATTGGACTGATATAACCATTCTTCACCAATAAGAATGGTTTAGGGAGGTTTCCCCACAGTGCATCGCACCAAATTGCAGTTTCATGATTCAGTTTTCCCTTTGAACCTATATTGTAGACCTCCACTCTACTAGGTAGGGTTTCCATCATGGCAACTCAGCTTGCGTAGGCTTAAGACCCATTCTCCTTGACAACACTCACACTTGCTCTCTTTGTAGACCTTTGGTCAGTGGATCCGCTATATTATCCTTTGATCGAACATAATCAATTGTGATAATTCCGTTTGAGAGCAATTGTCTAACGGTATTGTGTCTACGACGTATGTGTCTAAACTTACCGTTATACATTTCGTTTAGTGTCCTACCAATGGCACTTTGACTATCGCAATGTATGCAGATAGCTGACACAGGCTTTGGCCAATTAGGAATATCCTCTAGGAAATTCCAAAGGCACTCGGCTTCTTCAGCAGCTTTGTCTAAAGTTATAAACTCAGATTCCATAGTTGATCTGGCTATGCACGTTTGCTTAGTGGATTTCCAAGACACAGCTGCTCCTCCTAACATGTAGACAATTCCATTTGTGGATTTTGAGTCGGTGGAGTCTGATATCTAGTTTGCATCACTGTATCCTTCTAGTACAGCTGGATATCCTGTGTACAACAACCCTTCGTTCATAGTGTATCTAAGATACCTTAGAACTCTTACAATAGCAATCCAGTGGTTCTTCCCAAGATTATTTATAAACCTACTTAGCTTGCTTACTGCATGTGCTATATCAGGCCTAGTGCAGTTCGTTAAGTACATGAGACTCCCAATAATACGAGAGTACTCCAACTGGTTGATCATATCACCAGTGTTCTTAGCAAGATGTAAATTTACATCTACAGGTGTCTTGGCGATATTTGTGTCGCCATTACTAAATTTGTTTAATACTTTCTCAATATAGTGTGACTGAGATAGTATAATACCTTCAGATGTTCGGAGAATCTTGATACCCAAAATAACATCATCAAGGCCTAGATCTTTCATGTCAAACTTACTTGAAAGCATCCTTTTGGTGAATTTAATCATATCATTGTTACTTCCAATGATTAACATATCATGCACATATAAACAGACAATGACATATCCAGTCTCATTTTGTTTTACATAAACTCATTTGTCACATTCATTGATCTTGAAATCATTCGAGATCATGAATCTATCAAATTTGTCATGCCATTGCTTCGGTGCCTGTTTTAAACCATATAAAGATTTAACAAGCTTACATACTTGCTTCTCCTTACCTGGAACTACGTAACCCTCAGGTTGTTCCATATATATCTCTTCATTTAGTTCTCCATTTCAGAAGGCTGTTTTTACATCCATTTGATGTATTTCGAGCTTGTATATTGAAGCTATAGCTATTAACATTCGAATGGATGATATTCTCGTGACAGGAGAATAAGTATCAAAATAATCAAGTCCTTCTTTTTTACTATAACCTTTTACAACAAGGCGAGCCTTGTATTTTTCAATAGACCCATCGGTCTTTAGTTTCTTCTTGAATATCCATTTGCATCCAAGTGGTTTATTCCCAGGAGGGAGATCCACTAGTTCTCATGTATGGTTTTGCATAATGGAATCTATCTCGCTATTTACCGCTTCTTTCCAGTATGGGGTGTCAGGGTTTGACGTAGCATCCTTGAATGTTCGCGGTTCGTCATCTAGCATGTAAGATAGAAAGACAGGACCAAAAGACGTAGAGGTTCTAATCCGCTTACTTCTTCTTGGTTCTCCTTCATTTGGCAATGATTCTTGATCTTGCTTTTCTTCAATTGCATCACGTGTTCTTTTTAAGGAACCAGATTCTGGTGTGGTCTTGTACGGAAAGGTTGTTTCAAAGAAATGTGCATTTCTTGATTCAATCACCGTATTGATGTTAATGTCAACATGACAAGATTTGTGTACAAGGAATCTATATGCAACACTGTTGTGAGCATATCCAATAAAGACGCAATCGATGGTCTTTGGTCCTATTTTGACCATTTTAGGAGTAGGAATTGTTACCTTTGCCAAGTATCCCCACACTTTTAAGTATTTGAAGTAAGGTGGTTTTCCTTTCCATAATTCGTAAGGTGTTTTATCGACCTTCTTGTGTGGTACCTTGTTGAAGATGTAATTTGCAGTGAGTAAAGCCTCTCTCCACAAGTTTTGTGGTAACCCTAAATTAATCAACAAGGCATATATCTCAATCAATCCACATCCTAACTTGAACCACGTCACGTGCTTCATCCTTTTAACACATTTCCTACAAAATTAAACCACGAATATTTGTTTGGGAGATTTCAATTGGATAATATTATATTATTTCAGAAATGGCGTAAGTAAAATTAAAGAGGATGGATGTAACTAATTACTCAACAACTATCAAACGTAATAAATAATATAACAATAGAAAATCTCATCAACATACACATCCGACTGAGTTTATACAGAGAAAAATGATTTTTCATGTTAATAGCACGCTCATCTATAGTATACAACAATATTATTCAACTTACTGCATAAATTCATGACACATTAAAACCAACTAAACATTGCAATAACTGGTTGTTTACAAGGGTCAATGGTCATAATTGAAATTAAAATACCATAAGAGCATTACATCTTTTAAATGATCGACTAATTCATTACTAGAAGGATCCATAGGAAGAAACTTCTTAAAAATGGATCATCTATAAGATATATATTGGTATGAGCAACATATATGAAGCTTTTTCAGATTTAACGATTAATTGAAACAGCTGTGTTGTTGTAGCTTTGAGAAGAAAACCAAAGAAACTATATATGTTCAAGGACCTGAGAAGAAATAAGGATAAAACATATCAGAGTAAGAAATAATTACTTGTTTCTCAAGCTTCTCTGATTCTCTCAGAAACACATTTAATTTCTTATCAAGCATGTCTTGTTTCTCTCGAATCTGTTGCTTTAAAAGCTTTATATTCTCTGGCTTAGTTAAAACTTTTAATCCAGATTTAATTACTGGTTTAGGATAAACAGTAAAAACCGATAAATTACTTTTCATAATATCACATTACATCATTCATTGAATTTAAAGCAGCCTCGGCTTCACTGAACAAAACCATATTTAGTACTACACAGAATGTAAATTTCAATTAACCTTATAACTAATGCAGTTTTCCTTTTAACCGATGTTACATCATAGGCTTCTCTTTTAAACTATTGTATTTGCTTGTCCCTAGTTTTTTAGATCAGAGAATTCACTGGTATAAAGATAATTTTTTACTTGAAAATGAATAAATTGAATCAGAATTCTTACCACATCAATCAGATGCCCCCAACCAAAGGAATGGCAACCAATAATACGCAAGAAATAAGGTCAACTCTTTCTCTGATACATCTCCAAATTGATCCTGTAACAAAAACAAAAGTAATATCACATTCATTAACTTTTAAACCATGTATAATAGAATTAAAAAAAGATACCCAAAGTACAGCACAATTGAGCGTCAATATTTTAGTATACTGGGTCTTTCTGATTAACCTAACTAACCCAAAGCTTTGTTAATTCTAGGTCTCGGTACAAACCGATGTAAGCATACGTAACAAATGGGATTGAAAAATTAAATTGAAAATGGAATTGGACTCGATACCTATTGTGCAGTGCGCCGGGCCTAGCAAATGGGCCTAGCAAATGGGCCTAGCAAATGGGCCTAGCTAATGAGGTCTCATCGGTGCTTTGTGTGCGGAAGGTCTAAGTCGTCCAGCCCCAGGTCAATGTCAACCATCTATTACGGTGTCGCCTCCTCCTTTTACAACTACTACTATTTACTCTACTATTTTAAAAGTACTTTTAAGCCTAGGAAATATAAAATTAATATTATGTATTTTATCTTTTATTTTATTTAGCTTATATAACACAACCTACTGTTTAATCTACTATATATTCACCCAAAACACACACTTGAGCACCAAACCTCATCCCACCTTATCGTCTCCTTCTACTTCAAACAAGAACACACTAACACTAACAATGGCTGCTGACCCAGTTGACACCAATCAAAATGCACCAAACCCACAAGAAGAGAAAGACAAAGACAACTTCTTAGCTGAAGAAGACGAAGAAAATGAGGAAGAAGAAGAAGAAGAGGAGGAGGTCTCATCTTCTGAATCGGACGACTCATCTGACTCAGAATACGAGATATACACACGCCGAGAAGCAGACGAGTTAGACTCAGACGACGAGAAAACAAACACCCCAGAAGCTAACATCAAACGCTTCAACCGAGTCCTAGACTCGAAACGCTTGCGAAGGGAAGAAGAAGAAGAAGAGAAAGGCGTCACAAACCATGAAGACCTTTTCGACTTTCCAAAAGATCCCGAGAATTGGAGAGAAGAGGACTTGAAAGAGCTATGGGCTGATGCTCCTATTGAAATGACTAAACCAGGTTGGGACCCTAATTGGGTAGATGAAGATGAAATAGAGATTATTGAGAAGGAGATTCAAGCCGGGAATGACCCACCTATTGCCCCATTTTATTTACCTTATCGGAAACCTTACCCAGTTATACCCGATGACCATTTTGATATTTCAAATCCCAAAGCTGTAATTGAAGAGTTAGATAGAATTGAGGAGTTTCTCACTTGGGTTAGCTACATTTTCCCTGATGGAAGCTCGTAAGTTATTCAAAATCTTTATTTATTTATGCTTTCAAATGATTAAGAACATGGTGTTGTAATTACTGTTTATGTTCATCACTTATACGTTTCATTTGTTGAAGATATGAAGGCACAGTATGGGATGATTTAGCACATGGAAAGGGCGTATATGTAGCTGGGCAAGGTCTAGTCAGGTTTGTTTCTTTCTGTAAATAAACTAAGCGAGAATACAAATAATATACTCCACATTCATGTTCAGTAACAGTAATTTCTTCAAAATTTGTCCCTTTTTTTACTCTGTTTCAGATATGAAGGTGAATGGCTTCAGAATAACATGGAAGGCCATGGAGTTGTTGAAGTTGAAATACCCCATATACAACCTGTCCCAGGTTCTAAGTATGTCTTACACTATAATCATCCATTACACACAAATAAACGTGTTAATTTCTTCTATTTAGTTATTTTATATGTTAATTCTACAGACTTGAAGAGAAAATGCGTGCTGAAGGAAGAATAATAAAAATGGATTATATGTCCCCAGAAGATAGAGAATGGCTTAAAATGGATATAGAAGACAGTATAAATTTAGCTCAAGGAAATTATGAAATCCCGTTTTACGAAAATGATTTGTGGATTCAACAATTTGGTGAATTACCGTAAGTTTTATCCATTATTAATTTCTTGATATATCTTAATTCACTTTATTATTTATTATTTGCCAGAGAAAAAGGTCGATACAGATATGCTGGTCAATGGAAACATGGAAGAATGCATGGTTGTGGTGTATATGAAGTCAATGAACGCACAATTTTCGTGAGTAAAAACTTATTATTATTTAATTTTATTATTTTCTGAAAAAAGGGTGTAACTTGCAATTTTATTGAGTTCAGGGTCGATTCTACTTTGGAGAACTTCTAGAAGATCCTGTTGGTTGTGACGTAAACATATCCGCGGTAACTTTTATTTTTTACCTCAGTAACTTTTTATTCTTTTATTAAAAAAATAACATTTTATTTCATTTCAGTTACATAGTGGTATAGCTGAAGTAGCTGCAGCTAAAGCAAGGATGTTTGTTAATAAACCTGATGGAAGTATGTTTTTTAATCTCTTATTTACCAATTAAATAAGATAAGTTTGTAAATTTATTAATTTAAATGTTTTTTTTTTTAACGATATAGTGGTTAGAGAAGAGCGGGGTCCATATAGTGATCCTCAACATCCTTATTTTTACGAGGAAGATGATGTATGGATGGCACCTGGATTTATTAACCAATTTTACGAAGTATGTTAATTTTAATTATGTTAATTTTTAATAAAGCTTTTATTTAATGAGAAGGTACTTTTATTTATTTTAGGTTCCGGAATTTTGGGAAACGTATGTTCATGAAGTGGATGAAGAGAGAGAAATGTGGTTAAATTCATTTTATAAAGCTCCTTTGAGATTACCTATGCCTGCTGAACTTGAACATTGGTGGGAAAAAGGTATAATTTTGCTTTTTCAAAAAGGACTATTTGAGTAATTTATGCTTAAAGTATGTTTTGAATTTGTTAGATAAGAAGCCGGAATTTGTGTTGATTAATAAAGAAGCAGAGCCAGATCCAGAAGATCCTACAAAAATGATACATACAGAAGATCCATTAATTTTACATACACCAACAGGGAGGTTAATTAATTATGTAGAAGATGAGGAGCATGGTTTGAGATTATTTTGGCAACCTATTTTAAAAGAAGGTGAAGAAATGGACCCCACGAAAGTAGAATTTCTACCGCTTGGATTTGACGAGTTTTATGGACGTGAAGTTGAAGTGCAAAGCGATAGTGTGTTGAAACGTGTGTTTAATTCGATTGAAAATGTAAGTAAACCGATACTTGAGAAATTAGAGAAATGGACTGAAGAGAAAAGGAAAGCTAGTGAGTTGAAAATTGAGATAATGAATAAAGAACTTGAGTTAGCTGAAGCTGAATTGTGTCTTAAAGAAGCTATTGAAGATATGGATGAAACTTTGAAAAGATTGGAAGAAGAAGAAGAGAAGAAAGTTGTACTTGAGGAAGATGAAGAAGATGAAGAAGATGAAGAAGAAGAAGAAGGAGAGGATATTGTATTACGTTATCAACCAAATAAAAAAATCGAAGAAGTTTCTGGAATAGAAGAGGATGAGGAAGAAGAAGAAGATGATGATGATGTGGATGAGCCTTCAAGCTTTGGAACTATCGAAGACGAGAACTCGAAAAGTACTAAAAATGGAAAATCTCCATTTGCTTCTCTCACTTTTGCTACCACTAGTTTATTCTCAACAGTAAGTTTTTCGTAAAATTAGGTTAAATATTTTATTTTTATAATTCTAATCATCGATTATTCTTACTTGTTTCTTATATAGGCTCCATCGAAGCTAATGCAATCATTTTCAACTTGGAAGCAAAGAAAATTAAGCCCTTCTGTATTATCTACTCCATCAAGCTACTCTAATGAAGGAGCGGGTTCAAGTTTGGTTAGTTTTCCAATTGAGTTGATGAAAAGTTGTAACTTACGAGTTACAAATAAAATCAATGGCAAATACAATCATATCACAAAGATGGGCTTGAAAAAGAAAGCTTGTGTTGAAGTTGAAAGGGATGTTGGAGAAGAAAGGTTTAATATCTTATCGTGGCACACTCCATTACCTACATAGCATTATAGCAATCGGGCTATATTTTATCTTTCTGTTTATTTGTTTTGTTGTATAAACTTTGTTATAAATTTTTGTAGTGATGTGAGATGGTTTGTACCATTGTTTTTGATTAAATTAGTGCATGCCCGTACAATAGCTTTGGGTTGATTTATGGTTGATAAGGAAATCAACATTTTAATTATTTTTGGCCATACGGTTTTTGCTATGCTATGCTCTTGTGTTTTACCAAGTTGTATGCTTTTTGTTTAATAAGTGGTATGTATTATGATCGTGAGGAGAATATAAATGTGGTGGGACAGATTATTTCGAGCAAGGCAAATCACATTGTTTTGCCTACTGTTATTGAGTTGAATGAAGCGAAAAATAATGCTACAGTGCTCAGGGACTAAGTTGCAAAATTCAGTAAATCCAAATGATTTAGAGTTGAGGGCCTTATCTGCAAATTCCAAAAACTTAGGGGTTGAAGTGGAGGCGGAAACCAATCTTAAAGCTGCTACTAAATTGATTAAAGATGTCGTGGGTTTAACACCTAATATTTCAGGGCTCAAAGTTTCGAATATTATAGTTAAGGGAGCTGATCAGATTCGAGCACAAGTTTCGGGGTCAAGTCAACAATTTCCAGAAAATATAGGGACTTCAACTCCCTATTCAAAGCGTAATCGATTCGCAAGTGCTGGTAAAAATACCATGGGGGCTAAATTGCAATATAGTTCTTCTGATAAAGTTTCAGGGTCCTTGAAAGTTTCATAAACTAGTGGGGTAAATTCGAATTTACCATTAAATCATGTGTCCAATTCGCTATTTCATGACAAGCTTGGGTCTAATTTGAATTTAAAAGAAACTATTGGGGCAAACTCGAATATAACAAAAACACTTGAGGCAAATTTGAAAATTACAGTAATTTCAGGGCCAACTTCGAATATACCAATAACTATTGAGGCAAATTCGAAAATTACAGATAATTCAAGTGTTATTTTGAAGTTACCAGATACCCTTGGGTCAAATTTGAATTTTAAAGAAGATATTGGGGCAATTTCGAATATACCTAATTCTTTTGAGGCAAATTCGAAAATAACAGATACTATAGGGGTATATTCGAATATACCTATAACTTGTGGTGCAAATTCGAAAACTGCAAAAATCCCAGGTGCTATTTCGAAAGTATCAGAAGCTCAAGAGGCTTATTCGCTCATTCCAACAACTTCAGGGGCTGCTTCGGCTCCACAAGCAAACTTAGGGGTTGTTTTGACTATTTTAACAAACTTAGGGACCGATTTGCAAGTACTCACCAAAACTTTCAACATCCTAGGATATTAAAGTACTCACCAAAACGTTCAAATGTAATCCCGATGTGCATATTTTGTATGCAGCTTAAAGCGTTATTAGCAGGTTTATTATTTGCATAACAGATTCATGTACACAGATTGGAGTAGATATAAGGACTTTTATAAGCTTACTTCTCAACCTGCTTTTTTTGCTTCCGGAATTTTGCTTCTGCGAGGTTTGATCATGATCAGGACAGCAACAGATCCCCGGGTTGGACAAACTTTGTAAGAAAGTATATGAAAAGAATGCTTCCATCTCAAGGAGGCGAATTCAGATTTATTGTATTTCATAAGTTTTCCAGGTAAGTACATTGTAATGCACCTTCATACATTCTCGAGGTTTCCGCACTTCGGTGTTCTATATATATATATATTCTTATTAGAGTAAATAACACTTTTGCCCCCTGGGTTTATACGCGATTGACAGGTTGCCCCCTAACTCTTAAAATGCGCCTCGATGCCCCCTAAGATTTAGTTTTGTGACCCGTTACCCCCTACTGCGTGTTCCGTCCATTTTTTCCGTTAAAAGTGACGTGGCATTTCCATGTCACAATTTTTTTTTTTTTTTTAATCCAGATGTCAATTAATTATTTAATTAATTTAAACCAAGGGCAAAATGGAAATTTCATTAATAGGTTTTATAATATTAAATATAATTAATAAAATAACACCCCCCACCCCACCCCATTATCCACTTTAAACCAACAGTAATGTTGCGCGATTGATTTAATCATGGCCACCACTAGGTGTTGCCCGTGCCTGAAGTCACTTCGAAAAAAAATCATGTAATTTACCCTTAAATTAATATTCATTTGGCCCTCCCTAAATTTTCAAAACATTCATTTGGTCCCCCTAAATTTTCAGAATCTTTATTTCATTATGTAATTTTTAAAATTTATTTTATTAAACTTATAATTATTTTATTTTTTTCAATAAAATATATGTTATTTTGTAATAAATAAAGAATAATCAATTAAAATCAATTGTATTAGGACTTATAGTGCAGTTTTGTATAATATAAAGGTTTATTTTACAATTTTTTCATAATATATGGACCTACGATGCAAATAAGTTCAATTTTTTTTTCAAGGGCGTTGGCCCCGAACCCCTTGGCACCCTACTGAAAATTCCTGGCTCCGCCCCTGCATATTAAGTAAGGTGTACAAATCGTTTGTATATAGCCGTTAGTGGGCTAGTTTTGTGAAGTTAGGTTATTTTAGGGCTGCAAACGAGCCGAGCCGAGCCGAATACTAGATGTACAGGCTTGTTTGTTTAATTTCTCGAGCCGAGCCGAGTCGAGCTCAAATTTAAACGAGCCGGGCCGAGCCAAGCTCAAATTTAAACGAGCCGAGCCCGAGCTTTTAGTGATCCAAATCAGAAATGTTAGAAATTGTTTGTTTAACTTATAGAGCAATCTTTTCTAGAGTCGAGCTCGAGTTGCTCATGAGCAATTTGTTTTTTATGGTTGAAATTGGACTTTTGTGAGTGCGTGGTATGAAAATATGAGACGTAACATTAAGGAAAAAATAAATGTATAAAGAAATTAAAAATATCCAATTTGATATTAAAGGTTTAATAATATATTTATAAGTAGATAATATATTAATATATAATTTATAATTTTAAACGAGCTCACGAGCCGAGCTCGAGCAGGCTCGTTTACGTATCGAGCTTAGAATGGAGCTTGAGCTTGAGCTTGTTTACATTCGAGCCGATCTCGAACGAGCTTTTCTCCGAGCCGAGCTCGAGCTGCTCGCGAGCGGCTTGGTTCATTTACAGCCCTAGGTTATTTTAAATCAATCTCCTTCGTTTTTCAGCATTTTCTGAAATTCAATGAATTCTAATGTTATAAGGAAAAGAAATTTTAATTTAATTTTATTAATATTATTTGTATATATTATGTAACAAATCAGTTGGTATAGATTCGATTCAAATAATATAGATTTTTTATTTCTTTAACATATATATTTTTTTAAAGATATAATTGATATTAGGGTGAATTATATATAGGGTCTTGGAGACTAACTCTCTTCTCTATAGAGTAGTTTTTAAATTGCCATTCTTCTTAGGGACCTCAATTTTGACAATAGTCTTTCCTACCCTTACTATCACTAAAAGACAAAGAAGTGTGATGTCACTGTTTCTCTCTCCTCTACCTACCACTACCCACCTACCTCAAACTCTGACCACCTACCTCCAACCTCCGACCACCTACCTCCGACCACCGACCTCCGACCACCGAACACCGACCTCCGACCACCAGTCACCGGTCGCCGGAAAAAACATAGAGTATCGGAAAATTTGCGGAGTACTCTCTAAATTTTTTCGAGCGAACTAATAAATCAGAGTACTCTAAGAAAAACTCAGAGTACTCTAATAAAAAACTCGGAGTACTCCAAGAAAATATCGGAGTACTCTAAGAAATTCTCGGAGTACTCTATTAATTTGATGAGTATTATTAAAAAACAAAGAGTAAAATACTACAATAAATATTTTATTAACATTTCTAATTAAAAAAAATGAAACAATTGAATTTATCTCTTACAATGAATAGTCAAACGAAAACTAAAAAAAAAATAGAAATCTATTTGGTTTGACCAGATCTAGATCTGGTCAACCATTTTAAACTAAACAAAAAAAAAATCTAGCCTAAGCCTTCACGCGTGAAAGGCCATCACCACCAAAACACCACCACCATACACACCGCCACCACCGTAACACCACCACCTCGCTCCAAACAGAGATCGGAAAATCACAACACCACTGCAACAAACCCTGCAACAAAACCTGCAACAACCCACTTCTTCTCCGGCCTGGATCTTGACGAACGAACCCTGCAACAAAAACTCCGGCGAAGCATGGCCACTGCAGCACCCCGGCGAAGCACGACCATTGCAGCAAACGAAGCTCGATCCACCATCACCAAACTTCTCCGGCGAAACAGCAAACGAAGACCTCCGTTCTCTAGATCCGGCGAAGTAAGCCGCTGCACTGGTTCTCCTCCGGCGAAACACTGGTCCTCCTCCGGCGAAACAGCAACAGAACGGAGGTCGCGGCGGAGGTGGAGAAGCTTCAAGGTAGCTGAGGTGTTCAGTTGTGCTCAGATCTCAACCTGTCAGTGGTGGTGGAACTCCGTCGAATGGTGGTGGTGCTCGGATCTCGAGCTTCGAATCTTCTGGTGGCTATATAAGGTGGTGGGGGTGGTTCAGGCGGTGGAGGAGCAGGTGTGTAGTTGGGAGGAGAGGGAAGAGAGAGAGGTGAGATAAAATAAATCTGAAATTATAATTGTGGGGTTCTAATTTAGTATGTATAGGGGAAAAAAAAACAAAAGAGGGTAGAAACGTAATAGGGGTTTTGGGGTTTATGTGTTAAAAAGTTTAAAAGGTCTTTAGTAATAAGAGGCTCTAGGCCGGGTTCCCATCTTGAAGAGGGGGGTGTGGTCAAGACCCTAGGTGTAATTATCTCTTGATATTAGTTTACTTTTTATTCCATTCAAGAATTATTTGTTAAGAAAATTATTCCTATTAATTTATTAAGTAGGAATATAATAAGTAATTCATATCACAATAATATTATTTATGAATTTTTTAGAATAAAAAATTTAACTCTAAAGATAAGGCTATTATAAAGTTAAAAACTTCTTGGTTTTTATCTCTATTTTTTAATATAATGATGAGAAAAATTCTTGTTTCTTGCTTAGAGATCGACTTAAATTAGTTATAGTTGGGAAAACAAAGAAGGAATATGAATGAGTCGCGAAATGGTGAGAGATTAAATGCTCCTTAAATTCTGTGACTCTTTGAAAATATTGCAATAAAACATTTTTGATGACCATTTATAATTAAACCCAACTCGTCCGATAAGGAGATTCAGTATAAGTCATGTAAAAAATATTAATCTTGATTTCTCTTCCCATACCATAAACATGAAAAAATCGTCAATTACAAAAATTATCTTAGGACCAGTCCACATGATCTTGATAGGGACCGCTTTGGCTTCGATCGGTACCAATCGGGAAGGCCGTGTTAGTTCCATTTCCTTCATTGTTTAGTGTGCTTCTTCAGTAAAATATGTGATATAAAATTCTTAATCCATTCCTGAACAAAAAAGAAAAATATGATCCAGAAAATGTCAACTTTACAATATTATTTAGAAAAATACCATCATCAGACACAGAAAAAGGAAAACCTATTGATCCCTGTGTTATGCAATAATTTATATAATTGGATAAACCAACACAAATTTTAAATAAATCAAAACCAAAGAATGAAAAAGCCAACACAATGTTGATAGAATGTCATATTATTTAAGGTGAAGAGTTAAACCAAAAAACCATAAATCAGATAACAAATATTACCAAAGATACAAAATATTAGCAACCGTCAAATTTATACACAATTATGAGTTATAACTCATAAATAATATTTACAATAGTAATTAAATAAAAAGAAATGAAAGTTCCTGGACATATCACAATAACGTTATAATTTATCTATTGGGGGAGTAGGGGCAAATAGAAAGAAAACTTTTTTTGGGTATCCATGCAATATCAAGTCTATACTAGGAGAGGAAAAGTATGATCCCTACTAATTCCAACAAAACTTCCTCGATGCCCCTTTGACAAACTATAATGTTTCATTGCAATCTTTGACGTATATGATGCTAAACCCAAGTCAAAAAAGAAAAAAACTATACAAACATCATAAGATTCACATAGCATTAGAAATATAAGTTTTATGTTATTAAGAACCACCACTAATTCACCTTAAGGTTCTCGTATTTTTACAATACAACAAATGAAACTACTTTGAAGACTCCAAACCCACTTCAACAATCAAACCACTTTCTAAAGCAATGCTTACACTTATCAGATATTAGTTCAATTGTTTTGTGTAGTAATAAGATGGGGAAAAGAGAGATTAATGCGACAATCGTACCACATGAAGCAATTTTTGCTAAGATGAACAAATGTGTAGAAATAGAATTCTAGCGTATCGTTAATACATTTCATTTGTCAAACATGAGACAAAACAACTCAGAAAGAAGATTAAAAAGGTAAAATGTCAAAATCAACAATTTTGTAGGCATCAAACAGAATATTAGGTCCATATTATGGAGATATGCATGTGGTTATATTAAATTTAGAGTTCATATATGGATTAGAATCAAATGAACGTGGTGATCAATTTTGGAATATCAATGCACATGGCTTATGTTAGATATGAGTAATGCTCGTGTGCACTTTCATGGTTATGATTTACAAGAATGAATTACGCACCTGATCATCATTTTGGAAACATGCCTACGGAAAAAGAGTCAAAATATAATCTTCTGAAGAAAGTAATTGAAACAAATTCTCATTCAAAATAATTAAAAACCACATAACTTGTGTGCCATATCTCTCATCTATCTGCAAAACCAACATACTCCTCAAATTATGATAATATAAGTAAAAGAATTAATTACTATACTCAACAAATTGATTCAGATCTTCCTCTAAATTTAAAAAAGAGGAGTATAAATAAACATCACTATAATAAGAAGAGTAAATAACACTTTTGCCCCCTGGGTTTATACGCGATTGACAGGTTGCCCCCTAACTCTTAAAATGCGCCTCGATGCCCCCTAAGATTTAGTTTTGTGACCCGTTACCCCCTACTGCGTGTTCCGTCCATTTTTCACCGTTAAAAGTGACGTGGCATTTCCACGTCACTTTTTTTTTTTAATCCAGGTGTTAATTGCGTTTTTAATTAATTTAAAACAGGGGTAAAAAAGAAATTTTATATATAGTTTTTATAATATTAAATATAAATAATAAAATAGCCACCCCCCACCCCACCACACCCCCCCTCTTCTTCTTCCCCGTTCTTCTTCTTCTTCCCCAACTACACCTCTGGTTCTTTAAAAAAAAAAAAAAATACAGCAGCAACATAAGCTTCTCATTGAGCAGCTTCTCCAGATCAAATAGCTTATGAGAATGGTGAATCCAAGATGCTACTTAGACATCACCATTGATGGAGAGCTTGAAGAACGAATCGCTGAAAACATTCCATTACAATAAAATGCATAAATAATTGATCTCAGTGTTACACACACATACACATATGGGTTAGCTTCAAATTGAGTAGCTCCCTCCAGCCGTGAGTGAGACTTGCTGTAACACTGTGAAGAACAGTTTTACTCGGCCGCGACATGTATCAATTGATAGCGCACGACCAAAGCTATTTCTATAAGATTAATAGCCGAAACAACAGAAAATCTGTGCGTCAAGTTATTAAACTTCGTATTAAATTACTCTATTTTGTTTATATATATGGTTTCTTAGTCAAATCATGTGTTAGAAGAATCAATTAATCGAGAAGCTATTTGACCTTCAAGCTCTCCATCAATGGTGATGTCCGAATTTTCCTCTTCCTATAGTTTCACCTTTGATATAATCTTCTTCAAGTTTGTTTTTTCTACCCATTTGTGTTACGTTTTCTATACATCCGATTTTTCGTTTGATTTTTCGTCAGTTCAGAGTTGCTCCTTCAATACCTGCAATGGGTATTTAACAAAAGCTGGCTCAAATCTGCCTTTGCAGAATCTATGAAACCAAATAGTTAATATAGGAAGTGTAAGTAACAAAGGAGTTGATTGAGCAGCTTCTTTAGCACTTAACAAACCCATCAAAAGAAGCTGTGAGACCACTAAAGCAGTTATAATTCGCCCATGAACATCAGGCCAAAAAGCCGCAGCACTTTCATATTCTTGGTTATAAACATTTATAATCTACACAAATTCAAAACTCCGTAAAAACATGAATTATCAGGGGCTTTATCGCAATTAATAACAATCTACTGAGTTCATCTTGTTAAAGAGAGCATTGATTTTTTTTTTTTTTTTTTTTTTAAGAATGGAGTTGCAGGTCATCGGGGAAGAAGAAGGGGAAGAAGAAGAAGGGGAGGGGGGGTAGGGGGTGCGGTGGGGTGGGGTGGGGGTGTTATTTTATTAATTATATTTAATATTATAAAACCTATTAATGAAATTTCCATTTTGCCCTTGGTTTAAATTAATTAAATAATTAATTGACATCTGGATTAAAAAAAAAAAAAATTGTGACATGGAAATGCCACGTCACTTTTAACGGAAAAAATGGACGGAATACGCAGTAGGGGGTAACGGGTCACAAAACTAAATCTTAGGGGGCATCGAGGCGCATTTTAAGAGTTAGGGGCAACCTGTCAATCGCGTATAAACCCAGGGGGCAAAAGTGTTATTTACTCTAATAAGAATATATATATATATAGAACACCGAAGTGCGGAAACCTCGAGAATGTATGAAGGTGCATTACAATGTACTTACCTGGAAAACTTATGAAATACAATAAATCTGAATTCGCCTCCTTGAGATGGAAGCATTCTTTTCATATACTTTCTTACAAAGTTTGTCCAACATTACGTCGAAAACACGGCCATCATTACGACGATAAATCGGATACCCGTCTTGGTCCATCGTTGTGGTATCGACAAATTATCTTGGATACTTCTTTGAACACTTTTTGTTCTCCATGCATGGTGCACTACCATTTCGTACGCCACATGGTCCATGGACCATGCACCTTTTAACGGTGTCAAAGAGTTCGGGGTCATTGTCTGGATCCGGAAATTCAGCACATACCAGATCATCTACTTGTAGACTTGTTCAGATTTTATCTGGTCCTGCCAAGAATATTAAGATATGCATATGCGGTAGACCTCTCTTCTGAAATTCGATTGTTAAAACTTTCCCAACCTGCCTTCCAAACACCTTCTCCTCAGAGATTACTTTCAGCAGACGTGCTCTTTTCAGCTCAAATACGCGTGCCACTAAATCAGGTTTATCATATACACTTTGGTGAGGAAGTAGAGCTGAGGTAATCTCTGGCCAATTCTTTTAATTTTTGTATATTAAGTTGTTCCATTTTTTATTTTTGATATGTTTTCTTTACTGTATAGTTTCCATTTTTACAGTAATCAACACATATTTGGTCTTCACATAAGAATTGTGGTATTATCATATTTTTTATTTTATTTGTAATGTTAGGAGGGTACAGGTTATTTAAAACTTCAATATTCCAAGTACCATCCTCTTTAATTAATTCTTTGACTATTATAATATTAGAATTATTTGGTTTAATATTTTGATTATTATTATATATTCATTTGTGTTTGTGAATGTTAATTTTGGTTCCATTACCTATTTTCCATTTTATATTTTTTTGGAAGGTTTCTCTTCCTATCAGAATACTTTTCCATCCCCATGAAGGTGAGCTTCCAATTTTAGCATCTAAAAAAGTGCTATTATGGAAATATTTTCCTTTAAGAAGTCTACAGAGAAGAGAATCTTCTTTATTTAATAAGTTCCATGCTTGTTTCCCTAATAAAGCTAGGTTCATGAGATGAAGATCTCTAAATCCAAGTCCACCTTCAAATTTAGAAGTTGTTAGAATATCCCAATTGGCCCAGTGGATTCTTTTTCTTCCTTTATCACCCCACAAAAAATGAGCAATAATGGAGTGGATTTTTTGTATGATATTTTTTGGTAGTATAAAGTTACTCATAAGGTAATTTGGTAAACTTTGGAGTATTGCTTTAATAAGGATTCCCTTTCCTCCTTCTGATAGGAAGAGGGTTTTCCAATTCTCTATTCTTTGTAAAATTCTATCAATCAAGAATTGTAGGGTTTTTGATTTTGATCTATCCCATTCAGTTGGTATACTTAGATAGTTACCTAAATTCTTTGTTTTTCTCATATTAACTCTTTTTTCCATAATATTTTGTATAAGTGGAGGTGTGTTAGGGCTAAAGATAGCTCCACATTTATTAAGATTCAGGCATAATCCTGTACTATTTTTATATTTATGCATAATATCATTGAAAGATTGAATTTCAATATTATCTGCATTTAGGAAAAAAAGACTATCATCCGCAAACAATAAGTGGGTGATTTCAGGGCAGTGATTTCCTATTTTTATGCCTTTTAAAAGTTTTTTTCTTTTTTATCTCTAATCAAATCATTAAGAGTTTGTGATATTAAACAGAATATGAGTGGAGATAGAGGGTCTCCTTGTCTTATTCCCCTTATGGGTTTTTTTGATTTGATGGGTTTCCCCATTTATTAGAACAGAGTAGGTTACAGAAGTAACACAAATCATGAGTTTCCTAATCCAATCAATGTTGAACCCCATTTTGGTCAAAATATCTTGTAAGAAATCCCATTCTATATATTCATAAGCTTACATGATGTCAGCTTTTATAGCAACCATATAGTTTTTGGTTTTTTTCCTTCTTTTAATATGTGTAATTAATTCATGTGATATCATAGTATTTTCCTGAATGAGTCTATTGGGTATGAAAGCACTTTGGTTTTCTCCTACTAGAGAATTCATATAAGGTTGAAGTCTATTGACTAGAATTCTTGCTATAATTTTATAAATAAAATTTGAGCAACTAATAGGTCTATATTGCTTTATGTTTAAAGGTTTATTTATTTTAGGTATAAGGGTGATAAGAGTTTGGTTAATATTCTCCAGATTTCCCTTATTATACCAGAAATTATTAATAACTCTTATAACATCAAGCTTAATTATATCCCAATAGGTTCTAAAGAAGTTTCCATTATACCCATCAGGTCCTGGGGCCTTATTAGGTCCCAATTCCCATGTAGCTTTCTTAATTTCTTCTTCATTGATAGGTTTATTAAGGTTATCAGCCGAAATTTTATCAATTTTACTAGTAATTAGGTTTAGGGTGTTAGTGTAATCCCTTTTCCCAACTGTAGAAAAGATATTGTTGAAATAGTTAATAATTTCCGAATTAATATCTTCTTTATTTTCAAGCCAGATTCCATTGTCATTGGTAATTCTGGTTATTTTATTTCGACTTCTTCTTTCTTTAGTACAAGCATGATAATATTTAGTGTTTTTATCACCCTTATTTAACCAAAGGTTTCTAGATCTAGCTTACCAGAAGCTTTCCTCTCTTTTCCATGTTTCTTTAATTTCTTTTGTAATAAGATTATAATAATCCCAATTATAGTTTGGATCATTACTATTTGATATAACTTCAAGTTCTTTTATTAACTTTTCAATATGAATTTTATTATTGCCAAATTTACTTCTGTTCCATTCTCTTAGGGCAGAATTACACTTCCTAAGTTTATAATTTATAACTTTATTAGGGTTACCCCTAGTTGTTTTATAGTCATTCCAGACTTTTTTAATAATATTTAGACAATCAATTTCGGTTGTCCAGAAATTTTCGAAGTAAAATCTTCTTTTTTTATTATTATCCACTTTATCATGGTGAAGTATAAGAGGACAATGATCTGATCCAATTGCCGGGACAACAGCTGTCCAAGCGTTAGGAAAAAGATTGTCCCATAGAGTATTATGAAGACTTCTATCTAAGATAGCTTTAATTAGTTTATTTCCTGCTCTTTTATTAGTCCAGGTGAATTTACAACCATACGAAGTTGTTTCCTCAAGATTATGAAAATTAATAAATTTATTAAAATTTTGTATTGATTTCTTATGGCAAATAATACCACCTAATTTTTCTTTAAGAAATCTAATACAATTAAAATCACCTATTATAGACCATGGGAAGTTTTGGGGTCTAAGTGTATATAAAAAAGATAGAGAAAGTTCTTTATTAATTTCATAAGGACTTAAATAAACAAAAGTATAATAAATCTTTTTATTATTTTCAGCATTAACCACCGTGTGAATGTAATATTCATTACTGCTTATTACTTTTATCTTAAAATTCTTCTTAATCAAAAGGGCTAAACCGCCTTTAGTAGCGATGGGTTCAACGGTGTGTGCAACATCTATATCAACTAAATCAGCGAGATCAACAATTTTATATAAAGAATTTTTAGTTTCAGATAAAAAACATACCTCTGGCCTGTGTTTATGGCAGAGATCTTGGGTTGCCTGGACTGTCAATGGGTTTCCGATGCCCTGACAGTTCCAGGCAATGTGAATCATCGATTAGGATGAAATTGATCAAGCTCAACTCCAGAAAGCTTATGTGTTAAAACTGAAAATAACTGTTAGAACTTATCCTAAAAGACCCAACCATATGCACAATACTCGTTGTCCAAAAAAAACAAAGTATGCACAATACTCCTAACATTCTTAACCTAATAACTAATCTATTAGCCTTTGCGGATGATTTAATGTTACTTTCAAAAGGAGACAAGGAGTCGATAAAAATTCTTATGGATAGCTTAAATACTTTTGGGGATTGTTCGGGACTTCAATTAAATGTTGAAAAGTCTAATATTTATTATATTGGGGTATCGAATGATGATATTGAAAATGGTGTGGCACCTACACTCTTAGAAAGAGGTGCCATGCCTTTTCGTTATCTTGGGATCCTGCTTGGCTCCTCCGTGTTGCTTTCAAGAGATTATAAACCTCTTTTTGATAAGTTGGAAGGTTATGCGAGGTCTTGGAGAGCTTCGTCTCTTTCTTTTGCGGGGAGATTGGAATTAATTAGATCGGTTCTCCAAGGAGTTATTTGTTTTTGGTTTTGTATTTATCCGATTCCGATTGGTGTTCGAGATCGTGTGATTAGCATATGCCAGAATTTTTATTGGGAAAATAAACCTCCTCAAGTTAGTTGGAGCAAGATTTGTATACCAAAAGATGAAGGTGGACTTGGGTTAAAAAACTTAGAAGCATGGAACAAAGCATTACTATTAAAAATGCTTTGGAAAATTGTAGAAAATAAGGATTCACTTTGGATTAAATGGATACTTGGAGAATATTTTCAAACTTGTGGATTTTGGGATTGGAAACCGAGAAAGGGTGATTCTCCTTTATTGAAAAATATTTGGGAGTTAAAGGATGTTATTTGTGGGTCCTTAAGAGTGGAAGACCGAGAGAGTATTTTTGCTTTGTGGTTTTCCTCGAGAAATGCGAGTCACGTTACACTTGGGATATCGGGTAAGGAATTTTATTCATTACATAAAAAACCTTATGATTTATTCCGTCGGAAATATTATATTAAACCTTGGGCGAATATTATTTGGGACTCGTGTGTATTTCCTAAACATGCAATTATTGTATGGATGGCTTTGCGAGAGAGGCTTAAAACTAAGGATCGTATTACTTATTTGGAGTTGGATCCTCTTTGTAATTTATGTGGAGAAGATTTTGAGTCAAACAAGCATCTCTTTTTTGATTGTGCTTATTCGAGGGCTATTTGGTTGGAGATAAAGTCTTGGGTAGGATTGGAAAAGGAGATGAACACGCTACTAAGTGCTTTGAAATGGCTAAAAAAACTTAAAGCTAGAGAAAATTGGAGGAGAAAAGCATGGAGGATTGGTTTTGGAGCTACCGTGTATTGTATTTGGAAAGCGAGAAATCACCTAGCTATAAGAGGTGATTCTTCATCTAGAGAAACGGTTATCAAGGAAATTAAGTGGTGCATCTTTTCCATTTTATTTTCCTTGTTCCCTCATCATTCATTTTTAGATGATGGTGGACGATTAGCTTGTATTAATATTAGTATGAGGTAGTCGTTTTTAGCTTCTTAGTCTCTATCTTTAGCCTTTTGGCTTAGGTAGGTAACTCTCTTGTTTAGTGTACAGTTTTTTATTAATACAACCGTTTACCTGACCCAAAAAAAAAAACTAATCTATTAGCCCAACTACATCGCCTAACACCCAAAACATCCTCCCTTTCTTTCTTAACCACAGTAAAACTCCCAAAAACAAACCAAAACTTTAATAACAACTTCACTCTACCCTGATTTCAAAACAAAAAGATTAAAAGAAACCGAAAAATTAGGAATTGAAGATGAAACTGAGTAGTTCATTAATTGGGTGGAATCTGATTTGCTATAGATCGTCTCGTTCTTACTTGAACAAAATTGGTAACCCTTTTACCCAATTCTGTTATAATTCATTTTCATCTTATTCTTATAAATATGATTATGATTTTGAAAAAGATATCAATAATGTTGAAGACGCTCGTTTTGCACTGTATCGAATGGTCCAAATGCGACCTACGCCTTCAATTAAAGTTTATACTAAGCTATTAGTCGTCGTTGTAAAGAAGATGAAACAACACTCTGCTGCTATTTCTCTTTTCAAAGAAATGCGCATGTTAGGTGTTCCAATAGATGAGTATATGATGAATATAGCTATAAATTGTTACGGCTCTTTAAAAAAAAGCAATCTGGGTTTTGCGGTATTAGGTTGTCTCTTCAAATGTGGTTATGTTCCTGATGTGGTTACGTATAACACCCTGATGAAGGGTCTTTTTGGTGAAGATAGAGGAGATGAGGCTTTAGAGTTGTTTAATAGGATAAGGAGGGACAAACTTTGCGAGCCGTGTGAATTTACTTTTGGGACCGTGCTAAATGGGCTATGTAAATTTGGACATACACTCAAGGCTCTCGAATGGCTACGAGTATTTGAAAAGGGGAGGTGTAAACCTGACATCCAATCTTACAGCACCATTGTTGATTGTCTATGCAAGGATCGCATGGTAGATGATGCCTTTAAACTATTTTCTGAGATGAAAGATAAGGGTATAAACCCAGATGTTGTGACTTATTCTTCGTTGATCCATGGATTATGTAACTTTGATCGGAAGGAAGAGGCTAAGATGTTGTTGATTGAGATGTTGGAACATAAAATTCATCCAGATGTACATACATTCAGTATATTAGTTGATTCACATGGTAAAGAAGGCTTAGTTGAAGAAGCACAAGAATTTGTAGAAATCATGATTGAAAGAGGTCTAAAACCGAATGTTGTTACTTATAATGCATTGATTGATGCACATTGTTTACGAGGTGAAATGGAGGAAGCTGTGGGGTTATTAGCTATCATGATAGCTAGAGATTGTAATCCTAATATTCGAACATATAACAGTTTAGTCAATGGTTTGGTGAAGAAAGGTTGGGTTGATAAGGCTTTTCAACTTTTTCAAGATATTCCTTTAAAGGGACTGCAACCTGATACTGTTACATACAACACTATGATACAAGGGTTGTTTCAGAAGGGTATATGTGTCATTGCGCAGGATTTATTCAAGAAGATGCAATCTGATGGTGAAGGAGTAAGTCCTGACTTTGTTACATATGGAATAATGTTAAACGGATTGTGCAATAATGGACGTGTTACAGAGGCTATCTCTTTATTAGACTCCATGGAAAATAGCAATGTAACTCCTAACATTGTGATGTATACAACAATTATTCATGGATTATGTAAAGATAGACAGCTTGATGCTGCATTAGACATTTTTTACAAGTTATCCTCTAAAGGTTTGGAGCCTAATATACGTACCCATAATATCATAATAGGTGGACTTTGCCGCAAAGGAATGTTTAAAGATGCAAAAGAGTGGGTTTCAAGTATGAAGAAAAAGGGTTTCTCCCCAGATAGTGTAACCTACAACATTATTATCCAAGGGTTTATGAAGAAACAAAAGTATGAAGAAGCAATTGAATCCGTGAAGGAAATGAGAAAACAAGGTTTCTCAGTGGATGCAACTACTTATAGAATCATATATGAACATCCTAAGCTTCTTCATATGATTTTAACACATGTAAACTTTTAATTAAATCAACAGTCTCTTCATGGCTCTGTACCAATCTGTAGTCATCTTGTTAAGTAAAAGATTTTCATGTTTCTAATCAGGATGAGTTTGACTTGTTGTGAATTAATTATGTCCTTTATTTTATGTTTTAATGGAAGTTTTAGTATTTGTATTGAGGAATATTATGCTACACATTATCTCAAGCAGTGAAACATTGAAAAGAATGGAGGAAGAAGAAGAGAAGAAAGTTGGACTTGAGGAAGATGAAGAAGATGAAGAAGATGAAGAAGGAGAGGATATTATATTACGGTATCAACCAAATAAAAAAATCGAAGAAGTTTCTGGAATAGAAGAAGATGAGGAAGAAGAAGAAGAAGATGATGATGTGGATGAACCTTCAAGCTTTGGAACTATCGAAGATGAGAACTCGAGAAGTACTAAAAATGGAAAATCTCCATTTGCTTCTCTCACTTTTGCTACCACTAGTTTACTCTCAACAGTAAGTTTTTCGTAAAATTAGGTTGAATAGTTTATGTTTATAATTCTAATTATCGATTATTTCTTTTATAGGCTCCATCGAAGCTAATGCAATCATTTTCAACTTGGAAGCAAAGAAAGTTGAGCCCTTCTGTATTGTCTACTCCATCAAGCTACTCTAATGAAGGAGCGGGTTCAAGTTTGGTTAGTTTTCCAATTGAGTTGATGAAAAGTTGTAACTTACGAGTTACAAGGAAAATCAATGGCAAATACAATCATATCACAAAGATGGGCTTGAAAAAGAAAGCTTGTGTTGAAGTTGAAAGGAATGTTGGAGAAGAAAGGTTTAATATATTATCGTGGCACACTCCATTACCTACATAGCGTTATAGCAATCGGGCTATATTTTATGTTTCTGTTTATTTGTTTTGTTGTATAAACTTTGTTATAAATTTTTGTAGTGATGTGAGATGGTTTGTACCATTGTTTTTGATTAAATTAGTGCGTGCCCGTACAATAGCTTTGGGTTGATTTATGGTTGGTAAGGAAATCAACATTTTAATTATTTCTGACCATACGGTTTTTGCAATGCTATGCTCTTGTGTTTTACCAAGTTGTATGCTTTTTGTTTAATAAGTGTATGTATTAGGATCGTGAGGAGAATATAAATGTGGTGGGACAGATTACTTCGAGCAAGGCAAATCACATTGTTTTGCCTACTGTTATTGAGTTGAATGAAGCGAAAAATAATGCTACAGCACTTAGTAATTCAAGCTCAGGGACTAAGTTGCAAAATTCAGTAAATCCAAATGATTTAGAGTTGAGGGCCTTATCTGCAAATTCCGAAAACTTAGGGGTTGAAGTTGAGGCGGAAACAAATCTTAAAGCTGCTACTAAATTGATTAAAGATGTCGTGGGTTTAACACCTAATATTTCAGGGCTCAAAGTTTCGAATATTATAGTCAAAGGAGCTGATCAGATTCGAGCACAAGTTTCGGGGTCAAGTCAACAATTTCCAGAAAATATAGGGACTTTAACTCCCTATTCAAAGCGTAATCGATTCGCAAGTGCTTGTAAAAATTCCATGGGGGCTAAATTGCAATATAGTTCTTCTGATAAAGTTTCAGGGTCCTTGAAAGTTTCAGAAACTAGTGGGGTAAATTCGAATTTACCATTAAATCATGTGTCCAATTTGCTATTTCATGACAAGCTTGAGTCTAATTTGAATTTAAAAGAAACTATTGGGGCAAACTTGTATATAACAAAAACACTTGAGGCAAATTCGAAAATTACAGTAATTTCAGGGCCAACTTAGAATATACCAATAACTATTGAGGCAAATTCGAAAATTACAGATAGTTCAAGTGCTATTTTGAAGTTACCAGATACCCTTGGGTCAAATTTGAATTTAAAAGAAGATATTGGGGCAATTTCGAATATACCTAATTCTTTTGAGGCAAATTCGAAAATAACAGATACTATAGGGGTATATTCGAATATACCTATAACTTGTGGTGCAAATTCGGAAACTGCAAAAATCCCAGGTGCTATTTCGAAAGTATCAGAAGCTCAAGAGGCTTATTCGCTCATTCCAACAACTTCAGGGGCTGCTTCGGCTCCACCAGTAAACTTAGGGGCTGTTTTGACTATTTCAACAAACTTAGGGACCGATTTGCAAGAGCCAAAAACTGCAGGGATAAATTCGAAAAATTCCATTACTTCAAAGGCTATTTTGCAAAACTTGGAAAATAAGGGGATATCTAAAGCAAACAAGAACACATCGGCTCATAAACTCCATAGTAAAGACTCTGCAGCAGATTCAAGGTTTATCAGGTCAGCTTCTTCATTTGATAAATATAAATCTCCATTAGCTGCTCCTTCTTTCTCAATGAAAGATATAGCTGTAAATGATATTGAAGGCCCGAAAAAACATAGTATTTACACCGAAAGAATTTCGGGACAAGAACTTTTAATTGGTGAATTTCGTTCCGAAAATTCTAGCTTGGAGGAGCCTATTTCAAACCCGAATCACATCCGATTTACATGTGAGGATACCGATTCTTTGCCGCCAACTATAGCTTGGGAAAATCAACAAGACACATCCATTGATGATTTGTACAACCACAAATTCAAGAGTTCGATTTAAAGCGTGGGATTTTGCTTCTTTGTACTCCAAAGAAATTAAACAGATTTTGCTTTTATTTTATTAAGTAGGCTTGAATGCCATGATTTGTGCCCTCATCTCCCCTTTATCGGAGTTAGTGGGTTTATTTTTGATGTTCATTGATTTTACCTGTAATTTCTAGATAAGGATAGTACTACTTTTAGTTTAGCTACTAGGGTAGTATTTTTTTGATTGTACCGGTTCCACCGGATTGTACAATCACTTGTAAATACACCCTTATATCACTTGTAAATCATCCTTGCCTCATAGTAACTAGTTCTTAAGGTTTTATTCTTCCAAGTTATTGTAGAGAGTAAGATGATGTCTTTATTATTTCCTTCAGGTATGAACTAAACTTCCCATAGCTTGGGTTTTGCATCATGTATAAACTATGAAATCTAATTTCTTTCTATCTAAGTTTCTTTGGGAATTACATGTTTTAATCTGATATTAGCTGCTTACATTTATATTTGTTTATGTGTTTTGATTTAATGCCTGTTTTCCTTGCTAGTGCACGAGTATAGGATTACCATAATAGTAGTTAGATGATCGCCTTAGCTGGGTGTCTAATTATTGAACCACCGCATAACGTCTAGTGTCGATATTGGTCCTGACAACACTAATTCTAACTAGATAGTCATTAGGGTATAATTTAATCACTATCACCATGTATGAAAATTGATTGCTTAAGGCCCTAGTAGCGTTTGATAACCCTATTTGAACTAGCCTCGTGGTGTGTCCGTAGCCCCCTTAGTCACTCTCAAGGTCTAAGGTATGAGAATTTAGAATCCTGACTAAATATCTAAGAGCTAATTATCTCCCTTATTAACTAGATTTAATAGAAAGAATTAAAAGGATTAGTGCATACTTAGCAAAACCTAAGCTATACTTCTCATCTCATATTCTTCGTATTTAATTTATTGTCTTTATTTTCCTTAGTTTAATTTAATTATTTCGAAATTATTTTCTCTTTATTTTTCTGTCTTTTAATTAACTACTTGTTACTCGTTATTTCTACCCATTCAATTAACACACTAAGTCCCTGAGAACGAACTTTCTTATCATTAAAACTTGCATACGTCCTGTAATACTTGCAGTACTGTGCCTGTCTAGGGTGAGAGTGCGTAGTTTTTTGACTTATTATTTATCTTATTTTTATCACACCCTAGGCGACACCAGTCTGGAACGTCAAGGGGTTACCAAGCCCTTGACAGTTCCAAAAAAGTTGTCTCGCAAACCCTTGACGAATTCATAACTTTAACAGCAATGTTGAAAGAATTAATAAGAAAATTCACTGCAATAAGTTGATCCTTAGGTAAATTAACCTCATTCTTGTATAGATAGTAATTTTCCTTCATTTGGTTAATAAAACCATCAAATTTGATAATGAAATCAGTCTGATTCCGAATATTCCAAATGCAGTTAACCCTATTATATTTGTTGAGATTGAATGTTCTTTCGAAATTATTAATTCCACGATTTTTGCCATCAACCGCCTGTCTTTTGTATCAAAAGAGGTGGCCTGAAGGTCAATGAGTTGTTGGAGTGGTGTCTGGATTCTAACACCATTCATAGTTAAACCCGGATTGAAAGAGGTAAGATTAAGGGTTTGAGGTTTGAAAGAACTCAAGGGAGATGGTGTATTTGTGGTGGAATTGGGAATGTTTATGTTAGGTGGTGAAGAAGATGGGAGAGGTGAGGATGGGGTGGAGAAGTTAATTAGGTTTTGGTTGATTTGGGGATTTGAAAGGTTTAGCAGAGATAGGGCTAGTCGGGGTTGAAGAGGGAGAAATGTTGGAAGTGTGAAGGCTTATCCTTTTGTTTATCGGGCTGACATATGTGCCAAATGAAAGGTCAAAAAAGCCCTTTTCATATTTTTTATTAACGGGGTAGTAAGGTAATAAAGCAGACTTAAGTAAAGGGCAGGAAAGACAATTCTCATCACCTTTAAATAACCTTATTTGTTTTTTGATTAACGGCGTTGTGACAGAAAGGGAGAACATCACAAAGTTCATCAAGTCGCCGTTAGCCACCGTTTTTTGCACAGATAAACGAGTGGATTTGAATTCAAACTTTCCCCCCAATTTGAAAGGATTCTCAGTCCAGTTTTTCTTCACAAATCCAGAAAAATCAAAGATGGAAAGTTTAACAATTACCTTTTGATTGTTACTCGGATTATTAATCAAAGGCAGGTTTTTGTTGATTGTTGGTTTGATGTTATTGTTCTTAACATTTTTCTTTATCACAGATTTCCTTTGATTTAATTGCTGTCCTTGAGTAGGCCCTCTTATTGAAACTTTAATCCATTTCCCAATCTCGGAGAAATTTTATTTGGATTTTTGTAGTTCTTTTCTTCATGAGTAAAGAATCCACAACCATAGCAGCATTGACCCAGATTTTCGTACTTAATCTTAACCCAAGTAGAAGCATTTTCAGTTTCCCATAAATGAAAGCCTCCAATGATAGGATTTTTTAGAGACCAGTCGAATTTAATACACGTAATAGACAAGTCATTAATAAACTTGTCAGTGGGAAGATGAATGTCATGGACAAATCCAAAACTTCTGCATATATCTTTATTGCTATCATAATTTAGAAGAATGATAGGGAGACAAAGCATTTGTAGCCACAGAGTAGTAACTTCAACATTCTCTGTTTTTTATCTTGAAGGATCATTAATAGCAAGATGTTTACCAAATAAAGTCCAAGGTCTTTGAGACCAGACTTTTTCTTTGTCTTCATTACAACAAAAAATAAGGGCAAATTCATTGTGGCCAAGTTTCTCAGTAGAGACATCCTTGAGAAGACCCCAATTCTTGTTGATCATGTTTCTGATTTGAGAAAAACTAATACCTCATTCATGAAGAAGTTTTGCTGTTAGCTTAGGTTTTTCAAGCTTTTCATATAAATTGTTTTCCTTGGCCGAGATGATGATCTGAACCTTGTTACTATTAGAACAAGATGAAGCATATAAATTCATCTTAAGCAGGTAGGGAGGAAAGAGAAAAGGAAAGTGAAAAAAACCTGGTAAAGGAGAAGGAAAGACGGTGGAGGGGAAGGTAAGAGACGGTGGAGGGAAGTTTATCGATGGTGATTTTGGGTGGTATTGAGATTAGTGAGAGAGAAAACATGGTGGGGAGATACTCCAATGAAAATGTGTTAAAAAATAAAATACTCCGACAAAGAAATTAAACAAATGAAATTAAGAGCAAGTTGCTCACTCAACCGTTCGACAATGTAAATTTGCTCCACAATAATTCATAAATGCAGTATAAGAGCAAATTACCAACTAAAAAAATCTAAATAATCAAGGAAGAAGCACCAAGAACACCCTTACAACTTCAAGTGATCTCCATCTCAGATATATCAGATAATACCAAGCACATTTAAATGTATTTGTTATAAAAACTTGTTACTATTACATACACAAAAATTCTACATAAAAAACATCTCAACTTAATCAATTAACAACGAGAAAGGTGTCCAAGAACAACAATGATAAGGAATAAAAATCCAATCTTAACTCTTTTCATATCACCCCTACTAATCATAAGAAAAGTCATTACACAAATATGTCCAATAGCGAAGTAAATTGAAAGATACGATTCTAAGAAAATGATAAATACCAATGTTTCTCCCTTATTGATCATTCACATTAAGGGTTCGGGGAAGAAACTTTTCAAGAGCGTAGCTCAGAGTGGCATTAATATTTATCAGCACTGCCATGAAGATGATATGTAGTATTTAATTCAGATGGGATAATTTGGGCATTTACACCCTTATCATTTGCAATAAAGTTCTCTTGTTCTTTTGTATATTATTCTTGTTCAAGTATATCAAATTTATGACTAAGTGATATACTATTATCTCCATTCTTTGCTACGACTACATACTTAATCTTATTCAACCAAACACAAATAATTTGATCAATATCTTCAACCAATTCGGTTCAAATAATAATGATTTGGTAGAATTTATTCTATCAATGAGTATAGATTGTTTACTTGTTCTTGTATGGTGTTACACAAGTTTAAGACTTCACGAGTTTTGTAAGTGGTATGTCGTGAATGAAAATTGTCCAGTTGGTTTCCTAGTGTTGGTGATAACACTGGTGTTTTCCTTCGAAGGAGATTTTGAAGAGATTGTAGAAGTTTGTGTGCTCACCTTAAAGAGACAGATGAATTTCTAGTGGAGGAGATCAAAATCCTAAAAGTGCATAAACCTTAAATGGTGGAATAGGCCTACAAGAGCAAATCACTTTTAATAATTGTTTGTCTTCTCTTTCTCAATTCTTTACCTTTTTTTGCATGTCATATATTTGATCTATTTCCTCTATATTGCTTCTATTTTTAGGCATAGTAACTCGCATGCTTAATACTTGTTCAATTGCAAATTTTTGGTAGGGCTCAAATGGATCATATCACATTCATTGTGATTTGGATGACTAAGAGTAAATTTTGGTTACCAAATCAATTATGAGCCTTGGGTTCTAATATTTCCACAAGATGAACCTAGCTCTACTAGATAATCAACATCATTTTTTTTAAAATTTGTACAAATTGGTGTCCAAATTCCTTATCAGGATCTATCACCAAAGAGTCCTTTGTAGATGCAATATAAAAGAATTATTGAACTTGGACATGTATGTGGAAGAGCCTTTTGACAGATAGAGATGTTGTATAACTGGTATCAAGATATTTGTAGGTGATGTGATGAAATCCAACGTTGGTAATAAGCCACCTGATCCTAATATTAGTTTAGTTCGACACCTCTTTAACATGGAACAAACGGAATGGGTCCATGATGTGATCAATAACTTTTCGACCCAAGTATGGCCTAACTCATCATTAATTTCCCTTTTTCGGAGGATTATTAGGAAGACCTCAATGTTTGGCCTTTTACCAAATTAGGTGAATACTCCACAAAAAGTGGGTATTTTCTCACGTGGTCATCCAACGCTAAATCAATCGCTACTATCAACGCTAAATCGAAGGATGTGGTTCCTCAATCCATATGAAAATTCAAATTGAGGACACAAGTTGGAATGAGAAAATTATTATACTATTACTACGACAAGTATTGCAAAAGTTTACAAGGACAAAAATACCATCCGGTTGAATTCCCCAGTCAAAGACCACAACAATGAGACCACCACTGGGTTGTTTAATAACGTGCGACTATCATTCGTTATTCTTATACCCAATTGATTTAACTGACATTGCGCTTGTTTTCCTTGACCTGAAGGGAGGAATTATGAACTCATCTATAAGAGTTTTAAAGTAAGATTTGTCCAACACGATCCTTGACACTTGTGTTTAAGCGAATGAGGCTAAGATTGTCTGTGTTGTTATAGAGTAAGATTATTTAGAAATTAGTTTGAGCATCAGTCATCCTCTTAATGCTAGATGAACTATGAGATACTAACTGATGGCAATTTGTAGTCTTGTCGCCGACAAATACATGTTTCGTCATTTTTTTAAAATTTTCTACAAAAGGTTCATAATAAGCGAGTTAGAAACAACAACAATTTGGGCTTCTTTGTTAATACTTGTCTTTAATTAAATTCTATTTTTTTGGGTTCAAATTTATTTTAGAAATCATCCCAAAATAATATGATTGATTGAAGTATTTTGGTATTTTTATTTGTGATCATAAATGTTTTAATGATTATAATAAAAAAATAAAAAATTTATAATATAATATCTTGATATTAGTTACTATACCTAATAGGTATCATTTATAATTTGAAAAAATAACAAATATATTGATTAAAATAATTGAAAGTCTTAACGATTTTTTTCCTAATACAAAAATTCATTGACGGGGTTGGACAAAATAGCATGATCTAACGAGTATATTTGGAGTAAATTCATTAGGATTGATTTAAGTATTTTGATATTTTTATTTGTGAACACAAATATTTTAATAATTATAATATTATATTTTGATATTGGTTATTTACCTAAAAGATGAGGTATCATTTAAAATTTGAATAAGAGAACGGATATATTCATCAAAATTAGTCAAAGTCTTAACGGTTATTTTTTCTAATACAAAAATTCTTTAACGGGGTTGGGCAAAACTCGTGATCTAACGGGTATATTTGGAGTAATTAAAAACATTAACCACAAAATCTCCTCCCGTATCTTTCTCTCTTTTGTCTTAATCATAAGTGAGCTTCTTGAGCCACTTGAACTCATAATCAGAGTCTCTCTCTCTCTCTCTCTCTCTCTCTCTCTCTCTCTCTCTCTCTCTCTCTCTCTCTCTCTCTCTCTCTCTCTCTTCCATTTCAAGAGCTCACCATTAATCGATACCCGCCATATTAATCAACCAAGCCACCACTGTAACCCAACTCCTAACCATGATGACGCATCAATACCAAAGCTGCAATTCTGAAACCACCTCTCCATTTCATCACAGAATCACCAACCCCATCCCATACTCCGACGGTTCTTGCTCCGGTTCATCCTCTTGCTCTCGTCTTAGTCCAAAGGTTTATTCTGTCGCTCTCGTTTCATACTCCAGAGGTTCATCCTCTCGCTCCCATCTCATTCTCCGAAGGTTTATCCTCTCGCTACGGTCTCACACTCCGAAGGTTTATCCTCTCGCTACGGTCTCATACTCCGAAGGTTCATCCTGCCCAATGCAGGCCTGCACGCTAGGTATTTTTGATTTTACAATTTAATATTGTATTTAAAAAATTTATCTTAATTTTAAATTCTGACAATCTTTTGCTCTTAATATTAAGTGCTCTACAACCTTTCTGTTTAATTTCTGATAATCTTTCTGTTTGCTCTTGATATCCTGACAACTGAAGAAGATATGTTTGATCAGAGAATTCTAGGGTTTCAAGTAGCTTTAACTGATTCTTTTGTAGTTTATTTTGTGCTTTATAATCTCTTTCACCCTTTTCTTATGTTACTTTGATTACTCAGTTCTTCCATATTATTATACAAGAAAGTAGAAGGCCCTTTCTTATAATGTTTTTATTATCGTAGCTTGTCAATCTTTAAACATACTCTTATGTTTTTTCCAGAAATTGAGACAAGAGATCAAGATAGTCAAGAGACAGTAAAGCCTCCTCAGATACATAGCATGTTTTGCAAGGATTGATACAAAAGGAAGAGTATGTAACTAGCAAAGGTACTTATATTATGCAGAATTAGGATATAAGTGTTGGTCAAATGAGATTTTTACCCAAGGGATGACCATGTTTACGATAACAATGGGTGACTCAATTTAAAGAAATGATTTGAATATTAATTAACGTAATACATTCATCTGGTAAAAAAAAAATCATTTGAAGTTGAATGAGAAATTGAGTCATAGAATTTGAAGAAATTAAAAGAAAAAAAAAGGATTAAAATAAATAATAATACATGTTATTTTTTTATTTTTTTTGGTTATGAAGCAAAGCAAAAAAAAAAAAAAAAGTACTGCTGGGCTTTGAATCTGGGCCTCCAAGCTAGTGGGCTTTTGGGCCAGACTTTCATACCATCTGGACTGGCTTATGTTTTTGTCTTCTATACTAAACTAAACGTTGTGTCTTTTAATGTAACGTATCTTCAAATGAACCATCACAACTCTTTTGCCAAATCCACCTTTTCATCTTCTATAAATAGTTGGCCAACTCAAACATTTTAATTCATTCATTTTTCAAAGCATTAAAATTATAAGAGAGAGATAGAAAGAAGCAGCATTATTAAGTTCGTCGAAATTCTTAAGAATTCGTGTGTCAGTTTCTTTTGAATAGTTTTTGTCGTTGTATCCTGGAGGTTGAAGCCAACAAACGTAAGACACCGGTACGTGGCCTAAATACCTTAAAGACATCGGATCCAATCCGAGCCTCGACAAGTAAAGTTGTTTATTTATATATACTTTTATTTTATTTTTGCATTAGTTTCTATATTGTTTTACTGGTTTATACAAATAAAACACAACATTTAAGGTATTTATGTTTCACGTTGTATAAACCAGAAAACGTTTTCTTTTCGTTTTATAAACTTTACTTTTGCAATAATATCTGGGTCTGTGTATACATAACGGAATTGTTACATTCTATTTCCTTTCTCTTATTCTGATTTCTAGGCTTGTGTATAGATACTAGAAAATTACTCACTTACTAACGTCAGATTTCTGCTTCATATAGAATATGGAGAAAAATACTGGACAAAGTGAAAGGCAACCTGAGACGGGTAATAACTCAAGAACAGAAGTTCGTGTACTCGCACCAACACCCATTGGACCAGCCGATAGGCCAGAAAAGTTCAATGGTTCTGAGTTTAAGAGGTGGCAGCAAAAGATGTTGTTCTACCTGACCACTCTAAGCTTGGCAAAATTTCTAAAGGAAGATCCACCAGAAATGGGAACCAATCCAAATAGTGAGACATATAATGCAGTAGATGCTTGGCAACATGCTGATTTCCTATGTAAGAATTACATTCTAAACTATTTGGATAATTCCTTATATAATGTGTATAGCACCATGCCAACTGCCAAGCAATTATGGGAGTCTCTTGAGAAGAAATACAAGACTGAAGATGCCGGCACAAAGAAATTTGTGATCGGTAAGTTCCTTGATTTCAAAATGGTGGATTCAAGATCATTAATGTCTCAAGTACAACAGTACCAGTTGATCCTTCATGAGTTGAGTGCTGAAGGTATGAATCTGGTAAAGCCTTTCCAAGTTGGTTCTCTTGTGGAAAAGCTACCCCCGTTATATAAAGATTTCAAGAATTACCTCAAGCATAAACGCAAACAGATAAGTCTTGAAGATCTAATTGTAAGGTTAAGAATCGAGGAAGACACTCGAATGGCTGAAAAGGCAACTAACCCTCGATCATATGAAGCCAAGGCAAATGTTGTGGAACAAGCGAGGACCAACCAAAACAACAAGCGCAAGAGGCAAGGGCAGTCAAATAATGAAAACAATAAAAAGGTGAAATTCAACGGGGATTGTCACAACTGTGGAAAGCATGGACATCGTGCAAAAGACTATCGAAACAAAAAGGCACAAGGAAACCAAAAGAAAGTTAAGGGTGGTCAGTCATATGTGACTGAGATATCTCAGGGTATTGACGATTTGGATCTGGCGGCAACAGTCTCAGAAGTCAACCTCGTCAGCAACCCATGAACGTGGTTGATAGACACTGGAGCAACCCGACATGTGTGCTCAGACAAATCTGTGTTCCAAACCTACAAAAAAGCTACAAATGAAGAAATCCTATATATGGGAAATTCCGCCACCTCAAAGGTTCAAGGTACTGGAAAGATTGTACTAAAGATGACCTCCGGGAAAGAGTTGACCTTGAACAATGTCCTCCATGTTCCAGACATTAGCAAGAACTTAGTTTCTGGTTCCTTACTTAGCAAGGCTGGGTTTAAACTTGTATTTGTAGCTGATAAGTTTGTATTAACTAAGAACAGAATGTATGTAGGAATTTTTTTATATATATGCAAATTTAGCCCTCTTAATTGCACTATAAGTCCCTATATTATGCAAAAATTGCACTATAGGTGTCTATATTAATTTGTTCTTGAATCAATTGCACTATAACTCTATATATTATACAAAGTTTACATCGAAACAACAATAAATTAAAGCCTATAAAGATAATTTAAATTTCTCTTTCAATTGCACAATAGGTCCCTATATTATGCAAAATTTGCACTATAGGAGTGTGTATTATATGTTTTTTAATTAATTGCACTACAAGTCCATATATTATACAAAATTACATAGCAACAACAATAAATCAAAGTCTATAAAGATAACTTAAAGTTATCCGTCTTAATTGCACTATAAGTCCCTATATTATGCAAACATTGCAATATTTTAGAATTAATTGCACTATAAGTTCATATATTATACAAAATTATAGAAACAACAATAAATGAAAGCCTAAAATTAAATTTATCCTTCTCGATTGCATAATAGGTCCCTATATAATGCAAAAATTCCACCATAGGTCCCTATATTAATTTGTATTTAAATTAATTGCACTATAAGTCCATATATTATACAAAATTACATAAAAAACAATAAATCAAAGACTAAAAAGATAACTTAAAAAATAGCAACTAGACCCCTATGTTATTCCATAATGTTGCAAAATCAGTCCCTATGTATAACACAGATACATTTTCCATCCTTTGAAAACACAAGGGGTAAATTCATCTATAAACAAAACATAAGGACTAATCATGCAAATTTACATTTCTACAGAGTTCTGTAGACACTGCTCTAGCTGATTCATTATGTTACGGTTTACAAGACTCAAATGCTCGAATGTCATGTTTCTTAAACAAGGTTAGTCTTATTCTTAAAAACTATTGCAAACTAGTCCCTATAGATTAATATTAATGTGTTTATACCATAGGCTTTAGTTAACGTTGGTGGTGAATTAGCAAAACTAGTCCCTGGTAAAATTTCAACAGAAGTTGATGCTCGTTTAGCTTATGATACTCAAGGAATAATTAAAAAGGTAATATTTTATTATTCTTAAAACATTTTTTTTTTCATTTTTAGTCCTCAAAACTTGTAAAATTACACAAACAATCCATTTTTTTACTATTTTGGTGACAAAAATGAAGTTAGGTAAGTTTAGAAGTTCGAAAGTTCGAGGACTAAAAAGGGAAATTAATATAATTTATTTTTAATTTGAATTTATTGTTTAGGTGCATGAACTTGTGAAAATGTACAATGATATTGAAGTCTCAGCTGATCGTTTGCTATTCAAAATTCCTTCTACTTGGCAAGTAAGTTTATTGCACTATAGGTCCTTATATTATGCAAAAATTGCACTATACGTTCCTATATTAATTTTTTTTGATATATATAAATATTTTTTGAGTTACTCACGTTATAGGTTCATATATTGAATTTTGAGTCAATTGCAATATGAGTCCCTGTATAACTATTTCGAGTTAATTGCACATGAAGCCCCTATATTAAAAAAATTCAATATAATTGCACTTAAAGTCCATCTTCTATGAAATGTTGAGTCAATTGCAATATACGTCCCTGTATAACTATTTTGAGTTAATTGCACATGAAGCCCCTATATTAAAAATAATTCAAGTTAATTGCACTTGAAGTCCCTCCTATATGATATTTTGAGTCAATTGCAATATAAGTCCATGTATAATCGTTTTGAGTTAATTGCACGTGAAGCCCCTATACTAAAAAAATCAAGTTATTTACACTTGAAGTCCCTCTTATATGAAATTTTGAGTCAATTGCAAATTTGCAATATAAGTCCCTGTATAACTATTTTGAGTTAATTGCACCTGAAGCCCCTATATTAAAAAATTTAAATTAATTGCACTTGAAGTCCCTCCTATATGAAATTTTGAGTTAATAGCACTAAAAATAATTGAGTGTTTTTTTTTGTATAATTTTTAATTTTTTTTAGTTAATTGCACTTTAAGTCCCTATATTAATTCTTTTCGATTTAATTGCACTCTAGATTCATATATTTAATTTTTGTTGAGTTTATGATTTTTCATTCCGGAAACATGACTATTGAAGTTAATTTTCAAAACCCGAGGGTATGCAAGTGAATATTCTGAAAATTATGGGGTCAAAAGAGCATTTCTAAAAACTTATGGGTCTCTTTACCTATTTGTATAGGGAATAGAAGCATCTAGATTACTTGAAGCTGAAGGTATTCAAACACACTTAACTTTTGTCTACAGGTAAGGGTAATTTTGTCTTTCTGTATAAAAAAATAATTGAATTCATATTTGTGTAATAGTTCAAGGGTAATATTGTCTTTTTTTTTGTATAAAATAATGCAGTTTCTGTCAAGCTGCAGCTGCAGCTCAAGCGGGTGCTTCAGTTATTCAGATCTTCGTTGGTCGTCTAAGGGTAATTTTGTCTTTTTACATAATATGCCAAGGGTAATATAGTCTTTTTACATAACATAACATGACATTCCCTTTCTACTGTCAAGGGTAATTTTGTCTTTTTATCTGTCCTTTTAACTGTCAAGGATAATATAGTTTTTTTCGTCACATGCCCTATTAACTGTCAAGGGTAATTTCGTCTTTTTACATAACATAAGATAACATACTCTTTTAACTGTCAAGGGTAAAATAGTCTTTTTACCATTACAGGATTGGGGAAGAAACCACACTGGTGATATTTGAAGGAATGCAATAACGGTTATATCACATATAATACAGCAGAAAATAGAAATTGCAATCCTAAGCCAATCTAGTTGCAATTTAAGAATTTAAATAGAAACAAAGTATATCGATTACATACCTTAACGCTTTGTATGAGAATCGAATTGTTTAATACCAGCTTCAAAAGTTTGAAGCCTCCACGCTTTGCACACCGAGCTTGAGCCTTACTTCCAGAATCACAATTCTAGCTTGGAGACAAAAGACCTTTTGTTTCTTGTGGGTTTTTTTCATGGAAGAAAAACTGATGAGAAAAATTAAGTTCTGTATAATGACTATCATTATATTTATAAAACCCCAACAGAAGAAAATGAAAAGACAAGAATAGGAAAAGTCAGGAACGTATAATGAAATTGATTATCTTAATAATCTAGTCCATTACCACTTGTGAAGTGGATTTGGACTTTCTACATTATACAAAAACAATTGACTAGCCTAGCGGTTAGTGACACATTTCACACTACCAGAGGTCCGTGGTTCGATCCACTCTTGTCAATTTTTTTCCTTTTCCTTTTTGTCTTAGTTCGGTCTTATATTAGAATATTAAATTGTGCTAGCAAATTAATATACCAATATTCCAAGTATATATTTAATTAATATTTATTATCTAATAATAAAATTAATTAACGACATGAAGCAAGATCAATACACTCGTTAGTGTGCGACTACGTGGGTTCATCGTTAAACCGGTAGTATTTAACTTAATTAACTACTAATCGAGGTTGGCGTCTAACAACACTCCCCAACGACCGGATAACGTGAAGTAACTCTATACAAAGAACCCGGTAAAGGATCATACATGTACTCCCTCTATCTTTACAGCTCCGTATCATCCTGGGATATGGTACAACTGTCAAATCCCATTAGAAAATCAACTACGTTACACGTCGATTATCAACGATTGACGAATGACCTAAGAAACTCCTTTCTTCATTCATTCTATCACCTTGGCCAAGGATTCGATACAATCGTTATAATCTTATGACATCGTAGAGCTCAAACTCTTTACCTAGAGTTGATAGATTCCATCTTGACTCATCCCTAGGAGCATATATACTTAGCTACGTCCAATATCCTTTCGACTAGCATTATGACACACTAGTAGTCCAGTATCAAAACATAACAAGCACATACACAACTATAGTGATGATCTCAGGTCAAAGGATTACAAGTATAAAAATCCTTATAGAGATTAACCTACTTGACAGTTCAAGGTAATTAACCATTAGGAATCTCTAGTTTTAGTCGATTCGATAATCACATCTCTATGTGCATTATCTATGTACCTAACTCGGTAAACGAGAACTACCGATATTTATCCGATAAATACTCGTTAGCTACATATTAATCTAACTGGATCATCGAGGTCCTAGTTCGATGATCCTACGATTAAGAACAAGTTTAGATTAAGTCCTATGAGCTAGATTCTCATTATCATAACACCTTACGATATCTAATTCGTACTTAATCAAGGATCTGCCTTTATGTTACATAAATGAATACCATAATCATAAGAGCTTGCCATAGATTCAAGGAAACAATTTCTTTAATCAATACTGTAGTGATAACTATTATCGTGTACAGTAAACACTTGTGTTCAATTCATTACAAGACGATCGGGGCTAGGGCATAATTCCAACAATATTGAAATAGAAGCCGCTTTAAAAAGAGGAGAGGACCCTGGTTTAGCTTTGGTTAGTTTTATTATTATCATTTTCTTTACACTTTAGTCCTTTTATTTTCCACATATAACATTTTTAGTCCTTAATTTTCAGGTAACAAAAGCATATAATTACATACACAAAAACGGTTACAAAACAAAATTAATGGCTGCAGCTATTCGTAACAAACAAGATATATTCAATCTTCTCGGGTAAAACAAAAAATTAATTATTATTCATTAATTTAATAAATCTATTAAAAGGGTATATTCGTCTTTTTACAGGGTTGATTATATAATCACTCCGTTAAAAATATTGGAATCTCTTAAACAATCTGTAACCCTACCTGATGAGAAATACTCTTTAATGAGAAGATTATCTCCACAATTTGCTGAGACTTATAAATTCAGTGAAGATGAGGTGAGTTTTTAAATTTGTCTTTTTTCAATTTAATTAAAATTAAATTCATATTTTATTTTTGGTAGCTTGTTAAGTGGGACCAGTATAAATTAGCTTCAGCTATGGGACCTTCAAGTGTGGAATTACTTGGCAATGGAATTGAAAGCTATGTTAATCAATCTAAACGTGTCGAAGAGTTTTTTGATAAAATTTGGCCTCCACCTAATGTTTAATTTTAATTATTATTTATTATTTAGAATAATGAAACATGAACATTTTAAAGTAAGTTTAGAATATTATATTAGTTTCAAGTAAGTTTTTATTTGATGTGAGTTTTGGATAAATATAATATTTATTTTAAGTAATAATGATGTGTCATGCTAAAGTGTAATTTAATAAACTTTGAAACAATTTATTAGTGGAAAAGAATCAAACGGTGAAAAAAAATATATTTTTAAACCTTCATTGATATCAAGATTGTATAAAAATACTTCAATTTTATAAAGTGATTCATTGAAAAATAAAATATATTTTCATTCTCAAATGAACAAAATTTTCTTTGACACTCTTATTACATTTTGTAATGTGAACTTTAAAGATTTGTTCATGGCTTTTAAATGAAATTGTATTATGTTGAAAGTGTTGTGATGGAGTTGGTCTTAGGTTAAGAGTTCATTTTATTGAAGATGCCGTTGAGTTGATAGTGTTGAGAGACATGTAGTGTTGAAGTTTAATGATAAAGCATTGGTTATTGGTATGATATGTTGGTGTTCTTGGTGGTGGTGAAGTAAGGATGACAAATATAGTTTTTAGTTGTGTTAAAGATATATTTTATTTCAAATATTTAAATTATCTTTAAAATTTATTAATTTTTAAAAAAAAATTAGTGAAATGAATGATGTGTAACATATGAAAAAAAAGAGGATGTTTTGAAATAATTGAAATTATCCCAAGTAAGGGATTAAAAGGCGCTAGGGTTTTTGAACGATAGATTTGTTCAAGTAGTGACAGGTGCATTCTCCGTCTTCTTCATCTATAGAAGCTGGCTCAGATCTTTTGTGGTTAAGGAAAAATAAGAAATTGTTAAGAGGAAATAATAAGCCAGTTTCTTGGTGACGATGAGCATATTAAATGATGTCATCATGCTGATGTCATTGTGCAAATTCATTTTTTTTAAATTTAAAAATACGATGCAATTGGAATAAAGTTACTAAGATTTTATTTTAAAAGAGTGCAATTATTTTTCATGTTAAGTTTAATTTTTGTAATGGTATGATTAAAAAATGCTCAATGAAATAATGTTTAATAAAATAACGCTAAGAGATATTAAAAAACAGACTCATCGATTTTTCAAATATACTTAAAAACTTGTTCAAGACGACTAAGAGAGTTGCTTGATTTGATTTAGAGAGACTTTAATACTTGTAAGTCACTCGTTTATTGTTTTATCTAAGTTTTGTTTTAATTTCACAATTTGACCATATACAAACTTTTTTGGGTCTCTAACAAGAATAGAAAATTTCTATCCTCCTTATGTGTAATAAAACCATATTTTAAGTAGGGATGGCAATGGTTCAAATATTAACTGTAACTGATGGATATCTGATCCGATAAAAAATCCGTTAGTGGAACCGATGGTGCATCCATGAGGGTTTGGTTCTCACAAAAGGTAACCGGTGGATTATCCATTAGGATTTGGTCTTTTACAATAATCCGACGGATAATCCGAAATCCGAATAAAAATATAAAAAAAAATATTAAAAAATATATATACTATATATATAAAGATATTCTATATATGCAAATTTCATACATAATATCGATCAAATATAATTATTCCTTACGTAATTATAATCTATTTTATTACTATATTGCCTAATATCATTTTTATTGTCTTCCAATAATTTTGTAGCTAATTTTAGAATTTTAAAAATATTTAATAATTTATTTTATTTAAATCATTTTAAACGATTGTGGATACGGATTAACCGCGGATAAACCGCATCCGTCGCGGATGCGGATTTGGTAAATAATTCTAAAATCCGATGGTTAATGGATGCGGATTTGGTTATCGTTTTTCTTAATGGATGTGGATGTGGTTATTCAATTTTTCGAGGATATCTGATCCGTTGCCATTCCTAATTTTAAGCCATCTTTGATCTAAAAAAGTTTGTATTCTTTTTATTCAATACATCTATTTCTTTTAACTGAAAAGATGCTCTTTAAGAGCATAGAAAATATAATAAATAAATTTATTTTCCTTTATTACAGAAAATCAACTTATCTGTCGAGATATCTTCTCAATCTTAAGAAAAGAGACTAGGATGGGAGGGGGGACGAACCATCCAATTTTTAAACACTAATTCACACATCAGTTGTTTGGAGGTCAATCAATCGAGATGTTATGCCTTTTCGAGATGTGAGATAAACAATATTACATCAGTTTTCTGATAAATTTTTTGAGTTTACTATCTGAATTTAAGGTCTTGTCGCAAAACGATCTTATCTTTGTCAATCATTATCCAAAATGATCCCCACGCCTGAGTAGGACATACTAGAGTAAGACATAGTAAAGATAGTAAAGAGAACATCATTCACTTTTGTTTCGATGACAAACAAAAACAATGGTTGATCCCTTGTTTGATGTACTATAAGCCACCTCACATGTGATTTAAGCATATTTTTAAGTAGACGATTCAGTTTTTAGACTGAGAGTTTAAATAACAAGATGATTATTACAAATAACGAGACGTAAACATATAAGGAGAATCATAGGGGTATTACTAAACCGCACTAGCCCGATGACATGCACAGATAGTGTTCAAAGGTGTTTTAAATCGTTGTTACAAATTTTACGTGTCCTTAGCATATTTTCTCATATATATGTTTGTCTTTGTGCTAAGAGCATTATCACATATCCCTTAGACAAAATTCGTAATTTTGGATGAACCTTAAATTTGAAATAACTTTCCATTCTTTCATATACTGTATTTTTAAACTTTTTTTCATTTCTCGTTTTCTCTTAAAATAGTGATATTATATTTATCATCAAATTACCATTCTTATAACTGAGTTTAATAAACAATATCATAACGATCATCTAAGGGAACTACACTATTGTATATCAACTTCAGTGGAAAGTGTTGATAGATCTTAAATATGAATATTTTTAAAAAAGTGAACTTTTACTTTTGGACTAAAAACTTTACTATATATATATGTAATAAGGGGCAATTAATTATAAAGGCGCAAGTAACACACAACATTCATCAATAAGGTCTGCGGTTAACTAATAGGTAATTGTATAGTTACTCACCCAACTAGTATGGGAAACAACGTAAATAAAAGCTTCTGCGATCTCCACTAGCACATATACGTGTCTAATCAACCGTGTATACCACGCACAGTATTCATCATTTCAAACCCATTATCTTTCCCTCTCCCCTAATAGCAACAGATGTTTTTCTTTCACCCCATCAATACTGTAGACTCTTCATTTCCCCCTCACCGTCAAAGTGAATCGGCGACACCAAGGGCTCAAGAAACATCATCCATTAACACAGAAAACACAACCGGATTTTCAAGTTTAACACACGTGCAACACTTAACTACCAAGGACGCTTGCGTGAAAAATCTTCCATAGCATCGGTTATGCGTTAGAGGGATACTGTACATATCGAAGCCCTAATAACGGTTTACGTGTACAAAAGGTTAGTCTGTATAATTATTAGCCTTAATATCTTATTCGTATGGCCAAAAATGTTTGTTGTAAAGTTCTATCCTTGTTGTGAACCCGATTGGTACCAATAAAACAGAAGTAATAGGGAGATTTTTTCGACTAAACTGTTTTCCCAAAACTTTTAATGAATTCATATGTATGATACTCTTTCTTTCTGAACACATGTTCTGTTAATCATTTAGGGGTATAATAGTTTACTCTATTTAACGAAAGGGGTGTATGTGTGTATATGTTAAACTGCTTTGATGATATTGTTTTTAAGATTATCTGATTTGGGGTTCATATGTTAGTAAATATAAGAGGTTAGTGTTGGAAGTGGAATGTGTATATACCCATTTAATTTAATGTTACGTATATATGATATCCTTTCTTTGATGTTAAGGTATAATATTCAATTGTTAGTAATTGATTTCGTTTTATCCAGCATCATGACAGAAGACAGGTGCTCGTTGGCGGCAGCACCGTTTTATCCTCTTTTATGTGGGATGAGAGAATACAAAGGTTCCAAGAGGTGATGAACGTGTGCCGAAGTTTGTACGAGCTGATCTAGGACCTGGTAAATGGTTCAAGAGGACCTTCCCTAATGTAAGGACAACAGGGACACTATCACAGTCAGATGTCAGATGTAAAGTCAGTGATCAAGAGTATTCTAAAGAAGAAGAATGGTGATAGAGACACCCTAGCAATATGTGTAAATATGCTAGCTATGTCTACAATCTTCTATCCGTCCGGATCGGGGCAAATTACTCAATGGCATATAAAAATATCGGAGAATTTAAGTGAGCTAACTACATATGACTGGCCATCACACATCGCTGCTCATGTTATGTAGAAAAACTGGTGTTGCAAGTGGTTCAGTGGATGTGAGAGCTAGTAATGTGGATGACTGAATTGTTAGTTCAACAGCAGAGGGGTGATGGGGGTACATTGGATGAATTAACCAACGTAAAAACGGAGTTAGAATCATTAAAAAAGGACAATGCTGTACTAATGCTTGAGCTAGATAAATACAAACTGGAGAACCATGGTTTACGTGAAGAGCTCAGACAATTGAGAGGACGGGCCCAGGAGAAGGGAAAATCATGTGCTAGCGGGAGCGAGCATCAAGAATGTTAAATGTTGGATTGGTTGCAGATAAAACACCAAGTATAATTACTAACCAAGGGGAGCATGAACATCTGGAATCAAGTTCCTTTATTTACAATCAATCAATCAAGTTCCTTTATTTACATACACGTACACAAATACAAAAGCATATTTATCAGCAAATACATACATATTTATCAATCTTGTTTAGGCCAGGCGGCTTTAAGATACTTATCTAAAACTGACATAGTCCGAGCATCGGGCTCTATATTTCCACCCTTTACAATCATATCGTTCACTAAATTTAACGCTTTATCCACTTGACCTTGCCTACAATACCCCGATAAAAGGGCAGTATAGGTAATTGTATCCGGTACCAAACCTATATCCCTCATTTCATCAAATAAACGAATCGCCTCATCAAGATTATCCGATTTACAATGACTATCGATTAAAGCCGTGTACCAAATCACATCAGGGCCCAATTCCATCTCTTTTATTTCATTCCAAAAACTCGAAACAACCGATTTTGCCCTTTCCACTTTTGATTGACCATCAAACAATACAGTGTACGTGATAATATCAGGAATCACCCCCCTATCTTTCATTGTTTCGAAAAGCGAAAACGCTTCGTTCAAGAGACGCAATTTACAATAACCGTTTATCATTATCGTGTACAATATTACCCCCGGAGATAACCCTCGCGCCACCATAATATCGAAAGCCCGACGGGCTTCCTCTATACGACCCGCGTTACACAACGCAGCAATAAGTTCCCAGTACATCTTCTTACACGGACCATCCTCATCCTCGTAGCCCAAAAAAACCTCAAAAATATTGAGCGCTTTATCGTACTCACCTTCCACACAAAGGATACTCAAAAGTTTCAAACAAGGTTTCCGTTTCATAAAGATTCTTTGTTTCTTACACTCAAGGAAAATCTCATACGCTCTTCTCGAATCGTTTAATCCACAATAACCATTTATCATCGCACCATAATGTTCAGGCGTCTTTTCTTGTATTGATTCAAAAAAAGTCTCTGCTTTTTCTACTTTCCCTCCAATACATAACCCTTCGATGATTATATTATGTGTAACACTAGTTGGAATTAAACCATCCCTTTTCATTATATTTAAAACCTCAAACACATTCTCAGAAGACCCGTTTCTCGAAAACCCACCCACTAGAACATTATATGTGATCATATCAGGTTCTATACCTTGGTTCTTCATCTCCATTAAAAGCTTTACAGCTTCAGAAAGTCTTCCATGGAGGCAAAATCCGTTCATTAAAGTAGTGTAATTAATTACATTAGGAACTAATCGTTTATCTTTCATCTCATTAACTAAATTAACCGCTTCTTCTAACTTCCCTAACTTGCATAAAGCATCAATAGCTATGTTATAAGATATCTCATCTTGAAACATACCTAATTCTTTAAAATGCATGAACTGTTCCACTGTTTCAGAAGCTAATCCCATTTGCGATAAGCATTGAAGAACCGGACTTAAAATCACGCAATTTATTTTAATATCTCGTAAAGTCATGTTTTCGAGAAAAGCTAAAGCTTTTAACACATTTCCGTTTTCACAATAGCCTCGAATTATGGCTGAGTAACAAAACGCATCGGGTACAAATCCGTCTTCTTCCATATCGAACCAAACCTTTTCCGCTTCATTCAACTGTTTTTCCTTAACAAATCCACGAATTAAACAAGTATAAGCGTATAAATCTAATGGTTTATTGTCTCTTTTCCATTCTTGTAGCGTTATATAAGCAATATTTGACATCCCGTTTAAACAAAGCCCTTGGATAAAATTGGTATACGCAGATACATTAGGTGTCACACCTATTTTCTTCATCTCATGGAAAACACTCTCAGCTTCTAAAAAACTACCCTTTTTGCAATACGCTTTGATAATAATAGCGTAAGTATAAACATTTGGATCCAATCCAAGCATTTTTAACTGCTTATAAAGCGACACAGCTGTTTCCACTTTCCCGGACTCAACTAATTTATTCATCAAATAATTACATGACAATAAACTTGGGACATAATCACCCCGATTAGTTGAGAATAAAGTATCAATAGCTTCATCAAACATACCCAAACTACTATAATCCTTAATCAAAGCGTCTAAAGCTCGAGAAAATGAATTTGGCCCCTCTATATTCAATCCCTCAACCATATTCTCAATTAAATGAGATATCCCAAACCCCAAATCCTCCTCTTTTGAGTTTATCACCTCCATTAACACAGAATCTAGCTTTCTATCCATACCCCAAAAACATAGTATTCTAATAATAGCCACATAAGTCTCAACATTATGTTTAAACCCGTTTTCCGCTACTTGCTCGAAAAAAGATAAAGCAACAGTGGGTTGTTTCTTCAAATTACTGAGAATTTCAATCACTTCGTGTGAATTCAGCTTATCGACGCTACGAGTACGGAAATTAATATCATTTTTTACAGTAAAAATTGGGTTCTGGGTATTGCTTACTTCTTCATCTGAATAGTATGAGCTGAAACAGGGAAGTTCTGAAACTGCATAAAATCGCGAAAATTGATTGTTTTGGAAGAGTCTTCTTCGAGAAACTGACCTGATTCTTGATACCCACATTGATATTTACACATTACTACTGAACTACAAATCTAAGCTTTAAAGCCTTTGCCGAAATGTGAAATAGAGATTAATGATAACTGTTAATTATATTTTATTTTGGTTTTTTTCGAAAGAAGCCTGTTGAATGTCTATGCTGAGCCTTTTCTGTAAGGGTTTTTCAAGTGTGAATATTTTAATGTCTTAAACCCTGCAAATGATAATTCACCAATGGTTTTTTTTTTTTTTTAGGAAATAACATATTCCCGGCCCAACTTTGTCTCAACATTATAGTATAAGGCCTATTTACGATTCAAATGCTTTAAAGGCCTACTTCTTCTTTTAACAGTCTTATTCTCAACTAAGTAGAACATACGCTACAGTGCATAAATCTGCACCGCCTTAAATGCTCCCATCATTGTTTTTTTAATTATTTATTCATACGCAGCATATCCCATTCACACGTTATGTCTTACACGAGTATCAGACCTTTTCACTTTATAGTAACAACAAAACATTTTTTATATTATTTCTCATCAATTCAAATTTGAAACTCAAATCCGCTCTCATCAGAGAACAATATACTGTTCATCATATGAATCTTAAAGGTGATCATCTTGTTCATCCTGATATTTGGTCTTGATTTCGGAAAAGATAGATACATATAATTATTTTTTAGGTGGTCTTTATCTGATATTTGCTTTGTAGTTCTACCAAAAGGTATGTTATTTTCATCTATTATTTGTTACTGAATTCTTTCATAGATTCTGTAATATATGAGTGTGATTAGTTGCGTGCTTTTTGATATAGAACAGTCATGAGTTTGTATAACCTCATTCTGTCACAATGGGTATATCCCCGATCAAAGATTGTGATTAGGTTGTCAATGGGTATATTCCCGATCACGTATATAAGATGTGTAACATCATGTATATAAGATGGGTTGGGTTGTCTTTTATATATTTACTGGGTGATGTCATTGTGCAAATTCATTTTTTTGTAATATTTTTTTATTTATGATGTAATTGGAAATAAGTTACTAAGATTTTTTTTAAAAGAGTGCAATTATTTTTCATGTAAAATTTAATTTTTGTAATGGTAGATTAAAAAATGCTCAATGAAATAATGTTCAATAAAATAACGCTAAGAGATATTAAAAAAAGACTCATCGATTTTTCAATTATGTTTACAAACTTGTTCAAGACGACTAAGAGAGTTGCTTGGTTTGTTATAGAGAGACTTTAATACTTGTAAGTCACTCGTTCATTAAGTTATTTGAGAGTATTTCACTATTTGACCATATACAAACTTTTTTGGGTCTCTAACAAGAGTAAAAAATTTCTATCCTCCTTAATAAAACCAGTTTTTAAGCCCTCTTTGATTTAAAAATATTTGTATCTATTTTATTCAGTATACCTATTTCTTTTAACTGAAAAAATGCTCTTTAAATGAAAATATAGAAAAATATGATAATAAATTTATTTACCTTTATTACAGAAAATCAACTTATCTGTGGGACGAACCATCCAATTTTTAAACACTAATTCACACATTAGTTGTTTGGAGGTCAATCAATCGAAATGTTATTGATTTTTTAAACAATTTTAGGGTTTGTTTGGATTGGAAGATTAGAAGGGATGGGATTATATTAAAAAATTATATCATTTTTCTTATTTGGATTAGAAATAATTAGAAGGTAAAGTTTATTAAAGGATTATTTTAATTGTATATTTAATCTCTCTAATTTGGTGTTATTAGAAATAAAAAATTCTTTTATTAGTTATAATATCTAAATTATCTTTATTTTTTATATATAAGATATATTATTAAGGGTATAAAAGTCATTTAGATATACAAAAAAAAATTTCATTATTTTTTTAATTCAAACACCAAATATATGTAATCTTTTAATAAAAATTTTCCTTCTATTTTTATCTAATCCAAATAAGGTTTAATACTCTTTTTTCTAATCCTTTACTAAGTTTTCCTTTTCTATTATTTACTATATTATCCCTCATTAATCCAAACATACTTTTAGGGACTTGTTTAAGATGACTAAGAGACTTGCTTTAGCAGGTTCAGAGAGTTGCTTGATTTGATTCAAAAAGTTGCTTGACCTGTCTAAAATACTTTTAGGTTACTCGTTTATTGTCTTATGTGAGTTTTGTATTATTTGACAATATTTTACTATTTGATTACATGAAAATTTGGTTAGTTCTCTAACAAGAACAAATGTTTCCTTTCCTTTTTATGTGTAGTGAAATTAGTCAACAAAATTCCTTAGATCAAAATTTATCCCTCTCAATTGCATAGTAGGTCCATACATTAATTTGTTTTTAGATTAATTGCACTATAAGTTCATTATTATACAAATTTTACATAGCAACAACAAAAATCAAATCCTAAAAAAGATAACTTAAACTCATCTTGCTAAATTGTATAATAGGTTCCTATGTAAATTTACATATAGTGCAAAAATTGCACTATATGTGTCTATATAAACTTATTCTTGAATCAATTGCACTTTAAGTCCATATATTATACAAAATTACATAAAAACAACAATAAATTAAGCCTATAGAGATATATTAAATTTATCTCTTTCAATTGCACAATAGGTTCCTATATTGTGCAAAAATTGCACTTTAAGTATTTATACTAATTTATTTTTTGAATCAGATGCACTATAAGTCTATATATTATACAAAATTACATACAAACAACAATAAATCAAAGCTTAAAAAGATATCTCAAAGTTATCTCTCTCAGTTGCACAATAGGTCCCTATATTATGCAAAACTTGCATTATAGGTGTTGGAATCATTAAATGAATGATGATTAAATTTATTTATTATTTCATGCTCTTGGGACTTCGGAGAAGTGGGAAAAAAAGTTTTTTGAGCCCCACTTAAAATCTGAGAAGAAATTGTTGAAATTACTAAAATTGATGAATTTTATTTTATTTACTTTTTCTTTCTCTTGAGAAAAGTGGAAAAAAAATTATGTGTTAAAAAGTCTCACCTAGAAAAATAGAGAAGAAAAATAAAAGAAAATCCGACAAAGATTGATGGCTCTCAATTCGGCAGTTAAAGGAGTTAAAGACTTGGTAAAAAACGGCTAGCTTTAATGAGCATTGAAGAGGCATTTATGTGACAGATTTTTGTCTTGTCATTTTCTCTATAAATAGTGACTTTGTCACTTGCATTATTAGAGAAGAGGAAAAAATAATTCTAGAGAGATGAGAAAATTATTTTAGAAAGAATAGAAAAAAACTATTTTAGAGAGAATAGAAAAAACTATTCTAGAGAGAATAAAGAATAGAATATAAAGAAGTAAGAATTTAGAAAATTAGAAACTCCTTTCTCCATGATTAGTCAAATCATTTTGACATAGAGATTAGAGTGATACAATTGTTAGAGATATCGGTTCTCCCGAAATACCTTCTTTGACGCCGCTACACTTTTTTTATGTGTTATGTATTTATTCCTTTTTTTCTAAATTTTCATGTAAGTTCTGATTGTCTATTTTTCCATGTAATAGTTGTAGTATTACATACTTTAGATACATTTATATTCTTGTTATTCCACTTTCTTGTAATAGTGGCTGTATTATTATTTTTGGAATATATTTATATGAAATCCATTATTCTAGTGATATTGTTAGATTTTTCCAACAATTAAAAAAATATTTTGAATATCACTGGTAGTAAACTGGTTTTTCTATATCGGCGGTTGCTTCATCCTTGAACGCAAAAGCCATTTCCGACGTGACTAAGTTGGAGTTTTTCAATGGTTCCAACTACAAACGTTGGGCACAAAAACCACTGATATGTCTTGAACAAATTGAACCGGGCCTTGCCGTTCTCGAGGTACTCTCTGCCATGGAGGCCAATGAGGATATACCAAAGATCTAAATGCTAGGTCTCTGGCTCTCTAACCTGTCCTTTTCCGAGGACTGTTACAGTGGATGAGTCTCCCAGGTACACGCATTCACCATGGGTTGCTTTCTCTAACTTTTTGAACAGGGCTTTGTTTGCACAGAAGTGTCGAGAAACCCCAGTGTCAAGGATCCACTCGCTTTTGTTTTCCACCAAGTAAACCTCAACCATTACCGTGACGATTATCTTTTCGGTTTCAGTTAGGTTTGCAACATGTTTTGGATCAGGAACAACTCTAAGAGTACATTCAAAAGCTCTATTTCCTTCTTTACCACAAAAATAACAAGCACCGTTAGGTTTCTGAATCTTACCAAAAGTTTTAAACCTTTCGTTTTGTTTGTTGGAGTTGTTGCAGTTCTTATTCCCACCAGATTTGGAATTGTTAGCGCCTTGCTATTTTCCTTTACCTTCGATCCTGTCCTTGTTACCATGCCCAGAACTATCGACAAGGTTAGCCGTCGAGGAATGAGGAGGGAAAGAAAGAGACTTATCCTTGAGTCGATTGGCTTTTCGACTTGCATGTGACTAATGAGTTCTTGGAGGGTCATTTCCTTCTTTTTGTGTTTGAGGTGGTTACGGTATTCACTCCATGATGGAGGAAATTTCTCAAGCAAGATGTTGGCTTGGAAAACTTCGCACATCTTTATGCATTTGGCGATTACCTCCGCGCATAGGTTTTCAAACACATGAAGTTGTTCAGTCATAGGTTTCTGATCAGTAAGGGTAAAGTTATACCAGTCACCGGTGACGTATTTCTTTTTACCGAAATCATCAACCCCATACTTCTTCTCAAGAGTTTACCATATGATTTTTGCCAATTTTTCTTTGGCAAGAAGATCAAAAATAGGATTTGATACGTTGTTCAACATCCAGCCCCGAGCCATGGTATTAGCTCTTTTGAACTTGGCTTCGAGAGCGAGATGTCTAGCACGTTCTTGTTCAGTAGGAGCTCCATTGTCCACCATAAGTGGAGGAGCCTCGACTATAGCAAAGTCGAGATCATACTATTCAAGACAGATCATAATCTTTTATGCCCAACGCTTGTAGCTAGAACCATTAAGGGGCTCCAACTTATTCACGCCAGGAAAGGCCTTTGCGTTCAATGATGAAGCAACAACCGAGATAGGAAAATCCATTTCAGAAAACAAATGGTGATTAAAAACGAATATCTTTTTAAATTGTGAGCAAAAATATAAGTCACCGGTTTTCAGTCTAGAAGAAATGGAATTCCAAGAAAAAATAATACTTCAATTAAAGTAGACTAACTATTATAGTAATGGAAGTACGGTTACGATATAAACACATGCACGGAAAATCAGAAAAGAACTACAACGATTACACAGTAATATGGTGTTACAAATATATTCCGGCGTACCGGTTATCTCTAACTGAAATTCTAACGACTATAGTTTCCAAAAAGAAGAGAGGTAGAATTTTAGTTCTTTTCTGGTGTGTTTGGTAAGCCAAACAGGGAGGGGAAGAGTTGTATTTATAGAGGAGTAGGTGAGGAGAGGCTTTGCAGAAACGTCCCAATTAATTACCTTGATTGTCTCCATAATTGGTCTTTGACTATTTGACGGTTTTGGTTGAAACACCACATTTACGTCTAGTGTGCGGTATTGATCTGGAAGGGCTTGCCTAACTAGATAGTCATTAGGGTTTAATTTAATCACCAATCATCATTAGAAGTCCAGTCTCATCTAAGAACCTAGTGGTGTAGGAGCACCTTAGTTAACTCGCCTCGTGATTGTGAGGTAGCCACTCTATTCCACCCGAAAGGGGGTAGGGAGGAATTTAGATTCTTGACTACTTATCTAAGAGCTTTTATCACCCTTATTAACTAGTAGAAGAAATAGAAGGATTAGCGCATACTAGCAAAACCTGAGCCATATCTCTCTCATCTTATTCTCGCATATTTATTTTATTGACTTCTATTTAATTTATTTATTAATCTGATCTCCTCAATCATATTTATTTACTTTTCCTGTCTTTTATCTATTATCTGTTACTCGAAATTATTTGCCCATAAGTATAACACACTAAGTCCCTAAGAACGGATCTTTATTTATCATTAAAACTAATGTACGACCTGTGATACTTGCAGTGAGTACCGTGTTTAGTCTAGGGTGTTAGTGCATCATTATCCGTATATATTTATCTTATTTTTATCACACCTTATGGGACACCAAGTTTTTGGCGCCGTAGCCGGGTAAGTCTTGGTGCGTAATTGGCAAACGCTTGTCTTCTGTTGCGTAATTGGTGGACGTTTGTCTTCTGGCTGAAAGGACTTGACTTGCCACCGACTATTATAAGAACTAACCTTCTTCCACTAGATCCTCTTCCGAAAACTAGTTTCATTTTTCATTTTTTGACTCCCCAAACTCCCAAACTCCCCACGAGCACACGTCGTCGCCGGGTCGGGCGGGCGCTGGTGGTGGTGGTGCGCGCATGTGGGGCTTTTCTTTTTACCTTTAAGCTTTCATAGTCTTTTGTTCTTTTGAAAGTAATAGATGAGTAAACTAATTTAAGCTAATATATTTTCCATCTCTGCTCATATGTGGGACATTTTCTTCACAAAAAAATGTCTTTTCCACTTCTCCCATAAGAACATGAAAAGGAATTATATTAATACCTTTTTAAATAGTTTTAAAAACACTTAATTAAAAATAGATTCTAACAAATTATATGCATTAATTATTGATTAAATTGTAAGGTGTTATATGTGAAAACAGTGATGATCTAGAGTGGTGGAAATTCAGTACTCATACTTGGAGTGCCTTACTCCCGATACATGTGTGTATCGGGATATACTCAATCAAGTTAATTATTTTGATTAATTTTCAATTTATAACCAACTATGGGCAGGTATTTGCAGCAGATGATGAGCAAGGAAGCAGATGGGTGTTATATTTTTAACACCTATTTTTACGAAACGCTGAAAAAAAGCTACAGTATTGATGTCTCCCTAAATGTTATAATTTTATACCTTTGGGAGACATAATTTTTGGTGTTTATTTGACTATTTAGATAGACTTTTGGTGCTAATATGCAATAATCCAGAATTTCCATTTTATTTCTAGTAATTTTGATTTATTAAACTTTTGCGCGTAATCTTGTGTATTTTAGTGAAAAGTTTGTAGGTTTTAATTATTAGCTAGGAATGGAATCCGAGAAGAGAGTCAAAGATCGTGATATGGAGTCAAGACTTGAAGATAAATCCCGAAAGAATTGTTATTAGAGCTTCAAATCTGTTTTCCAGGCCAAAGATTGCTGATTTCAAGGCGTTTAAGAGATGATTTAGCCGTTTACCTTTGAAGATAAAACATTCCTTATCGAGTTACGGAACTTTAGCAACTGGAATCAAGTCAATCAGAGTCATAACGAAGCGGGAAAAGCCGTTTTAGTGAAGGTGTATAAGGAGTTACGGGATTTTGGGCTTAGAAATTGGGCTTGGACATTTAATTATTGATTTATTCTTAAGTCCAAGCCCTAATCCGTTTTTAACATTATAAAAGGGCTTTAGACTTCTATTTTCACATATTTTTTTCATAATACAACATACGCTTAAGAGTCAGACACCAGAGAAGAAGCTAGAGGCAGGAAGAGAAGAAGCAAGAGCTGGAGACGGTCTATATCTCCAATTCTCACCCAATTCAATTCCGTAATTAGGTTCTTCTATTTTATTCTGTAAAACATGATGAACTTAGTTATTTCTTTAGTTTTTGTCTTTTCAATTATTATGAGCTAAACTTAATTAGTGCTTGAGAACGCATAATGGGTTAATCCCAATTTGATTTTGTTTCATATGTTTGGATTTGGGATAATTATTATTTAAATCAAATTGGGTAAATTGTATTTTTCTTTAATTTGCACTTTATTTGCTATTTTTGACCTGATCAATCAATGATAGGACTTAGTATCTATGCTATTCCAATTAGTGGCGATTGGATCACCTTGACGGGGGGTTTAGGTACCGAACTAGTTAACGAATGTAGGTTAGAAATTAATTGACTCTGACGAGCTTAATTAAACCTATGGCCTATTGGGTAGTTTAAACTTAAACATTTGAGAGTGGACTATAATCACCCTGACGGGGTTTGTAGCACTTGAGAGTTGCTCCTTAGTCCACCCTGACGGGGGTAGGGAGAATATAGAATCCCGACCAATACAGATTTACCAATTTGCCCCTTAAACAATGTATGAAATGAATGATAGTTAGGAAAACCCTTGCGTTTCTCAAGTACTGCCTGCTCATACTTGCGTCTTACTCTCATTTACTTGCGTTTTAGTTATTTATTTACATTTTCGCATTAGTCTTTCATACTTAGGATTAATACAGACCAACCAATCAATCAGTATATCTTTTACTTGCTTTCATAAGTGCAACCAATCATTACTTGATAAGCATTGTAGTTAACCAACCGTCCCTGAGAACGAATCTGTTATCACTATTATTGCTTGGGACAACCGTACACTTGCGGTTGTGGTTCAATTACTTTTTGCATTTATTATAGAACACACAAAGGACCACCAAGTTTTTGGCGCCGCTGCTGGGGACGGTAGCGTGTGACCACGGTGTTTATCCTTTAGTGATAGTTGCATTTATTTTTATTTCAGTTTTACGCTTTTTGTTTGTTCATCTTTTTCAGGTTTTTAGGTTTGGTGTATGCGAAGAAGACTATTTAAGGATCTAGAGCCAACACCTCCGATCCTTAATAATCCAGAATCATTAATCAGACTTGCTAACAAGAGAAGGAAAGAACAAGAAGCCTTAGAAGTAGAAGAATTAATTAACAGAATGGAGAACATTAATATTCAGAATCAACAAAACAATAACGGACAAGTTCAGATAGTGATGAATCAAGATCCATGGTTTGTTAATGGTCCACCAGAAGCTCCATTTCGTGCTCCTGCTCTAGGAGTAGGTGCTCCAGATATCAATGTTCCAAGGTTTCGTCCAGATTCGGGTATGTTAGCTCAATTCCAAAACTTTGGAAATTTTCGTGGTAGAGTTGGAGAAGATTCCATCCGAGCAGTACAGAAATTCAAATAGATATGTGATTCTTACATCACACAAGGAGTTTCAAGAGAACAGATGTATTACGATGCGTTTTGATTTTTTATCATAGATGGAGCGAGTGAATGGCATGATACACAAGATCCTATGAAGATAACAAACTGGGACCAACTAGAAACTGCCTTCTTTGACAGGTATTACCCAAGTAACATGAGGTTAGATGATCAACTTGAATTAACACATTTCCGTCAAGAATATGATGAAACTTTGGGTAAAAGCTGGACAAGATTTCAGATGTGTTTACGTAGAGTTCCCGATCATGGCTTTTCAGAACAACAACAGCTAAAAATCTTTTACAGAGGCCTTGATGGGACTTCAAGAGAAAAAATGGATTTGCTATGTGGTGCGGGGTTTCTTCAAGTTCAACCCGTTCATGCAAAAATCATCTTGGAAAGAACAGTAAAGAATGAAGTTGGGTGGAATACCGTAAGAACACCAGTTAGAGGAGGAGTTAATAATGTCAATATTGAAGAAAAGTTCAACTCCTTAGAGACCAAGATTCAAACCACACTAGAACAACAATTGAGACAACTTACTCTAGTCGTGAAAGAAGGTTTTTCGAATAAAAGAGGTGAGGTAAAGGTCGCACAAGAGGTGTATGGATGTGAGTATTGCAGTGTTAATGATCATAGTTGGTAGAATTGTCAAAATAATCAAGAATCCGTGATGTTTGTCTCCAACAGAGGTAACTTTAATTCAAATGGTAATGGATATCGACCTAACAGAAACCATCTTGGGTTTCAATATTCAAATCCTAGTGGGGCAGCCAATCCTACATATGCGTATCAGCCTCATCCCCAAGGTAACAATTTCAATCCAAGACCACAAAATAATTATCAAGGAGGACAGAATCAGGGAAATTATGTTCAGAGTCAAGCTCCTCAAGATAGTTATAATGAAACCATGAACCAAAAAGCCTTACCTGCCCATCCACAAGAAGGTGTAGTTACCCTTCAGAAAACCGTAGAAAGTTTAATTGCTCTTCAGACACAAGCTATGGAACGTCAACAAGCGTCTGACGCAAACATGAAGTTATTACAGAATCAGATAAATCAAATTAATAAACAACTGAATCAACGTCCATAAGGGCAACTCCCTAGCGATACTGAAACTCCGATCCAAATCGAAGATTGTAAAATCATCTCTCTCAGAAGTGGTAAGAACCTTCCTCCATCTCCTTTTCCTGTTATGAAAGAGAAGGGAGTTGCTAGAAAAGAAAAAGAGGTGGTGAATGAAGATAAAGAAGTTGAAGTAGAAGAAGTGGAGAGGTCTAGTGAAATTCCGAAAAAGAAAGATGATACTATAATAATCCGTCCTCCTCCACCATTTCCATCAAGAGTTCAAAAGAAGGGTGATATAGCTGATTATCAAAAATTCTTTAACAAGGTAAGAGGTCTTAGCATAAATATTCCGTTGTTAGAAGCTATTAGAGATGTACCCAAGTATGCTAAGTTTCTGAAAAGAGCCCTCACCAACAAACGCCCATATTGCGATAATGAGATGATTGGCTTACCTGAAGAATGTAGTGAAATATGTCAGAATAAATTACCTCCGAAGTTACTTGATCCTGGGAGCTTTACAATTCCGATATCTATTGGTAATGAGTGGAAAGGAAAAGCACTATGCGATTTAGGTGCAAGCATTAATCTTATGCCCTAATCAATCTTTGAGAAGTTGAAAATAGGGAATGCAAGATCTACTTCTATGGTCTTGCAAATGGCGGATCGATCTCTTGCACATCCTGAAGGCCGAATCGAAGATGTCCTCATTAAGGCAGGTACGTTAATTTTCCCGCTGATTTCGTTATACTTGATTACGACGCGGATAGGAATGTCCCAATTATTTTGGGAAGACCATTCCTAGCCACGGGGCGTACCTTGATTGATGTAGAGAACGGAGAAATGATTATGAGAATCCAAGACGAGGAAATGAAGTTTAACGTGTTCAGACCAATGGAATTTCCAGATGCACATGGGGATTGTTTTCGTGTAGATGTAGTTGAACAGGTGCCAAAGGAGCCAACTAAGGTTGTGGAAACCTTAGGAGTGGAGGAAAAAGAACTAAGAAAGAAACCACCGATCAAAGTTCCTCCAAATCCTAAGAGCAATCCACAACTCAATCATGCGAAGAAGAAAGAGAAAACACGTGTCACGAAGGTTCCAGAGGAACCTAAGAAGGAAAGAAAGAAAAAGGAGTTCAAAGTAGGCGAAGAAGTTGCTATGAAAAAAGCCTAAACCTCCTCCAAAGACATGTGAATCAAAGAACTCTTGGCTAGGACCATTCGTGGTTGCAAAGGTTATCTCGGATAAGTCAGTTGGAATAAAAGCTAAGGGATGTAAATTTCGAGTTGCAAATATTGACAACCTCACTCATTGCTGGGGAGGTTATGTCAATGACTAAAGAGTGAGGTAACCCGTCGAGCTTAACGACGTTAAACAAAACCCATTTCTTGTATATTAGTTTAAGTTTTTATTTTTCGTAGTTTAAATTAGTTTGATTTTCGTTAATTTAGTGTTTATTATTAAGAAATGAGGAAGGGTAGTTGTTTTTGATGATTTCAGGGTTAAAATGGTCATGAGTTTGGGGTCAAAACGATGAGAAAACGAAAAATTATGGAGTCAATAGCAGGTTTGACCGGCTAGCCGGCGAGCTGGCCGGCATACCGGCCAAAAGCGCTGAAGACCCCTAAACCTTCTGACCACTGCGTCAGCAATGACGCAACACTATGGCGTCACGAAATGCGCCAGCGAGATCTCGCCGGCATGCCGGTCAGATGACCGGCTAGCCGGCCGATGACGATGATGTTTCTGACCACTGCGTCAGCAACGACGCAAAGACGCTGCGTCTTCACTTGCGCCAGCGACATGCCGCCGGCATGCCGGTCAGATGACCGGCTAGCTGGCCGATGAAGAGGAACATTCTGATCACTGCGTCAGCAATGACGCAAGGAGGCTGCGTCAGAGGTAAAAAAAAGAGTAAAACTTTCAATTTCGAAATTTATTTTTCGCCGACACAGTGACCGGCATACCGGTCAGCCGCCGGCTAGCCGGTCAGCAGCTGTGAGAGGCGATTTTAAGGGTTAAAACCCTATATTCTTAGCCTCTTTCTCATGCTAAGCTTCCATTGACGAATCCTAGCCTCCTACTACTCCGAAAATCATCATCAAAACAACATTATACCACCAATCGTTCCCTCTAAACATCATCCAAGCTCACAAGCATACCATAAATCTTCCAAAATACCAAAGATTCACACTTTAATCCAAAATTTTCTTTCACCAAAACTAAAGTTTATCCGATTAAACCTTTCCCAAACCTTGAAATATCCATGACCCAGATCTAAACAATCCATAATTCATATCCAAACCTTCAAGAACACTAAAATCACAATTTTTATCCAAAACTCTTGATAGTTCTTGAAGATTTGAGTTTGGGGTCATCAGAGATGACCATGAAGGTTGGAAAAGGTACGAAGAACATGGTGAAGAAAGAGAATTGGGTATTAAGGGAAGATTTTAATAGAAGAGATGATGCTTAGAGGGCAAGTAATAAATGAAAACGTGGGAAATTTGAAGAAGTCGAGGTGATGAAGAACACTTTAAACGCAACCATTGATGTAGAAGAATTCAAAACCTCAACCTGGACGCAACACCGACACCAGCCTCGCGCTGGTTAAGATACGTTTTCTTTCCTTTCTCACTTAGTGTAGATTATTTTATTGCTTTGAGTCTTTTCGAGTCGTGGGGACACGACTCATTTTTGAGTTTGGGGTGGGGTTCTTTGCCTCATCCCAGTTTTTATGTGTTTATTTGTTTTTAATTGCTTTCAATAAAACAATTAGGAGTTGCGTTTGACTGTAGGAGATTTTAAATGTCCCTTTTAAGCATACTTTTGATGAATCTATGATAGTAGATAGTAGATAGTGGACTTTAGGGAATAACATAAAACACACTTACAATTGCATGCAAACATAGATAATGAATAGGAAAAATTAGGGAACAATGCAAAAGAAGTAAGCTTGTACTTAAGGAAAATGTTTGGTTTGTAGAACGTGAGATCTAAATTAGTAGAGAACCCACTTAGATATGAACTAGAGACGAACCATGTAGTTAGGAAAATGATAAGGGCAGTTCTTTGTTAACCATTTGTAGCCTTTTAGCTTGCTATCCCTTATAATAATTTTATCCGTCTTAGCCCAATTTTGAGCCTGAAGCCTTTCTTTTGTAGCCACGATATAAGCCCATTATCCCTTAGATTATTAGGCATTACCAAATGACCCGCACTTGAATCACGATCCTGAGACCTGTCTCGAGCTTGAGTTTGGGGTGGAGGGTCCACATTTGGGAAATTCATTGGGTGGGATTTTATGTGTTTGTATTAAGGCACAAAAATAAAGATGATATTATTATTTGTAACCCTTTGCTGGGATTTGAAAAAGAAAAAGAAAAAAAAATTTATAAGAGACATGACCTTTCACATCAAAATGATGGTCATGGGTATCTTGTACAAAAAAAGAAGAAAAGAAATGAAAAAGAAAATAAAAAGAAAGAAAGAATAAAATAAACCGGCAAAGTGGAATATTTTGAAAAATCATCTTAGTTTATATTGGGTTGACATGGGGACGCAACATTAGCGCGTCAAATGGGTTGAGTGAGAACATTATATGAGTGTAAACTCAAGCTCGTGGACAGTTGTTGATGGTAAGTGAGGAGAGAGCCAAAAACTCACTTCAAATTTACCAAATATACATACCACACCGTCCCTAAGCCTACGCTAAAACCGTAAAGTCCTCGTGATTCCTAGGTACATGGTAAGTTAATAGGTTGTATACGAAGTGGAGCGTTCAAAGCGAGTAAGGATCGAGGAACAAACTATAGCCATCATAATGAGATAAGTACAAGTGTAACCTTCTAGCATTGCAAAGTTAATTTTATGATTGAAGTTACTTATGTTTGATGTTGCATGATTAGTGTAAGTGTATGTTAGTTCTTAATGTTTGCTATATGAGATTTCTCTTTAGAATTGCTTTAGGGTTTATTTGCTAGCTTCTATTTTCTCTTGCATCTACTTCATTCCCCTTGTTTTAGTTTTGTTTTGTCGGGACGACAAAGGTTTGAGTTGGGGGTCTTGATGCCTCCCTAAATGTTCTAATTTTATACCTTTTGGAGACATCATTTTTGGTGTTTATTTGACTATTTAGATAGACTTTTGGTGCTAATATGCAATAATCCAGAATTTCCATTTTATTTCTAGTAATTTTGATTTATTAAACTTTTGCGCGTAATCTTGTGTATTTTAGTGAAAAGTTTGTAGGTTTTAATTATTAGCTAGGAATGGAATCCGAGAAGAGAGTCAAAGATCGTGATATGGAGTCAAGACTTGAATATAAATCCCGAAAGAATTGTTTTTAGAGCTTCAAATCTGTTTTCCAGGCCAAAGATTGCTGATTTCAAGGCGTTTAAGAGATGATTTAGCCGTTGACCTTTGAAGAGAAAACATTCCTTATCGAGTTACGGAACTTTAGCAACTGGAATCAAGTCAATCAGAGTCATAACGAAGCGGGAAAAGCCGTTTTAGTGAAGGTGTATCAGCAGTTACGGGATTTTGGGCTTAGAAATTGGGCTTGGACATTTAATTATTGATTTATTCTTAAGTCCACGCCCTAATCCTTTTTTAACATTATAAAAGGGATTTAGACTTCTATTTTCACATATCTTTTTCATAATACAACACACGCTTAAGAGTCAGACACCAGAGAAGAAGCTAGAGGCAGGAAGAGAAGAAGCAAGAGCTGGGGACGGTCTATATCTCCAATTCTCAGCCAATTCAATTCCGTAATTAGGTTCTTCTATTTTATTCTGTAAAACATGATGAACTTAGTTATTTATTTAGTTTTTGTCTTTTCAATTATTATGTGCTAAACTTAATTAGTGCTTGAGAACGCATAATGGGTTAATCCCAATTTGATTTCGTTTCATATGTTTGGATTTGGGATAATTATTATTTAAATCAAATTGGGTAAATTGTATTTTTCTTTAATTTGCACTTTGTTTACTATTTTTGACCTGATCAATCAATGATAGGACTTAGTATCTAAGCTATTCCAATTAGTGGCGATTGGATCACCTTGACGGGGGGTTTAGGTACCAAACTAGTTAACGAATGTAGGTTAAAAATTAATTGACTCTAACGAGCTTAATTAAACCTATGGCCTATTGGGTTGTATAAACTTAAACACTTGAGAGTGGACTATAATCACCCTGACGGGGTTTGTAGCACTTGAGAGTTGCTCCTTAGTCCAACCTGACGGGGGTAGGGAGAATATAGAATCCCGACCAATACAGATTTACCAATTTGCCCCTTAAACAATGTATGAAATGAATGATAGTTAGGAAAATCCTTGCGTTTCTCAAGTACTGCCTGCTCATACTTGCGTCTTACTCTCATTTACTTGCGTTTTAGTTATTTATTTACATTTTCGCATTAGTCTTTCATACTTAGGATTAATACAGACCAACCAATCAATCAATATATCTTTTACTTGCTTTCATAAGTGCAACCAATCATTACTTGATAAGCATTGTAGTTAACCAACCGTCCCTGAGAACGAATCTGTTATCACTATTATTACTTGGGACAACCGTACACTTGCGGTTGTGGTTCAATTACTTTTTGCATTTATTTTAGAACACACAAAGGACCACCAAGTATTAATTTACATTCTCAAAATAAGATTGTTTTATATTATCCACATGTTTAATTCTTAAAATTCTTTAATTATAGAAGGACAATGAAGCCTCATTTTCTTTTTTTCATACATATGAGGCTTATAAGCCGGAGTTACAAAGTAACTATACTAATATAGGAGACTAAAATACATCTCGGCACCGCACAACCACTCTTGTCCCTCGCGATATGATTCCATAGGAAGTCCGGGGGATCATTGTCGACACATACGCCTCCGCCAAGTTCTGCTCCTTTCTCGGTAAATACAATTTAGCTCAAAACCCTTATGATTAGTTAACATTTCCATGCACTCCCGCCTTACATTACATGCCCAATTTTTGGAACTACCACCGCCTTTCACTAGCGCGTGAAGTTCCAGAGAATCCGTTTCAATGTAAAGTTCCTTATAACCTCGCTCTATTGCCCATTTTAACCCAAAATGTAGAGCTAGAAGCTCCGATCTAAACGCGGATTCCAACTCGCACGAACCCAAAAAACCCGTAATATAAGTCCCTTCCTCGTCTCTTATCAACCCTCATATTCCTGCTTTATTTAGCACAAGATCATAACTCCCATCTATGTTAAGTTTTTGTTTTCCTTGGGGTTTGATCCATTTAACCAAAGTATTCTTCACCGATTTAATTACCCCTCCATCACATTCCTTGCCCCATGCTAGCGCAAAGTCTCGTGCCTTATTAAATGTTTCACGAACTAAACCATCGAGGCGTGGCTTACATGTAAAGCTATTAAATATTGCAGCATTTCTTCTGGACCAAATAACTTCTAGCGCAGCTGTGAAGATTAGTGGCCATTCCAGGCCTTTAATAACACATTTCGCAGAAAGATTTGTGAGCAGCCAAATTTTAACAGAATCTGAACTGGCGGAATTTGCAGCTTCAGTCCCTCGGAATTCCAAGAAGGACTGTTGCAGCTCTCTTCCAGGCTGTTGATGTAGGTTCGTCCCACCTGGAGATGACGCAGCAGCACCGTCTTCCCCAACAGTAGCGAACAAAATTTGAGCTGGATTATCAATCATTGTAGAGACCTGATGCGCTGAAAAGTCTGCTGCAGAAACTGAGTTAGCAGCTACTGTGATGTTCGAGTTACAGCCAAAAAGTCCTAGTGCCTTCCATAACAGACTCGGCACCTTACAGCTAGTGAACAGGTGTTGTGTATTCTCTGATTTCGCGCCACAGATTGCACAATCTTCAACTTCAACTATATTCCGTTTGAAAAGATTTGCAGCGGTGGAAATTCTATTAAGCGCAACACGCCATAAAAAGATGCACATCTTTTGCGTACACTTTAACCTCCATATACAGTCCCATTTGAAAGAAGGACCTGCTATATTGCCTTCTAAGCACGCGAACCCAGACCTCACTGAATAACTCCTAGAAGGTTCGTGTTTCCACCTATAGCTCGGTCCATTTACGCCATTGCTAACTACCGTTCCCTCCTTCAATAAATTCGCCCCTACTAAAATCGCCTTACATACAATAGAATCACTCGCTTTACTTTCCCTTTGTAATAGACCCTCCTTGAAATACTTTTGTTTGAAAAGGTCCACCCACACAACTTTATTTTCAGGAAGTAATTTCCAACCCAATTTGGCTAGTAACGCTATGTTAAAACTCCTCGCTCTACGAAATCCCAATCCACCCATCGACTTAGGCTTACACATTTGCTCCCACGCAACCCAGTGAATCTTTCTCCCCTCCTCTGATGAACCCAAATAAAATCCCTAACAATTCGGTCTATCCCATCACAAATATACATAGGTAGTTTCATAATTTGCATTTGGTAAGTAGGGATCGCACAAAGGACAGATTGTGCAAGTGTGATTCGCCCAGCTAACGACAACGTCTTTGATTTCCACGCTGCTAACTTCCCTTTCATTCTCTCCAAAATTCTTTTATAGAAACCTTTCGGTAACCGACCTGCTTGGATAGGTTCCCCAAGGTAGGTTCCTAATGAGTTACTAAGACAAAAACCGCTTATGAAGCCTCATTTTCCAAGATAAGGAGATGGTGGAAATGTGTCAACTTATTTGATAAATCATACATCTTTCTCCAAGTACATGAATGGTAAGTTACATGATTTTTCTTGTTTTTGTCCTTATATAATAATAATTGATTGATTAAATTGTGCAGAGTGCAATTATCTATATACCTGATAAGGAAAAAGTTGTAAGAGGACAGGCTTTACTTCATTTAAATTCATTTAATCTTCACCCCACCAAGGTGATTTTTGGATATATAAAAAGGTAATTTCAAGTGCATTATTATAAGAGTAATGCTGGATATCACCCCAAATCGCATCACATTTTTATCACCTCTTAGGTGGAATTTAAATGGACAATCATATGATTTCTAAGAAGATGTAAAAGTAAGCCTAGTAAAAGTACCTAATTGTTAAATTAAGTTTTTAATTATTTATTTTATAAAAAAATGCATAATAAAATAATTATTTATAATAAACATCCTTTTTATATTTTTCATATTTTTACTATCCCTTATTATTAAACATATTATTTTATTTTAAACAATATTTATTATTAAATATTAAAACAAATAATAGATACTTCCTCCTCCACCACCATCACCACTCCCACCCCCACCCCACCATTTATTTGACCACCACCACCACCACCACAACCACCACCACCTACTACTAATTATTACATACGCGCGCGTCCGTGATTTTTTTAAAAAAAAATCGTCATAACTAATTCTAAAAAAATCAGAAAAATAAAAATTTGCATTTTTGGATAAAACAAATTGATATTTACGTCAATGTTTTTTTTGTTTTTTTGATTTTTTTTTCCGCAGACACGAAATTTGCTATTTAAAACATGAAATTCATTATTCGAAATAGAGATTTTTTCGCAAACATGAAATTCACTGTTTAAAACAATGAATTTCGTGTCTACGAGAAAAATAAAAAAATATTCAAAAAAATCATAGACGCAAATATTAATTTGCTTTATCCAAATATGTAAATTCATATTTTTCGGATTTTTTTAAAATTAGTTATGACGATTTTAAAAAAATTCATGAACGCGCGCGTGTATGATGGAGTTAGTAGTAATAGGTAGGTGGTGGTTGTGGGGGTGGTGGTTGTGGGGTGGTGGTGGTAGGGTAGTGGTGGTAGGAAATTATAATAGGTGGTTAAATTTAAATAATAAATAATAAAGTAATTAAAATAATTATATAAGGATATTTTTATCAATATTTTTTTTTAATAAAGAATCTTATTAAAAATATTTTAGCAAATAAGTTTTTTAAATAAATAAATGACTCTTATAACAAAACAAGAATTTCATATGAATATGGATATAGATTTTTCTCTAAGAATTGATGAGAAAAAAAGTGAGGTAGGTACGCACATACTTTTATCTATGCCTCACACATTCTATTATCTTTTTTTTTTTTGGTCGAAAAGCCATTATATTACGTTAAACGGAAATATTACAACGATTATCCAAATTGACAATATATACATAAGAGAACTTATCTAGAATATCTATCAGAATATCTTCAATCCTCCTATTCCATTGTATCCATTGTAACGTGCAATATGTGCTAGACTTCGAGAGATCCAGAATATCTATTAAAACATCTTCAATCCTCCTATTCCATTGTAGCCATTGTAACGTGCAATATGTGTTAGACTTCGAGAGAGTACTACAGTCCATTCGTAGATCACATGTCTTATTAGCCCTCCTAAGGGAAACACCATCAATCACATATCCCCTTGCGCCTTTCCTACCCCTCGTGAAAATAACAATACCAACACAACACGTACACAAACCAAGAACCAAGAGGTACTTAGTCACGGTAGCAAAGCTAACCATGACTTGCCGTAGTGTAGAACACCACAAGTCCTCCAATATAAACGAAACCCAAAACTGGGTTTGAACCACGAAGGATAAAACAGGCGAAGCGCGATACTTGTATTTGAAGCCAAGAGTATCCTGTTTTACAATAATCAGTAATCTACTATATATTTCCAATCGAAACCATATAGATTTCAAATGACTCAGCAATTCAAAGTTAGTTGTCACACAATTTGTCGTCAACAGTGTACAATTCACGAATCGAGATCTTGATTTCCTTAGATTATTCCCGTTTCCGTTGCTCTGCGCCCGTATCCCTCTTTTTATTATCTTTGCACTTTTTCTTATCCTGTCCAGCCCAAATAAACCCAATCATCGAGATGCCTTCTGTCTTTATCTCTACTTTTCTATTGCTTCTTAGTATAGATTTCTTCGTGGTGCCTCTAACAATAATTTCGCCTTTCGTATAGCTGTCTATTTTATTGCTCAATAAGTAATCGATATAAGTAATCACCACTACCACGTAATAGCCGAAGCACTAGATTTCCTGCTTGGGAACGCTTGTCTTCACGCGCGGATCTCCTGTATTTTTACTCCAATTCTTCAGTTTAATTTTAAAAACCCATAATTTGCACAGATCCCCATATCCCCTTTCTTCACTTCGAGAACTGTTACCTGCGTTTCCTATCTCCCCCTGACCCACAAAAATCAAAGTGGTGTATTTTCTAAATTGAATCGCCCTAGAAGGTATCCTATCCCTATTTGTATTACCCAACTCATATATATATATATATATATATATATATATATATATATATATATATATATTATTATGTTTTCTTGTAACTGATTATAAGTATAACCATGAATCAGTAGAACAAACTTAGTACTCCCTCCGTTCCATCGAAATTGTCCACTTACTAAAAATAATGTTTCAAATATATTGTCCACTTAGGAGTTCAAGACACTTTTTATCCTACTTTTTCCACTATTACCCTTATTAAAATATTGAAATTTATATTTCCAATACACATTTAAGATATCAAGATACTTTATTAGGGGTATTTTTGTAATGGTGAATGCATTTATTATGTTTCTTAATATATGTGAAAAGCTAAGTGGACAAATTAAGTGGAACGGAGGGAGTAGTATGACTATGAACACTCAGGTTATGGTTCGTATTCTTCTTATCGAGACTATTGTTATCCTTATTGTTGTACTTATCAATACTAGTAACATCAAGCATAATATATTTACCGTAATTCCCACCTTCGAAATCCCGTCATCCTTCCATAATATGCTTACCTTGCCTCCTCTCTTCATATCCATTCGAGACTTGTTTTTCCTCAGCATACACAGCCTTGTTCCCATCGGAAGAAGCAGTCATATCTTGGATAGTTGATGAATTGAACAAAGAACTGTGATTAGTTTGCTTGATTGTAGGAAAAGATTGAAAATTTAATTGATTGGATTGATGTATATGTTAGGCGGTGGAAATGGATAAGATAATAGAGAGAGAGAGACTCAGGGTTTATTACACATTCTATTATCTGTGATATGATATTCAACCATTCACATATACTCTTATTTACAAGCCATCAATATAAATCCGTTATTTTTAGATATGGCCAGTCACATGGTCTAAAAATAAGTATTTTTAATAGTTTTTGTCTAAAATTAAAATATTTGGCATAAAAATATTTCTAGCCCATTAATAATAATCTAAAAATGAAATTTGCTCGAGTAACTATTTAAGAAAAATGTTTTGAGTTTCCCGAAAAGAGATTTTGCTACAATACAAAAGATGAAAATTTGTTTATATTATCTAAATATCCAAAGAGCAAAATGTTTCAAAATGTCTAGAAAAAACAAAATTAACCAGTTGAGGTTAGGTTAATTGGTGAGAGGCTTAGTTATCAATATAAACGGTACATGTTCGAATCGTGTCAATAATAACGAGACCAAAATGGCTCTCCCATGTAACAAGCAAAAAATTACGTGATTGATCGGAGTCTTTTCTACATGAAAATAGTTTGACTTACAAAACACTTTTTAAATTATTTTTAATAAATTTACTTTTAACTTCTTAAGGTTGTTTTTTTATTATTTAAGAAAATTATTTATTAGGATACATTTTTTAATAATTTGAGTATTAAAAATTAATATTATAGTTTTTCAAGATTGATAATTATTTTAATAATTAGAGTATATTATAATAATTAAAGAAAAAAGTTAATTTATATTATTTAAGTTAAAATAAATCAAAGTGCAAAAATACTCTTAATATATAAGAAAAATTGTAGGCAAAGTTTGAAAGTTTTTTTTAATCTTAACATTGTTTAATAAATAATTGATAATTTGGCATAAAAAGGCTAGTAATTACGGATTTAACACAAAGACGGTATTTCGAACACCACACTTAGACAAAATTGTACTTCTATTAAGGCGGTAGTTGAATGACCGCCCATAACAGAAATGTAATTTTGTTTAAAGACGATGTTTAGGATACTGTCTTTGTATCAAATTCATAAATTTTGTTCTTTTAATGTTAAATTACTAATTATTTATAAAAAATAACCTTAAAAAAACTCAAAGTTTGACGTTAGTAATTAAAATACTGAGTCTTTACTCGTAATGTTAATTTTTTTTTTATTAAAGTGAGATTGGTGATCAGGATGCAAACGCACATGAGTTCATGATGTATTGTCTTGATGGGAGCATTGACCAAGTGGCTTAAAACATTGCTTTGCCTGTTGTGTGTCCTCGTCCGCAAGTTGCTATTTTCGTTCACGAAACGTTTTAATAGTCCTTCCCTAATTTAATTTATGCGGGCAAGTGTCAAGACTCAAGAGTCTTTTTCATTCTTTGGACTAAATTATTGTAAAAGAATAGTCCAGAGTATGTCCCCATTCGCATGATCATGTAAATATATATGGTTGTTATTCGAGTTTAAACGCAACTGGAAGGTCACATTTTAACAAATTGTAGGTGACATCTACTCTTGCGTAATAATTTTAAGTCATCTACTAGTTATGCCGTATAACTTGATTTCTCTACTGAGACAGTTGACTGGAGACTAGCATCTGATTAAACAATTTTGAATCTCAACATGTAATTTTAATTTTTAGAAATATATATGTATAATAATTATAATAATAATTTTATCTATTTAAATTATAAAATGTATTTTAAAACATTATATTAAAATAATATTGATTCGAGAATTTTAAAAGTAAAATGAAAAAAGGAAAGGCCTGGGCGGCCAGTTTTGACCATTAATCAACGTCTAAACAGGTTAGGTGTCTATTCCATGGCAATTAAAGTGTTAAGAAAAAATGTTCAACTTTTTTACTAGACATAGACGACTGAGAAGGAAATTGACGCTTAGACACGCCAAAGAAGGTTGAAGATGTAATATTGTATTTGCACCACTATAGTATTATGACTTAGCAATTTTAATATTACAGTTCTGCAACTATAGTATTATATATGTACAACTAAAATATTGTAATTATAGAATGACATAGTTATTGGTTTACTAATATTAAATACATAACCATATAAAACAAATTGCCCTGCTAAACTTACTTGTTTCAACCGATATTCGGACCGGACCGCTCCACCGGTTCAAGAACCGGAACCGGACCAGAGGTATAGTGTGCCCAGGAACCGGACCTGCCCGTTTTATTCACTATCTATTCGGTTCCTTAAAAAAAATTTATGCTTAAGGACAGGTCCGAGGCCGGACGTGACCGATAGCCAACAAATTTTTATTTTATTTTTTTATATATATTATATTTAATATACCAAACCAACCCACGACCCCACTCTTTATGTTCAGTTCCTTAAGTTCTTCTACACCTTCTTCAACCATGCAATTGGGATTAATTATTAAATATTGTTACAAGTTAAGTGATTATTTTCTTATAATCTCTATTTGATCAAGATTATATTGTGAATATTGATTGGGTATTTGTTGGATTTATATACTAATTACGGTTGCTGAAAAGAAAAATCTTGCCCATCTCCTTCAACACCTAAAAGGTAAGCCAAGCTATGTTTGTTTTTTAATTTGGTTTTTTATTTTGAAAATGTTGTAAATCAATTTTGTAGTATAAACTAATCTTTGTGCATGTTATCTTTTGTGTAATTGATGTGGGAAATTGGTTGGTTGGAACATCGGAGGGCTAAGTGAGTTATGTAAAATCAACTGCTTTTTCGAATTTTCTCGGCAAGTTCCCGTTGGTTTTGAATTGGATGATTGTGGTTATGGCCTAAGTAATTGCTTGTTAGTAACCCATTTGATATTCGAATATGGCAAATTAAATATGTTGATGGTTTTAAAATCAAGTTTTTGACATAGAAAAATTAAAAAACGAGTTGTTTTGTTGATTTTATGATTTGTTTGCCTAAAAGAAGTGAAATAGGCTTCCTATTTCATTTGAAATTGCTGAATTTTTGGTGTGTGTGTTATGCGAAATGCCAAATTATATATGGTATTGGTTGAAATAGTAAGTTTATGTAATGAAAAAATGACAAAAAGATGGATCGGTTTTGAACTGTGTTTTTTATTTTGCTTATTTATGCAATATATAAGGCCAAGGGCATATATGGGCATTTCAAAAATGTTGTATATAATTCCTTTGATTTTTGAAAAGTGCAAAAATGTTATATTCATCTTGAAAAAATTTATGTATGACATAAAAAATTGTAAAAACATGGTGAGTTGTTGATCTTTTGATATGTTTGCCTAAAAGAAGCGAAATAGGATTCCTATATTATTTGAAATTGTTGTATTTTTTGGGTGTGTTATGTGAAATGCCAAATGAAATATGGTATTGGTAGAAAAAGCAAGTTTATGGTATGTAAAAATGACAAAAAAAGATGGATCGGTTTTGATTTGTGGGGTTTTTTGCTTATTTATGCAATATATAAGGCCCCTTGCATATATGAGCATTTTGAAAATGTTGTATTTAATTTCGTTGATTTTTGAATAGTGAAAAAATGTTATAGTAGTCTTGGAATATTGAAAAAATGGGTGATAGATTCAGATTATGGTTTTTTTGATGTTTAAAAGAAGTGAAAAATGGTATTTGGTTATTTTGAAAGTTTGGTAAAAGATAAAGATCATGAAGTTGTAAAAGATAATAATAATTTAAATTTAGGACAAAAAAAATGTAAAAAATTTCCCTTCTCCAAAAAAATTAAACGGTGAACATGATTATGTGTGTGCATGCTTATATGTTCTTCTATTCTTGGGAAAGTTTTGTTTCAACACCTAAGGCTGGTTATCGAGCTCAGTGGGTTACACCTAAGTGGACACCTCTAGCAAACCTCAATTTAACTCTCATGTAAGGATTCAAGGCTAGGAAATCAATACTTAAGTGGTTGCCCTTGTCAAACCTCGATTTACCTCTCTTATACGGAATTGAGTGCAATTATTACTTCTAAGGAGTCACCATGATAAAACCTCGATTAACTGCATCCCCTCCCTGAAGATTTATTGAGTCCACTAATTCATTGTAAAACATTGACTTAGTCTCTAACATAGGTTGTCGAGTCTAGTGCGTAGGCCCAAGAGTCACCTTAGTCAAACCTTGACTCACGCTCTAAGACTGATTGTCAAGTCTAGAGCATAGGCCTGAGAAGTCATCCTGGTTAAACCTTGACTCAATCTCTAAGATAGGTTATTGCGTCTAAGTAAAAGACCCAAGGATCAATTCAGTCAAACCTTGACTAAATCTCTACGATAAATTATCAAGTCTAGCGCGTAGCCTTGAGAAGCTACTATAATTAAACCTCAAATCAATCTCTAAGATAGGTTGTTAAGTCCAAGGAATAGACACATGAGTCACCTCGGTCAAACCTTGAATCAATATCTAAGATAGGTTGACGAGTTTAGAACATAGGCCTAAGAAGCCCTCCTGTTTAAACCTCGACTAAGTCTCTAAGTCAGGTTGTCGAGTCCAAGACGTAGGCCTGAGAAGCCACCCTGGTTGAACCTCGTCTGAGACTATAAGATTGGTTCTCGAGTCCAAGACATAGACTTGAGATTCCACCCAAGTTAATCCTTGACTCAATCTTAAAGACACCTTGTCGAGTCCAAGGATATGTGCTGTAGATATTAGTTACAGGTCCTAGAGGGTTGATCACGGCCTAACGCCTAGGTGGGGTTACGTGGGGCTTAGGTGGGATCAGGATGTTTTGAATCCTTCTATGTAATTTTTTATATATATTAATTATAATAATTTTAACTTTTTAAGTCATAAAATTTATCTAACAACACTATAATATATAAGAACAATAAAATTAGAGTTATAATAATAATTTAATAATTCTTGAGAGTAAGAAAAATAAAGGAGGGCCCAAACTCCCATTTTCCCCCATCAATCGACGCCTAATAGGGATAGTGGTGGTCCACAAGGCATAAGATAAACTCTACACTCAGAGGAGCACTCCTCGCAAGTGTACGAGTCGTCCCAAGTAATATAGTGTAAGTATTATATATCGTTCTCCATAGGGACTGTGGAAGTTAAGCTTGTGTTTTTAAGTTATGTTTAAGATATTTTTTGAGTTAAACAATAATGTAATCAAAAAAAATGGGTTTGAGTTTTTATAATTAAAATAAGGGTGAGTGACTTAAACATGCCACATCCCAACAAACTCGTCATAGAGGGTCCAAGCCAAATATTTACCGTCTGTGACAAAGCCGCCCTTACATAATTTGTTGGGTTATGTTTAATTATTTGAGCTACAAATTGAAATTAAGTCCTTGTACAATTTGGACCAATCCAACCAACTCCTTTGATTAAATTTATAGCTACAAACAGGTGTCTAATCAGTTTCAGATGCAACCTTTATATGATTCATATTTGCAACATAAGTCCTTGTTTATCACAAACTTGTCCATATCAAATAAGTTAAACGCATAAAATGTTATGAAGCAATATGTGAATATCAAATATGGATTGAGAAAGGATGAGGGTTGTGATGACCGGATTTGGGTTGAGTTATGGTTTGGATTAGTGTGTCATATCGGATATGGATTAAGCAAGGATGGGGGCTGAAATGATCTTCTGTGAAACAATTAGAGTGATGGTGTATGGTGGTGGGGTGTAAGTAATCATATTTTTTGTTGAGCATGTAGTGATGGTATTGGTAGGCTGATGACAAATCACTTGGTCTTGATGTGAAAGTGAGTAAGTACGAATATTGATGTTGATGATGATATTGGGTTGTAGCAACGGTAGTTATGGTTATGGTGATAGCGGAAGGTTGTTGGATCAAAGAAGATGGTGATTATATTGTAACGATCTGATTGTATTAGATATGATTTGAAGCGTAAATTTAGTAACTAATTTATTTTACTCCTTTTTTTCGATCACTTAATGTATTGTAAAGGAGTAAGGTGGTGGGTATATCATAATAACTAGATAATATTTTGGACCTGTGAGTATGATTTGTTGTGCTTAGGATTTTTATCTCTTTAAATAAAAGACATGGATTAAAGTGAAGATATTGAATTTTGAAAGAAAAATAATTCCAAATAAGGACTAAAATAAAATATGAGAAGGTAGCTCCAGATGCTCGTATTCATCGCAAGTTATGACTTGATATTATTCAACTTAAAGGCAAAATGAGAATTTGTTGCTAATCGATATTCTAAGTTCTCCCTAGGTCCTCCCGGGTAAGTAGGGGTTATTATATGACTCTACGGAATTCTCCCGAGCGACCCTAAAAAGTCTTCTTACACTTTGATTTTATACCCTATGTGATAATCCAACTATTCGAAACCTCGCGGTTGTTAGACGAACATCGAATGTTTATAATCTATTTATGCTAATTAACCCCCCTCCTAGATGCAGTTGAAAAGATATGACGACTTAAATATATGGCCAACATAATGGCATTCCACAATTTTCAAGAATTTATAGACAAACATTATTTATCAATTCATTCGTATCAAAAGAAAACCCAAATACAATCAAACTAATACCCAAATTATATTCTAGTGTTCATACAAAAGCATCTCAAGCCAAATATATTTAGTTCATAAGATAGGGTTAGTGTTTTAAGATCAAATGGTTGAATTTTAGTCCTTACTGATGTATACGATGGTAAACAACAAAATTTTATAGATAAACTGAGAAATGAGATGAAAAAACATTTTATACATCTTCAAACTCATTAACAATATAATGAAAAATAAATTGCAGGTTAAACTCTTTATGTTTGCTCTTTTGATTTGCTAATGGGGAGTATGGTGTGGTATAAACTGAAAAATGAGATGAAGAAAAATAATACGGTGATGAACAAAGGAACCAAGAATGGACCAAGCTCACAATTTAACAAAAAAGAATTATCTGACCACTTGTTTACATTATTAGGGACTAATTTTGTAAATTTCGAATAATAAGGACCAACTTTACCATAAATTAAATATTATGTATGATTTATATTTAATTCTTTGTAAAATTATGTATATTAGATATTGTATTTTAGTGGTCCAGTGATGCATAAAAGTAGCTGAAAAGGAGACAAAGAAAACCTGTCATGGTCAGTCTAGAATATGTTGGACCATAAAAACCTGATTTAATATTCAATACTGCATAGAGATGCTACATTATCTTCTTACAAAATAACATTCATTACAAGTCATTCATTAACTTCCAACCTAACAAAAACTAACAACTCATTTTTGTTTTGTTCATAAAGAAAAAACACCAAAATATTACACATTATAATTGTCACGTGTTAATAGCAAAATATAATTAGAAATATTTTATTCCATTTTTCCGATCTGCAGGGTTCGCCACTTTTTTCTCTGTGTTTTTGTCCTCAACTTTGATCCTTGAAGATACTTGTTGGAGCGTCTTGAGAGCCACACACGGTTTTCCCCTCCACTCGAAGGCTTGTGTACACATATTTGTTCCTAGTACTGTAGATGAACCAGATCCATAAATAGGTGCTTTCGTATAAGTTCCAGTTCCAGCAGGCAAGAAAGGTCATTTTACTTGTGGATTTTGTGCTTTATCCTATAGATCAAAAAAGTTATGCTATTAGGTTATATTTATTAAATTCAATGACACACAAAGAATTTATTGAAACTTACACATTTTTGCACTTTTTGAATGTTAGATCTAGTCCTTGCATGATCTTTATACAATTTTATAACTTTTATAGTACGTGACGCATGTTTATGACCCGTTTTCTTACATACACCACATTTTTTTCTTATTTATCAATTGTTTTCCCTCACTTTCATGAACAATAGCCACCTTATCACCCATATCTTGTACCTTTTTTACTGTTTCACCACCTTCAACAGCATGAATATTAATACCCTCATCATCTACCATTACATCATCAACTATTTCACTAACTTGACTTAACAAATCAAAATCACCTACATTAACTTCACTAACTTGACTAACATTCAGTTTAGTTGGTATATGAAAATCATAGAAGTAATATGCATCAAAAACCATATCAACTATATATTTATCTTTCAATCCTTCAACCTAAAGTTTACAAGTATTAATAGTGGTAAAAAAAGTTTACAACCTACGAGTTTGAAACTTTATACCCTTACGCAGGGGCGGAGCCATGGGTATCTTAGGGGGGGTCCATGGCCCCCCCTGATTTTTTGAAAAAAAAATTATAACTATATCAAAAAAAAAAAAATTATAAGTAAATAACCCCTAAATTATTAAGAGATTTTTATTTGGCCCCCCGTAAATTTTAAAAGTTTATTTTATTAAACTTTAAATTATTTTATTTATAAGATTTTTTTTTATTTTTTATAACAAAATATATGTCATTTTATATTAAAAAAAGAAATTTATAACAAAATTAATTAGAAAAATCAATTTCGAGACTTATATTGTAATATTTAATCAATATAGGGACCTTTAGATCAATTTCTCCTAATACAGGGACCTATTTTACGATTTTTGTATGATATTTAGACTTATAGTGCAAATATTGGCGGGAAAAAAAAATTTCGGGGCCGTTGCCCCCGAACCCCCTTGGCCCCCCCTTACGGAAATTCCTGGCTCCGCCCCTGCCCTTACGTTGACTTGTCCTCCAACTGCGACTTTCTCATGTACCGTGACTTGTGCTTCTATGGGTCATGCATCGTGTTCAGTTTCTTCTCTAGTAGGCTGTATAGAAAAAGTAATTTTAACATATAATAGATATATTTGTCGACCACACTATTAACACCCGGGAATATGCAGTTGTTTCCATCAATACTTACTGCAGTCAAAATAATGCATGGATGATCCCCTTTAAGATGACATCCATCCAACCCCAAAACAGGTCTGTATCCTATTATAAATACCCTCATACACCCCTCTAAACAAATATCAAGTCTCCAAAATCTGTCTACTTGGAAATCTTTGTCATACTTTGTTTCTAAAATAACAGTAGAACCATGATTCTGCTTCTTCAATTCCTCATAATAGTCCCAAAGTTGGTATTATTGTTCCTTGCAATGTCCCTCTATCTTTCCCCTAGCGATATCAAATCAAGATTCTGCTTGCCTTTTAGTAATATCCACAACATATCTCTTCCTAACATATACCTTGAAAATTTTCTTCTTGTTAAACAATCCTAGTCTTATTTCATCTAAAAATATGTCAGCTGATGTCTCCTATTTGTCATGAATTAATATTAGTTATAGACATTATTTTTAGTGTTTTAGGAAGTCTTTGAGTCGATTTTCTCATGAATTATTACACTTTCCTATTTCTAGTCTTGATTTAATGAATTATTATATTTAGAGCATATTGAGTTTAATTATTTATTTAGTGTGAAGCTTTAAAGATGTATATGGAGATTAATTAGATGCCAAGTCAATTCTAAGAGATAAAGGAAAGAAGATATACATGGAAATTGGAGATAAGGAAACAAAAGCTAAAATATGGAAAGATAAAGTTGCCAAATAAATCTGAATTCCAGGACCCACGACCACAAAAGGGATTATATCTCAAAATAGGTGAGGAATTTGGAAGAATTGTCAAGAGCAAAGCTAACGAGCTTTCCGAGACGATCAGTTTCGACTATTGGAACGCGTCAAACGGATAAGTATTGAAACAGTTATGACCAAAACAAAAACGGGGCTGGTTTTATATTTTAGGGTTACGAATTTGAGTTGGCTAGGAGTCCATTACTTGTCTTGCACTCCAAGAAAACGTGTTAGGGATTCCAAGACACCTATAAATACACCCTTAAACCATTGTAAACATGTCCTTGCTCAGTGCCAAGTATAGGCTTAGTCCTTGCTTGTATTTTCTTAATTTTAAATAGTAGCTTAGTCTTTTAATTTAATATTCCTCCTTAGTATCAAGCTATTCATCCAAGAAGCAAGCTGACCTATAGAGGAAGACAAGAAGCACGAAGTTGGAGAGTGACAAACTCCTCTTCTACATCTCTCCTTCTCTATATTTAGGGTAATTAGCTATAGATTTGTGGTTTCACCATATTTCTAAGCTTTTATTCTATAAGTTTTACTTTTAATTGTTGGGTTATTATTTTGTCTACATTCATTAATACTATTTGTTAGTTTAATTAATTTGAGCTTGGCGTATATTGTTATTATGTGTTTTGACTTATTGTTACATCCCTAGATTTGGCCAATCTTAGGACTATTCTTAGTTATTGACAACACCACATAATCGTCTAGTAGTAACCCTATCTAGATAGCCATAAATGTTTGATTCAACCACCAATCATTACTCAAGGTTTCTTTACCCAAGTTACTTGGTAGTGGAGAGGTTTCTCCTAAGCCCACCTTGACAGAGGTTAGGTAGAATTTAGAATCCCGATTAATATATAATGCTCAATTTACCATAAGATTAGAATAACTTAGTAATAGACTCATATTAGTGACCCTAATTTATCTGACTTACATTCATATTTATTTATCTGCATTCTTATTTATTATTTCTCATTAGATAATTATTCATATTATTCTCTTTTTATATAAACATCTAAATTCATCTACGCTTATTTAATACAAGTAGATCTAACAGATTAAATCCCTGCGAGCGAACTTGACTTATCATTAAAACTTGCAAACGATCTGTAATACTTGCAGTGAGTTTCTTGTGGTAGACAAGGTTGTGTGTCCTTTATTATTATCTTATTTATTTGTTTATTTAGCACACCTTTGCCCCCACCAAGTTATGGCGCCGCTGCCGGGAATTTATCTTTAAGTTAAATCTATTTTGTGTTTATTTAGTGTAGAATTTTTTATTTGTTTTCAGTTTTACGCGTTCTTTTTGTTTTAGTCTTTTTCAGGTTTTAGATGGCTAATCAACGGTTGGAGCTAGGTTTTCCTAGTCAATTCCGAGTGCAACCCATTGGGATTCACGTCTCAACTATTCAAGCCGTTCGATTCAAGCCCGATCCTGACCTGATTGATCAATTCGCGAGCTATGGGATATATAGTGGTGATACGCATCAAGGTCCAGTCAAATTTGTCCAGAATTTCATGCAATTATGTCATGCCTACATTAATGAAGGTGTTACGCGAGAACAGATGTATTATTTAATGTTTCAATTTTTCTTGACCGGGAAAGCGAGCGATTGGTTAGATGATCAACCTCCCGAGCTAGTAAAAAATTGGGACAAGCTTCAAGAAAGATTCCTTGATCAATTTTATCCTACAAGTATTCGAGTTAAGGAACTATTGGAGCTTATGAATTTCTTGCAAGAAGGCGTAGAGAGTGTTGGCGAAGCATGGACGAGATTTCAAAAGAAGTTGGAAAGATGTCCAATACACGAATACACACCAAAATTACAATTATCCATGTTATATAATGGACTCAAAAGAGTGTCAAGGCTGAGAGTAGATGATATGGGTCGTGGTAGTTTTGTCTCTATGGATCCAAAAGAAGCAAAGAGTGGTATGGAAACAATCATTGAGACCGACATAAGTTGGGCACAAGAACAAACTCCTACCACTAATGAAGAAACAAAGGCGAGATTTTCAAGCTTGTAAGACCAAATACAACAACTCGCTATAGCAGTTAAGGAAAGCATCCAAATGCCACCTCAACAGTTATATCTGCAAGAACAAGCCTATGAAAACCAAGCTAATCATCCACCAGGCTACAATGTGCACAAGGGAAGTCAAGCTCCATCACATCCTCAAGAAGACATCACTGAGTTAAAAGAGACTATTAGTCAATTCATCAACTTTTCGAAGGACAATATGAGCAGACTTGAATCAAAGATCGATGCATCAGTAGTGCAAAGCTTGCAACAACAGAATCAAGATCTGAGACAACATAATCAACTTTTAGAGAAGAATGTAATGCGGCTCACTAAAGTCATAGAACAAATGCAAAGTCAACTTTTTCAATTGACCCAAGATACAACTTCTAACATAAAGAAGATCCAATACGTTGACGACAAGGTTAAGACTATTAGTCTTCAATCTCAAAAGATGAAAGAACACAACGAGATAATCGTTGAAACGCTACCATCTCCATCAAAAGGGGATGTTCTACCAAACACGTCAAGCGTAGATAGGATGAACTTAGATGAGATAAATGTTGAAGATTGGGTTGAAGAGGTTGAACAAGGTGAGATTAAGAAGCCAAGAGTGGGTGATAAACCAAGAATTGAAGAGATAAGTAGAGTAAGACAACCACCCCTACATTGCTATGATCCCGTAAAGGAGCAACAAGAGAAGTGTATGGAGGCGTTAAAACAAGTGAAACTTAACGTCCCTTTACTCGAAGCTATGAAAGGAAGGCGAAAATATGATTGATTCTTTATGGAGGCAATCTCCAATAAGGAAAGGTTCACAAGAGCCAATTCTGTAGCAATCAACAAAGGGATATCAGCACAAGTTCAGAGAACATTACCACCGAAGCGTAAAGATCCTGGAGATTTTAACCTCTCAATCAAAATAGGTGGTATATTTTATGGAAAAGCAATGTGTGATTTAGGGTCAAGTGTTAATATCATGCCCAAAAGTGTATTCAAGAAGATTGGTATTAGTGATGCAAATCCGACATCCGTAATCTTACAACTTGCGGATCAATCAACAGCAAAGCCGTGGGGTGTAATCGAGGATGTACTGGTCCAAGTAGGTAACCTTGTTATTCCCACGGACTTTATTATTCTTGATTATAAAGCAGATAAGAACGTCCCATTCATTCTTGGGCATCCATTCCTAACCACCAGCGACACCATAGTGAATGTGAATGAAGGAATTGTGACTCTTAGTATTGAAGATGATTCTGAAACATTCTATGTTTCGAGAAAGAAGAAGAAAAAGAAGTCACAAGAACTATATCCAATCAGAGTTGTAACCAAGAAGCCAGAACCTGCAAGCCCCCAAGAAACCATGGGAAAATAAATTGAGTTTGGGGTGGGAGACGAGGTAACATGGAAACCTCCCTTTCCCAAACATAACCGTTCTTGGATAGGGCCATACGTCATCACGCAAATCATCTCAGAAGAAGTGGTCGAAATAAAATCTATCGAGGGATGCAAGCTCAAGTTGGTAAGTTTTAATCACCTCACTCACTGCTTGGGAGGATATAAAAAGAAATAATCGAGGTAACTCGTCTAACTTTGAAAGACGTTAAACAAAAGTGCCCTCTAGGAGACATCCCATAGTATTTTATGTTGTTATATTTTAGTTTAGATTAGTTTTTTTAGTTGATATTGCATATTTGAGAAAGGTATTAGTGTTTTTGATGTTTAGGCAGTAAAGAAATCGAGTTTTTTTTGGAGGAAAAAAGGATTTTTTTGGGCATGTTCTGGCCTGCCACCGGCATGCCGGCCCAAACCACTGGTAAGCCGGCGGCTCAAGAACACGATCCCTCGTGTATGCATCTCGTGTTCATTGCCGAGGGTTGATTTTCGAAAGATGACCAACCGGTATACCGGGCCATTCCGCCGGTATACCGGCCAGACCAGAACCGAGCCCTCGTGTATGTGATTCGTGTTTTTTGTCGAAGCATGAGTTTCAAGAACAAGCAGCACCAATATGCCGGCCCATATGGGCGGTATACCGGCCAGCGCCACTGGAGAGAGGAAAATTTCTGCGTTTTTTAGGTAATAAGGAGGAAGAGGTGAGTTCTAGTCCGAATTTCTCAATCCTTAAGCCTCACTTTCTTCTCCAAACCTCTCCCAACTCCATTAAAGCTTCAACAAACCTTCACCTAACATCAAAACACTACCAAATCACCAAGAAGTTACATTCGTATCCTTCCCTACATCATTACAAAGAAGATTCAATCGCCCAAATCATATCAAAACACCTAGAAACCAAGAATCAAAACCATGAATTTCAAAATCTTTTTCCAAAATTCCTTAAACCCATATAATCACAGCTTGATTCCGTCATACCCACATAGAGATTTATCATCCTAACCCAAATAAAGCTTGTTCCACCTATGATCAAGAGTTACAAATTTCAAGAGTGCTCAAAGCTTTGAGTTTGGGGTCAAAAGAGATGATGAAAAGAACGAAGATATTATTAAGGGAGATGAAGTATCAAAGCAAGGTAATGGGTAAGATCAAGAATAAAATCAATTGATATGGGTAGTAGTTCGGGAACAAACTACAAGGTAAATCGGGTCAAGTAAGTAGAGGAAAGCATGCAGTGGTGAAATCAAAGAGCAAAAAGGTTTCAACTTTCATAGAGAAGACACCATAACCTCTTCCTATCAAGATCCCTCTACCCAACATGAAAAAAAGCTTTTGGGACGCTAGTAGCTGTGTTCAAAACATAATCCTAGATGAACACCGTCACATAAGAGAGTATTCGAGAGCAATGTTGGAAGAAGATAAACAAAAGATTTCTAGATACATACATGGAAAGCACTGCACCCTATTCCGGGTATTGATCAGGCGAGGCAAATAGCCTCGAAGAGTATGTTTTCTTTCTTCCTTACCTTTTCTTTATGTTCAATATCTGTAAAATTTTAATTTTTTTTATTTATTTTATTTTTGAGTCTTTTCGAGTCGTGGGGACACAACTCATTTTTGAGTTTGGGGTGTGGGGATTCGTTGTCCCTCATCTCCATTTTTTATGTGTTATATTGTTTTTAGGTAAAATTAAAAATTTTGAAGGATTAGATGTAGAGTGTGTTTAATAGCTTGAGAGCATAAGCTCAGTAAGTTAATGATAGAAAGTAGTATGTTTATGAGCTATTTTATTTTGTATGCTTTGAGTATTTGCAGGAAAACACACATTGATAGTAAAGAAAACATTAGTAAGCAATGCGATAGAAAGTATCTTCGACCTCAAGGAGCCTTGAGTGGTTTGTAGGCCGTGAGATCCAAGCTAGTTGACAAACCCATTTGATGAACGTGCTAAAGGTAAGAGAATAACGAAATTGCATGGTGTAGAAAATGATTAAGGCAGTTATTTCATATTGAAGCCACTTGAAGCCTTTTAACTTTCTCACCCTGTTATTCGATTTAACATTTTATATCCTTCTCAGCCCCTTCTAGCCTTTCTAAAGCCTTTTTATTAGCCACATTATATGCCATATCCCTTTAAATTATAGGACTTTTCCATATGACCCGCACTCGAATCGCGATGCATAGACAATTGTTTTAGATCTTGAGTTTGGGGTGGTGGGTCCACCATTATGGTAAATATTATTGGGTTGGGATTTTTGAGCTTATTAATTGTGCTCGTTATATATACTGATGATGATTCACAGGTTTATATTGTAACCCTTTGTCGGGGTAATAGTAAATGAAAAAAAGCTATGAAAGCATGAAAACAAAAGAGAAAAATATATGATGAAAATTAGCGTGATATCTCAACATCAAAAAGAGAGTCATAGCTATACAAAATAGAAAAAAATGTGAAAAGAATATATACATTTGGACCGTGGAATTTTTATGTGAACATCTTTTGCTTTAATTGGGTTATTGGATATGCTACTTTGTGCATCAAGAATTCATTGGGTTAAGTGAGAAACGTTTTATGAGAGTAAGTCAAGCTCTAGGGCGATTCGTTGATGGCTAGTGAGGAGAGAGCCAAAAGCTCACTCTAAATTATCCAAATATACTTATCATACCATCCCTAAGCCAACATTACAACCTTAAAGACCTTATGATTCTTTGCTATGTAATCTAGAAGTAATTGAGGCAATAGAGAGTAGTTAAGTGGATCTTTGAATACTAGTGAAGTTCGATGAACAATCTATAGCCTCCTTGGTGAACTGAGTAAAGTTCCAATCCTTCTTACATTGCGAAGCTAATCTAATCTTGAATTCAAACCGTGTTGATTGTAGAGATGAAAAGTGTGCAGGTATGTAGTTTGTAAATATTATTACATGAAATTTTCTGAGTAGTTGCTTTGAGTCTATTCTCCATATTCTGCTATCTTCTTCCCTCTGTGCTTAATTGACCTAGGTGTGTATTTAGAGACTTCCCTTTGTTTTTATCTTTATTGTATCGGGACGATACAACTTTAAGTTGGGGGTCTTGATGTCTCCTCATTTGTCATGAATTAATATTAGTTAGAGACATCATTTTTAGTGTTTTAGGAAGTCTTTGAGTCGATTTTCCCATGAATTATTACACTTTCCTATTTCTAGTCTTGATATAATGAATTATTATTTTTAGAGCATATTGGGTTTAATTATTTATTTAGTGTGAAGTTTTAAAGATATATATGGAGATTAATTAGATTCCAAGTCAATTCTAAGGGATAAAGGAAAGAAGGTATACATGAAAATTGGAGATAAGGAAACAAAAGCTAAAATATGGAAAGATAAAGTTGCCAAATAAATCTGAATTCCAGCACAAACGACCACAAAAGGGATTATATCTTAAAATCAGTGAGGAATTTGGAAGAATGGTCAAGAGCAAAGCTAAAGAGCTTGCCGAGACGATCAGTTTCGACTATTAGAACGCGTCAAACGGATAAGTATTGAAGCCGTTATGACCAAAACAAAAACGGGGCTGATTCTATATTTTAGGGTTACGAATTTGAGTTGGGCTAGGAGTCCATTACTTGTCTTCCACTCCAAGAAAACGTGTTCGGGCTTCCAAGACACCTATAAATACACCCTTAAACCATTGTAAACATGTCCTTGCTCAGTGCCAAGTATAGGCTTAGTCCTTGCTTGTATTTTCATAGTTTTAAATAGTAGCTTAGTCCTTTAATTTAATATTCATCCTTAGTATCAAGCTATTCATCCAAGAAGCAAGCTGGCCTATAGAGGAAGACAAGAAGCACGAAGTTGGAGAGTGACAAACTCCTCTTCTACCTCTCTCCTTCTCTATATTTAGGGTAATTAGCTATAGATTTGTGGCTTCACCATATTTCTAAGCTTTTATTCTGTAAGTTTTACATTTAATTGTTGGGTTATTATTTTGTCTACATTCATTAGTACTATTTGTTATTTTAATTAATTTGAGCTTGGCGTATATTGTTATTATGTGTTTTGACTTATTGTTACAACCCTAGATTTGGCCAATCTTAGGACTATTCTTAGTTATTGACAACACCACATAATCGTCTAGTACTAACCCTATCTAGATAGCCATAAAGGTTTGATTTAACCACCAATCATTACTCAAGGTTTCTTTACCCAAGTTCCTTGGTAGTGGAGAGGTTGCTCCTAAGCCCACCCGGATGGAGGTTAGGTAGAATTTAGAATCCCGGTTAATACATAATGCTCAATCCACCATAAGATTAGAATAACTTAGTAATAGACTCATATTAGTGACCCTAATTTATCTGACTTACATTCATATTTATTTATCTGCATTCTTATTTATTATTACTCATCAGATAATCATTCATATTATTCTCTTTTTTTATATAAACATCTAAATTCATCTACACTTATTTAATACAAGTAGATCTAACGGATTAAATCCCTGCAAACGAACTTGACTTATCATTAAAACTTGCAAACGATCTGTAATACTTGCAGTGAGTTTCTCGTGGTAGACAAGGTTGTGTGTCCTTTATTATTATCTTATTTATTTATTTGTTTATTTATCACACCTTTGCTCCCACCATCAGCCAACTCCCTACATGTCACAATTTCTTTATTCAACTGTTTCCCACATTTATGAGTCAGATTCATGCCCAAAATCTTAAATGTACCACTTTCCTTAACATGTTCCCCATAAATATACCCTAGACAAAGCTTAATCCTACACACGAACTTTAATCTTGTAGGACTGTTCCTATCAAATCTTATACTACTCATCGTGTTTAAGGCATTTCTTTTAACTGCATATTTCATCTCTTTTCTTGTACTAAAGATCATACATATCTCAAATTTTTGCTTATCCTTTTCACTTGCCTCTTTGAATCCCATAAAATGAGTTTTTTCCTTCTTTTTACCCTTACGTAGATCACCTGATACATCATCAACATCAGAACTATCCAAACTGACCAAATATTCATCTGAAACTATTATTGAATTAATGTGAACATCTTCCTTTACACAATTAATCACATCTGAAACCTTACTCAGACTTACAGCACCTCCAAATTCTTCATAGAGTCAATGTTCTGATCAAACAAAGTGTCGTCTTCATCATCTTTATCGCTAGAGCTATACATATTGTCAGAAAAGCTATCACCATAATCTTCTTCACTTCCCTCATTGTTTACACCTCCCCTTAAATAACCAAAGTCATCGACACTATTTTTACGCTACCATTATCATTGTTCTCACTACCTTCAGATTCCAAATGACTAAGTAAGAACAATAGGGGAAATTAAAGTAGATATCCACTGTGACATCTTCTTCACTAATCTTACACAACTTCGGTAGATCTTCATCACTATTTAGCTTAACCTCCCTGGTATCCAAATCTTTCCCCGGATCTTTACAATTACAAACCAGTATAGTCATCTAAATTCCAACAAACCCTTTCCAATTGGTCCATAATAAGTAAACCACTAAGGTTACCTTTAAACTTTCAAGTTGTCATTGTGTATACCAGATAATTGACATACTTGAACCCCCCCCCCCCCCCCTTACATACAATCTATTAGGTGGCTTTGTGAACGTACCACCAACATACAAATTCAATCCAAAAGGATCTATCAGTAATTAAAAAAACCAAAATATAGTTAAAATTGTAAATTAAAATCAAATAAATTGTACTTAAGAATGAAAATTTTCAAAAATAAATCAAAATAAGAAATTATACTTACGGTAGTGATCTCCCATTCTAAAAGATTATCTGTTAACAAAACAAAATAATCGATGAAACAACCGAATTAGGATAAAATGCTAAAATAACACATGAAATTATATGACATATATTTGTTGAATATTTATTATTCAACTTCGTTTAAATTTTACATTTATGGATACAAAAAAATAAGAGGACAATATTTATAAAGTAACTAGAAAAAACCTCAAGGGAATGCAAATTTGTGAAAACAAAATCACGGCTAATTACCAATTCGGTAATTAGACAAAACTAATAAGAAACGTGCTATTTGAATTTTCAACTAGTCGTCCATTTGGATCCCCAACAAACCAAATCTTAAAACCTATACACGGACGCGGGATTTTTAAGTCTGCTACTCGACTCTGTATCCAGACATCTGTTTGGGTCATCAGTGAACAAAATCTTAAAAACATAAAGTTATATAAAAAATTATTACCTAGACCAAGTTTCAGGTCATGCAAAGATAAACGTGCTAAAATACACAAACACAAACACAAATAAAGGCTTTCAAACGAAAAAAACACAAATGAAAGAACTAGAAAATTGAAGTAGGTACACAATAAAATATTAATCAATACATAATAACGGAGCATTACAAGGAACACAAATGGAGCACGATTAAAAATAAAGGACTCACAAAAATCATTTTTTGATAAACCCTAACCCCTACATTTTAATCAATAATTAATACCTTGCTTTATAACAATAATTAAAAAGTAGAAAGATTCACATACCTTTTGATTACATGAGATTTCAATAATTTAATAGCAATATCCGTGCAAGTTTATAGATATTCCTTTCCCGAAGTAGATTTATAGAACGGCATTGAAACAATTTGCTATGGAAAAAGAATAACGTTAGTCTTAAATGTTTGTTAATTAAAAGCTTTGTTGTCCAAGAAAATATATATTAAAAGGTTAATATAAAATTACAATTTTACCCTCTTAATCCGTTAGATTTTGGATGGAGTTAGTCAGATGGCCTAAAAATGGGTTTTTTTAAAACGTTTGGCCTAAAAATGGGCACTTTAAAACGTTTGGCCTAAAACTGTTTTTAGGCCATATGCAATAGCCTAAAAATGGTATTACATGGTTGATTACAGAATACCAATCACAATAATTAAGTTTAGACTAGTAAGGTCATTTCATTATTGAACTCATTACAATATACTAATCACACCCTAAATTACTCAATTTTGGTTCAGGGACTCTCGCTTGAAGCAATTCAACATAAATAATCATTTTCGAGGACACTTTATGTCTGATCCGTGAATTTACATTTAATTGAGGAGTCGAGCATCAATTGTGCAAACATTTGATTTAGTCATTGGACAAGCAGTTACGATTTGAACATCCTCCACCATGTAGCACACGATCAAATAAGTTACCGACAACAACTAGAAATAAGTTATCCAAATATTATGCTTGATAATCATCCATTTCTAACAATTGAGAAACAACTTTACAAATGGCTCATTAGGATTATTAAGGTAAGTCAGATATGTCCCCATACACACAACAATCACGCATAAGTCAATCATTTTATTTTCCTTATAATTTTTTTTGGCAAAGGTTTATATATAAAATAAAGATACTAATAGTTCCAAAATACAATCACCTAATACCACTAAGGACAAGATAAAGGTGTAAAATACTAGCTAACTGGGGGATAAACTCCAGTCATCAAACAACGTGCTTAGTAGCGTGTGTTTGGCGACCCGGTCAGCCACATGATTTCCTTTGCGATAAAAAAGGAAAAAACAGGATTACAAGTTTTCACATATCCATATATAGACTTAAAAAAACATTACAACAATAAAAATTAGTAAAAGGTAATCAAAGAATTCATTATAACTTCCCAGTCATTTGCTATAATAACAGAGTTGTTTGGAAACCTTTGAGCTACTTCGCATCCTCACAAAACTCTGTGAGCCTCAGCTTCTGTCGCATTACGAGCTTCAATATTCTTGATGACTATCCAATCATCTTGCCAAGTGGATCCCTAATTAAATATGTAATAGCACATCCAACAGATGAAAAAGATGCGTCAATATTAAACTTAAATATATTAACAAACAGGGAATTCCACTTATTCTTTTTACTTGTCTCCTTAGATATAGGAGTGAATTTTTCCTTACCATCCTCCACAATAATTTCAATATATATATATATATATATATATATATATTTACATCATTAGGATTGAAATTATTAAGTTTTTATTCATTCTAGTTTTTATAGGCCATCTTACAAGTAAAAAAGATGTCTGGATTAACCCCATTAAATACGAAATTGTTTCTTCCCTTTCAAATATGCCAACAAATATCACTTAACAACTCTACATTATATTTTATCTAAATTATTTTTGACTTTAAAAGAGGTAATTGTTGATAAAAATTAGTCACCAATCTTGAATGTACTATGATTCATGGTAATTAAGGTTAATGGAGAAGAATGGAAAACAGTTCTTGCCCATGGGTAGGCAAACAGGAAATGTTCCACTGTTTCTTCCTTTTTTTGTCAAAGGTTTATATGAATGCTAATAAAAGATAATATAAAAGATCACCAGATACCACTAATTGTAAGATCTAGGTGTAATAGTTGAGTTATCTGGGAAGGAGGTAAAAAACTCCAATCTCCAAACAAAGCACCTAATAGTTTTGTTTTACGATCCAGTCAGCTACTCTATTGTCGTTGCGCCTAACAAAGGAAAAGTGTGGATTATATGTTTTCACACTACCGTAAATCGACTAATATTACAATAATTAAATTTACTACAAGTGATTCTAGTTGTTAAAGGCTTTACAATCACTTCACAATCACTCTCAATAATAGTGTAATTGAATGTAAAACCTTGCTGGTTCGTATCCCCCACAAAATGCCTTGTGCTTCTGCTTCTGTTGCGTTTTTTGCTTCAATAATTCTAATCTCCTCCAATTAACTTTCCGAAAGAGTCCTTGATAACAAAATCAATGGCAGAGCCAGATAGAGAGTAACTAGCATCAGTATTAATCTTATAATTATTATTAAGGAGAGGGACCCATTTATTAATATTACTAGTGACCTTATTACTTTGCACTTTACCATTAGAAAGTAGAGTATTAGGATTTGGTAGGCCATTTGGTGGGACATTTTCCTTTAGTTCATTAAAAGAAACATCATTAGGAATTTTATTAGCTTTTGTATATTCTTTCCAATCAGCAAAGTCTAGCTTACAAATATATGTGGGATCAGGAGAAACACTATTAAACACAAATTGATTTCAACCTTTCCAGATTTGCCAACATAAATTAGCCAAAAGTTCTGCATGATATTTCTCTTACACATGGGTCACATTCAAGGAAGCGACTGTTTTAAGGAACCAGTCTCGAATCCTTGTGGTGCTATTATTCATTGTTTTAAGGGTTAGAGGAGATGAAAATCACACAGCTCTAGCCTAAGGGCAAGCAAACAAAAGATGCTCAATTGTTACTATTTTTCATTACACAATTTGCAGATTTTGATTTTGTGCATTTACTTTTATATAGATTAACCTCCATAGGAAGTTTATCTGTAATACATTTCCTCATAATTTAATCTTAGGTGTACATTCCATTTTCCAAATTTTACTCCCAATACCCAGGGCAAAAGCATTGAAGGAAGAAGGTAAAAGTGAGCTAAGATCATCTTTTTCCTTTTTTAGTAACTGATATGCACATTTCATTGTATTGTCCCCATCTTTAGACTTATTCCAATAACAAAATTCCCCACAATTAAAGGAAGGAATTGGCAGTTTAATAATTATTTTAACAACTTCTTGATTAAACTCAGTTTTGATGTAATTAGAGTTCCAATTTTTATTATTTGTATTAACGAGTTCTTTAACAGAAATTATAGTACTATCTAATGGTTTTATTACCTCATCTATATTATTGATCCAGATGTCTTTTTGTACATTTATTTGAAGACCATCTCCCAATTTCTACTTAAAATCCTTTTCAAAAACCTTCCTTCCTTTTAATAAACTTTTCCTTCCAAAGGAAGGAAAGTGACCAATTTTAGCTTGTAGGAAGCTATCACATGGGAAATACTTACCTTTTAATAAAGTTCCAATGAAAGAGTTTGGATTTTGCATTACATACCAAGCAAATTTTCCTAGTAACTCTTGTTCATTATATTAATATCTATAAACCCTAATCGTCCTATATATTTAGAAGAACATAGGGATTCCAGTTTTCAAAATGAACGATTTTTTTAATTATTTTTGTTCCACCGGAAGTTGGCTATAATACCATTGATGGTGTTACATAGATTCTTGGGAATTAGAGACATAATATAATTAGGCAAACTTTGAAGCACTGGCTTAATTAATATTTCTTTCCCACTATCAGATAGAAATATCGTTTTCCAATTCTCAATTTTGCTTAAGATTCTAACTAGCCATACAAGATCATTACTCTTGTTCCTACTTCGATCAGTAGGAATACACAAGTAAGATCCAAGATTATTAACTTACTTCATTTTTATTATGTGTACATTACAAACTTAACGTGTGATGGTGTATTAGGACTATATATAATACCACATTTGGAATTGTTTAAACATAAACCAGTGGTATTACTATAGTCATCAATTAATTCATTAAACGCTTCAACATATTTAAAAGTTGCTTTTAAGAAAAAAAAATGTTTTCATCTGCACAGAGAAGATGTGTTATACTGGGACAATTCTTTCATAATTTAAATCCTTCTAATTTATCATTTATTACTTTACCTTTGACGAGTACATTCAATGTTTGAGATATTAAAAAAACAAAAAAATGGATTGTGGGTCCCCTTGCCTATGTTCTCTTGAAGGTTTATTAATAGCACGATCTTGCCCATTTATAATAATAAAATAAGTAACAGTATTAATACAATTCATCACTTTACTTACCCATTTTATTAAGTAATTTTTCTAAAAAATCTCACTCAATAAACTCATAGGCTTTTTTGACATATGCCTTAATAACAAGCACATATTTTTTAGTATCTTTCTTACTCTTAATAAAGTTTAATAATTCATGATTAATAAGAATATTCTCCTGAATATTTCTTCCAGGTATAAATCATATTTGATTCTTATCAACTAATAAAGGCATCAAAGGTTTCGATCTGTTAACTAATATTCTAGATATAAACTTATATATAAAGTTAGTACACCTTATATGCCTATAATGATTCACCTCAGAAGGACTTTTTATTTTGGAAATGAGAGTTATGAAAGTTTTGTTCAAAGGCTCCAAACTACCATTATTATACCAGAAATCATTTATAATTCGTATCACATCCAATTTAATGATTTTTCATGAAATTATATAAGAAATTCCATTTTAGCCATCAGGCCATGGAGCCTTTGTTAAACCCAACTCCCAAGCTGCTTTTTGAGCTTCATCGTGAGTGATAAGGGTTGTTAGAGATCTATTCATATCATTATTAACAACAGACTACACTAGATTTAACACATGGTTAAACTTTCCAGGCCCTACTGAATTGTAAACATTATTAAAATGATTGGTAAAAATAATAATGATGTCCTATCATTTTCTATCCGTTCATCATTATTATTCTTAATTCATTTGATATTGTTTCTTTTTCTTCTGCTTTTATTACTAGCATGGAAAAAAAAGTATTTTTATCACTCTTTCTAAGCCAAAGAATTCTAGACTTGTCTTTCCAGTACTGTTCCTCTCTTTCCTATGCCTTTTCTATAAGCTTAATAATTCCATTATATTCATCCCAATTACCTTTATTAGTAAACCGTTAGAAAAAACTTTTAGTTTTTCCATCATAGTTTCTATAAAAACTTTCTATTATTATTATTGAACTTCTCTTTGTTCCATATTAATAGTTTTCTTTATGTAATATTCTGTTTGAAATTCATGATAGTTGAGGGAATACCTCTTAATCTGTTATTATCAATCCATAGACTTTGTATCATATTCAAACATTCTACTTCAGAAGCCCTAAAAGACTGAAAAGAGAATCTATTTTTATTATTAGACACTGGATCCTGATGAAGAATTATTGGGCAATGATCGGATCCTACTGCTAGAAAGATAGAAATCCATGCACTAGGGTAAATTAAACTCCAATACTTATTAATTAGAGCTCTGTCAAGAATTGCTTCTATTAAATCCTTTCCAGACCTCTTGATAGACTAGGTAAATTCACATCCATGCCTTGGAATTTCTTCCAAAATTAATTTATTAATAATCTATTCAAAACTCTTCATACTTTTCTTATAATTCTTTTCCCCCCTAATTTTCAGAGTTATTTCTAATTGTTTTAAAATCACCAATTAAAACATAAGGAAGGCTGTTATCATAGCATCTTGCTATCTTATCAAGAACAAGGCATTTATTAGCTTTTAATGGAGAACCATACCCATAAATATTCTTTGTTTTGAATTCCTTACTAATAATAGTTTCTCCATTACAAATGAAAACTTTACAAATTTTATTCTTAGTGCACTTTCTATTATATAAATTCACCCAAATAGTTATTTTTAATACTTTCCATATAAAACTTCTTATTTTAGGTGTGCAAATTTAGGGGTGTGCGCGGATCGTTTTGGATGAAAAATGCTCAACCCACGAACCGCTCGTTCTTGTGCGGGTTTTGTAAAATGAGACCCGCACCCGCCCAATACATTATATAAACCATTGAATTTCAGGTAGGGAGGGTTGCAGGTGAGTTGCGGGTGATTTAGTTTGATAAATGAACCAAATTTGTATCCATTTTTATTCAACGGGTCAAATTTATATTATAAACGAAAGTTGTAACAAATAGTTTAGATACTCTCATAAACGCTTCAAATAATCTTTGATGTTAAATAATATAAATTAAGAGCTTAAGAAGATAAATTTATGAATTAAACGAAAAAAATAGATATCATTCTTGAAATGAAAAACTAATTCATTAGATAAAGTACTATTGAAATACTGAGAGATTTAAAAAATTAAAAGGAAATGAATAATAAAAAGAAATATAGAGTGCGAACGCACGATCCCTATTTTATTTAAATAAAAATGAGTAATGCGAATCTTTCTAATTTTTTATATTAAAAGTAATCGGGTATATGCGGGTTTGCGAGTTTCAAGTTTAAAATCCCCAACCCGCAAAAAATATATATTTTCTAAAATGCAAACCGCAACCTACCCAATAAAAAACTAACCCGTATAATTTCAGGTTAGTATAATCGAGTTGGTCGGGTTATACATGTTTTTAACCTGATAGACAACCCTATGTGCAATTCGTGTTCTAAATTACATTTCAAACTCTAAGATCATTTGTGTGAAAGAAGATTGGGTCAAGAGACTTAAAAGCTTTTTCCTTATTATCCATTTCCTATAGTTACCCTTCTCAGTGATATTCCAAAATTAAGAATCTTGACACTTATAGAGAGAATATGACATATTTAAAATGGTTTTTCCTTATAAGATCACGTTTGGAAGATCTAATCAAGAGGAAATTGCCTTCTATCTTTTCGAATGGATTTGGATCCTCTCCTAACTAGCTTCTATACTAATTATCCTAACAACCAATCATAATTAAGAAAATTATATTTTATTATATTTATCTATAATTAATTTTTTTAATTCCTAAAATACTACACAATTTACATCTATTATAAAACTTCTATTATAATCTTTTAATTGATTTACCAACCATTTATAATATATTTTCAAATCTTATTGTTTATAATCTTAACAGCAATGATATAATTAGTTGTTAGGATAGTTAGTATAGAAGCTAGTTAAGAGAGGATTTAAATCTTTTTTAAATTAGCCTCCTCATATCTACCTAAGTTGTTAACTTGACCATTAAATTTAAATATTAAATAGGAAATCTCACCTCGATTTGTTGTCTTAATTTTTATTTCACATAATACATGCAAAGAAAAACAAATTCGATGCACTAGGGAAAAGTCGATTCAAATTGTTCAAGGTACATTTTCTATTCCCTAAACAACAATCATTAAACTATATCAAATTTTATCTTTAAGCGTGACGTGTCAACTTTTAACAGGAGCCTTTGAAAAAATTTCCTTTTTACTAATATGTCACGCTTCAGTTATCGACTAAAATATGAAAAACCGACTCTAAAACGGTAACTGCACCCAATAATTTAACAACTGAAAACATTATTGAGCCTTCTACGAGTGGGCCCACTTTTTCTGTGTCGTCCATTTATATTTCATATGCAATGTTTCGTTCTCTTCAATAATCAGTTACCACAAACCTTGTCTTTTTTCTTTCTACCCTATTATGTCCTCATCTTTTTTTATTTGATTAAAATTTCGATATTTATGTTCGCAGCCAGCCACCGGGAATCTGAGAGCCCCCTCTCTTCTTCCCTCGCGGCTTTCTGCTTCCCTTGCTTTCATTTCCGACGCCTCACTAACCGATAACACTCGTAATATATACATACATATTATATATTATATATATATAAAGAGATGCCGAGTCCGAAGTCTCATCGAAGAGGTGGCGGAGAGGAGAAGAACCGAAAGGGTCGATTATCGGAGAAATCATCTTCATTTCACGGTCATAATTCGGAGACCGTCGTCGAGGTGTTACGAAGGCCGAGAACGGTGCCGGACTTGTTCGCCGGTATCAGCGGAGGAGGGGCGTCTGTGCGACTGAGTATCCCGGAACTTTCAAAGCCTAAGCTGACCAAGCTGTTGTTAAACGTGACGATTCAGCGAAGCCTCGGGGCTGTGATGGTGTTGATATCACCAGAATCTACTGTGGAGGATCTGATCGCCGTCGCCTTATGTCAATACGTTAAGGAAGGTCGACGTCCTCTTTTACCGGCAACTAATCCTTCCGGTTTCGATCTTCATTACTCGCAATTTAGCTTAGAAAGTAAGTTTTTTTTTTCGATCGTTAAATATTTTGAAACGTGGCAAATAAGTATTAGATGATTTGACTAATATTTTGTATTTCTTAAATGTAGTAGTAGATAATCTTTTACCAAAAATATGAGTAGTAGATATCTTATTTAGGGAAATATGTTTTTTCGATAGTAAATATTCTTGAACGTTGCAGTTAATTATTAGATGATTTTTGCTAATATTGTGCATTCCTATGAAGAGATATTTTACTATATTTACATTTATTTATTTGGTGGGTCCTAGGTATGGATAGGGAGGAGAAGCTCATAGCCTTGGGTTCAAGGAACTTATATATTTGTCCTAAAAAAGTAACGACGTCGTCCATTTGTTCTAAGCAAGCTGAGACGGCGAGTTCATCTTTTTTTAGTCAAGTTCATCGATTTCTTGCTTTGAAATAAACAAGGATAAGATTAGGGCTAAGGATCTATAGTTTTCAACCATACTTTTTTATGTTAGAAGGACGACTCTTCGTTGAAGACTGATCATCAATTTGTCTTCTTTTTTTATTTAATTAATTAGGTTCGTAATCCGATTACTATTAAGTTATTGTGTATTACAATATAAATTTAGAAAAGTGTTGTAACTTGTAAATTATTAGTGAAATTTGGAAGGTGTTCTATTCTTTTGAATGACCTCTACCTTAAGCAACTCGCTTTCTTCCACCATTTGTTTCGAAGTCGATATTTAAATTAAAAATAAAGTGGTATAAGATTTAATCGATGCGTTATCTAATTCATAGCGCTAACAAATAATTTTCTCTAATTTGCTCTCCCCTTCGCTGGTGGCTGAGACCCCTGCTCTTTGCCTTTTTTCTTTTTTATTTCCTTTTCGATCAAATTTCTTTCCTTCTATATTTTTCTTTTCCTTTTGGGAATTAGTAACGGTCTTCTGATGGAGGGAAGGGGGCGGCCGCCGCCACCACAACCTCCCCAACCACCGGACACGGCCGCAGGTAGTAATTCTCGCCGTAGAAATGCCGCTTCGCACACTTCGTCTTCTCTTCCGGCGACTCCGGCCAGTAAAATCATGGTATCTAAGGGTAAAGCTAACTCGGTGAAACGCCTCTCGTCCAAACGTCTTAAAGTCTTTGGTGAGGGCAGACAACTGGATGATACTTCTCGAGAGATCATGCTTGTGGAGGATGCAGACACGGCTGCACAGAGGAAACTTAAACGAGCACTGGAGTTCTTGGATAGAGATGAGCTCTCTCCGGGAAATAACGATGATCACAACAGGATGAGCGTTGCGGCGTTGGAGGATAGACATAAGGATAACACGCTGGCCGTGGTTCTAAGCTCTTCTGACGTGAGGACAGTTCCTGTGGCAACGACTGTAATTGAAAATCCCTCTTTTCTGAGTGATCAAGCTCTGATTAATGACACGGTGGCAATGGAAATTACTAATGTTGATGCATCGCCCTCTCTTCCGTCAGTGGGACAGGGATCATTCGCAAATGGTAAGAACAATTCTGGTGCAAATATTGCTAATGTAGTTTCCACTTCTGTTGCAGGTAAATCGGAGCAGGTAGTTAAGGACAACGATCAAAAACATAGGAGCGTGTTACTGGCTGATGAAGTGAATAGCGGAAGGGCTAGATCCTTTTTGGATACCTTCAAGAATGTCACAGGTGGACAAATAACCCAGGATTCTGAATTTGGCAACAATGATGCGCGGAATATCAATGGAGAACCAAGCCGCTTATCCACCAATACAGCCGAGTTTGAAATGGAGGATGACATTCCAATCTGTGACGACACTTACCCGCAGTTAATCCGAACAGCGGAACAAAAGAAAAGGGGCTGTAAGGTATGGCGAAATACCCTTATTATTCGTCTATTGGGTCATAATGTTGGGTTTAGGTATCTGTTAAATAAGTTACACCAAATTTGGTCGCCTAAGGCACACATGGAACTTGTTGAGGTTGGTTTCGGATACTTCATGGCACAATTTAATAACTCAGAGGACTATGACAAAGTATTAAATGGAGGACCATGGATGATCCTCGATAGATATTTGATAGTTCGACCTTGGGATCCCTATTTTATGCCGCAAGATACACCGATTGTAAAAACTACTGTTTGGGTACGATTACCTTGGTTACCTCTAATGAATTATACCGAAGAGATATTAACATCTATAGGAAACCTTATTGGGCGGATGGTACGGGTTGATCCATTTACGAGAACGCGTGCTAGGGGCAATTTCGCCCGAATTGCGGTAGAAGTAGAGCTTGACAAACCACTAGTTCCGATCATTCGAATCCAAGATCATCTCCAAAAGGTCGAGTATGAGGGGCTTCATCGCATTTGCTTTAATTGCGGCAAATTCGGGCATATCAAGGACGAATGTGGAACTCAGAAGGAGACACAAGAGACAGTAAATACGAGCCTGAACAGGGACATACCACCTAAGGACACTGGAAATGAGGTAAGCAAAACGACACCAATGTATGGTGAGTGGATGACGGTCGATCGTAATAGGGGTAGACCGCGGAATACAGGGTTTGTCCAAAACCAAAAGGTTAGTCAAAAGGGCACCGGTGGGGGCTCTAAGAAGATGGGGATGACACCTAGCAAGAAAAGAAATGTTTCGAATAATGATCGCGCAAATGGGTCGAGATATGAGATATTGGCATCATTGGGTGGGGGTGAGACCAGCGGAAGTGGGGAACAAAGAGAGACGGAGGAGGCGACTGTGGGAATTATAACTGAGAGGGGTCCGAGAATTGCAAATAAGGACCTTCAACACGGAGTGGTCAACTGTCCATCCAATGGACTAGAAGGTGGTTTTTTCAATGAAAATAATCAGGTGGTAATTGATGGAGCACTAATCGGACCATCTTTGAGTCGAAGGGAGAAAAAGAACCTGAAAAAGGGAGCTAATATTGAGAAAGGGGAGGATCAGTTGGAATCTGTTGAGCCGGCTGAATTGAGAAACATGGGGCAAAATATTAGTCAACAAGTGATGGTCGAGGATGATGGTGCTTTGATTGGTCTAGATAAAGAGGTGAGTATTAACTTGGGCAGAAATAAAGGGCAAGAAAAAGACACAACAGATGATGAAGGAAGCAGGGACCTTTTTGCAAAAATGGGAAAGTCAGGGGCTGTGGAAATTTTGAACCACCCCACTATTACTCAAATTTCAACGCCTGATGTGGGTAAGTTCAGGGGTATTTTGACGACTGAGAATGAAGTGCTGCATCACACCTGTACATCTCCGACAATCGATGAAGACCCACCGGATCAGAATCTCCAGGAGCAGCCTAACATCCCCTCGGCAGAACAGTTCTTGGCCGGAAATCTGGCTGGGTCAGTGAGTTTTGGGGAAAAGGTTTTGTATCCAAATAGCTCGGAGATTTCACGGGAAAGGCAGGGGGTTAGTAGCGAAGGTAGTGAGTGCGAAACAGAGAAGAACACCGCCTCTGATATGGAGCTCGAGAGACCTGCTGTTTTTTAAAACCAGGTTTAAAGTTTCTATCTTTCTTGTTTATTCTTGTTTAAGTACTGATGGTAGTTATTTTTGGAATATTAGTTACTTTTTCTCTATTTTTTATGGATAATACATCTAATGCAAACTCTAGGGGAAGTTGGTCTCCGACTAACCATCCAGTTAACGTGTTATTTTGGAACTGTAGGGGTGCAAATAGTGATGGCTTCAGACGGGCTTTTAAGGATTTAACGGATAGACAAAAGCCTATTATAGCAATTGTAGTAGAGACAAAAGCTTCGGGTATTGAAGCGACGAATATAATCAAATCATTACATATGGAAAAGTCCATTAGAGTGGACGCGGTTGGTTTTGCTGGGGGTATTTGGGTCCTTTGGAACCAAACTGAAGTATTGGTCCAACTTTTATCGGCGAGTAACCAGGTAATTAATCTTAGAATCTCCAAAAACTCATGTACTTCCTGGTTGCTTTCCGCAGTTTACGCAAGCCCAAAGAGCTGGATTAGGGACTCACTTTGGGATTCGTTGGAGGAGGCTTCGAGTCATATCATGGAACCATGGCTAGTTCTAGGGGATTTTAATCAAATTGGAATACCTGAAGATCAAGTGGGTGGAGTAGAGGGTACGAATCATTCTATGGTTAAGTTTGAGAGGTGGAGAGATCAATGTGGACTCGAGGATATGGGTTTTGTAGGTCCGAGGTTTACATGGAGTGATTCGTGGCATTCTGGGACTCGAATTCTCAAGCGGTTAGATAGAGCTTACGGTAATCGACTTTGGTTTGAGACATTCGGATCGTCTATGGTATCACATCTTCCTAGAGTACATTCCGATCATGCCCCTATCATGGTCACTTTGGCTACACCCGCGATGAAGATTCCTAATACAAGGCGTTTCCGTTTTGAGGCTGCCTGGTGTCACCACGAGGGGTTCAGAGATTTAGTGGAAAAGAATTGGAAGGTGGAAGGGAGAAGTCTTAGCGAAAATATAGCAATTATGCAACAAGAACTAGAGATATGGAAGTTTGAATTTTTCGGTGATATTTTCCGTAAAAAGAGAAGACTGTTAGCGAGAATTGCGGGTATTCAGAAAGCAGTCCAGATATCGTATAATTCATCACTCACCAGATTAGAGAGGAGGTTGGTTGGAGAATTTGAAAGTCTTTTGGAACAAGAAGAGGTGTTTTGGTTTCAAAGAGCGCATACTGAATGGATTAACTCCGGCGAACGAAACACTCGGTTTTATCACTGTGCAGCACAAGTCAAGAAGGTAAAGGTAGAGGAGGTCCATATTAGGGGCGCGAATCAGGATTGGATAGAGGACAGAGAGGTTGAGAAGATTTGGGTAAGAAGGTTTTTTGAAGATTTGTTCGCACAGGAGGATAATTCGGGTAGTGTTTGTGAGCTTCCCCAGTTGAGGAGATTTGAGATAAGGGATATAGAGATGTTGGGGAGTCAGATTGATAATGAGGAAGTACGTGTAGCAGTGTTTCAAATGTCGCCCCATAAGGCTCCTGGTCCGGACGGGTTAACAGCGGGTTTCTACCAATGGTGTTGGGATATAGTGGGTCCGTCAGTATGTGATATGATTCGGGGTGCGCTTTTGAGTGGGAAATTCCCTAAAGAAGTATTGGGCACGCTCATTCATTTGATTCCGAAGGTGGGTAGTCCAGAGTTCATTACTCAATTCCGACCTATCAGTTTGATCAACGTCTGTTACAAGATTTGTATGAAGATTCTAGTTAATAGGATGCGCCCTCTTCTGGCGAAGAGCATTGGCCCTTATCAAAGTAGCTTTCTACCTAATCGATCCACCATTGACAATATAGTGTTGGTAAATGAAGTTGACTTTGTTATGAGACATGCAAAAGGAAAGAAGGGGTACATGGCGATTAAAGTAGACTTAGCAAAGGCTTATGATAAGATTCGATGGAGCTTTATCAAGGAGTCTCTGGAGCTCCTTGGTTTGCCTTCTATGTGGGTTTCGGTTATTATGTCTGGGATGGAGGATAACGAGTTAAGTGTATTATGGCGAGGCTCTCCGTTAAAGGCAATTAGACCCAAGCGAGGAATTCGGCAAGGCGATCCTATTTCGCCCTATTTGTTCGTTATTTGTATGGAACGGTTATCCCTACTTATTCAGCGGCTGGTGCGAGAGGGCTCATGGAAACCTATCTACCTTAGTCCAGGGGGGTCCCCTATCTCTCATATTTTCTTTGCGGATGATCTGATTTTATTTACAGAAGCTTCTGTTGATAATTTTATATTGCTACAGGAATCACTGGATGTTTTTTGTAGAGACGCGGGCCAGACAATCAACAAGGAGAAATCAATTATTTATTTCTCAAGAAATGTCGAGGAGGGGGTTGCTAGGAATATAACCTTACGTAGCGGATACCAACAAAGTGATGGGATTGGTAAATATCTTGGTATTCATATTCTTTCGGGGAGACGTCCAAAGGGTTTCTTTGGGGAGTTCTTAAATATGTTACGAGGTAAATTGGCAAAATGGAAGGGTAATACATTATCTTTAGCGGGACGTATTACGCTAGCTCAGGCAGTTCTTAGTGCGGCACCAATGTACATCATGCAAGTCGAAAAACTACCAAGCTACGTTTGTGAGGAAATCGATAGAATTAGAAGGGATTTTATTTGGGGTTCTTCGAAGGATCAAAGGAATATTCACTGGGTGGCTTGGAAAGATGTGTGCAGACCGAAAGAAGAAGGTGGGTTGGGATTCCGTCTCGCGAAGGATATGAATAGGGCGCTATTGGGGAAGCTGGGGTGGAAATTACTACACGATTCATACACTTTGTGGCCTATTGTAATGAGAGAAAAATATTTCAAGGGGCCGCCCATGCAATATTTGAGTAAGCAAAATGATTCTATGATGTGTCGTGCCATTATGGTTGGTATTGATGTGGTTCGAAGGGGTTCCCGGTGGATAGTTCAAAATGGGAGAGATGTGTCTTTTTGGTGTGATTTGTGGGTTGGTAATTCACCTCTTATTGACCATGTTATTGGGGTTTTTGAAACTAGTGATCTGGAGAAACGAGTATGTGATTACATCAAGCCAGATGGCTCATGGGATTGGATGGAATTTCAGAATTTACTTACACCCTCTAAGCTACTTGAAATTGCGAATTCAAGATGTGAAGTGGAAAGTGGGTCTCGAGATATTGTATCGTGGTTACATGAAGCAAACGGGGAATTTTCGGTAAAGTCAGTAGGTTGGGATGATGTTTTGTATAATCATGATATGCAAAGTCTTTGGAATAATATTTGGAGCTTAAAATCATCCCAAAGAATTCGGGTTTTTTTGTGGCGGGTGGTGTTGGAGCGGATTGCTACACGGGGTAATTTAGTTAGGCGAGGTATAGATATTACAGAGGCTTGTCCGCTATGTGGTATAGGATTTGAATGCGCGATCCATCTCTTTCGGGATTGTGAAAAAATTAGAGGGGTTTGGACACTTATTAAGAAGGAGTTAATTAGTTTTGGTTGGAATGGAGGAGGTGGGCCCTTAAATGAGGTGGGGTCTATGTCATTTGGAGATCGGTGGCCTGATAGGGAGAATTCATATGGAGGCCTGGACATTCAATGGACTTCTAGCTTATTGCAACATAGGTCCCTAGACGAAAATAGTGCAGCAACAGAGGAAAGTTACCAATGGCGAAATGATGACAGCAGAGATACTAGAGTTCAGGCCTGGACGGGAGATAAAGAACACCAACAGGTCCGTGAAATTGCTTTGAATTCTTGGCAGCAGCCGGTTAGGGATTTATGGGATGGGGGGGTGGTTTTTAATACTAACTTCCGCATTTTGCAGTACAGGTCCTTGAGTGCTATTAATGAAATCACCAGGAATAATTCTGATATGCTAAATGGTAGTAACAGACCTGGTTTGGGGAGGTTTAGGAGGGATCACAGCGAGGAGCAACCATTAGTTGCGAATGGAGAAGATACGATTCAAGCAAGCAACCACCAGCAACCTGTCGGCGAGGTGGAGGGAGGAGATTCGGCAACTAATCAACAGCAGCAAGGGAACCATGGGACAGGTCCGAGATCAGCCACATGTGCTGAACCTGAGCAAGACAGCAGCGGATCAGTGTTTTCAGCTGACCGGGAATGGTGGGCCAGAAATGTGTCGAGTAATATGCTATTTGCAGGTGTTAACTGGAGTGTTTTCTTTGGGATTCTTATCGATACGATTTGGAAACATCGTAATCAGGTTGTTTTCAAAGGAGAGGAGTTTCCATCGGAGGCAGTGATAGTCAAGAAGGCGAAACATTTAGCTACGTTGACTACACGAGTGTGGAGACAGTTACCTGGTATGTCTAATTCGAAGAGAACGGGGGTTAATTTGGTCGGCTGGTCAAAGCCCGTTAGGGGGGTCAAACTTAATACGGACGGAAGCTATAATAATTGGAGGAAGAGAGGAGGTGGGGGAGGAATTATTAGTGACACTAATGGGGACTGGATTCGGGGTTTTAGCATGAGGATATTCAATGACTCGCCGGTTCTAGTGGAGTTAATAGCCTTATGTGAGGGATTAAAAATGGTTGAACAGTTGGGTTTCCAAGAGGTGGTCATTGAAGTAGATTCAAAGGAGGTAATCAATTTAGTCCAGAACGCAGTAGATGGTAGAGGACCTGGAGCGCAGTGGATCAGAAAAATCAGAATGATTCTCGATAAGAACAGAGGCTTCAGCATGAGGAACATATATAGGGAGGCCAATGCTTGTGCAGATTGGTTGGCGAAAGCAAGTTGGAAGAATAGAGATGATTTCGAGCTGCTTGGGGATCCTCCGGATGGCATCTGGAGTCTTCTCACCAAGGATAGATTGGGATGGAAGACGCCGCGTGCGATTTACAATCCCGAGCTACTTAATTATGTAATAGATTAGATTTCTTTGTTGTTCCTATTTCACGATCCAGTGGATCTCCGATGTAATCAAAAAAAAAAAAGATTTAATCGATGCAAAGTCTATTATAAGGAGGTCAAAAAAATTGATTAGGAGAGGAATAAGAATCTTTGACCATTCGAGATAAGATTGAATCTTAAGTACCCAAAAAAGAGATTAACCACTATTAACAACATGTTTAGTAAATTATCCTTAATTGTATACATAAAAGGTTGAATTTTATCGTTAATATTGAATACAAATTTGAATAAAAATCTTCCTTCTATCAAAATAAAATATTTAGCCTAGCAACATGTTTTTAGATGAGCAATCTATTCACCTTCCAAAGTTGAGTGACACTATATTTGGTTAGCATCACACCCAATAGGAGGGTTGTTACAGGTCTGAATTATCTCTTACTGAAACTTGAGGGTGGAAAGGAACCGGGAGCTTTTTATCTATCTCCAAAGGTTTCCCATCTATCTTCAAAGGTAATCTTTAATTAAATTGTAAGACGAAATGGTGACCACGTGAACATTCCATTTCAAACCTTCAAATAGGCACATCATTATGATCTACATATTCAAAGCAACACTGAAGATGTACGCATATACTCCCCTACGATCCCGACCATTACTAGAGAACTCTTTAGTGATCATGTTAATCCAATCCTTGATATCTATCAGATACTCTGAAGTAATTTGTATCTAGAGATTCGTAGTGGTTGTTGGCTTAAAACTATGTTGATTGATGTGTTTGTTGACACAACATTGAATTTGAACGGTTGGTTCTTACGAGATATGGTGAGATTGTGTCTAAGTCTTGCATATTGTTCGCCCCTAGGTGTGATATAATAAATCAACACTGGAAATGTGACTCTCTGCAGCGCGGATCGGTGATAAGTATATTTGATAAGTAGGGTTATATCGTTCTCCACAAGGATTATTAGTGAGAACAATTATGCTTAGAATGGTTTAAATGTGTAAAACTTGCAAATGGAAATAAAGAAATACTAAATACTTTTAGAATAAAATTTTAATTTGGTTTTCGAATGATTAACAACTAAGATAGTAATGGTAATAATATTAAACTGATAATGAAAATAGACAAGTTACTAAATAAAGGATGAACTAAGTATGAGAGAGTTGTTTGAGGGATCGCTAGTATATCTATGTCGCTAGTTAATAGTTCTATTGATAAGGGCGAGTTGGTGAATTTCGCATTAGTCAGGATTTAACTATCCTTCTAACTCATATAGGTAGCTTAGAAGGCAACCTAAACACCATGGTTTTATAATGAATTAAGTTCCTACCACGTTGACTACCTAATGGGCATGACCTCCCGGTTCAATACCTCGCACTAGGCGCTGATACGTTATGTCCGCAATTAAACCCCCACCCTCCCGGGTGATATCTCAATTACTACAGCTACCCACTACTTGGCTAAAGCATAGGTAGTATTAAATCAAACGCACAAGTCAATGGAATAAATTATCTTACCAAACTCAGTTAAATACTTTGTCCCAAATACAATAAATCAATTAACCAGCTAAGCATGAATTCTTATATAAGCATCCTCAAGCAATGAGGGTTTTATTCATACTAAATTAAGAAAAACTAAATAATACTAATGGCAGAATCATATTCAAAGGCAAAAATAAATATAAGTTACTCTTCCAGAAGAGGCGAAATGATGGATCGTTGGGGAAGAATCGTTGCGTTTATGTACAAACACTCCTTTTCTCCTATCCAGCTCTTGCCCTCCTCAAAATGCATTTCTCTGCTCTTGGAAAATTAAATAGGCTGATCAATCATCATATGGGGTGGCTAAATGACTTATATATCGAGTTGAAAATGTTTGGGCCCCCTTTGGATTGCTTAATTAGGTTTAGAAGGGCCCAACCCGTTTTTACTTAGCATGATTTTGATTCGATCCACAGTTGAAGAAAATGACATAACTTCTTCCTCTTAACTTCGAATTGGCTTCCATCACTTCTCACGCGAAACTGACTTCAAGCTCTCTATATAAAAAGTAATCATGCCCAAATCTCTCACCAATATTTCATGGTTACTGAAACACTAAGACAAAAAGATTTCTCCGCAAACGCTCCAACTTCCCAAAGTGACTCTAAGCTCAAACTTCGCTTTGGCTTGGGGTTTATCCTGACTTTTTTACTTCTTCTACTCATCTTGGAACCTTGTATCAACCATGTACCTAAAAGCTACACACTTAACGCACAATTAAGGCATAAAAGCTCTAAACATAGTATTATGTCTAAAACGAGAAGCAAAAATACAATATAGCAAATAATAGAGAAAAATTTCTTACATTGGCCCAATGAACTCCCGAAATATGTCTCATGAATAGATTAATCCATCAAAAAAAAGAACATCATGACCCCCAACTCAAAGTTTTGTCGTCCCGACAAAATAGAAAAGAAAATAGAGTTCAGAAGGGTCTAAGTCCAATAAGTCAAAGAGAGGGGAAAGAGTAGAAAAGTAATGAATGACACTAAAGCATAAATGCCAAAAAGTCTCATATAGTACGATCTACAAACTAAATCAAATATACACCATAAATAATCCACACATATTAATTTGAAAATCAGATTAGTTTTATAATGCACGAAATTAGGTTCTTTCTTAGTTTGCTATGGTGGCTATAGGGTGTTCCTCGATTCTCACATAGTTTCTAAGGTCCATCTAACTATTCTCTATTAGTTCAAAATCTCCTAAATTGTATAATCAAGAATCATAAGGTATGTAAGGCTGTAATGTAGGATTAAGGTAGGTGTGATACGTATATTTGGATAATTTAGAGTGAGATTTTGGCTCTCACCTAACTAGACATCAACAAATCTTCCTATAACTTGAGGTACTCTCAAAGATGTTCCCACTCAACCCAATTTACGCATTTATTCGCATCTCCAATAACCCAAATGAAACCCTTTCATGATCACCTAAATAAATTCTACTTTACCGATCCAAAATGAATATGCTTTTCTTTTGTAAGTGGCAATGACTTTTTTTATATTCATGCCACTATGTTTCTTTTTCTTCTTCAATATATTTTTTTCTTTTTTAAATCTTTTTCTTTTTATCCCGGCAAAGGGTTACAATGTACATGAACATGTTATCAAAAAGAAGAAGAAGAAGAAGGAGGAGGAGGAGGAGGAGGAGGAGGAGGAGGAGGAGTAAACATGTGATCAAGAAGAAGAAGAAGAAGAAGAAGGAGAAGACTGAAAAATGAGAACTGGTCCTCCAAAAAGATGAAACAAAATGCCTAATATGGTCAGCTGAAGAGTCAATGGAGAATGCGAGACTTCCCCTCCGAAATAAATATTAGGTAGAATACTTGACCCCATTAGAGATTGGAGCTGATAAGAAGTCAAGACCGAGACTTTAAATCAAAACTATGCGTAATGCCTAAACTTATTGGAGGTTAGAGATAGAAGAAGCTAAGTCATGACCTCCGAAACTAGAATTAGACAAAATGCATATACCTATTGGAGAATGAATAGAGAAGACAAACATCGGATTAATAAGTAAAATATATTGGATTCTTGATGCACTTTATCACCAAACATGGGAATTTGACGTAAAGTGCATATCCAAAGTTTTAAGATTTGACATTTGATAGGTAAAATTAACGACTAAAATTGACAAATATAGTCGTTAGTGTACTATTTGTCAAGTAGTCATTTTAACCACATCGCCAGGTATCCAAACTAGAAGACACAAATGTCCACAAATTCAAAAAATAGCCAACCGGAGAGTGACATGTTAATAAAGACGTTGGAGGATCTTTGACTATAAACAGAGGTATCGTGTGACTCCATAAAGTGGCTCTTTCTCTCTACAAATTCAAAACTTGTTCAAGTTATCTTCAAGAGAGTGCCAAATAAATATTTGTTACATATTTCTTTGTTTGTTTCAAGCCCAAGAACACTTCTGTAATCAACCTATTTAGTATTTTAGTGGCTAGTCTACATAGATTAGGGGTTAATCATAAATCGTAGGTTTTTTTCATTGGTCTAGTGAAGAGGTTATTTTTTCTATAGACTAGACAGTGTTGAGTTAGAGATTATGTAGAAGAGATACATGGCTGGAAGATTTCACAGAGTGTGAAGTGGTAGATAGGGGTATAGATTGTCTACTAGTCCTTGTGTGGTGATACACAAGAGAAGTCTTCGCGTTCTTGTGAAGTATTACATCGTGAGTGGAGATTGTCTACTTGGTTTCCTAGTGTTTGTGAACACCGGTATGTTTCTTCAGAGGATATTTCGAAGAGGATGTAAAGGTTGTTCTCTCACCTTTAAGATACACAATAAGATCTAGCGGAGCAGTTGAAACCCTTATGGTGCTTATACCTTATGTAGTGAATGTTGGCTAGAAAGGCCGAACTATTTTAAATCACGCTGTTTGTCTTCTCCCTTAACTCTTTATTTTTTTTGCATTCCATGTGTTTAATATATTGTCTACATATTTCATATATCTTTAAGCTTAGAGTATTTCATTTTTAGTTCTTGTTAAATTGATTCCTTGATCTTTGACTAGTGTTCATCATTGAATAAATACACTTAAAGTTTGATAGAGTATTTATAGTATTGTATCATAACTCTAAGTGTTGTTCTAGTCTCTCTATCTAAAGTCCATAAAATTGTATCTTTAGGTAGGATCTAAGAATTTGATTTCAAGTTAGGCTTTCAATGTCATGTTGTCCTATTCACCCCCTGGGAAACTTTATTGAGCGGTGTGTAGAACGTGAGGTACGAGCTAGTTGAAAACTCGCTTAGCCTATGAACTAAAAGTGAAAAAGTAATGAGGCATCGTAGTTAGGAAAATGATTAAGGCAATTTTTTTAATGAGCCACTTGAATCCTTTAGCTTGCTAACTCAATTTAATTGAATATTTATTCGTCTTATCCCTTTGCTAGCATGTAGCCTTTTCTTTGTAGCCACGTTATAAGCCATACCCCTTAGATTAGAGGACATATCATTATGACCGCACTCGAATCACAATGCCTATAAACCATCATCCTTTGAGCTTGCGTATGGGGTGGTGGGAATTGTTTATGGAATACACATAGGGTGGGTAGCTTATTTTGCGGTATTGATGATGTCATTATTGTAATCCTTTGTCAAAATTCTAAAAAAATATATATTGAGGACAATAAAAGAAAGATTAAAAACAAGAAACTAAGTTAGCATGACATCTCACATAAAAAAGAGTGTCATGTTTAATTTACAAGAAAAGAGTAAAAATAAAAGAATCGATAAGGGAGATTTTGAAAATCATCGGGATTTGGTTAAGGACTACTGGCGATTCTTATAAAGCGCGTCAAATAGGATTGAGTGAGTACGTCTTTTAAGTGTAAACTCAAACTCTAAGGCGATTCTTTGATGGCTAATGAGGAGAGAGCCAAAAGCTCACTTCAAACTATCCAAATACGTATCATACCGACCCAAACCATACTCTATAACCGAAAAGACCTTAGGATTTCGAACTATGTGTCTAAGTGAAAATTGAGAGATTATGGAGTAGTTAAGTGGACCATTGGATACTACGTCAGTACCTATGAACAACATATCAAGGTGAAAACTAATTCTTCTTGAATTGCGAGGTTAATATAATCTTGAATTTATGACATGTTGATTATTTGTATATTAAGCATATTTGTGTATTAGTTCTTTAACATTTCTACATGAAACTTTCTAGGATAGTGCTTTGGGATCATTCATTATTTTCTCTTCTTTTATGAATAGTTGGACTTAGTTTAGTTCATATTTTGTCAGGACGACAAAACTTTGAGTTGGGGTCTTGATGTCTCCTTCTCTGTGATAAAATAATCATATTATCAGACGTCATTTTATGGGTATTTAGGTCTTAGTTGATGATTTCCCCCCTATTATTTGACCTTCTATGATTCCTGTCCTGATCCAGCTTTTATGTTACTTGTAGAGCTTATGTGCATTAAATGTGTGTTAAGTATGCATCTCTTAGGTAATTGGATGCTTCGATACCTCGGGACAATGATAAGAATTCAATAAAACAAGATTACCCCAAAGTCACGGTGTTAGAGTATGATCCAACCACTTTTGGACAACTAGAGTGTGTACTAGTAAAACTTGGACATCGCCTTACTGGAGTCACCACGCGCAATCGGCTACGATTTTGGAAGACCACTTGGATTTCATGGTAGCACTTGGAGTCAAGCGCGCGTGAGAGCTGATGGTTTGTGATTTGGTGTTAAGATGATAGAGTTATTCAATTTGCCACTGTCGTGGTGCAAACAATCCCACACACCCTTATAACATGTTTTTGGGTTGGCTTGTGCCATTAAAAGGGGCCCCCCAACACCAAACTTGTTTTATAATAAGTATCTATATAACAATTTTTAAAGATAAAATAAGGTTTACCAAACATTCCATATAGTTGAATACGCTTGGAAAAGACCAGAAAAGAAGACTATGAGCATTCATGTCATTCCGCACCTTCCTATCATTTTTTATCAATATTATTAGTGTAATTTCTTTATTACACTTTTAGTCTATACTTTTAATATTTCTTTATGAATTAATTTTTTATAGCTTGAGAATCGCTTATCGTATGAACCCTAAAATTATGATCATGTTTTTATTGAATTTGGAATTATGAATAGTTGAAATGAATTGCATTAATACTTTGTTATGTAATTTCCATTTTAAAATTCATCCTTACTCTGGCCAAGTATAGGTCTGCCCATAGTAACTAGGACTATTTCCCTGCCGGGGGGGTTTGAGTTACGGAAAACGATACATATGTGTCTGGTGTGCGTTAGTGATCTTGACGGGCATGACTAGTCAGATAGCTAATAGGTTAAGAGACTTTAGCATTGATAATTACATAGAGTTTACTTGGTAGATACCTTTAGTAGTGTTGAATTAGCTTCTTAAGCTACTTGTAAGGGAGTTAGGAAGAAGTTAGATACCCGGGAATTGCATATTTATCAATTCGCCCTTGAAAATAAATGTAGAATCAATACTAGTGGAGATTACTTGCGAGTTCTAGAGCTATATTCTCATCTAATATTCTTAGTTATTTACATTATTAGTCATTATTTCAATCATTATAATTTATTTTAATTTCACATTTAGTCTTTTCATATAAAACTAAACAAATATCCATCTTTCCCTTGTTAGTTGAACAACTCATATATATACATTTTATGAGAACAGATCATAAGGATTGACCATCATACTCCATGTAGAGATGATACTCTTGATACTTACTTTTCATAACTTTATAACGATATGTACACTTTGCGGGGGGTGTCGATTATTTTATCACACCTTTAAGGAAGATATCACACATGTCATAAGTCGGTACCTCGAGATACTCACATCATAAAACTTCTTGTCTGAGTAATCATTGTTTGGTGATTTGACTATGTGGGGTTCATGGGGGAGGTTGATCATAATAGTAGGTGTCATACCTATGGTCACCGGAGTAGTCCTCTTCGTGTTCAAACTCACAAAACATCTTGATATGTATTGAACAAACTTACAAAGATTACGAGTTAGAAAGTGTCTTGTAGCTACTATACTAAGGATCAAATACTTTCAATCTTGATTATTGATTATGTATACACCATTTGTCTTAGCATTTAATTTTTCTTTATTATTGTGGCCCTTGTATCTTGTTCAATGAGTACACAATTCTTGTAGTTATATAACATAAGCAGGGACAATTTTAATCACTTCAATAAATTGCAAATTAACTTGTATCTTAGATTATATCTCTAGCAAGGTTTCTTTCTTTTCTTATAATTCGATACATTTCTCTAAACATGACAAAAAAGGGCATAGTTTCTTGGAATTTTAAGGTGAAGGGGTACATAAGCACAAGACTCATTGTCAACAGACTTATTAGGTTGTTTATTTTATTTCATCATGTGATTCTCAATACTAATATTATTTAAAATCGTTCTTCCCCTCCTAAGGGTAGTAATAACATTAGTGTTTTTCTCTATTTTATACACATGCCTTAGTTTAGGTCCTTTAGGATTTCCTACAGGTTGTGCGGGTAAAGTCCTTTCATTCCTACAATTCAATTTTTCAGCAATGCCTCCTACTTGAAATTCTAGATTCACAATAAAATGGGTTTGTGGTTGAACTAATTGTGTAGTACGTTGGGTATTAGTATTTATCTTCTTTAATTTCTCAATAATTATGTTATCAATTCAAATTCTATCGTAATGTTTAATAGGGTTAGGATCCATATACATCTGCTTTTGTATGAACCCATGAGTTGATACTCTATATTGCTGGTATTGTTGTCCACCTTGATTGTTTCTCTATTTTAAATTTAGATGTGGTCGCATACTCGTATTCCATTTGATATGTATTATTGGGTCTTTGATTCTAGTAATGCATCATGTGGCACAAATTATTAGTCTCATAAAAAACATGTAATACCTGAATGTGTGTGGTGCTACATAATGAATAATATTTAGTACGTAGTGGGTGACGGTGTTACTTTTGGTTGAATTAGTTGCAAATCCTTCAATTGCTTTGAGATTATATCGAACTTAAGCGATAATCCATATTCTTGACTAACTTCATAATTTCCTTTATTTGCTTCATTTGTGTGGGTATTACCTTTCCTTGTAAATGAAAGAGTATTGAGCCTTGAGTTGTGTGCTAATGTCTAAAGGAGGTCCCACACATCTTGTTAATTTTTTTACATAAAGATACCCTCATATGTAGAATCTACTTATATTGTTTCGTCAGTATACAATACATGAGCCAGTTTGCCATGAGTTAAGACGATCAGGATATTTTCTCTGAATTTCGGGAAATCTATCCCAGACATCATGTATTATCTTACTTCTTGAGTACAATAAAAACAATTATATCTCACTGAAACGTATTTTGACGCTCTTTCCATGTAGATTTAGATCTTTCAAGTAAGGTCTAAAACCAATGCAAGACTCTATCTCTGACTCAAATCTGGAATAGTCTCAGCATAGTCTATTCTCCAGTCATTGCCTTAAATTTTATTGCATGACATGCTTTTTTGAATTGTTTCAAACTATGATACAGAGTATCAATATTAACCCCTAAGAATATGGGAAAAATACTTTGGGACTTAAGATCATAGCTTGTAGCATCAACAAAGCACGCAATATTAAGATTACACAAGGGACAAAATTCACATAGGGCAAATAATCATCTAAAAGATCTTAGGATGTGTTGGGTCAACCATCCATCTTATTTTCTTCATAATAGGATTCTTTATAACACGCTCAATGGGAAACAACTTTATATTTAGAGCTTGTCTTCATGCACTAAATATTTTTTAATACTAAACTAAAGATATAAAATAAACTGTAAAATTATAAATAGCCCACTAAGGTAAACCCAGTCCTTAACAACGACAAAAAAAATGTCATCTTTTGCAAGGTTGTTGATGTCTTACGATCACTATGAAAACGATTATTACGCGACTCTATCAATTTTACTAATTAATATTACTATTTATCATTACATGATGCCAAGGGTCGAACCACTGAGAATTTAGGATGACTTATGTAAGCTATTATTCAAATTGTTGATTACTTATAAGTATGAGATTTAATAACAAATGTAATTAATAACAAGATTGATTAATTAACTTCAAATTATGATCTTACGAACATAGATATGAACATATACAAATCCGAATAAACTTACTTGAAGATTATAAAAAACGACCAATGATGTGAAGGTAAGTTGTTACACGTAACCACCACTATGGCGACTATTTAAAGTTTACTATTCTTCCCGAACTAATTGTCTTCAAGGAAACATGTCATTTGTTGTAATGGCGGGTCATCACACATCACCATTACTATGGATATGGTATTTTTTGATATCTCAATTAATAAATTATCGAGTAACACAATTTCAATTAAAAGATTATGTGTAAAGCAAAAGTGAAATTTATTCAAATACTACAAGTTGTAATTTCAACCTATCCAAACACCCAAATATATGATGTTTATTTTCTTGGGATTACGGTTACTAGTTTCTAATCTATAATGCCGACTTCTGCTGCCTACTAACTCTTACTATAACTACTTTATAAATAAGAGAGACATATGTTTTAATAAATTACTAACAAATAACTTTGAAGTTTATGATGAGGTCATGTATATATTTTCTATTATTAATTATTATCTTTATTCTTCCTTATCTTTTTTGACTCTTTTCTCTTTTAGACTCTTTCATATCTCTATCTTCCAGCAAGTCGCTAGATTTGGGTTGGACACGCAGGGGTCATATTTCTCTTTATTCTAGGTTGGTTTAGCTACTCCAGTAATTTATGTTAAATGTTGGATCAAGGTCCAATCTTCCATTTTCTCTCTTGTAGTTGCTAAAAGAAATCGTTTTACTAATTTAGCTGTAATATCTTCAAATGAAATTCATTTTCTTTTCAAGGCCTGGAAATCGTCATTTACCTACAGATACTACAATATCACCTAGTAACGAGATAAAATAAACCAAATATGTCCTAAATAATAGGTAAAATTATCATATCATTAGGACACATCAAACGTCCATTGTCAGACTTATGAATAGTGCCAAAAATCGGTTGGGGGTATTGGAACTTTTCAAATTAGAATAGTATTAAAACTTTTCTAGTTCTAATTAGTGTATTACCGTAAAACTTGGATGTTGTGTGACTTGTGGGAACGGTTGGACTGAGTAATTTGTGTAAATTGATTTTTATTTTATTTTTTGTGTTGGTGGTGGTGGTAATGGTATTGAGAATGTTGGTGGTGGTTATGGTTGTTTGGGGTATATGACAATAGACGTGGTTGTAGGTATACTTTGTGAAGAGATGAGCTAGAGTTTCTATCTTATTAGATAGGTGAGATGGGGTGGAAAGTAGAGTAGAGTGTTGAATTAGAATGGAGATATGGGTAAACAAATTTATATTTTTAGGGATTAGTTGTAATTTTTTAATAAATTTATAGGATTAAATAATAAAGAGGGGAGCGTTTAGAAAGAAAATAATAAGTTCGGTATGTTTTTTTATTTTTTTTTATAGTTACATGGTTATATAATTTTTTTTAAAAGGTTTGGGACGAGTTAAATGATTATTTAATAGTTGGATTTGAGAGAGGTACCATTTTGAAAGTTGTTAGGGGTAATAGTGACCTTTGCTCTTTGATGGATTATTTTGCTAATTTTTTATAAGAATAAAAATAAAAATAAAAATCACTCTAACCCTAGCGAACCAAAAACATCCTTAAACTATATAAACCCTCTTAAAACAAACTATTGAGCGCCTCTTTACTCTCTCACTCTCTCTTATTACAAAAATACTCAAGCTCTTCTCCTTGTCAACAAAACCACCCAAGCAATGGCCATGGAGTTTTGGGGTAAGATTTTCTTTGTAAACTACACCGACAGATTATCTTTATTCAATTTCAATAACACACTTGAAAAGTTGGTGCCTTTTTCGATGATATACATTCTTTTTTGTTGTTAGATGTGAATTTTTTTGCCACTTTACGAGCACTTTTTATGTAATTTGCAAGCCTTCAGTTTTAATGGATTTTTTCTGGCAAGTTTATAATTTTAAAAAAAGGCCTTTAATTGGAAATCAGATGGGCTTGTAAAATCATCTAATCACGAGCTTATTTTGCTTGCCTATTTCGTGTTAAAAAATATAAATTGAAACCGTGGTGCCTTTTTAATAATTTCTGCTATTCTTTTACGTTATTTGTAATACTTTTAGCCAATCCATGTTCCCTTTTTATGGAATTTGTAAAATCTCAGTTTATGCTAAATAATTACATTCTTGGCCGATAAAAATTGATAGAAATCAAACCTTAAATGGGGAATTATGTAATCATGTTTTATGATTTGTAATCTCTTTACTAGACACTGATTAGAACTTTTGTCATGATCATTATATCAATCTCAAATTTTTGAACTTTCTGATTATTAATTATTCGTAGCTACTTTTAATCTAAATATCTGAAATATATTCACCAGGTGTTGAAGTTAAAGCCGGGGAACCTCTTAAGATTAGACCTGATCTTTACAAATACATTCATATCTCCCAGGTGAGAATGAGAAGTTATTTTAAATCTATACTTATACTCAACTATTATTTACCGTCTGTTATTTATCTGTGTATTATAATACTTTTAAAGGCTGCTCTTGGTGAAGTGAAAAACGTGAAAGGTGATGCTACTATTATTCATCTTCGCTTAAAGATAAATGATAAGGATTACATTATCGGGAATCTCTCAACTAAAGACACACCTCAAATGATACTCGGTTTGGTGTGTGAAAAACAATTTGAACTCTCACATGATTGGAAAAATGGAAGTGTATACTTTTTTGGCTATATCGATGATAATTCATCCAATGATGATGAAGATTTTGACAGTGGTATGTTTTCTTATGCAAAGTTTCTTAATGGTAATTATTTAATTATTTAACATTTCCTTTTTTTATATAGATGAAGAGTGTGGAGAGTGTCCATGTGGCGAAGATGGAGTTCATGAACATGGTGTTCCCGAGAAAGGTGAATGAATTTTAATTATGACTTATTGTAATAGTTTTAGTCTAAATTTGATGTTTGATTTTCAATTCTTTTTTAGCAAAACTTGAAGCTAAGGTTAAAGAAAACGAAAGTGATGATAGCGATGATAGTGATGACTCAGGAGATGATGATGATTCTAGTGATGTATGTTAAACACTCTCGTACTTCACATAAATATTTTAGTTACCCTTTTCTTTTAAGGTTCTAAACTTGATTTCTTGTTTGTTTTAAGGGTACGGAGCCTTCATTAATGGATGAAGACAGTGATTTTTCTGATGAAGAAATTTCAAGTGATGATGATGAACCTTCTAAACCTGTGGTTGAAATTCCGATAGTTGAAAAAAAATCCAAACTCTCTGTACCTGAAAAAAAGATGAAAGGTTGAATTTTGTTAGATTTTTATATATATGCAGTATTTTATTAATACAATAAATAATAGGTACTGAAATTTCTGAAATGTGATAAAAATAGGTGGTGTTGATAAAAAGGGTGAAGCTGGAAAGAAATCGAATGGCATTAAAGACTCTTCTAATAACAAGTTTGTTCATCACTCACTAGAACTAGAACTCTTTAATCTTGTAATGATTTTCATAACATGGTTATATTAAGATATTGATTGTTTTTCAGGTCAACTGGTAAAAAGGGTAAACATGGTGGCAAATAGAGATGAGTGTGCTATAAGAGTTGGATCTAAATACAGAGCAGAGGGAAATTAATTATCAATTTTTATCTGGATAGGGAAATAGAGTTTTTTATATTATTCAAATTTTGTCCGGAAGAGAGGAATGAGTGAATTTGTTTTCTTTTTTTTTTGGACGGAGAGTGAATTTGTTTAGTAATTGTTTTTTTGGTTGACTTAATATTTTGATTTGAAATTTTGCTTGATTAACGAGATTTTTACATTCTATTCAAGACAATTATGAAACAAAACAAAAATATGATGAAAATCAGAATACTAAACGAAAGTATTCTCTATTATAATGTTAGCTGCAAAGGTAATAGAGTAGTTGATTGGGTCGCTAAACAAAAGTTTGTTTGTTTGGTGATGGGAGGATTTCTTCTCCTTCCCAAATAGTTTAACTTATTTTACTTGATAAAAGAAACTATGCGGTATTCGGTAATTTTTGTTTGTATAACATTATTATATATTTAAGCAGTTGAATTTTTTTTTTTTACATGAAACACATAATTAAATGAAAGCAATTCTGCAATAGTAGGAAAAGAATTAGTAAATTACATAGCCAATTGGCCTTACTACAGGATGATGTAACTAATCTGGATAACTCAATCTAATTAAAGACACTAAAAATGAAATTGAAGAACTTTGGACGCAAGAAGAAATATATTGGGCTGACAAAGCTAGAGATTAACAAATAAAATGTGGAGATAAAAACACAACTTATTTTCTTAATTTAACGAAAGTTAGAAGAAATATCAATAGAATTTGTACCATAAAAAATGAAGACAAAGTTTGGGTTGATGATATTGAAGAAATGAAGAAAATATTCAAAATTATTATGTGAAACTTTTTAAGAAGAAACAAGTGATTGATACTGAAGATATAACTGAGTTTATACCGTGTAAGATTACCGAAGAGATGAATGAAAGTATGATAAGGACGCCTAATATGGAAGAAGTCAAATTTGCAGTGTTAAGTATGTCAGGGTCAAAGGCCTCAGGCCCCGATGGTTTTACTGGTAAATTTTATCAGGAATGTTGGAAAATCATTAAAGAAGACGTTTTTAGAGTGGTGTCTGACTTCTTTAATCTTAATTGTGATATTAAAATAATCAATGATACGGTTATTACACTCATACCAAAAGGCTAAGCGCAAGAAGATCCTAAGGACTATAGACCCATTTCATGCATTAATTTATATATAAAATTATTGCAAAAATTTTAGCCCCTAGACTCCAACCAATAATGGACGATATTATTTCGCCTACACAGTCGGCTTTCATCTAAGATAGAAGTATCTAAGAGAATATTATAGTGGCACAAGAGGTATCATATTTTCTTAAATTGCAAAAAGAGATCAAATAAACACTATGCGGCAATCAAAATTGACATGGCCAAAACTTATGATAAAGTCAATTGGGATTTTTTAATGAAAGTTCTTGGAAAAATTGGCTTCTGTGAAAAATGGAGAAGGCTAATCTATAGTTGCATTTCTACTGTCAGTATGCAATTGAAAATACATGGAGAAAGACTATAGAAATTTAATCCTCAACAAGGTATTAGACAAGGTGACCCGTTGTCACCGCTTTTTTTCCAGTAATGACTGAAGTGTTAATTCACCTTATAAATCGTTATAGTAATAGAGAAGATGATTTCAACGGCCTACAAATTACAAGGCAATGTCCAATTTTAACTCATCTTCTGTTTGTGGATGATGCATTATTTTTTATGGAGGCTAATATAAAGGAATTTGACAAGTTCAAAGAAATTTTAGACAAAACTGTCTGGCTTCGGGTCAAGGAATCAATTATGGAAAATCGTCGATTCTCTTTAGTAAAGGAATAGGTGGAGGTTTAAAGAAGAGTTTGGAAGGAAGGATTGGAGTTTAAAGCATAAATTCTTTAGGGAAATTCCTTGGAATTCCACTCACATTACGAAGATCTAGAAAAGAGAATTTAAATTACATTAAAGATAAATTAATCACCAAGGCATCAGAGTGGACATTAAAATACTTATCGGAAGGAGGGGAGGAAGTTCTAATTGAAGCTGTTCTTCAGCTATTCCCAATTACGCGATGTCAATCTTTGAATTTCCTAAAACTTTATGCAAGAAATTATCAAGTATCGTCTCTAATTTCTATTGGGATTCAATGGAAAAGAAGAAAATACATTGGGTTTCATGGAAAAAGATTGCTAGATCTAAAAAAATTGGAGGATTGGGATTTAGGGATTTCCAAAAAATGAATCTAGCGCTTCTCGCAAAACAAACTTGGAGGTTACTAAAAAAAACCCAATTCATTGTTAGCTCAAGTCATTAAGGGTATTTATTATCCTAAAACAGATATTTGGAATGCTAAGCTTAAGCAGAATTGGAGTTGGGTTAGTTTATTTAAAGGACTCCAGTTTATCAAAAAGGAATGTTGTTGGCAAATTGGAAATGGCTTAACGGCAAATATATGAGACGACAACTGGATTGGACCGGGTATGAAAATTGACAAATGTGATTGGCTTGGTATAAATAAAGTTGTGGAATTATTTAATAACAGTTATTCATGGTGGAATGAAAACTTAATCTATTTAATTTGTAATAGTAGAGAAAAACATGAAATAAATAGATTACAAATTGTAAATATTGGAAGAGAGGATAGAATAATTTGGCCACATTCGAGAGATGGAGATTACACAACAAAATCTGGTTATCATAGTTTAGTTAAGCAAGAGATTAGTAAAGAAGCACAATCGTCCATAGTAGGAGAAAAGGCTGGTGAAGTGTCACTTTGGTCAACACTATGGAAATCAAATGTATCGACGAAAATGAGGAATTTTGCTTGGAGAATTTGTAATAACGCACTTCTAACTAAAGTTAACCTCCAGAAAAAGAAATGTGCTACATCTATAGTTTGTGAATGGTGTGAAGAAGATGATGAAACAATTGAACACCCTTTCATTAAATGTCCTTTCAGTGTAGCCATTTGGGCACAATCACCTCTCCAAATTAAAGTGGAAAAGGAAACGACTGATAATTTTAAAGATTGGTTTTTAAATATTATTAAAAGCTATACAGAAAATGGATGGGAGAGAAATCAAGTTATTAGCAACATAATCTCGATCCTATGGAGCTTATGGAAAGTAAGAATGAAAGGTTTTTTTGATAAAATGGAATGGGATATCTTGGAAATCATTAACGTGTCTAATAAAGTAATTAATAAATTGTTCAACTTGGAATTAAAGTGCAAAGATAAAATTATGTTGGGAAAAAGCAAAAAGGATGAAGAAGAGGCTATAATCACAGATTCATCAGATTGATTTGGCATAATGATACGTTTTTTACTAATAGTGAAGAAGCATCAGGAATTGCATCCATAGCAATAGGAATGGATGGGAAAATAAGAGAAAAAAGATTTAGAAGAGGTTATTGCAAAAGCGTAAAAGAAGGAGAATGTTGGGCCTTATTACAAGCAATGAAAGCTTCTGAGGAGATTAATTGTAGAAAGGCTTCTTTCTAGTCGAATAACCATGAAATTGTTCAAGGTATAAATTTTAAAAAGGGAATTGATTGGAAGATCCTTCCATTGATCGAAATAATTTGGAAATGGACTTCAAAATTTCTGGAATGGAAAGTATTGCATTTCAATAGAGAACTTAACATTATAGCTTATCTGACAGCAAAGGGCGAAGATTTATCTTTATGGTCATCAACGGACGTTTTAATAGCATAAATTATCTTAATTATGTATTGATGCATTGTAATAAATAACTTCTTTTTCTGACAAACAAAAAAATAAAAGCAGGACTTGCAAGTGTATGATGAATTAGAAATTAAAAAATTAAAAATGCCGATGAAGAGAAAATAGAGTGGAATTTTTTTTTGTTACAAAGGAGATCTTAAAGATCGTGTTACATGAACAAGATTATACTACTATGTGATAATACTTAATAAACCGAGATCATAAACTACTCTTGGTGTCTTATAACCCATCCGATCCTTCGTAAGGAGGCTCCAAATACCATCCGCGGGATCTCCAAGAAGCACACATTCCTCGCTATTCCTCCAGCCTCTCTTGGCCAGCCAATCCGCACATGTATTCGCCTCCCTGAAAATGCTCTTCATAACAAACCCTCTATTTCTAGCAAGCACCAAACGAATTTGTCTAATCCATTGCGCCCCCGGTCCTCTACCATCTACCGCTCTTTGTACTAAACCAATCGCCTCGCTCGAATCCACTTCCATAATAACATCCTGAAATCCCAAAGTCTCAACCATTTTCAGTCCTTCATGTAGCTCAATTAACTCCACTCTAACTGGTACATCATGATAAATCCGCATACTAAATCCATTAATTCACTCCCCATTGCGATTCCTAATAACTCCACCTCCGCCTCCTATTCTCCTTCCACTATTATAACTTCCGTCGGTGTTAAGTTTCACTCCACTATTAGGTTTTGTCCATCCCACAAGCGTTACCATATTCTTTCGTGCTATGGGCAAACCATTCACACGCCCCCAAACTCTTGTTGTTAAGCTAGCTATATGTTTCGCTTTCTTTACCAACGCTATCTCATTTGGAAATACCTCTTCCTTGAACACGACGCTATTCCTTTGCTTCCAAATTGTATCGAGAAGAATTCCAAAAAATACGCTCCACTTTACTCCCGCAAAAGGTCTTTCATTTGCCAAATTTCTGTACCACCATTCATGATCCGCCGCTCTCAATCGCTCACCATCTTCCTGTCCTCCAGCATTTTCCAGGTCCACTGTGCACTCCTCATCACCTTCCGGTTGCTGCTGTTGGTTGCTTGCGTGGTCTCCACCGTTCAGGACCTGTTCTCCGCCACCATTAGACCAGGACAGTCCCAGATCAGACTCACTGCTGGAGGGAGGTTCCAGAAGTTCTCGAACAGCTGCAGAAACTCGTCCTAGGGACCTGTCCTGCAATAATAAAAGGTTAGAATGAAAATCCAGCCCCCTCCCTACTATTATGTCCCAAGCCGCTACTAGAAAGGCCAGCAACTCCCTGTACCATCGAACCTGCTCCCTCCCCAGTGACCAAATCATCTTCGAATCCCCTATCTACACCCCCATACCTAACCACTTCAAGCCTTACAGCAGCCCAAATTGTCTTGACTATAAAACCGTCCCGGAAGAGATGTAACGCGCATTCCTCTTCCACACCGCACAATGGGCATTCCACCGGGACATTTAAATCCCTCTTAACAAGATTTCCTCTAGTGGCAATCCTCTCGCGCACCGCACGCCACATGAAAACCCGAATCCTTTGTGAAAATTTTAGCCGCCATATTTTCCTCCAAATACGCTCCATATTCGGGTCACAAGGAAAATCATCCCACCTCACGGATCTAAATGCAAACTCACCATTAGCTTCATGAATCCATGACGCTATATCTTTGTTGTCGCCTTCCCCACCCACCTTAAAATCCGCGATTTCTAACAACTTAGATGGCAGAAGAAAGCCTTCAAACAATTCCCAATCCCATGTACCATCAGCTCGAACATAGTCACAAACTCTTTTAGTCAATTCACTAGTTTCAAAGATCCCTATAACATGGTCTATAAGAGGCGAATTCCCCATCCACCAATCACACCAAAAGGACACATCAATCCCATTCCTCACAAGCCATCGGGATCCCCGTCTAACTACGACAATACCTTCCACAATGGCTCGGCACATTCCCGAATCAGATTGTCTTACTATATATTGCATAGGCGGCCCCTTGAAGTACTTCTCCCGCATGATAGTAGGCCACAACGTAGAAATATTGTGGTTTAATTTCCACCCCAACTTACCCAATAACACTCTATTCATATCCACCGCTAACCGAAATCCCAAGCCTCCAACCTCCTTAGGTTTACATATATCCTTCCAAGCAACCCAATTGATACTCTTCCTCTCCTTTGATACACCCCAAATAAACTCTCTTCGAATTCTATCAATCTCATCACAAACATACCTTGGTAGTTTTTCGAATTGCATGATGTACATTGGCGCTGCATTAAGGACCGATTGGGCTAACGTAATGCGACCAGCTAGAGATAGCGTATTCCCCTTCCACTTTGCCAACTTGCCACGTAAATCATTTATGAACTCACCAAAGAAGCCCTTCGGACGACGACCCGAAAGAATGTTAACTCCCAAGTATTTACCAATACCCTCGCTCCTTAGATACCCACTCCTCAAAGTTATACTTTCCGCCAATTCCTCCTTGACGTTCTTAGAGAAATAGATAATCGACTTCTCTTTACTAATCGTCTGGCCCGCGTCTCGGCAAAACATCTCCAAAGATTCCTGCAACAATATAAAATTATCAACAGAAGCCTCCGCCAAAAGAATCAAATCATCTGCAAAAAATATATGAGAGATAAGGGACCCCCCCTGGGCAAAGGAATAGCGGTTTCCAAGCACCATCTCGCACAAGACCCTGAATGAGTAGAGATAGCCTCTCCATACAACGAAAAGATACGGAGATAGAGGGTCCCCCTGACGGATTCCTCTCTTTGGCCTGATTGCCTCTAGCGGTGACCCTCTCCACAACACGCTTAACTCGTTCTCCTCCAATCCCGATGTAATAAGGGATATCCACATAGGCGGTAGCCCCAGTTGTCCCAAGGATTCCATGATAAAGCTCCATTTTATCTTATCGTAAGCTTTAGCGAGGTCTACTTTGATCGCCATATAACTCCTTTTTCCTTTCGTGTGTCTCATTACAAAGTCAACCTCATTCACAAGAAAAATGTTATCAATGGTGGACCTGTTAGGTAAAAAACTGCTCTGATATGGCCCTATACATTCCGCTAGTAGAGGACGCATTCGATTAACTAAGACCTTCATACATATTTTGTAACAAACGTTGATTAAACTGATAGGTCGGAATTGAGTGATAAACTCCGGACTCCCCAACTTCGGAATAAGGTGAATGAGCGTTCCTAAGACCTCTTTCGGGAATCTTCCGCTTAACAGCGCATCCTGAATCATCCCACAAACTGACGGCCCCACTATATCCCAATATCGCTGATAAAAACTGGCTGTAAAACCATCCGGACCTGGTGCTTTGTGTGGAGCCATTTGAAAAACAGCTACGCGGACTTCCTCATCGTCTACTCCTCTACTCAACATCTCAATCTCCCCTGTCTCAAATCCATTCAAAGGCGGAAGCTCACCCATGCTAACTGTTCCATCGTCATAAGCAAATAAGCCTTCGAAAAAATCTCTAACTCAACGCTTCTCAACCTCCTTATCCTCTATCCATTTTTGGCTATCATCTTTTATACGCACCTCCTCAACTCTCTTTTTCTTCACTTGAGCTGCGCAATGATAAAACCGTGTATTGCGCTCCCCCGAATTAATCCATTCAGTATGCGCTCTCTGGAACCAAAAAATCTCCTCCTGCTCTAGCAAACTCTCAAACTCCCCTTCCAATCTCGCTGCTAACCTACGAAGGGACGAATTATACGATGTCTATACCGCTCTCTGGATACCCGCAATTCGCGCTAAAAGCCTTCTCCTCTTGCGAAAAATATCTCCAAAAAATTCTACCTTCCATACCTCCAACTCTTGCCTCATAACTTCCATATTTTTGCTAAGACTTCTACTCTCCACCCTCCAATTTTTCTCAACCAAATCTCAAAAACCCTCGTGGTGGCCCCAAGAGGCTTCGAAACGGAAACGCTTCTTAGCAGAATCTCCTACTATCGGTGTCCTCAAAGTGACTATTATAGGCGCATGATCAAAATGAACCCTCGGCAAATAGAGTGGAAATTGCTCTTAGGTAATTCTTGCTCCTTTCTTCTAGAAAATTAAAGCTTCGTCTAAAACAATACAAAATGAAAATATATGACCATCGATGACAAAAAAAATTTAAAAAAGTAAATGACCATCAAAATTAAAAAGGTCACACCCACTCTTCAGAACAAAAACTTCCACAAAATGAAAATGTATAATAGGAAACACACAAGAAAGGAGAGTAACTTCTGCTACATAATATTTTCTAAAGAAAAGTGAGATTCAACCCGGAAGAAGATATGGAGACAGATTATGACGTAGCTTCATACCTTAGTGGGTCTTTTGAACCTATTTAAACCTGACCATCAAACTCAAATAACTTATTTTGGGAGGGAAAAGAACCTAAGGCAACTTAGGAAAGGGGGATAGGACGAAGAACACCTACTAGTTTATATATATTTTTTATATTTTAAAAGGTTAAGAGAGGAGAGGTAACTAAAGAGAAAGATTTTGATTTTGGACTAGATATTTGACCAATCTTTACAAAATTAATACGACCAATACTCTAATCTCATAATTTATGAATGAAAACTCAACATAGAGATATGTGTCAAATAATACTCTATGTTTTTATAATTCGTGAACACTGATGTCTCCCTAAATGTTCTAATTTTATGCCCTTGGGAGACATCATTTTTGGTGTTTATTTGATTATTTAGATAGACTTTTGGTGCTAATATGCAATAATTCAATTTTCCTCTTTAGATTTTAGTATTTTTGATTTATTAAGCTTTTGCGTGTAATATGGGTTGTTTTTAGTGAAAAGCTTGTAGGTTTTGAATACTAGCTAGGAGAGGAATAAAAGATTAAAGTCAAAGATCGTGTAATGAAGTCAAAGCTTGAAGATAAATCCCGAAAGATTCGATTTTAGAGCTGCAAATCTGTTTTCCAGGCCAAAGATTGCTGATTTCAAGGTGCTTAAGAAATGGTTTAGCCGCTGACCTTTGAAGAGAAAACATTCCTTATCGAGTTACGGAAATTTAGCAACTGATTTCAGGTCAATCGGAGTTGTAACGAAGCGGGAAAAGCCGTTTTAGTGAAGGTGTATCAGCAGTTACGGGATTTTGGGCTTAGAATTTGGGCTTGGACATTTAATTAGTGTTTTATTATTAGGTCCAAGCCCTAATCCGTTTTTAACCTTATAAAAGGAGCTTTTGACCTCCTTATTTCTCACCTCTCATATTTTCTTCAATTTACAAATCCTTAGAGAGAGAGTCAAAGACCTCTCAATTTATTCTTCAAATTAAAAACATCCTTAGAAGAGAGCGTCCAGAGAAGAAGCAAGAGCTGGAGACTGTCTATATCTCCGATTCTCAGCCAATTCAACTCCATAATTAGGTTCTTTTATTTTATTCTGTAAAACATTATGAACCCAATTATTTCTTTAGTTTTTGTCTTTTCAATTATTATGAGCTAAACATTTATTAGTGCTTGAGAACGCATAATGGGTTAATCCCAATTTGATTTCGTTTTATACATTTGAATTTGGGATAATTATTATTTAAATCAAATTGGGTACTTCGTATTTTTCTTTAATTTGTATTTTAATTACTATTATTGACCTGATCAATTAATAATAGGACTTAGTATCTAAGCTATTCCAATTAGTGGCGATTGGATCACCTTGACGGGGGGTTTAGGTACGGAACTAGTTACCAAATGTAGGTTAGAAATTATTCGACTCTGACGAGCTTAATTAAACCTATGGCCTATTGGGTAATTTAAACTTAAACACTTGAGAGTGGACTATAATCACCCTGACGGGGTTTGTAGCACTTGAGAGTTGCTCCTTAGTCCACCCTGACGGGGGTAAGGAGAATATAGAATCCCGACCAATACAAATTTACCAATTTGCCCCTTAAACAATGTATGAAATGAATGATAGTTAGGAAAACCCTTGCGTCTCTCAAGTACTGCCTGCTCATACTTGCGTCTTAGCTTTTAATTGCATTTTCCATTTAGTCTTTTATTACTTAGAATCAATACAAAAAAGTCAAATCAACCATCTTATCTTATTTGCTTTCATAAGTGCAATCATTCATTAATCGATAAGCATTGTAGTCAACCATCCCGTCCTTGGAACGAATCTGTATTATCACTATTATTACTTGGGACAACCGTACACTTGCGGTTGTGGTTCGATTACTTTTTTTTGCATTTATTTTAGAACACACAAAGGACCACCAAGTTTTTGGCGCCGCTGCCGGGGACGGTAGCGTGTGACCACGGTGTTTATCCTTTAGTGATAGTTGCATTTATTTTTATTTCAGTTTTACGCTTGTGTTTGTTTTGTTTTTACAGGTGTTTTATGCAGGTAATGATCAAGAAATTTAATTAAAGATGTATAGAGAACATTACCCAAATCCTGGTCCATTTGACTATTGGGAAGACTCTTCGGGACAACAACAATGGGGTATAAATTCTTACCAACAACCATATCAATACCCGCAAGAGCAAGGATGGAACAATCAATGGATCGAGAACAATCAACAGCAGCTATCATATCACTATCAACACGAGCATGAATGGAACAACCAATGGGTTGAAAACATTCAACAACCTCCACCTTCACCACAAATTTCCCAATTAGATAGACCACTTAAAGAACTCGTGAGCTTATATGAACAATCACTGAAGTTAACAGATGAAAGAAATTCCAACTTGAAAAGAATGCAAAATCAGTTAGATGAAATTCTTATTCACATTGGAGAAACAGTTGAGGAGGAGGTGTTGAAAGAAGATATTATTGATAGTGATATAACCATCGTGCCAATTATAAATAAAGACCACCATGTGGTTGAGGATCTTGTTAGCATGGTGGAAGAAGGAATAGCAACGCAAATCCTAGAAGTGAACACAGAGATTGCTATTCCTAAGGTGTATACACATGATCAAGATATAGAACGCAAACAAGAAGAGGTGGAGATCAAGGTTATAGAAAATCCAAAGAAAGAATATTATGAGGTAATAGTGGAAGATTGGGTTGAAAGTGAAGACGAATGTGAAATGGTTGGAGAATCAATTGAAGAATTAAAGGTTAAAGATAAAATAGACACTGAATATCCGCCACAAAAAGTTCACCAATCACCATCTCTACCACGAATCATTATTAGAGATGAAAAATCAGAATCACCTCCACTACTACAAATGATCAATATGTGTTATACAAGCAAGGTGCCACACCGCGAGAGCAAAAAGGCGAGGAGGAGCACCTACCCACCACATTTTAAAGATGAATACGAGATTGAACCAAGAAGTAAAAATAATCTTATACCGTTGAGGACGGTTATCTACTCTAATGTGGTGGAAAATGAGTTTCATCGTGAAAGTAAGAAGGCGAAACGAAGTACTTACCCACCCCCTTTTAGAGATCGATTGAATACTATTCTAAGGGGGAAGGTTCTAAAGCTTTTACATCAAGGAAGAGGCGAGTTTAAGCGGAGGAACACCGCAAGGGCCTCAATACCATCTTCATGGAAGGTAACGCGTCGAACTTAAAGACGTAATAAACAAAAGTGCTTCTTGGGAGACAACCCATGTTTTAAATTGCTTTCATGTCTTTTAAATTCTTAGTGTAAATTAGAGTAATGGTTCTTTATTTAGTGTTTATTTTTAAGAAATGAGAAAGGTTGGTGTTTTTGATGATTTCAGGGGTAAAAAAAGGTCATGAGTTTGGGGTCAAAACGAGGAGAAACGAAAAATTATGGAGTCAATAGCAGGTTTGACCGGCTAGCCGGCATACCGGCCAAAACGAGCTGAAGACCCCAAAGCTTCTGACCACTGCGTCAGCAATGACGCAGCATTGCTGTGTCACGATTTGCGCCAGCGAGAACCGCCGGCATGCCGGTCAAATGACCGACTAGCCGGCCGATGACGAACGAGGTTCTGACCACTGCGTCAGCAACGACGCAAGGACGCTGCGTCACGATTTGCGCCAGCGACATGCCGTCGGCATGCCGGTCAGATGACCGGCTAGCCGGCCGAAGAGGAAGGACTTTCTGATCATTGCGTCAGCAATGACGCAAGAGGCTTGCGTCAGAAAAAAAAGGAAACAAAAAAGTAAAATTTCAATTTCAAAATTTGTTTTTTCGCCGACACAGTGACCGGCATGCTGGTCAACCACCGGCTAGCCGGTCAGCTGCTGTGATCGGCGGTTTTAAAGGTTTAATCCCTATATTTTTAGCCTCTTTCTCATGCTAAGCCTCCATTGACGAATCCTAGCCTCCAACTACTCCGAAGATCATCATCAAGACAGCAATAAACCACCAATCCCTCTCTCTAAACAGCATCCAAGTTCACAATTAAACCATAAAACTTCCAAAATACCAGCGCTTTTTCACACTTTAATCCGAAATTTTCTTTCACCAAAGCTAAAGTTTATCCATCAAACCTTTCCCAAAACCTTGAAGTATCCATGACCCAGCTCTAAATAATCAATAATTCATATCCAAACCTTCAAGAACACTTAAATCAAAATTTTATCCAAACCTTTTGAGGGTCTTGAAACTTTGAGTTTGGGGTCTTGATAGATGACCATGAAGGTTGGAAAAGGTACGAAGAACATGGTGAAGAAAGAGAATTGGGTATTAAGGGAAGATTTTATTAGAGGAGATGATGCTTAGAGGGCAAGTAATTAATGAAAACGTGGGAAATTTGAAGAAGTCGAGGTGATGAAGAACACTTTAAACGAAACCATTGGTGAAGAAGAATTCAAAACCTCAACTTGGACGCAACACCGACACCAGCCACGTGCTGGTTAAGATACGTTTTCTTTCCTTTCTCATTTAGTGTAAATTATTTTATTGCTTTGAGTCTGTTCGAGTCGTGGGGACACGACTCATTTTTGAGTTTGGGGTGGGGTTCGTTGCCTCATCCCAGTTTTTATGTGTTTATTTGTTTTTAATTGCTTTCAATAAATTAATTAGGAGTTGCGTTTGACTGTAGAAGATTTTAAATGTCCCTTTTAAGCATACTTTTGATGAATCTATGATAGTAGATAGTGGACTTTAGGGAATAACATAAAACGCACTTACAATTGCATGCGAACATAGATAATGAATAGGAAAAATTAATTAACAATGCAAAAGAAGTAAGCTTGTACTTAAGGAAAATGTTTGGTTTGTAGAATGTGAGATCTAAATTAGTAGAGAACCCACTTAGATATGAACTAGAGACGAACCATGTAGTTAGGAAAATGATAGGGGTAGTTCTTTGTTAGCCATTTGTAGCCTTTTAGCCTGCTATCCCTTATATTAATTTTATCCGTCTTAGTCCAATTTTGAGCCTTAAGCCTTTCTTTTGTAGCCACGATATAAGCCCATTACCCCTTAGATTATTAGGCATGACCAAATGACCCGCACTTGAATCACGATCCTGAGACCTGTCTCGAGCTTGAGTTTGGGGTGGAGGGTCCACATTTGGGAAATTACATTGGGAGGGGATTATATGTGTTTATATTAAGGCACAAAAAGAGACATGACCTTTCACATCAAAATGATGGTCATGGGTATCTTGTACAAAAAAAAGTGAAAAAGAAAATAAAAAGAAAGAAAGAATAAAATAAACCGGCAAAGTGGAATATTTTGAAAAATCATCTTAGATTAATTGGGTTTACATGGGGACGCAACATTAGCGCGTCAAATGGGTTGAGTGAGAACATTAGTATAAACTCAAGCTCGTGGACAGTTGTTGATGGTAAGTGACGAGAGAGCCAAAAGCTCACTTCAAATTTACCAAATATACATACCACACCGTCCCTAAGCCTACGCTAAAACCGTAAAGTCCTCGTGATTCCTAGGTACATGGTAAGTTAATAGTTTGTATACTAAGTGGAGCGTTCAAAGCGAGTAAGGATCGAGGAACAAACTATAGCCATCATAATGAGATAAGTACAAGTGTAACCTTCTAGCATTGCAAAGTTAATTTTATGATTAAAGTTATTTATGTTTGATGTTGCACGATTAGTGTATGTGTATGTTGGTTCTTAATGTTTGCTATATGAGATTTATCATTAGAATTGCTTTTGGGTTTATTTGCTAGCTTCTATTTTCTCTTGCATCTACTTCATTTCCCTTGTTTTTAGTTTTGCTTTGTCGGGACGACAAAGGTTTGAGTTGGGGGTCTTCATGTCTCCCTAAATGTTCTAATTTTATGCCCTTGGGAGACATCATTTTTGGTGTTTATTTGATTATTTAGATAGACTTTTGGTGCTAATATGCAATAATTCAATTTTCCTCTTTAGATTTTAGTATTTTTGATTTATTAAGCTTTTGCGCGTAATATGGGTTGTTTTTAGTGAAAAGCTTGTAGGTTTTGAATACTAGCTAGGAGAGGAATAAAAGATTAAAGTCAAAGATCGTGTAATGAAGTCAAAGCTTGAAGATAAATCCGGAAAGATTCGATTTTAGAGCTGCAAATCTGTTTTCATGGCCAAAGATTGCTGATTTCAAGGTGCTTAAGAGATGATTTAGCCGCTGACCTTTAAAGAGAAAACATTCCTTATCGAGTTAGAAAGAATGTCCTTCATGAATTGACCGTATTTTGACATTCTTGTGAGAGCTTCTACAAACGGGCTGCTGTTCTTTAATTTGTTCATCATGTCAACGAACTTCTTGAATTCCAGGTCATTGTCCTTTCTGACATGTGAAGGGAATGGTGGAGGAGGACATGTATTGGTTACCACTGGGCTCTCTTTCTTTTCTGGTGTCTTCTCTTGGACACGTTCTTGTTCAACTACCTCTTCGACCTTATCTTCTGTTGCTTCTTCCCCCCTCTGATCTGGAATAGGGACTGGTTCTGGTTCTGGTCTTGTTGGAGGTAGTTGTTTTCCACTTTCTAATTCAACTGCATGACAAACTTTGTTTTCTGGAGCAGTATTATCACTTTGGAGTTGCCTTTCTGCAGGGATTAGAGTTTCATTCATCCTTTGTGACATTCTCTGCAACTTCTCCATAAGCGCATTCTGCGAGTCTTGGGATTCTTGCTGGCGACTCTCTATATTATCAAGTGTTTGCATCAGTCGAGCCAAACTTGAACTCAAACTCGAAGGTTGTTTTTGCTGCATTGAATAAGGAAGTGGTTCTTGATAAGCTTCATTATAAATCGGCGCTTCTTGATAGATAGGTTGTGGAGGGTAATAAGCTTGTGGTCGTGGTTGATAATAATCATCATGATAATGGTTATCATAATGACATGGCTGTTGATCTCCGACCCAATTGTAACTCTGTGGGGGTTGATAGTCAGCGTAATTTCCTTGAGATTGATAATAACCATTATAATAATGGTCTCTTTGATAAGGCATGAAGGAAATTGAGGCTGGATTGTTCATGCAACGTCCCCACGAGTGATCTCTTGCTCCACAACTAGGACATGAAGGTGATGTATGTACTAGATTCCTCTGAGCTAGTTCTCGTAATTCCTCAAGTTGTCGGCTCAACTCCTTGAGCCTTAGAGATTCCATCATGAATTAGCTTCTTCAGGATCTAATAACACGAAACCTTTATCTCCTAATAAATCTGCTTTCGCCTAAAAAAAAATCTGTAGAACAAAAACTAAAAAGAAAAGCGTAAAATAGAACTAACTAAAATATAAGCACAAGATAATTGCACAAGGACTAACGATGTAGTCCCCGGCAGCGGCGCCAAAAACTTGGTGTGGCCTAAGGTGTGATAAAAAGATGTATAAAATAAGTGCAAATACACACCCTAAACTAACACTGTACTGCAAGTATTACAGGACGTATGCAAGTTTTAATGATAAGAAGATTCGTTCCTCAGGGACTGACGAAAGTTAGAGAGAACTTATGCAAATTATCAAGTGCAGATATTAAAGATAGATAATAATACGCAAGTAGAAAGAAGAGAAAGATAGATATTTATTTGGTTTTTAATAAGAAAATTAAACTACTAAATTAAAGACAGAAAATAAATAACAGAAAAGAAAAGAAGATAGTATGAACGATATAACTTAGGTTTTACTAGTATGCACTAATCCTTCTAATTCTATCTATTAGATCTAATTCATAAGGGAGAATATTAGCTCTTGGTATACTTAGTCAGGATTCTAAATTCCACTACCTTAGACCTTGAGAGCGACTAAGGGGGCAACGGCACAACCAAGAAGTGATTTAAAATAGGGTTATCAAACGCCACTACGGCCCTAAGCAAATACTGCAATCTTGGTGATATGGTGGTTAAAACAAACCTTAATGACTATCTAGTTAGAAGTATGTGTTGTCAGAACTGCTATCGACACTAGACGTTATGTGGTGGTTCAATAGTTAAACACCCTTACAAGGTGACCATCTAACTACTATTAAGGTAATCCTATACTCGTGCACTAGCAAGGAAAACAGTCATTAAATCAAAACACATAATCAAATATAAGGGTAAGTAGCTAATATCAGATTAAAACATATAATTCCCAAAGAACTTAGATAGAAGAACTAGAATTCATAGTTTATACATTATGCAAAAACCTAAGCTAAGAGAACTAGTTCATACAAAGAAAAGAAGAAGAAAGAATTACAAAATAAGAGGTTGAAGGAGACATAGTTGTTGCACAGCTCCTTCCAGACTTCTTCTCTTGTGTTGCAGCTTCCTCTTGGCCTTAGGGTCTGGCCAAGGATGATTTAAGAGTGTTAAGAGGCTGTATTTATAGGGTATAGGTTGACCTAATTCGTTTGGTGGAGATAACTTCAAGTAATGGGCTCCTGGCCCAACCCAAATTCGTAAGATAAACACTGCTGCGTTGTTTTGAGTGTATCTTCTTCGTTATTGGTCGGATTTTGCTCTATAAGATACCAAAAGAATCGCAACAGAATTATCTAGGCCCTTTAGAAGGAAATTACCAAATTCGGCCTATTTCTTAGGTAAAAACGCCTATCTTTGGACGTGTACTGCAGAATCCCAGATTTAGGCAGCTTTTCCTTTTCCTATTTGAACTCAGTTTCCTTCTATCTCCAATTTCCATGCATATCTCTTTCCATATCTTGTAGTCTTTGACTTGGACTCTAATTAATCTCCATAATTATCTTTAAAGCTTCACACTAAATAAACAATTAAACCCAATATGCTCTAAAAATAATAATTCTACAAATCAAGACTCAAAATAGGAAAGTGCACTAAATTAAGCTAAGATCGACCTATAACCTAATAAATAAGCCTAAAATGATGTCTCAAGAGTGTATTTTACTATCACAAATGAGGAGACATCAAGACCCCCAACTCAAAGTTGTATCGTCCCGATACAATAAAAGTAAAGAACAGTAGGGTAGTCAAGAAGAAGAAGTAGGAGGAGAATAGGAACAGAACACAATGAATGATCCTAGAGCAAATATTTAAAAAGTCTCATGTAGTAATGCTCAAGAAATAATGCACAAATATGCTTAATATACATGTAATCAACAATCCATAAATTCAAGTTAAGATTAATTTCGCAATGCCAGAAGGAGAGGATGATAACTTAGTTCAGGATAATGGCTATAGGTTGTTCATAGGTCCCAAATACAGCATCCAATGGTCCACTTACCTATTACCTAATAGCTCAATTGTTTCTCCATCTAGTAGTTAGAAATCCTAAGGTCTTGGTTATAACTTGGCTTAAGGACGGGTGTGGTATATTTGGATAATGAAAAGTGAGCTTTTGGCTCTCTCCTCACTAGCCATCAACGAATCGCCCTAGAGCTTGAGTTTTCACTCGAAGATGTTCTCACTCAACCCAATTTATTGATGCTTTTGATGTGCATCCCCAATAATCCCAAATTAAAACCTTTGATGATATAAAATCCACTTTGCCGGTCCGAATATATATTCTCTTTTCAAATCAATTTTTTCTTTTGTATAGCTATGACTCTCTTTTGGTGTTGAGATATCACACTATTTTCTTTTTTTCATATATATATATTCTTTTTCTTTTTATGCCCTTGTTGGCAAAATTAGCTCGTAGCTTCTTTTTCATTCACTATTACCCCGGCAAAGGGTTACAATAATAACAATTCATCATCAATAAAATCACAAAGATAATACCCAAATCCCAAAGTCCCTAATGATGAAACCCACCACCCCAAACTCAAGCTCTAAAACGAGCTGTCTCAGGTTTTGCGATTCGAGTGCGGGTCATATAGATAAGTCCTAAAAACTAGGGTAAGGATTATAATGTGTTTCAATAAAGGCTTTAGAAAGGCTCAGAGGGGCTAAGACGGATAAATACAAATAATCAAATAAAAGGGTGAGAAAGTATAAAGGCTTTAAGTGTTTTAATCATGAAAGAACTGCCTTATTCATTCTTCTAACTACCGGATTTTGTTACTTTTTCATTACTAGTTCATAGACAAGTGGGTTTTCAACTAATTTTAAACCTCACGTTCTACACACCAAATAACTATTCCTAAGTTTCAACATACTTCTTAGCATTGCTCATTAACTTTTCTATCTTTTATTTCCTGTTTTCATACATGCATCTAAACAAACTTATGACATCTTTCAAAAACATACTACCTACTATCATTAACTTAATTAAATCATGCTCAATAGGTACATTCAAAGATATTCTATGCCTAATTCAACCCAAATTTTTTTTTTAAATTTTATGAAAAACACAAAAAGGAAGATGAGGACAACGAATCCCCACCCCCAACTCAAAAATGAGCCGTGACCCCACGACTCGAAAAAGACTCAAAAAATAAAATTTAAAATTAGCATACATATTGCACATAAAGAAATGGTAGGGAAGAAAGAAAACATACTCTTCGAGGCTATTACCTCGCCTTGTTGATCAGATTAAATTCTAATGTATCTTCTTCACCCAACTTCTTATTCGCTTTTCGTTCAAGACACGTGATCATAATAGGATATTGCATTGTATAACGTCATGGGAGAGATCGAAAATTCGTATCACCTCCTCATAGATCAACTGTGCCACATCTTCTTCTTCTCCTCATAAAATACAATTCACAAACAACCCAAAGCATTCCAAATCTCCATGAACCTTCATGTATTCACCTTCAACTTCTTCTTCAAATACTTTCTCATAAGAAAAAGGTAGTTCCTTTAATTGTTACTTCGGAGAAGCTATCAGGGCCCTTGAAGCTTTCTCTTTTTCTCTTGGGTGTAGGGTCTTTGATCTAGAGAGGTTGTGTTGTCTTCTTCACTAAAGATAGAACCTTTTTGCTCATTGAATCAACACAGCATGCTAACCTCTCTTCTCTTGACTTGTTTTACCCATTGAATTGGAACTAGGACTTGTCTCACTTGATTTCTTCTCAATTAAATCCAACACCTTGATTTCTTCATCTCCCATACAGTAGATAATGTTCATGTTCTCTTAATCATCTCAATTGACCCCCAACTCAAAGCTTTAACCACTCTTGAAATTTGAAACTCATGATTATTGGTTGTACAAGCTTAATTTGGGTTAGGAAAGGTGATTGGATGATGATTCTCTATGTGGGTAAGATGGATTCTTCATGGATTGGCTTGGATTTAAGAAATTGTAGGATGAAATTCTGAAACTTAAGCTTTTGATTCTTGGATTCAAGGTGTTTTGGGATGATATAGGTGGTTGAATCTTCTTTGTAATGATGTGGAGAATGAATTGGATGTGTTTTCATTGTGATTGGGTAGTGTTTTGATGATTGGTGAAGGTTTTTATGAGCTCAAATGGAGTTAGGAGGGTTGTGGAGAAGAAAAAGAGGGTTTGGGTTTATAAAATTCGGAACTAAAAGCTTAATACCTCCTTTATAATCAAATCCCGTAGGTTTTTCTCTCTCTTGCGGCGCTGCGGACTACCCCTGCGGACCATGGGGTGTACCGCGGGGTATACCGCGCCTCCTACGTCAAAAAACCCGTGGTAGGACCCCGTGGTACGGGTTTGTGCGGTGCATGGCGCGGTATAGGGTCCGGTATACCGGACCCATCAGCTATTTTTTTTTCGTTTCTGGATAAAACCCGCGGTAGCAACCCGTAGTACGGGTTTTTGACCACGCGGTGCACCGCGGCTGAGGTCCGGTGTACCGCACGTGGCAAAAACCTCCCCAGCAGCTATATCTCGAAAAGTTATGCAGTTTAGGCTCAAAAATCACCTGATTCCGATATCCGAGCGCAAAGATATGACTTGCTGAAGTTTCTCTGTTCCGAAAACTTTGCTCGTTTCCCTAACTCGATTTCTCCAATACCTAATCATCAAAAACACTAGTACCCTTCTCAAATATGCAATATCAACTAAAATTAACTAATCTAAACATAAATTAAAAACTAAAAACATAAAACATAAAAAAAATTACGGGTTGTCTCCCGTTTAGCACTTTTGTTTAACGTCTTTCCAAGTTAGACGTGTTACCTTGATTAAGGATGACGAAATTTCCACCCTTTGCCTTTAATTCCCACGAACTTTTCAGCTCGATTCTTAATAATCATGGATGGTGCCATCCAAGATTTCGTGGGAATAGGTGGTAACTCAATTCCAAGTGTAGCATTACACTCCTCTAGTAATCCATTCATCTCGAATCTTCGTTTGTTAGAAAGAATGTCCTTCATGAATTGACCGTATTTTGACATTCTTGTGAGAGCTTCTACAAACGGGCTGCTGTTCTTTAATTTGTTCATCATGTCAACGAACTTCTTGAATTCCAGGTCATTGTCCTTTCTGACATGTGAAGGGAATGGTGGAGGAGGACATGTATTGGTTACCACTGGGCTCTCTTTCTTTTCTGGTGTCTTCTCTTGGACACGTTCTTGTTCAACTACCTCTTCGACCTTATCTTCTGTTGCTTCTTCCCCCCTCTGATCTGGAATAGGGACTGGTTCTGGTTCTGGTCTTGTTGGAGGTAGTTGTTTTCCACTTTCTAATTCAACTGCATGACAAACTTTGTTTTCTGGAGCAGTATTATCACTTTGGAGTTGCCTTTCTGCAGGGATTAGAGTTTCATTCATCCTTTGTGACATTCTCTGCAACTTCTCCATAAGCGCATTCTGCGAGTCTTGGGATTCTTGCTGGCGACTCTCTATATTATCAAGTGTTTGCATCAGTCGAGCCAAACTTGAACTCAAACTCGAAGGTTGTTTTTGCTGCATTGAATAAGGAAGTGGTTCTTGATAAGCTTCATTATAAATCGGCGCTTCTTGATAGATAGGTTGTGGAGGGTAATAAGCTTGTGGTCGTGGTTGATAATAATCATCATGATAATGGTTATCATAATGACATGGCTGTTGATCTCCGACCCAATTGTAACTCTGTGGGGGTTGATAGTCAGCGTAATTTCCTTGAGATTGATAATAACCATTATAATAATGGTCTCTTTGATAAGGCATGAAGGAAATTGAGGCTGGATTGTTCATGCAACGTCCCCACGAGTGATCTCTTGCTCCACAACTAGGACATGAAGGTGATGTATGTACTAGATTCCTCTGAGCTAGTTCTCGTAATTCCTCAAGTTGTCGGCTCAACTCCTTGAGCCTTAGAGATTCCATCATGAATTAGCTTCTTCAGGATCTAATAACACGAAACCTTTATCTCCTAATAAATCTGCTTTCGCCTAAAAAAAAATCTGTAGAACAAAAACTAAAAAGAAAAGCGTAAAATAGAACTAACTAAAATATAAGCACAAGATAATTGCACAAGGACTAACGATGTAGTCCCCGGCAGCGGCGCCAAAAACTTGGTGTGGCCTAAGGTGTGATAAAAAGATGTATAAAATAAGTGCAAATACACACCCTAAACTAACACTGTACTGCAAGTATTACAGGACGTATGCAAGTTTTAATGATAAGAAGATTCGTTCCTCAGGGACTGACAAAAGTTAGAGAGAACTTATGCAAATTATCAAGTGCAGATATTAAAGATAGATAATAATACGCAAGTAGAAAGAAGAGAAAGATAGATATTTATTTGGTTTTTAATAAGAAAATTAAACTACTAAATTAAAGACAGAAAATAAATAACAGAAAAGAAAAGAAGATAGTATGAACGATATAACTTAGGTTTTACTAGTATGCACTAATCCTTCTAATTCTATCTATTAGATCTAATTCATAAGGGAGAATATTAGCTCTTGGTATACTTAGTCAGGATTCTAAATTCCACTACCTTAGACCTTGAGAGCGACTAAGGGGGCAACGGCACAACCAAGAAGTGATTTAAAATAGGGTTATCAAACGCCACTACGGCCCTAAGCAAATACTGCAATCTTGGTGATATGGTGGTTAAAACAAACCTTAATGACTATCTAGTTAGAAGTATGTGTTGTCAGAACTGCTATCGACACTAGACGTTATGTGGTGGTTCAATAGTTAAACACCCTTACAAGGTGACCATCTAACTACTATTAAGGTAATCCTATACTCGTGCACTAGCAAGGAAAACAGTCATTAAATCAAAACACATAATCAAATATAAGGGTAAGTAGCTAATATCAGATTAAAACATATAATTCCCAAAGAACTTAGATAGAAGAACTAGAATTCATAGTTTATACATTATGCAAAAACCTAAGCTAAGAGAATTAGTTCATACAAAGAAAAGAAGAAGAAAGAATTACAAAATAAGAGGTTGAAGGAGACATAGTTGTTGCACAGCTCCTTCCAGACTTCTTCTCTTGTGTTGCAGCTTCCTCTTGGCCTTAGGGTCTGGCCAAGGATGATTTAAGAGTGTTAAGAGGCTGTATTTATAGGGTATAGGTTGACCTAATTCGTTTGGTGGAGATAACTTCAAGTAATGGGCTCCTGGCCCAACCCAAATTCGTAAGATAAACACTGCTGCGTTGTTTTGAGTGTATCTTCTTCGTTATTGGTCGGATTTTGCTCTATAAGATACCAAAAGAATCGCAACAGAATTATCTAGGCCCTTTAGAAGGAAATTACCAAATTCGGCCTATTTCTTAGGTAAAAACGCCTATCTTTGGACGTGTACTGCAGAATCCCAGATTTAGGCAGCTTTTCCTTTTCCTATTTGAACTCAGTTTCCTTCTATCTCCAATTTCCATGCATATCTCTTTCCATATCTTGTAGTCTTTGACTTGGACTCTAATTAATCTCCATAATTATCTTTAAAGCTTCACACTAAATAAACAATTAAACCCAATATGCTCTAAAAATAATAATTCTACAAATCAAGACTCAAAATAGGAAAGTGCACTAAATTAAGCTAAGATCGACCTATAACCTAATAAATAAGCCTAAAATGATGTCTCAAGAGTGTATTTTACTATCACAAATGAGGAGACATCACATACTAACCACATTACATCGATACAATTTTGTTTATCATTGTAAAGTCACAAAAAATTTGTTTTAATAATTTTTTGGTCAATTAATGCATATATAGACATGTAGGTTGACCATACTAGCTATATTTGTTCAAGATTATTTTTTACTTTAAAACTATTTATTATATATGATTGAACTTCTTTGACAAAAAAAAAATATATATATATGATTGAACTTCCACAATACCACGGTTAGTATCTTTTGTTTGGTGATCAACTGAAACACTGGGACACGCCTTACAAGATCCAACACTTGCTCCTTTTCTTGTCGATTTAGCCTAAACTATATGGTGCAATTTTCTAATAGGTTGATGTAAAATTCGATCTCAATACTTCTAGAAAAAGAATAGGCATTAAATGAGAAACAAATGCAATAGTTACATAAAATTGGTTGTGCATCTTTAGTATGCTTGCTACTACTCATATCTTTAGTATGCTTTCAGAAAAAAATTATTTCCCTAGACATTCATAGCCTTATAAAATTATTCCATCAAGTCTCCTCACCCGCTCACCACTTTACACCTATTTTCTACATTTTTAGCTTTTCTTTTCTTCAGATTTGGTGTTATTTCTTATATTCTGGGATCTAACAACTTTCTGAATTTTTTCACCTTCTCTTTCATCCCCACCCACCTCACCACTTACCACATTCATCGCTCCCTTTTCTTCTTTTCGCCTTTTCATTTTTCCTTTCCGTTCTCTCTCTTTGACTCCGATAATGACAAAAAATTTCAGTTCAGCCCGGGTTAATGCTTCATCTAAATCGAAGGGAAAAGCAAAGTACACAAATATCATGAGCATGATGTTCTCACCGGAGGTAGCGAGCTCTAAAGTAACACCGCCGACCACCGTATATAATCGAGGGTCGAGTAGTGATGAAGAAGCTACTAAAGTCAAGGACAATAATCCTACTAAAGAATTTGAAGAAGTGAAATGTGCTGAAACGGTCAATCAAGTTGATAAACCTCAGAGATGGTCGAAATTATTTGGAGATAGTGAGAATCCAGTGCTCAATATGGACTTTCATGAACCGACTCGTCAAGGAGGTAAGAGAATCATTACTCCTTCTAAAGATGTGTTAGAGGAAGGCTCGATTCAGTGGGGAAACTGCTTGATAGGTCAATTTCTCGATTATCCACCTTCGTTTTTCAATGTTACTAATTTTGGTAAATATCAATGGTCAAAATTTGGTAAAATTGTTGTTAAGTCGAGTAATAATGGTACATTCATCTTCAAATTCGAAAATGAACAAATGAAAAGCAAAGTTCTCTGTAGCAAATGTGGCATATTAACGGATCTCCATTGTTATTAAGACCATGAAAAATTGGTACGCAGTTTGAGAAAATTGATGTAGCTAGAATTCCCATCTGGGTCAGGCTTGTGAATATCCCTATGGCACTATGGACGAGAAGGGGTCTTAGTTACATAGAAAGTAGAATTGGAATGCCCCTTCAAATGGATACAATGACTAAGTCTAGAACTAGGTTTGGGTATGCGAGAGTGTGTATAGAAATTGATACTAAATATGAGCTACCAGATGAACTATTTGTGGATATGGGAGTTGATGATCTACAAGTAGTTAAAGTGGAATATGACTGAAACCTAGAATTTTTCTGAAATGATAGAGTTGGTCATTTGGAAACTAAGTGCCCTAACATTGTTGAAGCTTGGGTTCCAAAAGAAGTAACAAAAAATGGTAATGATAAGGGGAAAAAGAAAGTTGAAGATAAACAATGGAGAGTGGCTAACAATAAGAAAAAACAAGCTCGCAAAGATACTGCTACTACTTCTAATGGAGTATCTTGTGCTAACTCTTTTGATATGATACAAGTGGATGCGGGTATCGAAATAGACAATGATGTTATGAGATTTATTAATCAAAGTGGAGAAAATGAGGGAACAAGACCCCCCCCCCCCCCCCCCCCCCCAATACATGAATATAGCATCATGGAATGTGAGAGGGTTTAAGAACCTTCTCAGATAGTTAGATGTTAGAAATTTCATATTAAATAATAAAGTTAATCTTATTGCGCTTCTGGAAACTAAAGTAAAGAAGCATAAGAGTTTAGCTATTTTAAGGAATCATTTCTCTCACTTGGAAGCGATTCAGAATTACAATAAATGTGAAGATGGTAAATTTGGGTGTTATGGGATAATAATTACATGGATGTGAAGCTAATTTTTGAATCTTCTCAACTTGTTTTTATCACAGTTACTATTCAGGCAACTAATTACTCATTCTTTGTGGGTTATGTTTATGCTAGTAATGATATTGATGAAAGAAAATTATTGTGGAATGATATTATCATAAAGATCATTGTATCTGCTATATTGGAAATTATAATGAGATTCTAAATATTGATGGCAGATTAAATTGTGATTCTCTACCTAATAGTGCTTTAACTTTTGCAGAATGTATAGAGGATGCTTCCTTATATGAACATCAATATGGTGGACAATTTTTTACATGGACTAATAAGAGTGATGGAATATTGAGAGCTAGAAAAATTGACAGTGTTTTTATCAATAACAAGTGGTTGGATTGCTATCAATCAAGTGTTGTGATCACTCCTCCATCAACCTCAGATCATTGCGCATTAAAACTCTCTATTGGCCCTCCAAAGAAATCTAATCCTTGTGCCTTCAGATTCTTCAATGTATGGACTGAGCATGAGGAGTACTTGGACTTAGTAAAGCAAACTTGGAGTACTAACTTTAGTGGGTGATGTCTTCTCATTTGTGATAATAAAATCTATTTCCGAGACATCATTTTAGGCGTATTTATTAGTTTATAGGTCGATTTTAGCTTGATTTAGTACACTTTCCTATTTTGGGTCTTGAATAAATTAATTATTATTTTTAGAGCATATTGGGTTTAATTATTTATTTAGTGTGAAGCTTTAGAGATATATGGTAATTAATTAGAGTCCAAGTTGGTAAAAAGAGCTAAAGGAAAGAAGATAAACATGGAAATTGAAGATAAGGAAGTAAAAGCTAAAAACATGGAAAAGGAAAACCTGCCTTAAAATCTGAATTTCTGCACCTACGTCCACAAATCAGCTTATATCTTAAAAGCGGTGAGGAATTTGGAGAAACGGTCAAGAGCAAAGTTAAATATCTTTCCGAGACGATGAATTTGGTATACTCATACGCGTCAAAAGGATAAATATTGAAGCTGTTAGGACCAAAAGAAAAACGGGGCTGATTGCATGTTTTTGGGCTACGAATTTGAGTTGGGCTTGGATCCCATATTTACATTTTCCTTCAAGAAAACAAATTAGGTCAACCTATACACTATAAATACAGCCTCTTAACATTATAAAATCATCCTTGACCAAACCTTAAGGTCAGGAAGAAGCTATAACACAAGAAGAGAAGTCTGGAAGGAGCTGTGCATCAATCATGTCTTCTTCAACATTTAATTATCTAATTCTTTTCTTTTCTTTTCTTAGTATGAACTAAATTCTGTTTAGCTTGAGTTTTATCATATATGTATGAACCCTAGTTTTGGTTGACATCTATCTAATTTGGGAATTATATGTTTTAAATTGAATTATTGTTTTTATTCTCTGTTTATGTGTTTGGATTTATATTTTGTGTTCTTGTGGAAGCGCGCCCATATAGAATTACCATCTAGTAGTTAGGTCACCATTGACAACGGTGTTTAATTACATGTTTAGCACATAACGTCTAGTATTCGGTTTAGATCTGACAAATCAACCTAACTAGATAATCATCATGGTTTAGTATATATTTCTATTTACCAATTACAGGAACAGTTTGCTTAGGACTCCTTATTGACACAGGTAAATCCTATTTAAAACTACCTAGCGTGTAAGAAAATTAAAGGGTTCTAGACAAACCTTTTAGGCGGAATTAAGAATCGAAATGCTTTCCAGTATTGAATCTACTTACGTAATGAAGTAGATTGCTATTCCACAACATAAATGCCATTGGATCTAATATATAGAAGAGATATTGAGAGAATTTATGTTTTGCTTTTTGTCAAAGATAAAACAAAGAACAAAAAAAAAGCGTGTCTGAAAAATGAAACTGTGTTGTCTGATTCATATCAAATAACTTTCTCAAAGTTATTTATATATAGTTATCTGAAAAATAACTAACACAAAATGGGCCGGGTTAAACCCATTATGGGCATACACAATTTGGATTGGGCCCAAAAACCATTTCTTTCATTCTCCCACTTGCACGTGATGGGTTCACTCTCACACCTATGTCATATGCATCATGCTTCTCTTTCTCTCATCTCAAACATATACATAAAATCCATCATACTTGGCAAATAGGTCGTGCGACCGGCAAGCATACGAGCATTCCTTTTGCTATAAACCTGTTAGGGTAGATAGCTGCTCAAACGATTCATAATCCTTTCGTGTATCTTGCAGTTCCCTAGACTAAAAATTATAATATCAATATCATAGTAACTCTGACCCCTCAGATTCCATATCACATCATCTTTGTGATTGGAAGAGTTCACCAACATAACATCGTGTGTATCACTATCATGTCATAGTCCTAGATGACATACATGATTGGTCGACCTGCAAGCACACACTTTGATATCTATTTTAGTCTTCCTTTTGCACTTGAATCTTTCTATAATGACCCAGCTGCTTTCCCAGACGTATCCCGTTAGGTCGAATCATTCATGACCATCGGTAATATGCTAAAGTAGCAAACACCAGATCAAAACATCAAAATTAAGTCAAAAGTAATAAGGGTACTATTCAAAGGTCTCACACAATGAAGAAACAGGGATCAATTCTTCACTTCCTTTTGGTCACATGCACACGCGGTATGACTCGCGTGCTACGATATTATTCATTTATTCATGTCATATGTCATGTATTCATTAATATCGTACAGATATATAATTAGACATTCCTCGTTGTCTAAAAACGAATCCTTCAATTGATCAACCCTCTCTGAAATCAATTAAGAATTGCATATCTGGCTTTCATAGACTAAGTAGATAGTGGGGATCTACTTCGATCACAAATTAAAATTAACATGTTGCGCTACATGTTTGTGATCTCATCTTAACATGTGTTAAGGCGACTTTCGTAACTCACGTTATTTACATGAAGGGTTACTCTTTAACATGAGTTAGTCTCATCCTTGCGCATCCTCTAATACCAAAGGCGATTGCCCGTGTGAGAAGGCCAATCATAGTCTATCTGACATACTTATCCACACGTATATATTACCACTCAATAATGGAAATATAGCATTGCACATTATTTTGCAGTATACATAACAATATAGATCCAACATGATCTGGAATTGCATAACTTGCAATTTGTTCCAAAAATATATTCACAAGAATATCACGTGTGGATTTTAACTGCAAATTCTCATAATCTTTTGTGCAATAATGTCTCTTATCACGATATACTTTATATCAATATGTTTGGTTATACTGTAATACTATGTTGCCATCACATAAGTCATTGCCATTTCTTTATTACAGTATTTCAAAACTGGACTCTCACTATCACTTGAGAATCATAAAAAGTACAAACAAACTTTTTAAACCAAACAAATATTTTGAATTTTAGTTGAGTAAGCTCAACATTCACAATGGACATAGCAATATATAGGTTTATTTCTTGCTACTCCATGGATATAACACAATATTTCAGCAAGAATACACAACCTAAAGACATTTACACTCATCCATTTTGTTTAACCAATTAACATATGGATATACTTTAGGTGTAAATGTTATATTTGAAAACATATAGCATGAGCCCTAATCCTTTTAAGACATCTCATTGCTCATATTTCAGGTTTTCAATACTTATGTCAATAATTCAATTTAATATGGACTAATTAAACCCACGACATAACTAATGTCTGGTCTAGCAAACATCACTGATAAATGGATAACTAAACCCAAAGCATAACAAAATGCATGGCATAGTACACATCATGACATACATAATACTATCATCGGTATGTAATTACTAATATGACATTGTTTACCTTTTTCTTTTTCTTCGATAGAGTACTAGGACACATAAGAAGATTAGAGCTTATTCTCTCATCTATTTGGAGTGTTAATGACATTAAAGTCTGACATGTAAAAGCGCTCACATCTCTCCTTGATGTATAATTCTTTAGACAGGGACTATGGAAATTCAAACATTCTCAATGAATCATAACATAAAGAATAGAGCTCGCATTTCACATACCTTTCACATCAACAAAGATTTGAAAGATAACAACTCCTTAATTTTGACAAATCAAGTGTCATTCCTAACTTGTAGGATATCATCTACATAGAGAATAAATTCATAAACTTCCCTTGTGGAACTTTTGATATGTAGACAAAGTGATATTCACATATCATTTCAAAAAAAATTATTGAAATGACTCGTGAATCTCAAAAAAAATCACTGTCTTTGGGCTTGTTTGAGACCATAGATTGTCTTATTCAATCTACACATTGTATTTTCTTGGTCTTTAACATCATATCCTAAATATTGTTCCAATGAATTTACCCTATTCTTTTATTCTCCACTGAGAAAAATAGTTTTGAAATCCTCTAGTGCAAATCGTAATCAAGATGCACCACAACAGCTAGTATATAACCAAATGAGGTAAATCTCTCAACTATAGGAAAAATGTTTATTCCAAAAAAAAATTATTCCATATAATATAGCCTTTTTACCATTAGACGAGATTCGTACCTCTCAAATGAAGTGTCTAGTTTTCTTCTCATTTCAAGAATCTATTTATTCTCAATCACTTTGTGTCCTTCGGAAGATCAACCAACTTTCTGAATTGATTTCTCTTCATTGGCTCCATCTTTCCTAGTAGGATATGAAGAGTTCATGTACTCTCTGAGGTTCTTCTTTGTCTTATGGACAAATCATACAGATTTATCCATGGATCTTAAATCGGCAACAAAAAAAATATCCCTCGATGACTCCCTCTAGGTGAAGTTATTGTGAAACAGATTCATTATGTGATGCAATAATTTCTTTCGAGTCAAATTCGAGGCAATCTTGCCTTCCTCGTGCATGTGGTACCTTATCTAGTAACACGTTTAATTGCATACATCTTCATCAACCTCATTTAATTCATGTAAAATGAGATTTTCAATAACCACACCTTTATTTAGGAAAAACATTACTATCCAAATGAAATATCGTGTAACTCAGTCTTAACAAATTCCATCATTATTTTCAACCTTGAACACATATCCATTAGAGTCTTTGAACATCTTCTAAAGAAATCATTCTTACCTTTTTGTGATCCAACTTTCCATACTCATTGGATAAGTCACAAACATACCAACCCCCAGGAGATCAAGTATGAAAGGTGATATTTCTTTTGTCCATAGTTCGTACGGAGTTGATGGATGTAACTTTGTGGGTACACGAATAAGTATATGAGTAGCAATAAAAACTTATCTTCCAAACATATATTGAGAGATTAATTTTGAGCAATCATACACCCTAATCAGGAAAGTTACATTCCTCCTTTTACCTACTATTCCATGTCATGGCATGTGAAAAAATCATAAGCTTATCTATGATACCATTCTCATCACACCCTTCTTTAAAATCTCTCAAATAGATTTTCGTGATCACGGTTTCTTTCAAGGTTTTACTCTTCCTCTCTATCTGATTCTCGATTATCTAATTAACAAATTTGTGAAGCATCTCAGTGCTTCTAATTTGCAAGAAATCTGATAGATATCACTAAACCGTGTGAAATCATCTATAAGGTGATGAAATAGTATACCCCACATCTTGTTAACTCAATGAGTCTACAAATGTTCAAATAAATCAATTCCAACGGATATTGAAACATTTAGTTTAAGCTTTCCAAAAAAAAAGTCATATTACTTTCATTACTAGGCAGTATCCACAATTTGGCCAAAAAATTTCATCAAGTGAATAAAATGAATATCCTTCACCAACAATGTGGTTCATGTCGTAACTATTATGAAATAGCCTAACATTTCATAAAACTTTACAATATCTTTAGTACTATAAAAGATATTTATAGAAAATCAACCACTATTAAAATTATAGTTGCTGTAGTCAACCATTGCCAAATACCAACGAACCATTTGTTCTAAAAATAAATCCATATTATGCAGAACACTTATTGTTTGTCATGATCATGGGTACTAGATTTAATCACAGAAGAACAATGATTGAGACCAAATTGTGTAAAATTAGTATACCTAAGATATCATGTAGATACAAGGTTTGACCACTTCGCAAGCTCAACTACTCGTGTCAAACCATTGACTTCAACATTATTGTTATCATCTACATATATTCATATTATACCAACTCAATTTTTCATTCATGGTACACTATATATGTCTCTCAATCTCTTGTCACAAGATCTATTGCTCCTAAGTTCATAATCCACATAGGATTAGACCAGTTAGCAACATGGTGCTAGCAATAGATGCAAAAATCATAAGATGAAGATAATTCTACTATATTAGTTACGAAAGATAAGTGACACAACTTGTCATAGATGTAGTATCTCAACTTACTCTTTTACTTCTTATGATTATAATTTATTTCCTTGTGACTATTGATCTTGATCTTCTTAGAACCATATATATCACCCTTTTCTTTCAATCCTCTTCCTCTATACTACAATTATGTACGAGAGCTAGACTCAGTAATATATCTTCAAGTATGATGTCAAGAAACCTTAAATACACTCATTCTTGAGTACAACTCAAGTAGCATCATCAAACGTATTGATGTTATTACGAGTCACATTCACTTCTCAATATACTGAATTATTTGAAAGAGATTGATGATTACTTGAATTTGTTGTTCATAATTCAAGATATCACCAGATATCTAGACTGTATTAGTCACTTTAACCACCGTCTTTAGATGTATTAAATGACATGACCAGGTGTCATTTTATGAGTATAATCGTTCATGTCCGCTAACGCAACATCAACATAGTAGTATCCTTGATCATCTCCTAAAGAGTATACCCACATATCATAAGTGGTAGGATACTTGCGATACTCATAAACTAAGTCATCCATATAACTTATCAATATTTCTCAAATAATAGAGTCTTTATACCTCTAAAACTTGATAAGTCAATATGCTCCTTATGTGATGAATTTGAAGCCTTCCTCAAGCTCAAGCATCACATTATTAACAACCTCAAAATTCTAGTTTCTCGAATACTCAATGTAATTCGAGTTATCATAGGGTATAGTTATATCACCATTCATCCTTGTCCTTTTTAAAGGTCTAAAAGATGTTACTCATAGCCATTTTCTAGTATATCTAGAGACCTTCATTAATATATAAAATATATTCAATGATACTATTGTCTCAAGATGCAAATTGAACTCGTAAATAGAAAACAGAAGAAGTGAAACAGAAAGTTCACTATGTTCCCAATCATGAATCACCATACTTTTGTTTATCTAATTATAATTCAATTTCATCAAGACAAAATACTAAGTTCTCTACAGAACTTCCACTATTCCAATACACACAATTGAGATAGAATATACTAAATTCGTACGATTTAGTGGTTATGGAATCAAACTTATCCATAAAATAACCCAAGTTTCAATATATATAGATATGCAATTGAAAAAATATAATATATTTACTAGCAAGTCATGTATCAAACACATTTAAGATACATCAATTAACTCATATATAATATATCTAGAGTTTAACATCTATATCAGGTTACACGAAAACATGGTTACAAAAAAACTAAGTCATATTTAGCATAATACGATCTTAAGTACACATGCTAATAATTAAGACATATAGGCATTTACATCAAATATGATACAATAACTCACTGGTCAAACTACATCACTATCATATATAAAGCCTTGGGTAAAAAAATGTCTTTCTTTTATTTCAAATAGTGAAAAAAATGAAATATATAAATAATGGAACCAATGGTGAACTTAAACAAAATATACGATTTTTTAGGGTTTAAGAACGGAACAAATCATTTTATTCACACAATATGACTAGTTAAAAAACTAGTGTACCAGTGGAGTTGTTTTCTTTTTCTTTGTCCTTTTATCAAGTTGGTTAACATTTTGAACCACAGTTACAAATTTTTTTTTTCTTTATAATCCGAAACAAAATTAAAGTCTCGTTAACCATCCTGGAACAATAGACAAATAAAAAAAACACAAACTACTCACAACCTAGCGGCTTTGAGTATAAATACCCATGTTGTTTGAGACTTTCATTATAATTATAATGGTTTCTTTGATTTTCAGAAACAGATCTGTCATTAATCAAACTAAGCCATTGCGCCAACTGTCATAAAGTTAACAAAAGTACAGCGGAATAATAGATTGTTTTGAATCAAGAGGTCGACGGTTCAACCCATGGCAGTTACTTTATTTTTTTTTTCTTTTTCGAAACAGATCTGTAATCAAATTAAGCTAGTACGCCCATTGATAGAAAATTAAAAAAGGAGCGCAGCGGAGAAATAGTTTATTCTGGACCAATATGTCGGCGGTTCGACCCATGGCAGTTACCTGACCGCTGACTTCCCTTTTTTTTTTTTTTTTTTTTTTAAACCGAAGGCAAAACGACGTAGTACTGGATCGTCTTCACCAACAGTGCCGAACCGAGAATACACCATTAAAAACCTTAAAAAATCATATCTTTTTCGTTTTAAATCCAAAATGGACCAAATTTTCACCATTGCGTTCCTTATTTCCAATAGAACATAGATATCTAAATTTATTTAATATAAATGACTTTAAAAAATATTTTATAATCAAATAATATATCACAGATCTTATATCTATGTATGATATACATATATACACCGTAAATAGCATTTCAAAGACAGCACCATGGCTCTGATACCATTTGTAAGAAAATTAAAGGGTTCTAGACAAACCTTTTAGGCGGAATTAAGAATCGAAATGCTTTCCAGTATTGAATCTACTTACGTAATGAAGTAGATTGCTATTCCACAACATAAATGCCATTGGATCTAATATATAGAAGAGATATTGAGAGAATTTATGTTTTGCTTTTTGTCAAAGATAAAACAAAGAACAAAAAAAAAGCGTGTCTGAAAAATGAAACTGTGTTGTCTGATTCATATCAAATAACTTTCTCAAAGTTATTTATATATAGTTATCTGAAAAATAACTAACACAAAATGGGCCGGGTTAAACCCATTATGGGCATACACAATTTGGATTGGGCCCAAAAACCATTTCTTTCATAGCGCAATTGGAAAGGATTATTGAAATACTACATAATTCACCCTTACATGTTTAGAATGGCAAAACTAGTGGGGGTTACTTGCTAATTACTCAAGCTAAACTTTCATACTATTTTCTTTTCTTTTATTTATTTTCTGTCATTTAGTTTATTAGTTTAATTTTCCTTTATTGAAAATCAAATAAAAATCTATCTTTCTCTTCTTTACCTTTGCGTATTATTTGTTCTATCTTTTATATTTGCACTTGAATAGTTGCATAAGTTCTTCTTAACCTTCGTAGTCCCAGAGGAACGAATCTTACTAATTCATTAGAACTTGCATACGATCTGTATACTTGCAGAACCGTGCTCAGCTTAGGGTGTTTATTTGCACTTATTTATTACATTATTTTATCACACCTTAGGCGACACCAAGTTTTTGGCGCCGCTGCCAGGGACTACATCGTTAGTCCTTGTGCAATTATCTAGTGCTTTTATTTTAGTTAGTTCTATTTCACGCTTTTCTTTTTAGTCTTGTTTTGCAGATTTTTTTTAGGCGAGAGCAGATTTATTAGGAAAGGAAAGTTTCGTATTACTAGTTCCTGTAGAAGCTAATAAATTATGGAGAAGATAGCCCAGCAAATCGCTGAATTACGCGAAGAAATAGCTCAGAGAAATCTAGTACATACATCACCTTCATGTCCTAGTTGTGGAGCAAAAGATCACTCGTGGGAATATTGCATGAATAATCCAGCTTTAATTTCCTTAATACCTTATCAAAGAAACCATTATTATGATGGTTATTATCAATCTCAAGGAAATTACGCTGATTATCAGCACCCACAGAATTATAATTGGGTCGAAAATCAACAGACATATTATCAATCGCGGACACAATCTTATTATCCTCCACAACATATCTATCAAGAAGCGCCAATATATAATGAAGCTTATCAAGAACCACTTTCTTATTCAATGCAGCAAACCATACAAGAGCAACCTTCGAGTTTGAATTCAAGTATGGCTAAACTGATGCAAGCAGTTGAAGATATGGAGATTAGACAACAAAAATTTCAAACCCACTCCAAGATGCTTAAGAATATCGAGCATACAATGTCACAAATGGTGAATAAATTTCAAATCTTTGCAAAAAGGCAACTCCCAAGTGATACTCGTGCTCCTGAAGATAATGTTATGCAGTTGAATTAAGAAATGGAAAACAATTACCTCCGCCTAGAGTAGAACCAGAACCAACCTCTATTCCTGAAAAAGTGGTTGAAGAAACAATTAAAAACAAGGTTGAAGAGGTAATTGAACAAACAAGTGTTCCAGGGAAGACACATGAAAAGAAAGAGAGCCCAGTGGTAACCAATACACGTCCTCCTCCACCATTCCCGTCACGTGTCAGACATCAGAACAATGAAAAAGAATTCAAGAAGTTCATTGACATGGTGAACGAGTTAAAGATCAGCATCCCGTTTGTAGAAGCTCTCACAAGAATGTCAAAATATGGTCAGTTCATGAAGGACATTTTCTAACAAACGAAGTTTAGAAACCGAAAAGATGAATGGATTTCAAGAGGAGTGTAATGCTACAAATAAAATAGAGTTACCACCAGAAACACCCCCTCCCATGAAATCTTGGATGGCACCATCCATGATTATGAAGAATAGAGCTGAGAAGTTCGTGGGAATTAGAGGCAAGGGGTGGAAATTTCGTCATTCGTAATCGAGGTAACACGTCTAACTTTAAAAGACATTAAATAAAAGTGCTATACGGGAGACAACCCGTAGTTTCTTTTATGGTTTCATGTTTTTTTATGTTTTTAAATTCATGTTTAGGTTAGTTATTTTTAGTTGATATTGCATATTTGAGGAAGGTATTAGTGTTTTTTATGTTTAGGTACTAAAGAAATCGAAATTCAGAGTAAAAAAACGAAGGAGATCAGCTCCGGTATACCGGGCCCCATGGCCGGTATACCGCCTACACCCGCTATGTCCAAAAAAAAAAATTGGACACAATCTGAGAAAAGTTCGGCAAGTCATATCTTTGCACTAGGATGTCGGAATCAGGTGATCTTTGAGCCTAAACTGCGTAAATTTTTGAGATCTAGCTATTGGGGAGGTTTTCGTTCTCGACCGGTATACCGGCCAGAACTCCGGTATGCCGGCCAGAAAACCCGTGCCACGGGGTGTCACCACGAGTTTTATGCCTAGAGGAAGAATTTCGAAAGCCAGAACTCCGGTATACTGGGCCCCACGGCCGGTATACCGCCCGACAACGCTGGAGAGAGAAAAAAATCGCGTTTTTTAGGTTATAAGGGAGAGGAGGTTGCTCTATTACGAATTTTTTAATCCTTAAGCTTCTCCTTCTTCCCCAAACCTCTCCCAACTCCATTGGAGCTTCATAAAACCTTCCCTAAACATCAAAACACTACCCAATCACCATGAAAACACATCAAATCTATTCTCCACATCATTACAAAGAAGATTCAACCACCCATATCATACCAAAACACCTTGAATCCAAGAATCAAAAGCTTAAATTTCAGAAATTCATCCTATAATTTCTTAAATCCATACCAATCCATGAAGTATCCATCTTACCCACATAGAAAATCATCATCAAATCACCTTTCCTAACCCAAATAAAGCTTGTACAACCAATAATCAAGAGTTTCAAATTTCAAGAGTGGTTAAAGCTTTGAGTTGGGGTCAATTGAGAGGATTAAGAGGACATAAGCAATATCTACTGTAAGGGAGATGAAGAAAAGCAAGGTATTGGATTTAATTGAGAAGAAATCAAGTGAGAAAAGTCCTAGTTCCAATTCAAAGTGTAAAACAAGTCAAGAGAATAGAGGTCAGCTAGCTGTGTTGATTTAATGGGCAAAAAGGTTCCAACTTTAGCGAAGAAAACAACACAACCTCTACATATCGGAGACTCTACACCCGAAGAAGAAGAGAAAGCTTCAATGGCCAGGACATCTTCTCCAAATAAACAATTACAGGAGCTACCTTTTGCTTATGAGAAAGTATTTGAAGAAGAAGTTGATAAGGAGAATACAAGATGATTCATGGAGATTTGGAAATATTGGGTTGGTCTGCATTAATAGTAAGACGTTCTAAAAAACTTTCTTTTTGTTGAATTGTATTTTGTGAGGAGAAGAAGAAGATGTGGCACAGTTGATTTATGAGGAGGTGATACGAATTTTCGATCTCTCCCATGTCGTTATTTAATGCAATATCCTACAATGATCACGTGTCTTTTTCGGAAAGCGAATATAATTTTGGGTGAAAAAGAAACACGTGAGTTTAAGATGAGTAACAATATTGACAATGCTTGGATCATTAAAGTTTTGAGAGTAATTACGCAACTTTCAAAAGAAGAAAAGGAGTACATCATAACACTCCGTAAGCAATCAAAGAAAAATCCAGCAAAATCCTATCTTGGATGTCGATAAGGCGAGGTAATAGCCTTGAAGAGTATGTTTTCTTTCTTCCCTACCATTTCTTTATGTGCAATATGTATGCTAATTTTAAATTTTATTTTTCTTGAGTCTTTTTTCGAGTCGTGGGGACACGGCTCATTTTTGAGTTGGGGGTGGGGATTTGTTGTCCTCATCTTCCTTTTTGTTTTTTTCCATAAAATTTAAATTTTTTTGGGGTTGAAATAGTTTTAGAATATGTTGAATGTACCTATTGAGGATGATTTAATTAGGTCAATGATAGTAAGTAGTATGTTTTTGAAAGATGTTACAAATTTGTTTAGCATGCATGTATGAAAACAGGAAATAAAAGATAGGAAAGTTAATGAGCAATGCTAAGAATTCACGTTGAAACTTAGGGAGAGTTATTTGGTGTGTAGAACGTGAGGTTTGAAATTAGTTGAAAACTCGCTTATCTATGAACTATTAGTAAAAAAGTAACAAAATCCGGTAGTTAGAAAAATGAATAAGGCAGTTCTTTCATATTGAAGCCACTTGAAGCCTTTATGCTTTCTCACCCTTTTTACTTGATTATTGTTATTATTTATCCGGCTTAGCCCCTCCGAGCCTTTCTAAATCCTTTTATTTAACCACATTATAATCCATACCCTTAGTTTGTAGGACTTATCTATATGAACCGCACTCGAATCGCAAAACCTGAAACAAGTCATTTTTAGAGCTTGAGTTTGGGGTGGTGGGTTTCATCATTAGGGAACATTGGGTTTGAAAATTGTAATTGTGACTTTATTGATGATGAAAAAGTTATTATTGTAACCCTTTGCCGGGGTAATAGCGAATGAAAAAAAAGCTACGAGCTAAAATTGCTAACAAGGGAATAAAAAGAAAAGAATATATACATGAAAAATAGCGTGATATCTCGAACATCAAAAAGAGAGTCATAGCTATACAAAAGAAAAAAATTGGTATGAAAAGAATATATATTCGGACTGGCAAAGTGGATTTTGTATATCATAAAGGGTTTTAATTGGGATTATTGGGGATGCACATCAAAAGCATCAAAAATTGGGTTGAGTGAAAACATATTCGAGTGGAAACTCAAGCTCTAGGGCGATTCGTTGATGGAATGTGGGGAGAGAGCCAAAAGCTCACTTTTCATTTATCCAAATATACCACACCGTCCCTAAGCCAAGTTATAACCAAAGACCTTAGAAATTCTAACTACTGGGTGGAGAAACAATTGAGCTATTAGGTAGTAGGTAAGTGGACCATTGGATGCTATATTAGGACCTATGAACAACCTATAGCCATTAACATGAACTAAGTTATCATCCTCTCCTTCTGGCATTGCGAAATTAATCTTGACTTGAATTCATGGATTGTTGATTATATGTATATTAAGCATACTTGTGCATTATTTCTTGAGCATTACTACATGAGACTTTTTAGATATTTATGCTCTAGGATCATTCATTGTGTTATGTTCTTATTTTCCTCCGACTTCTTCTTCTTGTTTATTTAACTACCCTTCTGTTCTTTACTTTTATTGTATCGGGACGATACAACTTTGAGTTGGGGGTCTTGATGTCTCCTCATTTGTGATAATAAAATCTATTTCCGAGACATCATTTTAGGCGTATTTATTAGTTTATAGGTCGATTTTAGCTTGATTTAGTACACTTTCCTATTTTGGGTCTTGAATTAATTAATTATTATTTTTAGAGCATATTGGGTTTAATTATTTATTTAGTGTGAAGCTTTAGAGATATATGGTAATTAATTAGAGTCCAAGTTGGTAAAAAGAGCTAAAGTAAAGAATATAAACATGGAAATTGAAGATAAGGAAGTAAAAGCTAAAAACATGGAAAAGGAAAACCTGCCTTAAATCTGAATTTCTGCACCTACGTCCACAAATCAGCTTATATCTTAAAAACGGTGAGGAATTTGGAGAAACGGGCAAGAGAAAAGTTAAATATCTTTCTGAGACGATGAATTTGGTATACTCATACGCGTCAAAAGGATAAATATTGAAGCTGTTAGGACCAAAAGAAAAACGGGGCTGGTTGCATGTTTTTGGGCTACGAATTTGAGTTGGGCTTGGAGCCCATATTTACCTTTTCCTTCAAGAAAACGAATTAGGTCAACCTATACACTATAAATACAGCCTCTTAACATTAGAAAATCATCCTTGACCAAACCTTAAGGTCAGGAAGAAGCTATAACACAAGAAGAGAAGTCTGGAAGGAGTTGTGCATCAATCATGTCTTCTTCAACATTTAATTCTGTAATTCTTTTCTTTTCTTTTCTTAGTATGAACTAAATTCTATTTAGCTTGAGTTTTAGCATATATGTATGAACCCTAGTTTTGGTTGACATCTATCTAATTTGGGAATTATATGTTTTAAATTTAATTATTGTTTTTATTCTTTTTTTATGTGTTTGGATTTATATTTTGTGTTCTTGTGGAAGCGCACCCATATAGAATTACCATCTAGTAGTTAGGTCACCATTGACAATGGTGTTTAATTACATGTTTAGCACATAACGTCTAATATTCGGTTTAGATCTGACAAATCAACCTAACTAAATAATCATCATGGTTTAGTATATATTTCTATTTACCAATTGCAGGAACAATTTGCTTAGGACTCCTTATTGACACAGGTAAATCCTATTTAAAACTACCTAGCGCAATTGGAACCGATTATTGAAAACTACATAATTCACCCTTACATGTTTAGAATGGCAAAACTAGTGGGGATTACTTGCTAATTACTCAAACTAAACTTTCATACTATTTTCTTTTCTTTTATTTATTTTCTGTCTTTTAGTTTATTAGTTTAATTTTCCTTTATTGAAAATCAAATAAAAATCTATCTTTCTCTTCTTTACCTTTGCGTATTATTTGTTCTATCTTTTATATTTGCACTTGAATAGTTGCATAAGTTCTTCTTAACCTTCGTAGTCCCAGAGGATCGAATCTTACTAATTCATTAAAACTTGCATACGATCTATATACTTGCAGAACCGTGCTCAGCTTAGGGTGTTTATTTGCACTTATTTATTACATTATTTTATCACACCTTAGGCGACACTAGTTGGAATTTCATGTTCATCTTATGTATGAAATTAAAAGAAATAAAGAGAGTCCTTAAGAAATTTAACAACAAATATTTCAAAAGAACCCTTGAATATATCACTAATATTAAAGTGCAGCTAGACATTGTCCAAACTAGAATTATGGAAGGTAAACAGATGTTGACTGACTTGGCTGTGGAGAAAATTTTGATCAAGAAATTAGAGATTGCTACCATGACTCATCATGAAGCTATGAAACAAAAATCAAGGGCCATGTTCATCAATGATTGTGATTGCAGCTCACGGTACTACTATAGATTGATTAAAGGTGGAGTAGCTAAAAATCATATAACTACAATTATTAGGGAAGATAGAACTGTGTTATCTGATCCCAAGGAGATTAAGAATGAATTTGTAAGCTACTATAAATCTCTACTTGGTACTGAGGAAGTTAATCAAGAAAGATGTTCTACTAGTACCATTAAAGCTATCCTAAAAAAAGAGGTTCCTCAAGTGTTTCATGAAGGTTTAACTGTTCCTATAAATAATGAAGAAATCAAGTCTACACTATTTGCTATTGGAGATGGCAAAAGCCCTGGTCCTAATGGGTTCATAGCACGTTTTTTCAAGTCAGCTTGGGAAATTGTTGGTAATGATTTCTGTGAAGCAGTGAAACAATGCTTTGAGTCAGGTAAGTTGCTTAATCAAGTCAACTCTACTAATATTATATTAATTCCCAAGGAAAAAAATCCTTCCAGTGTCAAATTTTTTAGACCCATAGCATGTGTTAATATTATATATAAAACCATTGTTAGGATCCTTATGAATAGACTTAAAAAAGTAGTGAAATCTATTATATCCTTGGAACAAGCTGCTTATGTTGGTGGTAGATGTATCGGGGATAATATTTTGGTGGCTCGAGAGGTGGTTTTGGGTTATGAGAAATTATCTACTAGTCCTTCTTGTACTATTAATCTTGATATGCAGAAAGCCTATGATCGTATAAATTGGCAGTTTCTGATATCCACTCTTTATGCTCTGAACTTTCCTAAAAGATTTATTGACTGGATTATTATGTGTATTACATCTCCCTCATATTCTATTTACGTGAATGGCGAGGCTTGTGGCTATTTTAAAGAGAAGAGAGGCCTTAGACAAGGGGACCCTCTATCCCCCTATTTGTTTGCCATTTGTATGGAAGTCTTTTCATGCTTATTTCACATTGTATCTGAGAAGAAGGATTTTAGCTTTCATCCAAGATGTAAAGAGGTAAATCTTAATCATCTAATATTTGCAGATGATTTACTTATTTTTATGAAAGTAGAGTTAAAATCAGCTATTGTCATTAAAGATGCCTTGGACTTATTTACTAGATGTTCTGGTTTACATAACAATTTCCACAAGAGTGAATTGTATTTTGGTGGTGTTATGGATAATATTAAAGCTGAGATCTCTAAAATTTTGGATATTAAAGTTGGTAATTTACCTGTAAGATATCTTGGTGTTCCATTAAACTCGAGAAAACTAAGTGTGAAGGATGGAAATATCCTTGTTGAGTGGATTTGCGAGAGCATTAAACACTGGAGTTCAAAGTTTCTATCCTATGCTGGTAGAGTTAAGTTAATTATAGTAGTCTTGATTAGTAAAATACTATTTTGGTGCAGGGTTTTTCTATTACCAAAACAGGTAATATATAAATTGAATCAAAGAATGTCGGGGTTCTTATGGAAAGGTACAATGGATAATGCAACCGGTGTTAGAGTCTCATGGGAGAGTTTATGTTGTGGTAAAGATGAAGGGGGTTGAATATTCCTAATATAGAGTATATCAACAAAACTTGCCTCTTATATACTTTCCGGAGGTTTTACTCTCTTGATCAGAATCTTTGGAGCATTTGGGTAAGAACTAATATACTAAAGAATAGATGAATATGGAGTTTGGATATTAAGCAGCACCACTCATGGCTTTGGAAGAATTACTTAAAATCAGAAATGTAGCTTATGAGCTTATTTATCATGAGGTGGGAAATGGTAAGATGACTTATATTATGTGGGATAAATGGGTGAATAAAAGAAGTATTCAAGAAATCAGTCATATTCAGTGGTGGGGGCAAAGGTGTGATAAAATAATAGATAAATAAAGATAATAATAAAGAGCACACACCCTTGAGAACCACGGAACTCACTGCAAGTAGTCACAGATCGTTTGCAAGTTTTAATGATAGGTCAAGTTCGTTCGCAGGGATTTGATCCGTTAGATCTACTTTTATTTAACAAGCGTAGATGAATTTATATGTTTTAGAATAAAATATAAAAAGATAAAATAATATGAATAACTATCTGATATGAATAAATAATAAATAAGAATGCAGATAAATAAATATGAATGTAAGTCTAATAGATTAGGATTACTAATATTAGTCTATTTTACCAAGTTGTTATTCTAACCTGTCACAGATTAAGCATTATATATTAACCAGGATTCTAAATTCTACCTAGCCTCTATCAGACGTAGGAGTAACCTCTCCACTACTAAGGATTCCTGAGTAATGATTGGTGGTTAAATCAAACCTTTATGGCTATCTAGTTAGGCAAATGATCAAAACTAGACGATTATGTAGTGTTGTCAATAACTAAGAATAATCCTAAGATTGGCCAAATCTAGGGTTGTAACAATAAGTCAAAACACATAATAACAATATAAACCAAGCTCAATCAATTAAAATAACAATAGTATTAATGAATGTAGACAAAATAATAACCCAACAATTAAAAGTAAAACTTACAGAATAAAAGTTTAGAAATATGGTTGAGCATAAATCTATAGCTAAATACCCTAAATATAGAGAAGGTGAGATTTAGAAGAGGAGTTTGTCACTCTCCAACTTCTTGCTTCTTGTCTTCCTCTATAGGTCAGCTTGCTTCTTGAATGAATAGCTTGATTCTAAGGATGAATATTTAATTTAAAGGACTAAGCTATTATTTAAAAGTGAGAAAATACAAGTAAGGACTAAGCCTAAGCTTGAAACTAAGCAAGGACATGTTTACAATGGTATAAGGGTGTATTTATAGGTGTTTAGGAACCCTAATTCGTTTTCTTGAAGGAGAAGGAAAGTAATGAACTCCTAGCCCAACTCAAATTCGTAGGTAGATAAGGATAATTACTGCTGACTTGTTTTTACCATATCTTTTTCGTTACTTGACAGTTTTTGCTCCATAAGATATCAAAAGAATCCTCACGGAATTATCTACGTCCCGATGAAAAGGATCTTCCAAAATCGGCTCGGTTTTGGAGTTATCACCACTTCTTTAGACGTAGGTGCAGAAATTCAAATTTATTTGGTAGCTTTTCCTTTTCCTAATTGAACTCTGTTTCCTTCTATCTCCAATTACCATGCTTATCTCTTTCCATATATTGTATTCTTTGTATTGGACTCTAACTAATCTCCATAATTATCTTTAAAGCTTCACACTAAATAAATAATTAAACCCAATATGCTCTAAAAATATTGTTTTACTAAATCAAGACTCAAAATAGGAAAGTGCACTATTTCTCAAGAAATTCGACTAAATGACTTCCTGAATCACTAAAAATGATGTCTCATCCTAACATAAATCTATCACAAATAAGGAGACATCAAGACCCCCAACTCAAAGGTGTATCGTCCCGATACAATAAAGATAAAAGGAAAGTCTCTACATACACACCTAGGTCAATCAAGCACTGAGGGAAGAAGATAGCTGAATATGGAGAATAGACTCAAAGCAACTACTTAGAAAATTTCATGTAATAATATTTATAAACTACATTCATGTACACTTCTCATATTCATAGTCAACACGGATTGAATTCAAGATTAGATTAGCTTCGCAATGTAAGAAGGAGAGGAACTTTACTCAGTTCACCAAGGAAGCCATAGATTGTTCATCAAACTTCACTAGTATCCAAAGATCCATTTAACTACTCTCTATTGGCTTAATCACTTCTCAATTACATAACAAAGAATCAAAACGTCTTTAAGGTTGTAATGTAGGCTGAGGGATGGTATAATAAGTATATTTGGATAATTTAGAGTGAGCTTTTGGCTCTCTCCTCACTAGCCATCAACGAATCATCCTAGAGCTTGAGTTACTCTCATAAAACGTTTCTCACTCAACCCAATGATTTCTTTGATGCACAAAGTAGCATCCCCAATAACCCAATTAAAGCATAAAGATGTTCACATAAAAATTCCACTTTGCCGGTCCGATTATATATATTTTCTTTTCAAATCAATTTATTAAGCTATGACTCTCTTTTGATGTTGAGATATCACGCTATTTTTTTCATATATATATATTTTTTTATTTTCTTTTTATGCCCTTGTTGGCAAATTTAGCTCGTAACTTTTTCATTCACTATTACCCCGGCAAAGGGTTACAATATAAACCTGTGAATCATCATCAATATAATAATAGAGCACAATTAATAAGCTCAAAAATCCCAACCTAATAATATTTCCCATAATGGTGGACCCACCACCCCAAACTCAAGCTCTAAAACAATTGTCTATGCATCGCGATTCGAGTGCGGGTCATATGGAAAAGTCCTATAATCTAAAGGGATATGGTTTATAATGTGGCTAAATAAAATGGCTTTAGAAAGGCTAGAAGGGGCTGAGAAGGATATAATATATTAAACAAATAACAAGGTGAGAAGGTATAAAAAGGCTTCAAGTGGCTTCAATATGAAAGAACTGCCTTAATCATTTTCTACACCATGTAATTTCGTTATTCTCTTACCTCTAGCACGTTCATCAATTGGGTTTGTCAACTAGCTTGGATCTCACGGCCTACAAACCACTCAAGGTTCCCTGAGATCGAACATACTTTCTATCGCATTGCTTACTAATCTTCTCTTTACTATCAATGTGTGTTTTTCTGCAAATACTTCAAAGCATACAAAATAAAATAAAATAGCTCATAAACATACTACTTTCTATCATTAACTTACTGAGCTTATACTTTTAAGCTATTAAACACACTCTACATACATCTAAACCTTCAAAAATTTTAATTTTACCTCAAAACAGAAAACGGAGATGAGAGACAACGAATCCCCACACCCCCAACTCAAAAATGAGTCGTGTCCCCACGACTCGAAAGACTCGAAAATAAAATAAAATTAAATTAAAATTTTACATATATTGCACATAAAGAAAAGGTAAGGAAGAAAGAAAACATACTCTTCGAGGCTATTTACCTCGCCTGATCAATACCCGGAATAGGGTGCTGTGCTTCCATGTATGAAAACTTCTAGTATCACCAATTTCGCTTTCCCTTACATCTTCTTATGCTCCATCCCAATCAATCGCACTCTAGAAATTTCTTGTTTATCTTCTTCGAACTTTGCTCTTGAATAATATCTCATGTGACAGTGTTCATCCAGGAATGTGTTTTGAACACAACTACGAGCGTCCCAAAAGCTTTTGTTCATCTCGGGTAAAGGACTATTGATTGTAGAGGTTGTAGTGTCTTCCTTATGAAAGTTTAAACCTTTTTGCTCTTTGAATTCACCATAGCTAGCTTTCCTCTATTCTCTTGATCCGATTTACCTTGTAATTATTTCCGAAATCGTACCCATCTTAATTGAAATATTATTGATCTTACCCAATACCTTGCTTTGATTCTTCATCTCCCATAACAATATTTTCGTTCTTTTCATCATCTCTTTTGACCCCGAACTCAAAGCTTTGAACACTCTTGAAATTTGTAACTCTTGATCATAGGTGGAACAAGCTTTATTTGGGTTGGGAAAGGTGTTAGGATGACAAATCTCCATGTGGGTATGATGGAATCAAGCTTTAATGATGTGGGATTAAGGAATTTTGGGAAGAGATTTTGAAATTCATGGTTTTGATTCTTGGTTTCTAGGTGTTTTGATATGATTTGGGTGATTGAATCTTCTCGGAAATGATGTAGGAAAGGATTTGGATGTGAATTCAAGGTGATTTGGTAGTGTTTTGATGTTAGGTGAAGGTTTGTTGAAGCTCTACTAGAGTTGGGAGAGGTTTGGAGAAGAAAGAGAGGCTTAAGGATTAATAAATTCGGAATATAACATTATCAATTAATAGGGGTATCGATGGTATAAGAAAAAAAAATGGACGCTCATGGGGGTGAAAAAATTCTTGGACTCTAAAGAGATGGGTTATTGGATTTTTGGATTTAAATAGATATTATCTCTTAAAAGAATGAGTTCATTGTAAATGTTACTAAATCGTGACTTTGAAACAAATATAACATTAATTTTCATGTAAAAATAATTGTCACATTAAGGAGTGACGTCATATAAATTAAAAGAGCCTAAATTCTAAAAATAATGACAATGACATTAATCTCACCCCAATTGAACGAAATCATTATAACAAATTTTGCGACTTTTTATTAGTTTATCATAAATAGTTTTTCTTAATATATGATGTCATATAGTTTTTCTTAGTTTATCAATCCACTGATATACCCACCGGAAGTACGCTTTGGAATACAATATGGAGATCAAATGCACCAACCAAGGTTAGAACTTTCTCTTGGAAAGCTTGTAATAATTCCATTCCGACAGGTCATACGTTAGAAAAAAGAAAATGCGAGGCGCAAAGGAATTGCCGATGGTGCTGCGCAGAACATGAAACGGTTGAACACTTGCTCCTTACTTGTGGAGTTTCAAAACTAATCTAGGCGGTATCGGCCCTTCAGATACGTCTGGATAATGAGGAAATGGAATTAGGGGTATGGTTCTTAAAAATTGTAGACAGTTATACGGAGGGAGGGTGGAATAAGGATGCTGTAATTTCCTACTTACTCCTGATGATTTGGAACATCTGGAAAGCCAAAATGAAAAGTAGACATACCAACTCAGATATAGACACAGATGAAATAATTTGGATCACAAACAAGAACATTCGAGAACATTTCGGCAATAACTGGAATATAACTGAGGTCCCGCGCAACCAGGAGAATAATATACCGGGACCTGGGCCAACTAATCTCGATTTTAATACTGATATTGCGTATATGTGTGACGCTTCATTTACGCTACCGTATCAGCCCACTAGTATAGAGGTGATTCAGATTACTAAAGATGATGGATCACAAATTCAACACTCTAGCACATTCAACGGTAATACAAGCTTAGAAGGGGAAGCGCAAGCCGTTATCACGGCAGTGGAATTAGGGGAACAATGGCCAGACAAGGGGAAGACCAATTTCTCCGATAACCTTGATATTATTCAAGGTATCCAGCAAGTATCGGCAGCTAGATGGGAGCTCAGACCGTGGATTAGACGTATCCAGAACCTAACTAGGGACGCCGGTCCGGTTTTTTTCAAGCATATTCCACGGAGATTCAACACCAGAGCTGACTTACTAGCAAAGATTGCCAGACACATGGCAACAGAAGATCATGTATCTACAGAGACTCTACTACACAGGTTCTCCAGGATTAGTATCGGCTAAGGGCTCTTTTCTTCTCTTGTTTTCGCTTTATTTTTGCTTTCTGTAATCGTCCAAAAAAGATATATATAAGGTGTAATTTAATTTTTTGTTCAAGAACTTCAATTTAAACATTTAAACAATGTATAAACGTAAAACAAAAGTTACCTGCATGGGAATTTTAATTCGACTACTTTCCTCACTAGCCATGGTCCTTCCATGCTCCCTTTTTCCATTATTGGTGGTGGCGAACTATTATTTATTTAACGTTAAGAAAAATACACTGAAAATACAATGATATAGTTAACATTATAAATGTATGGATTAAAGCTGCAAATAGGTATAATTTAACATTTAATATGATAATTTGAGTTCCTTTTAATCTATATATTATGCATATATTCATTTAGCATGAGCTGGTTTGCCCGAGTGGTTAAGGGGGAAGACTTAAGATCTTCTGCACATAAGTGCGCGTGGGTTCGAACCCCACAGCCAGCATAATCTGAACCAATAAGATAGTTTGTTTTTTTTGCCAATCATTCCGACACTGCCTCTTAACCGAATAAGTTCAATTCAGATGTTCATTCAGCATTCAGTACTTATTTCTTAAAAAAACAAACGACACCTTAGTTTGAAATCTTAATGAAACATACCAATTAAGTGGCATTCAGATCTGAATTGTGCAGGAAAAACAAACTGTCTTATTGATCCAGTATCTTAATGAACTAGATTAAGATCTCATTAAGTGCAAACAAACACCCCCTAGACTTCTTAAGTAAGTTGTTTTTTTTTTTAATTCTTTGTTATTCAATTGTGTAAACAACATACACGTATCTATCATAAGATAGTGATTATTAGGTGTTGAGCAAATACCATTTTTATAAGATAGTGACTAGGCGGTAGAAGGTAGCTGAACTTCTAGAAATGGTCTAGGCGGTCCTAGAAGGTCTTAGACGGGTCTAGGCAGGTTTAGGCGGCGCCTAGGCTGTCTGAAGCTAAAAAATTAAAAAATCTATTTTTTAATACAAAAAAATTTAAAAAATTATCTTTTAGCACAAAAAATTATATAAATGTATTTTAAAAATAATATAAATTTTAAAAAATATTTAAATAAATATCAAAACTGCCTAGCGAGAAAACGCCTAGACTCCGCCTAATACCCTGGGCGCTCGAAAGTGGTCGACCGCTCGCCTAGCGCCTAGCGCCTTTTACAACACTGTTATTAAGTATTTGAGCAAATACCATTTTTTATAAGATAGTGATTATTAGGTATTGAGCAAATACCATTTTTTTAGTGGTTACTTAGACTTAAGTAAGTTGTTTATGTTTCTAATTTTGTCTTATATATATATATATATTTTTTGGTGTTAAGTAAGTTGTTTTTATTTCTCTAAATTTTTCTTTGTTATTCAATTGTGTAAACAACCTACAAGAATCCATCATAAAAGATAGTGATTATTAGATAATGAACAAATAATATTTTTTGTAGTGGTTACTTAGACTTCTTAAGTAATTTATTTTTTTAATTTTGTCTTATATATTTTTTTTGTTGGTGTTATTTAGACTTCTTAAGTATTTTTTTTAAAAAAATTCTTTGTTATTCAGTTGTGTAAACAACATACAAGAATCCATCATAAAAGATGGTTACTTAGACTTCTTAAGTAAGTCGTTTATTTTTCTAATTTTGTCTTATATATATTTTTTTCTTCGTGTTACTTAGACTTTTTAAGTATGTTGTTGTTGTTTTTTTTTAAATTTCTTTGTTATTCAGTTGTGTAAACAACATACAAGAATCCATCATAAATGATAATGATTAATAGGTATTGAGCAAATACCATTTTTTGTAGTAGTTACTTACCCTTCTTAAGTAAGTTGTTTATTTTTTAATTTTATCTTTATTATTCAGTAGTGTTAACAACATACAAATATTCATCATAAGATTTTGACAAAAAAATCCATTATAAGAATTTTGCCAAAAATGCAATTTTTTATCTTTCTGATCCTTTTAGAAATAGTTAACGCGCGCGTGCAAAGGAATTTAATAGTGGTGGTGGTGGTGGTGATGGTGGGGAAAGGGTGTGGATAGAGGCGGAGGTAGGGCGGCGGTGGGGTGGTGGGGTGTGGGTGGGGTGGAGGTGGGGGAGGTGGGGTGGCATGGGTGGACATGGTGGTGGTTGGGTGGGTGGTGGTGGTGGTGGTGTGGTGGTGGTTTCTAATTAATGGCTTTTATTATTTAATAGTTAAAAATGTAGGTGAACTTTCACATTTATGATAATGTTTGAGTTCTTTCTTTTGTCTAGATAATGTTTGATTTAAATTGGAATAAATTTTTGGTCAAAGTCAACAATTACAATAAAGGTATTTTTGTAAACTCTGAAACTAAAAAACACTATGCAATTTAAATGGTAAGTTAGTAAGTTATTCTAATTTAAATGGGAATTGACATTTTTTTAAAAGTCCAGTCACCGCCACCGACCACCACCACCACCACCTTATGTATTCACTACCGACTACCACCATCACCTCATACATTCTCCACCGACCACCACCAACACCCCTTTTATTTTTTTCCTACCACCATCACCTTCATCCGCAACCACCTCCGACTAATTCTACCACCGTCGTCACTACCAACTAATTCCATCACACGCACGTGTTTGTGAATTTTAAACAAAAAATCAAAATTAATTCTAAAAGAATCAGGATAATAAAAATTGCATTTTTGGACGAGGTAAAATTAATATATACGTCTATGAATTTTTTTTTAATTTTTTATTTAAGATATTCTGTTTTATGTATTACTATAACACACAAAAATATATTTGCCAATTCTACCGCACGACCGCGTCCGTTAAATATATTTAAAAATTCATAATTAATAATTAATTCTAAAAAATAAAAAAAATACATTTTTGAAGGGGGCAAGTTCATATCTGTATTTGTGAGTTTTTTCGATTTTTTTCACAAAGGTAGATATTAACTTGCCCTGTCCAAAAAATGCAATTTTTTATTGATATTTTGGAATTAATTATGAATTTCAAAAACTTTTACGGACGCGTTCGTATGGTGTAATTCGGCCTGGCTAACGGACCAGACTGGTCCTTAGCTTATCGGTCCGGTTCCGAAAAAAAAAAAATTAAGGTTTAGAACAGGTCTGGATCGGACCGATAATATAATTAATTAATTTTTAAAAAAAAACCAACCTAAACTATTAGAAAAATAAAAGACAAAAAACAATAGTAAAACGGTTGGAACCGGTTTACCCGCTTCTTCTTATCGGTTCGGAACCCAAGATTTAGCGAAGTGGAACCGGACCGAACCGGTCCAGAAATAGGGGGACCGATAGACCAAACCGGTAAGGCCCAAATCCGCTAACGACCGGACCGAATCGGTCCGTTAGCCACCCCCGAGGTGTAATTGACAAATCTATTTTTGTATATTATAACACATCAAAATTTTGAAAAAATAAAAATTAAAAAAAAGCGAAAAAATCCATAGAATGTTTATATTGATTTGCCTCATCAAAGATGCAATTTTTTTAGAATAAAGTATGAATATTTTTTATTAAAAATAGACGTGTGCGCGTGATGGAATTAGTTGGTGGTGATTGGTGGCCACGAAGGTGGCAGAAGTATTCATTGGTGGTTATGGACGAAGGTAATGGTGGTCGACGAAGAATAATGGAGGTGGTGGTGGTGGTGGTTATAGTCGGTGGAGAATGCATGAGGTGGTGGTGGTAGTCGGTGATGAATGGATGAGGTGGAGGTGGTGGTTGATAGCGATGTCTGGGCTTTAAAATTAACAAAAAAAGAATAAATAAATATTATATAATAAATGGTGAAAGTTATAAATATAAAATGGTATATACAAATAAAATAATAATTAGTAAGCTGGTTGAGTATTTTAATAATTTTTTCTTATTTTGTTTTGTCTGAAACTAATTTTATAGTTATAGTTAAGTGGGAATTATTTCACTTTTTTTATAATTAATTAGACGTTCCTTTATAAAAAAAAACTATTAATATCTAAAATTATAATATTCTTATACTAAAATAAATAAATTAATTATTATATTTATTGTTTGATTAATCATAATAACCAATCTTGTAAAATTTATTAGTTAGATATAAAGTATAACTATTATTCATTTATCACTAATTTTTTTTTATTACAAAGGAAAGCCACTTTAGATTTGGAGTCATTGACTCGATTCGAACTTATACCACTAGATTGAATGAACAAGGCCCTAACCAGTTTATCAGTAATTTATATACAAGAATATTACCATCTAAGTCATAAAACCAACAATATATACCTTCTACCATCTTCTAGTTTAACATTCTTGTAAAAGTCCAAAAAACAAAAAACATTGACAAAGATATCCCTATTTTAATTTACTAACTAACCTAGTTTATTTTCTTTCATCATTCGACCGAAAAAAAAAAGATAAAAACGCCTCTTCTCATCTTTTCTCTGAAGAGCCACCTACTGCGCCATCAACACCGCCATACACCACCACCACCATCCTCTGTCAAGGCAAATTTTATATTTGTGGCTAATGTTTACTTTTTATTTTCTTAGTTGAGCAGCAATCAAAACATTGAAACTCTCAAATTCTTCTTCTTCTTCTACTTCTTTTGTGTATGGTAATAATGGAAGGACTGAATCTATCAATGCGCCGTCGTTTTAGAGTTTATCGTTCTCATCGTCGTCGAGCATCTCCGGTGTTGCTAAGATGACATCATCTACTTCTCCGCGACTTCGCCATTTCGAAAACAGAACGCCGATGGTAGTTTCTCCTAAAGCCATTTCCGATTCTCAAAATTTGCACAGCTTGTCTTGTTCTAGAAGAATGGCGTCTCGAAAAATGAGTAGTTGGTCATATGAGGTACTCTTCTTAACATAATTTGTTTGTTGTATATATTAGTATATAACTATATATCAATCCTCTTTGGGACACTCTCAGGGGATGGAATAATACTACAAAAGATATACCATGGGCCATTCAAGGAGATTTCAATGAAATCACAAATATTGAAGAGAGACTTAACTGTACAGCTCTTTTGAAAAGTTCAGAGGAAATGATACAGTGTATTGATGATTTAGAGCTAACTGATATGAAATATAATGGGTCAAAATATACTTGGACTAATAGAGCAGCTGATAAGGAGATGAGGGCTAGTAGAACTGATAGAACCCTTGTCAATTCTACATGGTTGGCGAAATTCCCACTATCAAATTTGATTCTAAAACCCCCTGGGGTGTCAGATCATTGTAGCCAACACTTGAGTATTATAAATAGAACAAGTAAGGGACCTATACCTTTCAGATTCTATAATATATGGATGGAGCATGAGGAGTTTATGCCACTGGTTATCAAAGTTTGGAATACCGAGTTCAAGGGCACACCCATGTATATACTTACAAGGAAACTCAAGATCCTGAAAAGAGAGCTAAAAGAGTTTAATAATAAATACTTCAAGAGTATATCTAATAACATAAATCATATGCAAGATAGTCTTAGGAATATTCAGAAAATGAGGTTACAAGGTAACATATCTGGTGCATTACTTGAAGAAGAAAATAGGCTACTTGAGGATATACAATCTGAGAAACTAAAGGAAGAATCAATAGTGAGACAAAAATCTAGAGCTATTTGGGTTTCAGATGGAGAGTTAAATACCTCTTATTTCATGAAGTGGGTTAGTGGTAGGAAAGCTCAAAATACAATATTAAACATCACAAAAGAGGATGGGACAGTTACCACTAAAGAAGAAGAAATAGTTGGTGAATTTGTTTCTTTCTACAAAGACCTGCTAGGCACAAAAAGATATAATCAGGAAGAATATAGTTCTGACATAATAAGAAGAATCTGTAAGAAAGTTATTGAACCTGAATTAAATGAAGAGTTAAGTCAACCTGTATCTGATAAAGAGATAAAAAGTGCCTTATTCTCAATTGACAGTTCAAAAAGCCCAGGCCCAGATGGTTTTACTTCAGCTTTCTTTAAGAAAACCTGGAGTATAACTGGACAAGAAGTGTGTAAAGCTATAAAAAGCACACTAAATGATTGTCAGTTGCTCAAAGAAGTTAACTCAGCTGCTATCACATTAATATCAAAGATTCAGAACCCAAGCTCAGTTAAAAATTACAGACCTATTGCGTGTTGCAATGTAATATATAAATGTATTTCAAAGATAATAGCCAATAGGCTCAAAGTTACTTTACCTAATCTTATTTCCAACAATCAATCTGCTTTTGTTCAAGATAGGAATATTGGGGAAAACATTCTTATAGCTCAAGATTTAGTAAGAGGCTATTCAAGAGCTAATATATTTGCAAGATGTACATTAAAACTGGATCTAATGAAAGCTTATGACTCATTAGACTGGGACTTTGTACTCAAGACTCTTGAAGCCTTTAATTATCCAAGTGTCTTGATAAAATGGATTAAAATGTGCCTTACCACAACTTCATATAGTCTGATGATTAATGGTAGACCTAAGGGGTTCTTTAATGGAGAAAGGGGACTAAGGCAGGGGGACCCCATCTCCCCATACCTTTTTGTAATTTGTATGGAAGTTCTTACTCAGTTAATGAAAGCTATAGGTTCAAGAAATGAATTTAGCTGGCACCCAAAGTGCAAGAATTTGAGTCTCAACAATTTAATGTTTGCAGATGATTTAATGGTGTTTTTTAAACCAACTGGAGAAACTGCCAAGCTCATAAAAGAGAGTCTTGATATATTCTATAGACTCTCAGGCCTGCAGATAAGTACAAATAAGAGTCATATTTTCTATGGAGGCTGTAATGATAGAATAAAAGAAGAGATGTGGAATATTTTACAAATACCTGAGGGAACTCTTCCCATGAAATACTTGGGGGTCCCATTAATCTCAAGAAGATTGAGCTCAGAAGATTGTAAGCCTCTCATTTCAAGAATAGTCAAACAGATAGAACATTGGAGCTCTAAATGCTTATCATTTGCAGGAAGGCTCCAATTGATTAAAATGGTGCTTAGCAACCTATCATCATATTGGTTTAGTATATTTGCTATCCCAAAAAAGATTATAAAAGGCATTCAAAGTAAGATTACAACTTATCTTTGGAAGGGAACAAGTGAGTCTAAAGGTGGCTTCAAGGTAGCTTGGGAAGTAATTTGCTTACCTATGAGAGAAGGTGGATTAGGTATAAAGAATCCCTATGTTCAAAATCAAACAGCTATTCTCAAACTGCTCTGGAACTGCTGCTACCCCAGGAATACATTATGGTCAAACTGGGTGCAACGAGTTCTCCTTAAGGGTAAATCATTCTGGCAAGTTGAAATCCCTCAGGACACATCATGGGGATGGATAAAGATCTTGAAAATGAGAGACATTGCAAAGAATTTCATCTCTTATAAAATTGGAGATGGTAAGAGTGTATCTTTATGGTGGGACTATTGGATGCCTGAGCATAAAAGACTATATGATATACAGAGAAGCAACTTGGCTTCAGGGTATTTCCTGAACAGCAAAGTATCCCAGTTCATCAGTAATAATAGCTGGAAGTGGCCTGCAAAGTTCAGGTTTATGAATGAGTTAACTAAAGACATAAAGCTTAACAGTAATGAAGCAGATAAAATTACTTGGAGGCACACAAGAAAAGGTAAGTTCACTTTCCGAGAGACTTATGAACACATCCGAATTAAGAAACCGGTGGAAGAATGGACTAACATAGTATGGAAATCAAAAAGCTTCCCCAGATATAAATTTATCCTATGGTTGGTTCATCTGGACAGAATTGCTACTAAACAGAGACTTTTATCTTGGGGTGTTATATCAAACCCTATATGCGAATTTTGTAAATTGAGAAGTGAAGATAGAAATCACATGTATTGGGAGTGTTCAGTAACCAAGAGAATATGGACTAAATGCTTAATGAAGCAAGGGGTTAAAACCATCGAAACTGATTGGCAAACCCTAATTGATTGGTTCGTCATGTATCACTCTTCTGACAGCATCTTGAAGACTCTCCTATCGGTTGCTGTATATGTGATATGGATTGAGAGGAACAATAGAGTGTTCAAGCTAGAGATGCAATCGGAGGATATGATATTTGATAACATCTCAACAGCTTTCCGAGAGAATCTCACAAGGTTTCAGAGAGAGAAAGAAAGAAAAGCGGTGGAAGAGACGATAAGGCGATGGAGTAAATGAAGAGGTGTAAGGAAAGTACGGTGTACTTTCTAATTGGACTAGATTTGTTTTTGTCCTATTATGTTCTTTTGTCTTAATAATGTAGTTGGGTCAAGTGGCCCAGTTAAGTTAGTAAGTAAGATAGGCCCATTTAGTTGTTATTTTATAATAGCTGGATAGGCCCATGTATTTTTGAAAAGTTTGATGATATATAAAATTGCTACTTGCCAAGAAAAAAAAAAAAAATCCTCTTCTGTTTGTTACCACGTAGTTTAGTTTAAAATTGTTTGCAATTTTCAGTAATTATTGTACACTTTTATTTATGTATTAGAGTTCTACTTACGGTTAGAAAACATATTATAAACAAAATTTAAATGCTTGCAGCAGGATTTCTGATGAAAATAGAATCGTAGGGTAGGTTTTGATTAATAGGAAAAATTCCAATTATTAATTCATATGGTGCATTTCCTTTTCAAAATAATTTAAACAGAATTAAACTAATTAATGAAACAAGGAAAAACTAACCTAAACAATTTCTGGTGAACCATCTTCGGAGAATCCTAATTGGTTCCAGGGTACAGCTGATGTTGTAAGACAATACTTATGGTTGTTCTTGAGTTTTTAATTCTAGCTGGTGATAATTTGTATAGAATGGATTACGAGAAATTTATTCAAGCTCATAGGAAAACTGATGCTGATATAACTGTAGCAGTTTTACCTATAGATAAAAAATGTGCTACAGCTTTTGGATTGATGAAGATTGATGAAGAAGGAAGGATTACTGAATTTGCTGAAAAACCTATAGGAGAACAACTTAAAGCTATGAAGGTATGTAAAAAGCTTTGATTGTGTTTTCTCTTACATTTTTAAGTGAATGTTGTTATATTGTTTATAGGTTGATACTACTATTTTGGGTTTGGATGATTAGAGAGCTAAAGAAATTGCTTATATAGCTAGTATGGAAATTTATGTGGTTAGAAAAAAATATAATATGGGACCTTCTTAGAAATAAGTTTCCTGCTACTAATGAATTTGGAAGTGAATTAATTCCTGGTGCTACAACTTTGGGTTTAAGGTGCTGCTAATGAATTTGGAAGTGAATTAGTTCCAGGTGCTACAACTTTGAATTTAAGGTTGCTACAGCTTTTGTGATCTGCTTCACTTTTTTTTTGGACAAAGATTTGCTTCACATTTTTTTAATCAATTACTTTGTTTTGTATGATAGCTTGTGTAATAAAATAATTGGGGGAAAGAAGAGACTTTACAAAACATTTATGATGTTAATATGTATGAATGTTTAGTCAAACCTTTTAATTAAAAGACTAAAAAAAGAACTTTTTCTTTTCTTTTTCTCAAGGTTCAGGTTGTATACTTTTTTTAATCATAAAATTTATTATTTGTTTAATGTACTGAAATCTTGGCTTCCAAGCTTCTATTAGTTTGACGAGCTGCCACAAGATCATCTTCCACCACCTACAATATAAATACATAAATATTATATTAATCATCTTCAACATCATTTCATTCTTATTTATTTTTTGTTTATACCTTCTGCATTTCAGGTTCAATAGTATGTGGTAAAATTTTCATTGTAGCTAAATATAGTTTGGTGGAATTTATCCCACTAAACAATATAAACTTCTAAATATAATTTGGTGGAATTTTTTCATCAAATAACAACACATAAATTTTGGTGGGAATTTTGTTTGATGAGAAAAAAAATTGGCCGAAAAATTTTGGTGGGAAAAAAAATTGGCCGAAAAAATTTGGATGAAAAAGTTGATCGGAAAATTTTTGGCGGGAAAATTTTGTTGAAAATATTTTGGTGGGAAAATCTAGTGAGATAGAACTAATTCAACGATATTATTGTCTATTATGTCATTTATATTATATATGACTTTTAAGTACTAAAATGGTATTGGTATTTGTCTATTTAAATACATGGATGATAATATTCATTTATTATGAATAAAAAGAATATTTATATTTATAATTCTTATACATTTCACTAGTAAAGAGATTTTATACCATTTTACACTATTATATTAGTAGTTACTAAATTTTGAGTTTGACACATAACTAAAACTAATTTTCATGTAAAAATGATATGTTATATTAAGGAATGATTTATAAATTTTTAAATAATCTAATAGATTAGAAAAATCAAATTTTAACGATAATGACAATGACATTATTCTCACACCAATTAAATGGAATCAATTATAACAAATTTTACAAATTTTCATTTAAGATTATTTTTCTAATTATAATAGACTTAATTTAAGTTTTATTCAAGAACTTCGATTTTAATTAAACAAAATTATTTTGTCCCATCTAAATCAACAAAAACAAAAGTTGAGGTTCTTTGGTGCTTTAGCTCTGATTCATTTACATAATTTATAATAGTATGAAATGTTAAATCAATTGAATTTTTAAAGAAACAAATATAATTTAATAATCCATTTTGACTATTAATTAAATATAATAGATACATTTTACTAAATTAAAAAATTAATTATTATAATAAATAAATAAAATCTTGAACAGATGTATATAAATCAATGCTCCAATATTTTTTTTTTATACGTGACCATCAACTTGTGATCACTAACATTGCTTAAATAATATTTTTGTTCGCAGAGGCGAAACTTAATTGGGCCCAGAGGGGGCTCAAGCCCCCTTTTATTTTAAAAAAATAAATAAATATATTATCCCATATTAATAATTTAATACTAAATAAAACTTTTTTAAGTTCAGTAATTTTTTTAACCTTATTTAAATATATTATTTCTTATAAATTGTATAATATTATTTTTACAAACATCACTTTAATCAAATTTATAAATAATTTTGGATCCATTCCACGGCCACAATCTATTTCTTTATAATAGCTAAAAATTTCGGTAATTTTTTCTTATTTGAGTATTTTTATAAGAATTTGGATGATTGTATGTGAATTATTAAATTTTTATAAGAATTTAAAATTTATTAATAAAATTATTGGATGGAAAAAGTATATTTATTGATTTAATTATTTTAATTTTAACAGAGTATAATTTATTTGAAAAACGGTTATCACATAAAAATTGGAGAATCGTTGATTATATAGCTGTGAATCAAACAGATAGTTGATGTATTTATAAAATTTGACTTCATTGATTACTTTACCTCAAAGAATTTATGTGTTTCTTAGGATAATATTTAATAGAAAATTAAATCTATTATAATTTTCATTTCACTATAAGTCCAAAAAAAAAAAAACGGGAACGTTATCCCCAACTTTTGTCTTGGACCCGCCCCCGTTTGTTGGTATCTTTTTTTTTCCTATGATAGTTCATAACTCATTCTCACACGCGGTAATTCATTTCTTTTATAGCAGACTAACAACATTACACTAATATAATTTTGTTTTTTCAATCCAAGTATTGAAATACTTGTTTTAATAGTATTTTTGGGTGAATTGATGCATATATTGATTTGGGTGATTCTAAGATAGATTATCTACAAAATATGGGGAATCATAACAAATATTCATATTTTTATAGCAATGGAAGTAACAAAAGACTTGTTTTAATAATTTTTTCGTGTCAATTGATGCATAAATAAATCCAACGAGTTCGAAGTGTCCCTCGCGAGTCCAAATCTGTTTTAGCTTGGATGAAAGGTAAGTAAATCCAACCTCTCTTCCTAGAAGCCTAATTACTGTTGTGTTGCGCCACAACCTAATTCCTTCTTGAATTTCCTCTCTAGTTCTAAGCACATTAGGACAAGAAACAAGTATCTCAATTTCCTCATCATCTTCAATTAGATCCTCTAACTCAAAATATTCCTCCTCACCCATTATTCTATTAGCCCTAGTTTTCTCACTATCCTCAATAACCGGTATGACCAAGTTATTTTCGGTTACAGTTCCTTTCCACCCATTTAGTCCAGGTCTAGTAAAATTCACAAATTTGTTACATGTATAAGCTTGAAAATTCCCTTTAGCAGTCACAATTTGAGGGCCCGCCAGAATTGCAGCATTGTTATCTATAACGGCGATGTATTGGGAGCCCTCCTTCGTCGCGCGTAGTCTTTTGCCAGCCCTACCATCTCCAACAGTAGCAGATAACGCTGGGAATTCTTCCATTATATGATCACAAGGCTAGCTCGGAACAGCAGTCCCTATTGTGTGAGCCTGTAACGTATCAGATTGCTTATCTGGAGGATGGGCGAGTGGTGGCGAGTGGTGGCGAGTCGCCGGTCAGGGGCAGCGTTGTTGCCATGTTTGTTTTTCAAAAGTAGTTAGTTTTGACCGTGAATTGTGGAGAGAAATAGTATAGCCGTTTTTATAATAACGTTTACTTTTAAAAATTTAATAGTTTGATATAAAGTATAACTATTATTCATTCACCACTAATTTATATACGTTGATGATAATACTCATTTATCATAAATAAAAATAATATTCATATTTATAATTCTTATACATTTTTTAAGTATAGAGAATTTAAAAAAATGATATATTAATAAGTATAATAATATTTTACGATATTATATTAGTTGTTATTAAATCGTGAGTTTGACACATATCAAACATTAATTTTCATGTAAAATGATATGTTATATTAAGAGTGATTTATAAATTTTTACATTATCTTATTAATTAAGAAAACCAAATTCTAAAAATAATGACAATTAAATTATTCTCACCCCAATTAAACGAAATCAAAAAAATTTACTACTTTTTATTAGTTTATTATAAAGATTTTTTTTCTAATTATAAGAGACCTAATTTAAAGTTTCGTTCAAGACCTTCAATTTTAATTAAACAAATTTCTTTGGTTTCAGCTAAATCCAAACTTTCAATTATCTATATTACATAATAGCACTTACCTACTTTTCCCTACTGTTCCTTATCCTCCCCCTTAGCTTGACCATTCTCCGCCATCATCAACCTGTTTTGGTGAAGAACCCATATTGATGTAAAAAATTAATTTTTACCAATGATACTCTAAAACCTAAAACTCATCTTTGCATACTCGCATTTATTGGAACGGAAAACAGAAAGGAACCTCTTCACACACACCTTCCTAGCAAGCCTCTCTCTTGCACAAGAGAACTGCCGCCAGGGACCATTCTCCGCCATCATCAACCTGGCTTGGCAAAGAATCCAAACTAAGGTTAAAAAAAATAGCATTGAAATTCTAAACAATTAATTTAATTTTAACCCTATCTCATCACTTTTACAACTTTTCAGAATTATCTGATTTAAGTATAATCTATTATATTTTTATACAAATTCGAAAATGGCCATTGTTATGACTGTTGGGAGCCTTTTAAGGTATGAGAATGATGCGCTGAGAAATAGCGTATATGGGGAGGGAGATGTCGTGTGATTTATATGGGTCCTATGGTTATTTGGTGTTATATTGCATTTTTTTAAATGTTTTGCAGTATATATCCATTGGAGAAACTGCTGGAGATGCCAAAAAGACAAAGTTACCCAAGCTATTTTTTTTTGCAAATAGTCTGTTACAAATGAAAACGGATCTTTTAAGCTTAAACGTGCCACCTGAGTATCGAACCATGAACACTTTTCATGATCTTTTAAGCTTCATGAATACTTTAAGTTAATTGCATTATAGGTTCCCGTTATAAAATACTTCAAATTAAATGTAAATTCTTTGTGGCGATTTGTAAATTACACTTGAGCGTGTTTTTCTCACTATCTCTTATTTAACTAACATGTCCAGGTAACTGAGGTTGTGAATAGCATGAAAAAATTGAAGAATTTTGTAAAGGAATCTTTTTTCCTCATATCAAACGTGCAGGGGAATAACTTGCTTCTAGTGGTGTTGATGGTATGCATTTGAGTCACTTGAATGAATATATTATCACCATTGATTATATCTAACTACTTATATTAGTGCTTTTTGATTACTCATTAAGATTAGTACGAAATTGATTATTAATAATGATATGTATGAGTTTTGGTACTTAGTGTATTCTTAATAGATGTTTTATTGTAGGTGGTGGGATGTGAGATGATCATATGGAGGTTTTATTGTAGGAGGTGTTTTTTGAAAAGTATTGAAAGAAAACCATAAAATCCCTATAAATTTAGCCATGGAAGGCAACCCTCAAACCTACTTTATCAAATTTCTTATATTCTTACAGGTTAGAAACAACTATATTGTTACAGGTGTGCTTGATTGACAAAGTGTAGAAGTGTGTATGTTGCTTTAAATATCTTGACACCTGAAGTTTTAATCAAAAATATTTTCTGTATCACATTCAACTTATCATCATCTATGGTTTGAAGATTTATTTGAATGTATGGGGTCCACTTTTGGAATCAATTTCTTCTTATTTTAACAATCTTGGTATGGAATAGTTTTTTTCAAAGATTGTATTTTTATTAATTTAGATGAGGATGAAGTAGTTTGATTAGTAGTGGTGATTGAGAGTTCATCTAACAAGATTGTGATCTATGTGTAATTCAAGGTGCAAAAATTCTTGATTGGCCTCATTCTCATGGTTCCCATTTATATATTACAATCGGTAATCACTTCCATTCTCTCTCTTTTTCCAATTGATAAACTCCTAATCTTGGTAATTGGAACAATAATATTTGTATTGGATTCAAATATTGCGTTTGATTGTGAGATCGTACGGGATTGTTATGAAGCTTTTACATTAAATTGATTTGAAAGATATCTCACTGCTTGCTTGGGTATGTTGTTATTTTCATGATGATTTATTATTTGTTGATTTTGATAGAGTGGTTTAGTCATGAATATAGTTTGTTTATACAAATGCGGAGGAAACATAGAATTTACGGAGTGTGAAAACGGGATGAATTGTGCTTATGGAATTGTTGAACATTCTTTCCCATTGAATTGGTTTCCCAGGCCATGGCAGCTCGGGCCTCTCTTCTATCAGCAGTTAAAATTGGCATTGTGCAATATGTATGTATGTCCTTCTGTTTTTTCGTTTAATTGATCTTATTATGGTGTTTCATTGAAGATTTGATTTTAGGTTTACTTTAAACCGGTCCATCACCCGCATGTTGAAGACTATGATTTTATTGGTTTCTGGAGAAAATATAGTAGCGGGTCCGTTCTGTCACTCATGGCACGTGACCTGCTAACCATCCAGCATCCTCAGTTTCGTTCGAATCCGCTTTCAGCGAGGGTAAGAAACAAATATCCGACCGATGGATGTGTATGATTGGGTTGACATTAGAACGGGTGGTATAACTACAAGACTGGCTAAAAGCAGATGTCTGAACGCAAGACCAGATGGTTGCTTTAACCGACAAAGACGACAAACCTTTCAACCTTTCTAGTTTCAGTGACGGTTCAAATCCTTCAACATCATACCAACCCGATGAAGATGAATGGTGAGCTCTTTCTTCGACTCTTAAGTCTTTTAAGTTTTTTTTCGAATAAACGTACTAACACTTTTACCAATGGGGTTTATAAAATTACGTGGTGGCTTGATCCTTTTCTGGGTATGCATTTCACGCTACCTATTGAAAAGGTAAGTCACCCCCCCCCCCCCTCTCCCACAGATTGATCCCGATTCCCGATGCATTCTTATAATTTATTATAATTTATAACATGTTGTTCTTTTGGTGAAATAAGATTGTAATAATTAATTCCTTAGTTAAATTATATTTGTAATAAGTTATGTTATTATCCTTTGTAATTTATTTTAGCAGCTTTGCAATTGGAATTATAAGATTCATTGCATTTTATCAATATTGTAGTCTCGTACAAAGATTGAAAAAAATATGTTTTAAGATTTTCTCTATTGCCACAAATCCTAACCTAATACAGAAAACACTTAACAAAAAAATTTAATACAAACAAACATTTAAAAAAAGGAGAACCGGTTTGGAACCAGTCAGACCGGTTCTTCTTACCGGTTTGTGCCTCGTAGATTACCCATATAGAACCAGACCGGGCCGATCCGATAAAGGAGAGGACCGTTGGACTAGAACAGCCCGATAAGGCCTAGGACAGTTAAGAACCGGTCCAGACCGACCAATAGCCACCCTGAATTAACGGGTATTTTACTAATTTTCTCTATTTTGTTTTGACTGAGTATTAATTTCATAGTTGTAGTTAAGTGGGAATTATTTCATTCCCTTTGTAATTAATTAGGCGTTGCCTATGTAAAAAACTATAAATATCTATAATACTCTTATATTAAAATAAGTGAATTAATTATTATATTTATTGTTTAATTAATCACATTAACCAATCTTGTAAAATTTAATAGTTTGATATAAAGTATAATTATTATTCATTCGTCACCAATTTATATAAATTGATTATAATACTCATTTATATGTGATACATATCTAACATTAATTTTCATATAAAAATAATATGTTATATTAAAGAGTGATTCATAAATTATTAATTATCTCATAAATTAAGAAAACCAAATTTTAAAGATAATGACAAGTAGGGGTGTGCATCGGGTTAGAAAACCCGCATAACCCGACCAACCCGATTACACTAACCTGAAATAATACGGGTTAGTTTTTTATTGGGTGGGTTGCGGTTTACATTTTAGAAAAAATATACACTTTTTGCGGGTTACGGATTTTAAACTTGAAACCCGCAAACCCGCATACCCGATTACCATGTAGTATAAATTATTAGAAAAAATTGTATTGCTCATTTTATTCAAATAAATTTGTATGGTCATGTAATTCTTACTTTATATTTATTTTTTTATTCCTTCCCTTTTAAATTTTTTAAATCCCTTAGTATTTCAAATATATTTTTTCAAATGAATCTGTTTTCATTTCAGTTATCATATCATCTCAATCTTTCGTTTAATTCATATTTTTATTTTTCTAAAATCTCATTTTATATTTTTTAAAGTTAGAGATGATTCAAAATATATATGAGTATCATAAACTATATTTTTTGTTGCAACATGCATTTGTAATATAATCCGGCCGAATGATTATGGATACAATTTCGCCTCATTTATTAAACTAAATCACCCGCAATGCACCCGCAACCCGCTCAACCCGAAATTCAATGGTTTATATAATGGATTGGGCGGGTACGGGTCTCACTTTTCAAAACCCGCACAACAACGGGCGGTTTGTGGGTTGAGTATTTTTCATCCAAAACCGACCCGCACACACCCCTAATGACAAGGACATTATTTTCATCCCAATCAAACGAAATCAACTATAACAAATTTTACGATATTTTATTAGTTTATTATAAGGATTATTTCCAATTATAAGTTAACTAATTTAAAGTTTCGTTTAAGACATTCAATTTTTAATTAAACGAAATGCTTTTTTCCTAGCTAAATCAAGACCTTGAGTTTTAATTAAACGTATAGCTTTTTTTCTTGGATCAAATAACTGCATAATATAAGCTCAAACATAACAAATTACATAGTTCAACAAAGGTAGTTATCCAAAACAACCACCTATATTAAGGATATTACAGAAACACAAGGACTATTAATGCAATATCCTAACCTAAACCTCAAAAAACTAAATACATTAACACTTACACTTCAATCAACTCCTACTTCTGAGCTATGCAAAGATTCCTCACGGTAGAGATGAATTTCTTAGAGTGATTGAGCTTCACTTGTACTAAACCTTCCAATAGCTGCACCAAGTTGTTCTTATGTTTTCCTCGGCCCTCCATGATTGATGGAATTCCTTTCTCCCCAAATTATATATATGTATGAAGAAAAACTCAGGGAAATAACAGCTTCCAACATGTTACCCTCCAGCTGATTCATCAAAAATTTGATCAAACCATTCCAATCATAATCAAGCTGTAACATCAGACCACTCCTCTCTAAACACTCCTTCAGAATCCTCCTTGTAAAGGGACAAGTGACAAAAAAATGGTCCCTAGTTTCTACACCATTCAAGCAAAAGCTGCAATTACCATCATTTATAATACCCCATTCCAACATTCTGTCTCTAGTTGCCAATCTATTGAGACGTAATAAAACTGCACCGAGGTATATTCAACTTATACCAAACCAACTTTTTCCAGCTCAAGTCAGGATAAACCTCCCTAATCCCCAATAGAGTTCTTTTAAATGAGAATATGTTACCAGAGCTAAACTTCCATATAATAGCATCCTCTCTATCACTATGAATAGGAAGTAAATGGAGATGATGATTCAGTCCTCTTACCTCGGGAGGATAGTGCCATCTCCCTCTCATATAACAAGAAAACACGGTTTTGTTGATCCATAGTTGTTTAATATTAATTTCCTTGTTAAGGATACAGCTCACACTTTGCAAATTAATCCAACTATCCCACATAAAATAAGTCAGCTTGCCATTTCCAACTATGTGAGTAATCAAAGGATGCACTTCAGGCCTGAGCTTTAACAGTTTCTTCCACACCCAAGTGTCACTTTGTTTTTGCTTGATAGACCAAACACACTCATTCTTCAAGATATGTAAGTGAACCCACTTGCTCCATAAACTATCATTCCTAAAATACATTCTCCAAAAGACCCCCATGAACCAAACTTGTTAAGCAGAGCAATATCAGGTATATTAAGTCCCCCTTCATCCTTGCTTCTGCAACATACTTCCCAAGCCACTTTAGCCCCTTAAGCTCCCTCAATGTTAAATGTTAAACGTATAGCTTTGAATACAACTAAATCAACAAAAGTTGGCTTTCTTCGGTGCTTTAGCTCTAATTCATTTACATAATTTATAATAGTATGAATGTTAAATCAATTGAATTTATAAAGAAACAAATATAATTTGCTAATCCATTTTAACTATTAATTAATATAATAGATACATGTTTAGTAAATTAAAAAAAATCATTGTAATAAATAAATGAAAACTTAAAAATATGTATAAATCAATGCTGCAATATTTTTTATATTTATATGTGACCATCAACTTGTGATCACTAACATTGTTTAAATTTGTTATCTGATGAGTTAGCTATTAATATCTTTGTTGATATTTTATTTTTCCTATGATAGTTCATAACTCATTCCCATAGGCCGTAATTCATTTTTTTTATAGCAGACTAACATTACACTGATATAATTTTGTTTTTCCAATCCAAGTATTAAAAGTTAAAACACTTGTTTTAATAATCTTTTTGGGTGAAATGATGCATAAATTGATGATTTGGGCGATTCTAAGATAGATTATCAACAAAATGGGAAATCATAAGAAATATTCATATTTTTATAGCAGTGAAAGTAACAAAAGACTTGTTTTAATAATTTTTTGCATATATAGACATTTACGTTTACCAAACTACCTATATTTGTTCAAGATTATAGTTTTTTGACTTTAAAGTTCTTTAGTAAAATGCCACGGTTAGTATCTCTTGTTTGATGATCTTCGAAAACATTGGGGCACGCCTTACAAGATCTTCACAGTTTCCTTTTTTCTTGTTAACGTGAAACTCATGCACTGGTTCATGTCAAGTAGTCGTAAACTCGAATATGCAATCGATATAAAATTTGATCCCAATGTATGGAAAAAGAAATAGAAATTAAATGAGAAACAAATGCAATAGTTACATAAAATTGGTTGCACTCCGTCCAATTCTGGTATGCTTGCTACTACTCATATTACAGAAACCAAACCAAACCAAACCAATGGACCTAATAAATAAGCAAACAGCACAAGAATATTGTGCAAAAGAATTGCAAGCAAAACTTGAACCTCTCCAATAATCGAATTGTAATGCTAAGCTGATAATTGATAGATATAGTACATGGGTGAGTGAATAACTGACTGCTAATCTCACGGCCAGCCCTCGCATCACAGTCTAATTATCCCTATACCCCTAACTCAATTCATTACATGGGATATATGGGTACGAGACTGTATGCTTGTATATATAAACAGATGTACATATACAAATGTTTCCTTTATAGTAAACCAGCAAGAAAAGCTCCTGGATCTGATAATGCTGTAGGTGAGTTTATAGGCTGAGGAGGTTGCACTTGAGGAATTTGTGCAGGTGTTTGGGAAGCTATTGGAATGCTTATCAATTGCTCTTTCACATACTCTTTCACTCTGTGTAAATAAATAGTTAATATATTATTATTAACAAAAACTTGTAATTAAAAAAGTTAAACTTGTTTGAAACGTACTCAAAGGTTAAAACAGGATCCCCTGATGCAACGGTCATTCGTAGCTGAGTTCTATCCGCTGGATCGGTTTCTATTCTTATCTGTGTAAACAAATTTTATCCATCAAGTTTCTTGGTAATAACTAATAATTGCATTTGTTAAGGAGGAATGAATAGCTTACTAAACACAACATGGCTCGTGTACTCTCGGAATAGAATGTTGTACTTGCAACTAAATTATTCGGATTTGGATCCTGACAAAGTAAGTAAATTCATTTGTGATGGAGTTGAAAGTAAAAGTAAATTAACAACAATATAAACGAACAAAACTTACAAGTCCTGGACAGTAATTCAAGCGTAGAGTGTTAAATAAGTTTGACATTTCTACAAGGGACATGGGTTTTACACCTCTAACCTGGTATCCAAAGGAAAATAAGTCAAATGACAAAAACATATTATGGTTATGTAATTTAATCATAATTTTTATACATACCACTTCTTGGAGCTTCAATGGTGGACCAGAAAGTGATCTCCATTGAGGAAAAAACTCTTCAGGAGAAACAGATATTGGTTGGAAAAACTTATTTATTACAGCAGGTAGTCTTAGTTTAACATTTACCACCTAAACAAAAAAAAAAAACTAATAAATCTCCATTAATAAATCTCATTTATGTATTCGAATCTTCTTGACTTTACCACATGAGTTCCAAACTTGTATGAGAAGTCAAGAACAGCTACATCTCTACTAGGACGAATGTTCACCACTTCAAGTGGACATTGCACCTAACAATATAAAATAGATTTTTGTAATTCGAAAAGTGCATTTTTTTTATATAGAAATCAAACCTGAGCACGTGGAGGAATAGTATCAGGTACTAATGAAAGCTCAATCCTTAAATGAGATGGTGGTAATATCACAGCTTTAACTGACCCAAGTGCAGCTATATTTTTATTACCCAAGAATAGTACTAGTCTCCCATGATGTGCTCTCCAATCCGCTTTAATACCGATCTAAAATCAAACAAGAAAGTACTTATTCAGCAATTTTGTGTCCACGTGTCCACCTTTTTACTATGTGTGTAATACTATAATAGTACCTGAATGTAAGGGTCCTCATACAAGACACCACTATCCTTAACACATAAACTCTGAAACCTTTCTGCAATATTCCCAATTGGCTGCACCATAAATAATAATATATCAAACACAAGTTCAAAAGCTGGTATAATACACGAAACAGATGATTAAATTATGCACCTGTACAGTGTTAGTTTGGTCTCCAACAAGTTCAATTGCTAAAGAATCCTCCGTATTTGCAGAACTAGGAGTTACTGGTGGGCCTTCAATAGCCAAAAGATCTCCAAGTAAATCAGCTTGAGCTGGAGCTGGAGAGGGCACGTATACTTGAGGATTACTTGATGGTACGCTTTGAGTTTGAGTTTGAGGGCTTTGAGTTTGTGTTTGAGGATCATCTATTACAGTTAAAGCCCCGTTTTCTCGATTCAGTCCTTGTTCCTATCCATATATATACAAAATTAATTAAATAATAATAGATTAAAAATGACAGATAAGAATTTAACACTCACCGTATAGTTTACGCTAGGTAACTTTACAGGACTAAGTGGAGTACCATTAACAGGTTTTTGATCACTACTCACTACTAAAGCATTAGACATTTGTTGTTGCTTTGCACGTAACTTAAGTGCACTTTGATCCGCTGTATCAGCTTCACTATGTTCTGCTTTCTTTATTAATGCAGACTATATTATCCAAAAAAACATGTCTTAGTTAGTGCTATTATTAATTAATAAAAAAAAATATTTAAACGAACCTGACGCTCAGGGAATTTTGGCATTTCGGCTAAAACATCCATTAATGCTTCACCTTTTTTACTTAACGAAATGTACTCAATAGCTCTTTGTTGTACCTCAACATCGATACAACTCTCATATCTGATAGTGAGTGTATAAAGTAAGTTTTAAGATATATGTATAAAGTATCATCAACTAACACTCACTTGGTGAATATAGCCCATATTTGAGTCTGAAGGTCTACATCAGGTGGTTGCGTGTGCATTAATATCTTAGCATATGTTGAAAGAAGAATAGGAATTGTCGAGGGCCTGTTTGTAATTTGTTCCTTTTAAATAAGATACATTAAAAGAATGAAGATAAAGAGGTATAGAAAGTACTTACAATACAGTAGGAAGCTTCTCATGAATTACACTGAAAATTTCTTTAGGACTACACCCGGGGCGTCTACCCAAAAGATGACTGTATTCTCCAAGTATATACGCACTTACCTAGTACATAAACACAATATTAATCCTAGAAATTAGTTTTATTTATAGATAAAGATGTTACAGAAAAAACACACCTTCACCATTGTCTCATGAACTGCTGGTTTATCTATGTATTCTCTAGCTTTAAGAGCTGCATAAGGCTATACCAAGTACAAAATTAGAGGATTATTAATCAATCCCTTGGTAAAAAATGGTACTTTGAGTAAATTCAGTATTTACCTGTAGATCCTCATTGTTGGTTACAAATTGAACCACACGGAACCAAATATCATCACTCACGAAATCCCCTGCTTTGTCAATTAATTGAAGTATCACATCCACGTACCTGGAATAAGATTTTATTAAATACTATAAATTACAAGATATTAATTAAGGTACAGAAACTCATATATTTTTTACCATGACAAATCAGGAGCAAATTTCTCTGCGAGAATTGCAATTTTAAGAGCAAGTTCTTCACGCATAGCAAAATCTGCTGTGTTAAGATACTGAAAACAAACAAACAAACAAAGACATTTTAATTTGCTCACACGAGAATATTCTATACCAAAAAATAAACCCAAAAAGGAAAAGAAAATTGTTAATAAGAAATTATGCACCTGCAATAATTCTTCAACTATATCCTTTGCATTTGAAACATCGCACATACCATATAGCAAATCAAGAGCACGTCTCCTTATACTGTTGTAATTAAAACAATGATAACATAAACATGGATGAATAATTACAAAGAATATTATAACAGTGTTAAACTAAATAATATCTTTCTATTTATATACAGTAGTGACTATATCAGGAAAGAAAGTTGAAAGAAGTTTATTAATTAGTCGAGTCTAACCTGATATCAGGATCCTTTAATGAGGTAATAATCTGTGCTTGATGTCTTTTAATAATATCTTGTACATCTGTAACCATTAACATCCGAGTCATATTCTCCTGTAATAACAATAATATAGTGGAATCAGAAAGTAGGAACTAAATATAACAAGGGCATAACTGGAACATATAAATTAATAACTTACCAAACCAAGATATCGAATATTAGGCTCACGAACAGCAATAAATTTCCCAAGTAATGCAACACATTGTGACATCATCTCTTTTTCAGCATCAAGATGCATGACCTACACATTATATATATATGTTAGAACAAACCAATCAATTGTAAAGCAAATCGAACCATAACTTACCAAAGCAAGAGCTTCAAATAGTACAGCATGTGAAGCATTATTCTTATTTACATTTTTAACCACATCAGTTCCCATTAATATCCTTTGTAAAACCTCAAACAATGCTTTTCTAGTATTTGGATCTTCGATAGTTGGAAAATATTGAAGAGCCCTCATAGTTTTAACTTGAAGCCAAGGAGATGGAATACCATAATAAGTATATTCTTGTGGAACATCTTGATTTCTTATAAGTCTTTCCAATGTTTTAACACATTTAGGAAGACAATTCCAATAAGGTTCATGATTATGTGATACTAAAGAAACTAAAAGACTCATTGAAGATGTTAATACACCTAAATCACGTTCATCTAATAATTGTGACATTCGATCTGACCTGTAATATTAGGAATAGACATAGAAATTGAGTTAAATATTTATTTATTTACTCAACCAAAAAAAAAAAAAAAACATACCAGCCATCTGCATTTACAACATCGGGATTTTTTCTAAAGAGGCGTAAAAGACATAAAGCTGCTTTTTTCCTTACAAGTGGTCTAGCACTACTAGAAAGCTGAATATAATATAATAAAAATAAATCTTAGTGATTAGTTAATAAATTATTTACCGAAATAAAAGATTTACTTACGAGTAATTTTTGGACATCTGGTGCTAATGATTCCGCAAATTCTCTCCCACCTATATTACCCACCTGCAAGGTGAAAACATTTAATATTAATATACTAATGTTCCATTTAAATATTTTTTGTTTAAAAAAATATATATATATATAACATACCAATGTTAATGCTAAGCATTGAAAAGTCTCGTTACGACCAATAATATCGTTTCGTACAGTATTAATTGCGAGTCTTAGAAAATCATGATTCTCATTGAGCAGAGATGATGTCACTATATATCCAACCTAGCACACATATTAAGAACGAGGGAAAATTGATTAATCAAACTAGGATTATTATGAATCGATTCTGATTAGCTAATCTGATTTAATTTAAACTATTGTTTCCATTATAAGCTTAATACATGCGTACCTGTTTTTCGGGATATTTTGGAGCAGATATTAATGAGACAGCTTCCATGTGTCCAAAATCCACATCATATCCTAGCATAAATATGTATAGCATTTTCCATACGTATTTCTTTTTTTCATAAGGTGTCAAACCCTGTTAACAAACCAAATACAAATTATTATTAGAATAATGTATAGTATGTTAATTTATTTAACTTTTGGGATTGTAATTTTACTTTTATTCTAGTTTTTAATTAAATTGATGCATTTACTATACCGTGAGTCAATTTTGGACAAAAAGTAGACATAATGGTGAATTTAAATTGAATGAAATAAGTTATGGTCCTTTGGAAGAATTTACAGTAGAGTGGGTAAAACAAGACTTCTAAAATAAATTAATGGGTCCTATAAATATTTAGCCACGTTATAAGTCGGAATATTTAGTTTGATAATCCAACCAGTACCACTTGCTTCAATTTGATAGATCACAAATTATATTACTTAAAGGTGACTCAATTGACTCATATATATATGGATATGGTTGATCATATATTTATCTATATGCAATTGGTGCCTATTTATGTGAGTTGGGCATCTTTGTATCAAAGTGGGCACATATAGTAAATTAGTAATAAATGTGACACAGGTTGAATCGAAGTGTAAAGTAATAAAAGGAAATGTTTACTAATATCTGGCCACATTAATGAATAGGATTTTTTTAGTGGACTGTTCTACTATAAATAACGTGTTGGGGCTTAGTAGCACCTTTAAGTTATTCCCTCCTAGTCTACCTAAACACACTACAGAAATAGAGACATAACATGTACCACTGCCCATATGTAACTACTCTTACAAAGAGTGGTACTTACATGCAAGGATTACCCCATCTCAATAAACTAGTCTCTTAACAAATGGGCTCTACCTTAAGCTTAAACTTATGTGAACTCTTGCGTTATATTTCAGTATCACTAGTTCCACAACTCTGTTTGAGTGCACTCACTTTTGAAGGGTTTCAACTTATCAATGAAAATTTTGACAGTGTTATGAGTTAATAGGTGATAAGGAACCCTATATTATAAGCAATGTGTGCAACTTAATTCATGATCCAAGCATAATTCTAAAGCAACTGTATCCCTTTAAATATAACACGCAATCTTTCAATTCGCACTATATTAAGTCCTACACTGTGTATAAACAGCTTACAAATTACACCATCTTGCACTTTTTTAACTCAACTTTCCATTTTGTCCCCCTCGAAAATCAAAACACTAAAAATTATCAACAATTCCATACACAATTTACAATTGACTTTGAAAATAATAAGAGTTAGCATAATTTGCAGCTAAAAAGCTCATGCCAAATCAAAATTTCAAATGATATATAGATAGAAATCGATATAATGACACATTTATACCTTTTCATTTTTGAAGCGCGTTCGAATGTTGCCGAGTTCTTTATCTACGCGGAGGCGCTCTAGCTCTTTGTTCTGACAATTACGGACGTCACTGATGAACACCGACAGACCTCTCATGCCGGACAACGCCATCACCGTTCAGATCCAACGGTTACCAAAGAGAGAAATCCGGCTTTCTCTCTCTAGATCCAACACTTCACAATTGAGATCACTGGTGTCAATTTCGTCGAAATATATATATAAAACACAAAATGTATAAATTAATCAATCTATATATGAGAATTAATGTATGTATAGGTAGTCAGAGAAGAAGAATGGAGAGAGAGTGATCTATAGAGAAAGGTCGACTGAGGAGAACTTTGGTTGTGGAAAAAGCCGTCGGGCGTAGGTAGACACGACTTTTATTTTACAGCCACCATTTGAATTTTATTTTAATTTCAAAGACTTTGATTTTTTTAATAAAGCACCCAATATATTCCTATGGTTGCCTTTTGACATAAATGCATTTATTATAATTGCGATGTTCGAGGATTCTTTATATCGCGTTCTTACTTGTACAACTTAATAGCACTATCATCATTTATTATCGGGAAAAAAGAAAATCTTTGAATGTTGAAAATTATCGATCAAATTCACCCTCCTAAATGTGGTTAATTTAAATTACGCATTTGGCATCTGCTGATAATTTGATGTTATTGTCAAGAGGTGATTCCGAATCCGTGAGAGGTGATTCCGAAACCGCAAGAGTGTTTATGAAATGTTTGAAGAACTTTTGCAAAGTGTCCAGGTCTCCTCCGATTAAACGTGCTTAAATCTATCATTTATTATGTGGGGATTAAAGAGAACATACTTGAGGAAATCTTGAAAATATCGCAATTCACAAAAGGCATAATATCGTTCTGTTATCTTGGGGTTTTGGTGTTGTTTCAAGATATAACAAGTCACTCATAGATAAATTGGAGAGCTAAATTAGATCATGGAATGCTCCAACTTTAACATATATAAGTCGATTGGAGTATATTAGATCAATTCTTCAATCGGTGGCTCGCTTTTGGTTGGACATATTTTCAATTCCGACTAAGTTGATAAATGAAATCTATAATATTTTTCAGGGATTCTATTGGTATGGTAAGACCCCACTAACAAAATGGAAGACGATATGCACCCAAAAAATAGAGGAGACATTGGGTTGAAAGATTTGAGTGCTTGGAATTAAGTCTTACTTATGAAGATCTTGTCAAAAATCGTGAAAAAAAGGACTCATTGTGAATCAAATGGGTACATGGAATATATTTGAAGAATTAGAATGTTTGAGATTACGATGTGGCAAAACTGCATCGCCCTTGTTGGAGGAAATTTGGAACTTAAGAGATGAAATTAAAACTTATCTAGGAACTGAAGAACGTGTAAAATTTTGACTAAGTGATTTGGTGATAAGGAGTTTCCAAATGGAAGAAATAGTCACACTATTATTAATATCAGTAATAATGATGACATGACAATATTTTTGTCTAAGGTTGATATCACATGGACGGACTTAACAAGTGGCGAATACTTTGAGCTTTATAATAAGTTTTACGATATTTTGTCGTCGCATTTTTTCTAGGTCTTGAGAAAATATAATTTGGACCCATGCTTTACCCCTAAACATTCACTTATAGTATGGATGGCTCTACAAGACCATTTACGGACTAAAGATCGCATGGTTTACATGGAGTTGGAACCAATTTGTGGTATGTATAGGAGAGATCTTGAGTCCAACAAACACTTGTTATTTGAAAGTAAATTTTCATATGCACTTTAGAGAAATGTCATAAAATGGGTTGGTACCACTAGAAATATGAGCATCATCTCGAGTTTTCTTGAATGGCTTAAGATGATGATAGGTGGGAAGATTGGAGAAGAAAAGAAAGACGAGTCGCAGCTATGTGGCTACTATTTATTATATTTGGGGAGCGAGGAACAAGGTAAATTTTGAACTAAATAATTTTTTTCACATATTTTACTTAATTCTAACAAGGGAGAATACTCAATATAGCAAGTAGTAGGAATGAATTTCTTTCCCCTTCTTAATGTCAAACTAAACAAGTTCCTTTTCACCAAATGTCAATGTCTTATTTTTATGTCATAACTCATAACTACATTCTACTTTAATTTTTTTTCCGTGAAACCACAAATTTCTGAAACAATAAATTTGTTGTTCCAAAACCATATTTTTTCCAAACACATCAACTCTATGATAACACAAGTAACAAGAAACTACCCAAAAATCATATTCAACAATACCAAATATACTTAAAACCAATCAACATACATAGATAATCAATTAATACAACCTGAAATAAAGAAGAAGAAAAAACTCAATACAACAACAACGTTATTATTCAAAATCAAGATCTAAAACAATAGACATATTATCCAAGTTGATCATCATTTTTGTCCAAACACATCTGGTTCAGCTATGTGAAAATGAATAATAAAAAATTAAATATTCAAATATGTTTCATCAAACTATCCATAACCACATGAATAACCCAATCATCTAATTAACAAATGCCACAATAGCTCAATCATCACATCCAACATATATAATAAATAACCCAATCAATAAATGCAAAATAGTTCAATCAACATGCCATAATGTATATCTCACTCATGGAGGTCACACAGTGTCCTAGTGGAGGTAATGGTGGTTGTTGCGATGGTGGTGTGGGTGACTCATGCAGGTGATGATGTCCAAAATAGAAGGGGGGGACAAAGACTTTAGAAGAGACAGACGCGAATCACAATGGTCGTGTTGTAGCCAAGTGGTGGAAATGGTAATTTCCATGATGGTGGTGGTGGAGATACCGTAAATAGATGAGGTAATAAATATAAAGGCAACAAGGTCTTCGTGAAAAAGTCTTGTCACAATGGTGGAAAATGTTGTCCCCCGTCGTCATGGTGGTGGAGGAGCATGTAACAGTTAGGGAGGTTGGTTGGCGCGATGATAATGGTGACTAAAAATAGAAGGAGAAAAAAAACACAAAAACAACAACGACGGTCGATGGGTGAGGCATGTCATGGTGGATGAGGTTGGTTGTGGCAATCGTAGTGGTGGTGTAAAAAATAGAAGGAACAATGGAACAAAGAGACATCAATGCATATGGATGGTGGAGACTTGTCACGTTGAAAGAAGGTAAGGTGATGGAGAGATACTTTCTAAAGCCTAAAAACCACAATAGATAATTCAAAAGGCATGGTTACTAACTTGATTTTAAAATGACTAAATTATTAAAAGAAACCCTAGTCTACGTCTAGTAAAATGATTTTCTCTTTCAATTTCTAGACATCTGTATAAAGGTTATTTGGAAAGGTATTAAATTTTAAAATTTAAAAAATTGAAGGTGTATTTGATAGATAATTTGGTGGTGAGTGTATACCCAAACTACTCATCTTCTATAATTGCATTATAGGTCCCTATAGGTATGTGGATTATACTCATTGTCCAATAGGTATATTTTTCAAAGTAATATTTTTCTTTTCAAGGTTCATGTGAACAATTCGTGCAATGGTGGGTATTATACCCAAACTGCTCATCTTTTTATAATTGCATCATACGTACATGTATTTATGTAGGTGTATGTGTGTACCCACTGTCCAATAGACTTTTGTTCAAAGTAAATATTTATTTTCAAGATCCATGTATTGTCTAATAAAAATAAGTTGTACAATCGTGGATATATACTCAAAATACTCATCCTTTTATAATTGTATTATAGATTCTTGTACATATGTGAGATACCTACTGTCCAACGGGTTTATAATTGCATTACATATTTGGTTTCTTACATAGAGTAAGAACATCAATTATAACCAACATAAATAAAATTTAGTAAAATACACGTAAATCCTTTATTATATAAATGGATACATACCCACCACAATACATTTCCATATTAGGCATATACACATCACAATATATATCCACTTGTGAAGTAAATATCCACACATATATCCACTCGTAACATACGTACTACATTAGTAATTAGAGTTTATTAAAGTTTATTTATCACATGCCATTATTCAATTAGCGTCTAGCATTAATTATTTTATTAAATAAAAATAATAATAATAATACATGTTTGTGAAGAACATATATCTAAGCCATTATTGTCTTTTTTTTCCTATAAATTTCTCACTATAATAATTTAATCCACAAATCTTTAAGAAAAATGAAAGATTAAAAAGTTTCTACTTCTTATTTGATGTATGCAAGAATGAATAAAGAAAATTGGAAAAAAAGTGACATTTATCATGTGATTGTGAAGCATGGATAGAGAATGTGGGATAAAGAAAGAATGTGAAAAATATAGGGTTATTAGACTTTCGATCTATAATAGTGAGATTCTAACTAAAATCATTAACTAGAGATCTTATTTTTCAACTCACATCTTAAAGCTTTCATTTATATACAATGTGATTGGTAAAGGTTTGGTAAAATGTATGAAATGATAAAAAGGTCACGAATTAAGATTTTTTATTATTAATGCTTTAAAATGACTTAGAAATCACTTTGAGCTCGTTTGGGATTGATTATTTTGAAGCTAAAAGTGCTTTTTGATTAAAATTAAAATATTTGTAAAAATTATTTAAAAATATTTTGACATCTAAAATCATTTAAGTGATTATAACAATCCCAAACGAGCACTTACTAGGCCACTATGCACTACACCAAACAATAAACATGAAGAAAGATGGTGGTATTAACTAACGGGGCCTCGCTCCTAACAAAAACATTATAGTTTTGGACCTAGTCAAAGTAGACACTACGGGCTCTTGCTCCTTCTAACAAAAATATGAGTTTTGGTCCTAGTCAAAGTAGACACTACTAATGGGCCCTCGCTCCTTCTAACAAAAACATTATAGTTTGGACCTAGTAAAACAGTTAGACAAGTATACTACGTAAATTTAGAATATGAAGCACCTGTGGCCTAATGGATAAGGCGTTTGACTTCTAATCAAACGATTGTGGGTTCGAGTCCCACCAGGTGTGAAAATTAAATTTCAACTTTTTTCTGAAACTAGTTTTCGTCCGCACCCAAACATTGTTTTACAACACGAGTCACATATATAAAAGTTACTCTGCTTTTCTTTTCACTTAAAGAACTCAAACACTATTGAACTACCAAACTAATCTGATATATAAAAGTACCAAAGTTTTGGTCAAAAAAACAAAATTTGACAAACATAAAGTTACTCTGCTTTTCTTTTCATTTTAACATTTGAATTACCAAACTAATCTGTTATATTAAATTACCAAAATTTTAGTACAAAAAGCAAAATAAGTTTAGTTTATACTACTTCATATAGAGATTACCGACAAAAAGCAAAATAGTTTTATACTTGTATAAAGATTACTGTCTAACAATGAGCAAACAAACAAAAAAGAACAGTACTTTCTTCCTATTTTGTATAAAATGGCCTCGGGAAAGTGTCTTAAGCTAAAAGCTCTAGTGTTACATCAAGCAAGATAAAAAGTTTTTAAAGAAACACACGAAACTACAAAACAGATCCTTTACTTAACCACCCTTAAAAAAATATGGCGTATACAAACCATAAAAGATATTACATTTAACAGATCCATTCAAAGAAAAAAAAAAGAAATATACGCCAAACTAAGCATTATAACAGCATACAGAAAAAAGAAACCCATCACTATTTTCCCTTTTAATTCGAAGCTGGCTGTGAGATAACCTTCTTCATAGCCTCAGCATATGTTGTGTGCTGGTAAGTAAGTGTCGATTCAAGTAGGTCCCACAATGATGTCTTTGGATTCCACCCTGTAATTATCAAAACATTAATATCAGTATTTAACTAAAAACAGATCAATAATGGCTTTAATTGTACATTACCTAATTGTTTGTTGATTAAAGTCATGTCTGGGATTCTTTTGTCACTATCATCATAACCTTCACCATAGAACTCTTTTGAACTTATATCAATGGTGGGTGATGCTATTGAAGCTTCTCCACTCACCTTTGAGTACACCTGTACAATAATTCAAAGAGTTTCCATTAAATAATTGACCAATGAAACATTTCATCGAACACAAGTAATTAAAACGAACCTGAGTCATCATTTCAGCTAGCTGCCTAACAGTAACTTCGTTATTTGGATTTCCCACGTTGAATATATGACCATTTGCCCTTGCCGGATTTTCCTACATTCAGATCAAGTTTCAGTGGTGGTGGTGGAGGAGGAGAAGGAAGAGGAAGATTATACTTACAATCATAAGTTGAACAACTTCAATAGCATCCTTAATGTAAATGAAGGTTCTCTGAGATTCACCACCATCAACAAGCTTGAGAGGTTCACGTCTGAGAAGATTCTGATACAACAATGGAGGAAAAGTAAGAAAATCTGCAAGAAATTAAAATTCACACAAGAGAAAGATGAACTTACGTTACTAAAGCAAGCTAAAACTCGTGGAACACCTTCACTAGGACCATCGATTCCGGGAATAAAGTCCATACGTGGACCAATCCAGTTGAAAGGTCTAACAATGGTGAATTCAAGTCCATTCTCAGCTCCCTCAGCTGTGTGGAAATAAGAAACCGTTAAGTATTTACGTTCAAGGAGAGATAGATAAAGTATTACTCACCATAGATTAACCTCTCGATTAATTGCTTTGCACATGCATAAGACCATCTTTGCTTATCAATTGAGCCGAAAATGCAAGGAGAGGAATCTTCGGAGAGAAGATAGTAAGAAGGATCCTATTGAAAGGTAAATGACATTTTAAAATTCCGAATAGATCTAGATTCATTGAGAACATCAAGCAAACACCTTACCTTCCTTAAGGGACTATCTTTAGGCAAATACGAACCAATTGTTTTGCCATAAACTTCACAAGTCGAAAAGTGTATCAGACGTTTCCCATTCTCTGAGCAGTACTTAACCTAATCAAATGAAATCAGATCAAATCAAACGTTTATCCATTTCGAAAAGAAAATCAAAATAGATCTAATTCAATTCGATTTGAGTATAACTACAACAAAAAAAAAACTGTATATACCACGGGAAGCGCATCGATGAAGTTGCTGTAGATCGTATCAAGTGGGCGAGTATTGTAATCAGCGGGAGTACAGATCGCCGCAAGATTTATAGTCTATAATATATCACAAAAATTATTAATAAATAAAGATCCCAAGAAATCTGATAATCATACAGATAAAGAAGAATTAAAAGAAGTTTACCAGATCTGCCGTTTTGATGAGACCTTCAAGGCGAGAGTCGTTCTTGATGTTAAGGCGATGAAAGACGATGCGATCGCCCCAAGGTTTGGCACCACCGGCAGTGGGTGGTTCAAGAAGGTGGCGAATCTTATCATTATAGACATCAACGGCGAGAATTTTGTGGTCAGTTTCTGACATTAGTTTCTCACAAAGGTGAGAACCAATGAAGCCACCAGCACCAATCATGCATATTGTTAATGTTTTAATGGGGTTACCATCTAGATCTACTCTTGCCGCCATTTTCTTGATGAATTTGATCTTGATTTTATGTGAGAAATTTGGAGTGGAATTAGAGAGAATATTTGTGTTATAGTTTCTTAAGAAGATTTGGGGTAATTTTTAAGGGTGAAGAGGAAAAGTAGAGAGTGAGAGGAGATAGAGTGATGGGTGGTGTTATTTAAAGGTGGGAAAATGGAGGGAGAGAGAGGCTTGATTGCTTTTCTTCATTCATTATTATCTTCTTCACTCGCCTTAGTAGAGGACGTGTAATTCACGCGTTGGAATTTTGGGTAATCGTACTAATACTTAGCTACAAAACTGACCGACTCACACCCATTAATGGTATACGCACGAAAAAGAGGTAAGAAGAAACTAGAAACGGCATAAACTTCTTTACGTCATCATTTGCTGATATTTCAACTCTTTTTTTTTTTTTCCCAAACTGATATTTCAACTCGTACGCAATCAAAACTGTTGCATTTCTAAAATAGATTTTGCATTTCCAAACCCACCTACTCTACCAAGTGATGCAAGCAGAATCGAAAATGAGGACCGCTAGTTTGTTTTCCCAAGCTTTTATCATATATATATGAAAGTTTGACCAAAAAAAAAAAATATTATATATATGAAAAAAATATAAAAAAAGCTAAACTAGATAAAGAAATCTATTTACCGAGTATTAAATGAAAAATTGTACAAGTAAGCAGCCATTAATGGCGACAAGAAGAAAAAGGTGAACTCCGATCGATACACAACTAATCTTTTTTGGATATCATGGATGTTCGGGATAGCTTACGCCTACCGTGACTAATCTCATGGGAAATATATATGCCTCCTCATGCATATTTTCAGGTTAATCAGAACTAGGTTACACCTCCTGCTTTACCCATTTTAAGGGTTCAAGAAATAACAAGACCGAGGAGATTCGAACCCTGTACGTCCTAGATGAGAGACAAGGTCATGGTCATTGAGTTAACCCCAATGGTTACATTACAGCTAATCTTGTAACTAATTACAGATGTCCAACTACTTTATTCAAAACAGATTTTTTTATTTACAAATTGGTCCCTGCAGTATCATCTCTTGTTATATTTAGCAGCTGTCTTTTTTCTATTATTTAATCTATATTTCAAGATCCCCCCACAAGAGGAACATGGATGTTTGAATGTTAAGCTTGGAGAGATTGTTACGGAAGAGGACAGATCCAAGCGGCTTTTTAAAGATATCAGCTAATTGTAAAGTTGATGAGATGTAAAAAAGTTTTATTATGCTTGCACTTAGCTTTTCACGAGTGATCTTGCAATCTATATCAGCATGCTCAGTACGTTCATGTTGAACCGGATTAGTAGACATTGTGATAGCCGATTTGCTGTCTGAATATATATGAGCAGGAAATGGATGAGACAAAACCATAATCCTATTGAGCATAAAGAAGTCATTGTAATTCACAAGTAGTGGAAGCTAATGCACGATACTGAACTTCAGCTGAGGATTTACTTATCGTTGATTGCTTCTTACTTTTCCAAGAAATCAACGAGTCACCAAGAAAAACACAGAATCCAGTAACACTTCTTCGAGTATCAAGACAACCCTCCCAATCATTGTCACAAAAAGCTTTCAACTTGATCTCAGAAGATGTTGGGAAGAACAAGCCTTGACCAGGAGTCGTTTTAATGTAACGCAAGACACGTTGAGCTGCGTCCCAGTGATTCTTTGAAGGCTTAGACAAGAATTGACTAAGACGATTAACAGAGTAAGATAAATTTGGACGAGTGATAGTTAAGTGAGTAATCTACCAATTAAGCGCCTATAAGATGATGGATTGTCTAACAAATCATCTTCATCATTTCGTAATTTGAGTGTAGATTCCATAGGAACATTAAAAGGTTTTGATCCGAGCAAACCACATTCATTTAGTATATCCAAAGCAAATTTTTGTTGACATAACGAAATGCCTGATGAAGAGCGTGCAACCTCAATTCCTAGGAAAAAACGTAATTCACCCAAATCTTTAATGGTAAATCTTTGATGGAGATATGATTTGAGTTGTTGTATCTCAATAAGAGAATTACTAGCTAGGATTATATCATCCACATAGACTAGTAAAGCAATAAACGAGTTTGAATTTTGTTTGATGAATAAACTAAAATCACTGTCTGAATGGGAGAAACCATAATCAAGAAGAGCATTTGAAAGTTTTGCAAACCATTGACGAGATGCTTGCTTCAGACCATACAAACTTTTGGTTAATTTGCAAACCGAGTTAGGTGGAGCATGGAGGCCTTGAGGAATTTTTATGAAAACTTCTTCATCTAATTCTCCATGGAGAAAAGCATTGTTGACATCAAGTTGATGGAGGTACCAATTGTTAATGGAAGCAAGAGAAATAATTAATCTAATGGAAGTCAACTTTGCAACAGGAGAAGAAGTGTCAAAAAAATCAAGACCCTCCTGTTGATTATAGCCTTTGGCGACTAAACAAGCTTTATGGCGTTCAAGTGAACCACCAGCTCGATATTTTAGTTTAAAAACCCATTTTGAACCAATAGGAGTAATAGTAGGTGTCATAGGGACAATTTCCTATGTCTTGTTAGCTTGTAAAGTGGAAAGTTCATGTTGTATAACATCCATCCATTCAGGAGAAGTAAAGGCTAGTTTGTAGGATTTAGGCTTAGTTTTGGTGGTAATGGAGGCTATGAAGGCTGAAAAGATGGTGAAAGTTTGTCTGAGCTGAGAAAGTAATGGATGGGATAAATGGAGGAGTTAGATGTTTAAGGAGTAGTGGAGGAGCAAAGAGATGTAGGGTGGCATATGTAGTCTTTGAGATATGGAGGAGGTTGTCTAGGTCTGATTGGTCTAGTAGATTGAGTTGGCTGAGTAGTGGATGTGGGAGTTGAGGTAGGTAAATAAGGATGAAGTGTAGGTTCAATGTAAAAGGTAGAACATGGAGGAAATAGAATGGTATGTAAGGATGTTTGAGGTGTGTTTTCAACAAAAGGAAATTTTGTTTCATGAAAGACAACATTCCTGGATATAAAAGTAGTGTTGGTTGAGATATCAAGAAGCTTGTATCCTTTGATACATGTAGGGTAGCTTAAGAAGATGCACTTAACCGCTTTGGGATCAAATTTAGATATATTATGCTGCAGAGTTGAAGGATATCATAGAGTACCAAAAACTCGCAGATGATTTAATGTAGGAGGCTTGTCATATAGTACCTGATATGGAGAAATATTATTAAGTAATGGAGTAGGAATCCTGTTTATCAAATGAGCAGCTGTGAGTATGGATTCAAACCAAAATTGTAATGGTCAATTCGCTTGAAACATAAAAGCTCTAGCAGTTGTAAGAAGATGTTGGTGTTTTCGTTCTACTAAACCATTTTGTTGAGGTGTCTCTACAAAGCTCAATTGATAAACTATACCATTTGATGCATTGAAATCATATCGTAAGAATTCTGGTCCATTATCAGACCTTATAGTTTAATCTTAGTATTGAATTGACTTAAAATCAATTTGCAAAAAGAAAGTAAATGAGTATGAACTTCAGATTTTTGTTTCATCAAGTATATCCAGGTACATCTTGAAAAATCATCTACTATAATTAAGAAATATCTATGCCCTGAGTAAGATTCTTGTTTAAAAGGACCCCAAATATCACAATGAATAAGCTCAAAGCAAGATACAAATTGTGTACAAGAAATTGGGGAAACAAGTTTCTTCTGTTTCGTAAAATGACAAGAGTCACAAACATTTGTTGGTAAGAAAGAAATTGAGGGATTCATAGCTTTAAGAACAACTAACTTTGCTTTTGAAGGGTGTCCCAATCTTGAATTCCACAAATTAAAGCTTTAATTAACAGCTACAAGAGAAGAGGGAGTTGAAGAAAAAAATCTTGGTGAATGTAGATAATATAAACCTTGAAGCTCAAAGGCAGTCCGAATCATCCTCTTGGATGTGCATTCCTGAATTATGCAGTAAGATGGAAAGAATACAACATAATTCTCTGAGTCCTTAATAGGTTTTGAAATAAAAAGTAGATTATATTTGAAATATGGTACACATAGCACTTTGCGTAAAGTTATATACTGATTTAGCCATATATCTCCTCTATGTGTAGCGGATATAACAACACCATTAGGCAAAGTTACAGGTATATTGACAAAAGAAACATTACTTGTGTATAAAGAGGATGAAAAAATAAGATGGTCAGTTGCACCTGTATAAAGAATCCAAGAAGTTGTGTCAGAAATACATTCTTGAGTGGAAACTTGGTGAATAGCTGCATTATTAGGAGGTTTTTCAATTGATGAAGAGTGAGCCAAAGCCATGAGTATACTAATTTCCTCAGGAGTGAAATCATAATAGGTTATAATTTTTTAGTCTTGAGGAGGTGATTCTTGTGCCGTTGCATAGTGAGCCTTAGAATTTTGAGATTTTTGATTGTTAAGATTGAAACGCTTCCCTTTTAGGACCATCCCAACCAACTGGATAGCCGTGGATTTGAAAGCAAGTTTCAATAGTATGACTATTATATCCACAATGAGTACAAATCATCTGCTTTTTTTCATTATATGAAGTCGGTCTCTGCATATTTTTAGTGTAAAACGCATGTATTGTAGAATCAACAGCCGAGTGAGTAAGTTTTCTTTGACTCTCTTCTTGGCTTAGCATAGCATATACAGAGTTAATAGCAGGTAAAGGACTCATTAATAGAATCTGACTTCGAACAGCTGAATAGGACTCATTTAATCCTATTAAGAATTTGATGACAATGTCATGTTGTTGTCTATCAATAAGGATCTCAAACAATTTACAAGTGCATTGATTCATATGACCGCAAGAACAGCTGGGCATGGGGCGAAATTGGATATATTCATCCCAAATAGTTTTAAAACGTGCAAAATATTCACCAATTGAACTTGAATTCTGAGAAATAGAACTCAAAGCTTTTCATGATGAAAAACGCGTGTTCCACCACCCTTACTAAAGCGCGTTTTAATTTTATTAAAAAAATCATAAGTTGAATTTACATAGAGTAAACTACCTCTAATTTCCTTAGAAATCGAGTTAAGAATCCAAGAGAGAACGAGATTGTTCGCACGATTCCAAGCTGTGAAAAGAGCAAGATCGGAGAGAGGTGGTTGTAATATATCACCATTAATGAAGCCAAGCTTGTTCTTGACTGACAGAGCGTTTTCAATCGCACGTGTCCAAGAAGATAGTTGTCGCCGGAAGTACCTCGGAGACTAGAGAAATTCTTGTGTTTTCACTAGGATGAAAGTAATATGGGTTGGAGAAATATTCAGTGATTGAGGTATGAGTTGCCATAGAGAAGCAGAGGATAGAGTATAAGAGAGTAGAATTTTTGCGGAAGTTTCTTTAATTCACATCTGATACCATGATAAACTGTACAAGTAAGCAGCCATTAATGGCGAGAAGAAGAAAAATGTAGAAGAAGAAGATAGAAGAACAAGATAGCGATAGTGAGAAGAAGAAAAAGTAAAAGAGATAGGATATTTTTATTGAATGAACTCCGATCGATACATCGTTTTATTTATACTAACATTACATCTAATCTTGTAACTAATTACATCTGTCTAACTACTTTATTCAAAATAGAATTATTTACAAATTGGTCCCTGCAGTATCATCTCTTGTTATAGTTAATAGTTGTCTTTTGTCTATTATTTTATCTATATTCCAAGATTAAAAAAATGTTAACCTATGATCTATCCCTATAAAAGAAAAATCAGTTAAGATGCTTCAAAAAGATTTCAAAGGTGTTATGCACAGTCTAATTTGCCTGACAACATAATTAGCCATAAAAGTTTGTAAATTCTGGGTATGTCAGAAGGAGAAGAACAAATGTTTTTTTTTTCCGATTTCCTTAATCTTCATAACAATATGTCTAATTTGAGGTCATATTTAACGACAATGAAATTCTTTAAATAGCTGCAAGGTTATATGAGTAAATTACTTTACTTAACCCATGAGAATTATTTCTCAACTTGGTCCATGTAAAACGAATAGAGCTTCCCTTCTTCTACTATCAAACAAAAAAAAGCTTGACATGTCTAATACATTTTCCATTAGCATTGTCTTATTCGCCGATTCTTATGCATGTGTGTTTTCCTCGTCGTATGAAAGAAGCGTCGCATAAAGATGAAATATATTTCCACGCGGTATTGATATATCCTTCTTTCCCGTTGTTTTCAAATCTTGCTGATGCGTTTGTTCCGTGATTCATTCTTTGACAAAAAGTTTTGTCATGAGATGGTCGACTAGTTGAGTTAATCCTATAACATCAGTTTGATTTATCCTGGCCTCTCTTTTTTTGATCTTGAGTAATATTTGAAATCCAATCGCCTAATATAAGGTCCGTAAATTCATCAATCCTTATTTTTGGTTTTGCCGCTGCACAAACCTGTTTACTCTTTGTACATATAAAAAATTCTTGTCGATTTTGAACATTTCCTGTTTTCCAAGTTTATCGCGTAGAGAGTAAATCCACACATCAGAACCAAGCGAAAATTATAACCATTGTTTGAACATTGGTGTTCCAAATAATGTTCCAAATTCTTGGAGCGTATTGTTCTCTTTATTTACACGTTTGTGTTATATTCTCGACTTTAGCCGCAACCATCGCATTATATCATAATTTTGTAGTGTATTTATCGTCCTTCATTGGTGTCCAAATAAAATGTCCTTCATTTGTTGTCTAGAGAAGATGAATGTTCCTCATGATATGCCTAACTGGTTCTGGAAAAACCTCAAACACTTTCTCATTCCATCCATCCTTTTATTAAAGTTCACAAATCTTCTTTAGATGATATCTGCAGTTAACCTATTGTAAATGGTGAGTTAATCCGCTCGTCTTCCCAGACGTTTGTTGTTTCTCCATTCTAATCATGTACCTTCCTTGTTTAATTAGAAAATCCCGTTCTTTAATAATGTCTGCCCATGACCATGACCTGATTTGTTGTAGTTTGACTTTTGCAAAATTTATCTATAAATAGTAGACTTCTTTCAAAGCTTGTGCCACTAGAGATTTTGGGTTTTTGCCGAATTCTTCACACTCGAGATGCCAACATAGCCAAATACTCCATGCTTAAGAGGGGACAACTTGTTGATAAGTACAATTTATAAGTCTTTACAGTTACATATTATTGAGAAAAAAATTCTCTGTATCTAAACTAAATTCGAGCATGACAGTTATGCTATGTAGATATTTTTATGCTAGCACATGTTTAAGTGAGCAATCAAGTAAGGTAATTAGAATACGGTTAACCTGAAATCAACTCCAGACAAGTCAAAAGTTAACTATTTATTATAAAGTCAACAAATTAAACTTAGTTAGAATTACGCCACAAGAGTGATAGAATTTTATGTAAGTGCAATTTAGATATAGTCGGCCTTAGGAACGAGGAAGGCTATAATGTACTCCGTCGTTTGAGTTAATAACTTGACCCTACCCTTCGGGGTAAAAACTTGACTACCCTTCTTTCATAGGTTTGGGAAAACAGATAAAAGGATACTACCCTTTATTTCTAAAACCTTGCAATGAAAGTTAAAAGGAGTAGGGTCAAAAGCAGTCAAGGGTTGGGCAAAAAGAATATTGTAATATGGATACAAGAACATTTTCTAAGAGTCAAAATACATTTGTAAACCCATTAATGATCTAATACCCACTCCATCAATTTTTAAACTACCTTATTTGTTATGAGGACCAAACCTTAGTTCAATTGAATTTCCTTTGAGGTTGAAGAAACTAGGGAAACTCGATAGTGGGGTGGGGTACCTTACCCCCAGGGTAAAAACTTCACCTTATCCTTTTGTGATCGGTCTAAAAAAACAAAACAAAAAGACCACACCGTTTATATCTAAAATCCTCGCGAAAAAAAAGGATAGCGCCAAGGGTAGGGCCAAAAAATAGAAAAAATGCTTAACACTAGTCGACCAAGTTATAATTCACCATGCATAACATATCATAATATCTACTCAAATGTGTTTAAAATATTTTGTTAGCTATAATTATTTAATGAATTAATTAACACTAAATATGATTAAGCATATTTATTAATTTTGAAGCATATTTTCTGGACCCGACTTAACAACATAGCTGAAGATTGTCAAGATTATGGTGGGCTGTCACGATCAAGAATAAAATAGACAACTATAATAATTGACTATAATACCTTTAAAATATATTTTTATTGAATAAGAATATTTTTTTTGTTACATTACATTGATGAATATAAACTAATGACTATAGTTCTTTACTCTCTTCTTTCAATATGATTCCAAGGCTTAAACTTAGCTACCCAAGACTGTAAGAATATCTTCAAACTGTCTAAAAGGATGGAGGGAAAATGGGTGAGCTACCACTAACTCAGTGAGAACAGAATAAATGCCCATAAACCTCTCAGTGGGATAATTATATTAAGTTTCTATCATTGACTTATACATGTTAGAATTATAGATTAAACATACCCAACAATTTATAGGGAGATAAATAAATAATCAAATAAGTGCATATCTAACTTGTACAACCCATACTACCCAACAAGATATAACACTAGCAAGTAGCCTATAACCTATGTTGTAGATCTCCCCGCCTAGGCGCCGCTTAGGCGTCAACTCCCTCCCTCAGCCGCTTACGCCTAGTTAAAACTCCAGGCGTTTTTGCCTAGCGCCTTAGTCACCGTATAATAGGCGCCTAACCCATCTAGGCACCGATTAAAGGCGAAAAATGGCCGCCTAGGCGCCGAATAATGGCAAAACATGCTAGTATAGGCTTTCTTGTTATTTTTCTTATTCTCGAGAATTATTTAATTGATATTATAACTCAATATTTAGTATTTTTATATTTACTATAGTGTTGTTAGATGAATTTTTTACTTAAATGGTCAAAATTGCTATAATTACTACATATATATTACTAAATATACAAAATTATACAGCGGAATTCAAATTCGTATAATTCCGCCTAGGCCCCGTATAATCCCATGTAGGCGCTAGTCACCAGTCGACCGCATAGGCCACGAAACCGAGATCTACAGCCACATTGCAAATGATATAGTTGTCTTGCCTGTATGACTCCCACAATAAACTTGATCTCTTATCTCTTTCACAAGTAATATCCCGAGTACACCGATTCATATATTATCCTTTAACCAAGGAACTCTTCATCACATGCGCCAACTGGGAATATATCATGGTAGTCGTGCCAACGTTTGGCATGCCCTTTCCCGTCCAATGCAACACGATGATAGCATGTCGAAAAATCGATAGTAATAACATGTATCATTTTTTTGGAGAACTAATTAGGTCAATTTGAATAAACAATAACATTTAGAAATCAATGAAAAATGCATAAGTAGGTTGTACTATCTAAGTTCATGTAAAAATCATGGATTCAAATAAAAATTCGTTGAAATCAGCATGCTATAGATAATAAATATCTCAATTATACAATTGCTTAGTTGATAAAATGTACGCTTTCCATTGATATGTCACATAATCTTTTGAATGGATAAAATCGGGTTGAACTATTGTATATAAAAAATATGACATTTATTAGATATTATATAATTTAATTTATCTTTATGTGAGTAAATATTAATTTCACCCTACCAGGCGGAGCCCTATTGGATGACCTATGAAATTACCCTATCAGATTAATTAATACTATTTTTTTTTGTTACATGGGAGAGCCACTTTGGACTTGGTGTCGTTGACACGGTTCGAACCTGCATCGCTAGATTGGATGACCAAGGCTCTGGCCAGTGAGCTAATCCCAACTGGTTAATTAATACTATTTTATCCTTAAAGATTGATCATAAAAAATTCTAATACTAAAAAATTGTTTATACTAATAGTTATTTATATTTAATTAGTCCAATATTAGGGTTTAGGTTAATTTAGTCAAATGAGTTCGATATTAGAAATATAATACTGTTTAATATATATATATATATATAAAATAAAAGAAGAATTGGTGTTTTATTAAATATAATGTATCCCTCGCATGATCAAGATTTTAACTTAGATAATTATCTGAATGGACGTTTTTAACCTCATGATAGTTATAATTCCATGTCTAGGTATATGCTTTGCAAAATTTAGAACTTTTACTATAATTTCCTAATTATATATAATACCTACGAGTTTCTTAATTATTATTTTCATATTTTTTGTATGTTTTTATTTGTATAAAGAAAAGTGGACGTGGGTTTTTATGATCTAAGAAACGAGAATGGAAATATTGGGTATTTTTTATATAATGGGGTAAATTAGATTGGATATGTAAGATAGCAAGGAGAGGCGAGTCATGTGAAATTAAAGGAAAATAGAAAGAGAAAAAGAAAGCAATATACATGGCGAATAAAATGGTGGATGGCCTAACTATTTTGGAAAAGTTTTTTAATACATGGGAGGTCCACAGACCATAGTAAAAGTTCCTAAATTACGACATTATCCACGTTCCCCAAAGTGGGGAATATTAATCACTCTTGAAATCTTCCATCCGCATTTGTCGCATGCTATACCTTTATAACTCGTCGAGTGGATCTATATCCGTCAAACGAGGGACCGTTATGGTCATCCAATCTGCACATTTTTTTCTCCTCCTTGTATATGCTATAATCTTGAACACCGCATCCTTAGTTAGTATTACTTGAATACTAGCAATCCGTGCCGCTCTGACCCCCTATAACTTGTCGATTGCTCCAAAGTAGTGATGGTTATTCGAAAATCCACTTCAACACTAAGTTCCTTGGATCCAAATTACTTGAAAAAAATTGTTTGTTAAGATTTTAGAAGTAAAAAATATAGGGATTCAGTTAGATAGGGGTGATGGGTCACATTTAGGGAAAGGGGGTTGTATGTCTTATTTTGTCCACTTCCAGCTTGTGATAGGAATTGATTTATTCTTATATTGCACTTAACATAGTCAACAATTATGAATTAGGTAGGGTGGGGTGTACAGAAAAATAGAGATGAGTATGTGACCAATTTTTATGTGTTTAAAATCTCAAAATGTTGTCAACTAAAATATTCTGTGTTCCATGTTTGCAACATATCTATTTCAGAAAGCTAAAGCATTCAAGAATATTTTATATACCAAAACATGCATTACACTTACACATGATATAACATGTTTTATGTCATATTTCTTGATACACTTTGAATCTGGAAACGCCATTTTGGAAAAATTAAATAATGTCATATGGCGCAATACATACGGTAAATCTAAATGTCGATATCGCTATGCGCTGGAATGCCGATCTAAATTGGGATGCTAGTTGGTGTCGCCTAGGGTGTGATAAAATTAATACAAAAGAAGACCAAGAAACTACGCACTCTCACCCTAGACAGGCACAGTACTGCAAGTATTACAGGACGTATGCAAGTTTTAATGATAAATAGAGTTCGTTCTCAGGGACTTAAGTGTGTTAATCGCGTGAGTAGAAATAACAAGTAGAAGTAAATAATTAGAAAACAGAAAAGTAAAGGGAACAGATTTCGAGATTAAACAATTAAAACTAAGAAAATAAAGACAATAAAATAAAATACGAAGAATATGAGATGAGAAGTATAGCTCAGGTTTTGCTAGTATGCACTAATCCTTCTAATTCTATCTATAAATCTAGTTAATAAGGGAGAATATTAGCTCTTGGTATACTTAGTCAGGATTCTAAATTCCACTACCTTAGACCTTGAGAGCGACTAAGGGGGCTACGACACAACCAAGAAGTGTTTTATCTTAGGGTTATCAAACGCCACTAAGGCCCTAAGCAAATACTGCAATCCTGGTGATATGGTGGTTAAAACAAACCCTAATGACTATCTAGTTAGAATCATGTTTTGTCAGAACTAATATCGAAACTAGACATTATGTGGTGGTTCAATAGTTAAACACCCTGTCAAGGAGACCATCTAACTACTATTAAAACAATCCTAAAGTGATCAGTTCTAGGAAAGACAATAAATCAAAACACATAAACAAATATAAAGTAAGTAGCTAATATCAGATTAAAACATATAATTCCCAAAGAAACTTAGATAGAAGAATTAGAATTCATAGATTATACATGATGCAAAACCCAAGCTATGGGAGGTTTAGTTCATACCTGATGGAAATAAACTAAAAGAAATTACAAAAGACGTCATCTTGCTCTCTGCAATAAACTAAGGAATAATATTAAGGTTTTCTCTAAGCAAGAATGATTTACAAGTGATATAAGGGTGTATTTATAGGTGTTTAGAAGACCTAATTCGTTTTCTTGAGGAAGAGTTAAGGTAATTGACTTCTAGCCCAACTCAAATTCGTATGGAAATAAAGATAAACACTGCTACACCGTTTTGAGCATATCTTCTTCGTTATTGGTCGGATTTTGCTCCATAAGATACCAAAAGAATCGCAACAGAATTATCTTGACCCTTTAGAAGGAAATCACCAGATTCGGCCTATTTCTTAGGTAAAAACGCATATCTTTGGACGTGTATTCAGAATCCCAGATTTAGGCAGCTTTTCCTTTTCCATCTTTTTAGCTTTTGTTTCCTTATCTCCAATTACCATGCAAATCTCTTTCCATAAGTTGTTGTCTTTGACTTGGAATCTAATTAAGCTCCATAATTATCTTTAAAGCTACACACTAAATAAACAATTAAACCCAATATGCTCTAAAAATATTATTTCTACAAATCAAGACTCAAAATAGGAAAGTGCGCTAAAACTCAAGAAAATCGACATTATTGACTTCTAAATCACTTAAAATGATGTCTCATCCTAACATTAATCTATCACAAATGAGAAGACATCAAGACCCCCAACTCAAAGTTGTATCGTCCTGATACAATAAAGATAAAAACAAAGGGAAGTCTAGAAATACACACTTATAAAATTCTCAACACAAGGGAAAAAGCATAGCAGAATATATAGAATAAACCTAAAGCACATAACTCAGAAAATTTCATGCAATAATATTTATAAACTACATACCTGTACACTTCTTATATCCACAGTCAACACGGCTTGAATTCAAGATCAGATTAGTTTCGCAATGTAAGAAGGATTGGGACTTTACTCAGTTCCCCAAGAGAGCTATAGATTGTTCATCGATTTTCACTAGTTTCAAAGCTCCACTCAACTAATCTCTAATGGCTCAATCACTTCTCAATTACATAGCAAAGAATCAAAAGGTCTTTAAGGTTGTAATGTAGGCTTAGGGACGGTATGATAGTATATTTGGATAATTTGGAGTGAGCTTTTGGCTCTCTCCTCACTAGCCATCAACGAATCGCCCTAGAGCTTGAGTTACTCTCATAAAACGTTTCTCACTCAACCCAATGAATTCTTTGATGCAAAATTTAGCATCCCCAATAACCCAATTAAAGCTTAAGATGTTCACATTAAAATCCACTTTGCCGGTCCAAATATATATATTTTCTTTTCTTTTCAATTCAATTTCTTTTATAGCTATGACTCTCTTTAATGTTGAGATATCACGCTATTTTCATATATTTTTTCTTTTAATGCCCTTGTTGGCAAATTTAGCTCGAAGCTTCTTTTTCATTCACTATTACCCCGGCAAAGGGTTACAATAAAAATCTGTGAATCATCATTATAAACACCAAGCATAATTAATAAGCTCAAAAATCCCAACCCAATAACAATTCCCATAATGGTAGACCCACCACCCCAAACTCAAGCTCTAAAACGACTGTCTATGCATCGCGATTCGAGTGCGGGTCATATGGAAAAGTCCTATAATCTAAAGGATATGGCTTATAACGTGTTTCAATAAAAGGCTTTAGAAAGGCTAGAAGGGGCTGAGAAGGATATAGCATATAAAATCAAAAATCACAAGGTGAGAAGGTATAAAAAGGCTTCAAAGGCTTCAAATTATGAAAGAACCGCCTTAATCACTTTCTACACTATGTAATTTAGTTATTTTCTTACCTTTAGCACTTTCATCAAATGGTTTTTCAACTAGCTTGGATCTCACGGCCTACACACTTTCAAGGTTCCCTGAGATCGAACATACTTTCTATCGGATTGCTCACTAATCTTTTCTTTACTATCAACGTGTGTTTTCCTGCAAATACTCAAAGCATACAGATACATAGCTCATAAAAATATTACTTACTATCATCAATCTACTGAGCTTATGATTTCAAGCTATTAAACACATTCTACATCTAATTCTCATGCATCAAAAATTTTAATTTCACCCAAAAACAGAAAAATGGAGATGAGAGACAACGAATCCCCACACCCCCAACTCAAAAGTGAGCCGTGTCCCCACGACTCGAAAAAGACTCGAAAAAATAGAAATTAAAATTAGCAGATAGAAATATTTTACAGAAATGGTAAGGAAGAAAGAGAACATACTCTCGAGGTTATTGCCTCGCATCATTGATATCCAAGGTTGGAATTGCTGGACCTTTCGTTAATTGCTCGAGGAGTTTCATGATGTGCACTTGATTAGCGTTGATTTGTGCCACATCATTGACTAAGGAAGTTTGAGCTGCTTCGAATTTCGTTAAACGCTCCTCCATCTTCTCTTGCCAATTTTGCTCATTTTCTTCTTTCGAGACTTGCGTAGAACCCGCTCTTCGAAAGATATCCTTGATCCAAGCATTATCAATATAACTCGCTTTAAATTCGAGTTTCTCTTCTTCACCCAATACTACATTCGCTTTTCGCACCAGACACGTGATCATAGTTGGAAATTTAACATTATAAACCGATTTAGGAGAGACCGAAAATCGTATCACCTCCTCATAGATCAACTGTGCCACATCAAGTTCTTCTCCTCTCAAAATGCAGTCCAAAAGTAGAGCGTACTTCATAGTCACATCCAAAGTTCGTGTGTTTCTGAAGATATAAGGGACAAGGAAATTGTGCCAAATTCTCGCATCTACTTGAAGATATTTGTAAGGCCAAGGTGCCTTCAATTCTCCCTTATGTGATTGCACTTTCTCTTTGTCTAATACATACTCAAAAAGTAATTCCTCATCAAATATTTTTCGCTTAGCAACTGCTTCTTCAAGTTTGCAAAAACCTTTCAATTTCTTAAACTTGAAGTGGTTTCTAATCTCCTCAACTGTGAAAGGAACTAGCTTTCCTCTAATCGGAACACCATTACTATCTCGGCTAAAGAGGCCTAAATAGAATTCCAAAACTAATTCATGACATAATTCAGAACGTCTTACCATGAACGTAGACCAACCCAATTTCTCACCAAGCTCCAAGAATCTCGCATATTCTCCATCTCTAATTTCTTCCTTGAATACTTTCTCATAGGCAAAAGGTAGTTCCTTTAACTGTTTCTCTGCAGAAGTCTTCAGGGCCCTTGAAGTATCCACTTTCTCTTTGGGTGCAGGATCTTGTTGAGGTTGTGTTCTCTCCTTTGCATAAGAGTAAATCTTTTTACCATTACGATCAAACAAAGGTATCCCACTCTTCTCAACTTTCTCTTTACCCTTTGATTTAGAACTAGCACCTTTGTCAATTGATTTTTTCTTGTTTAAATCCAATCCCTTGTTACTCTTCACCTCCCTCTTGTTAGCTAAAATTGTTGTTCTATTAGTCATCTTCAATCAACCCCCAACTCAAAGCTTTAGCAACCCTTGAAATTTAAACTTGTGAATTAATGGTTGAACAAGCCTGATTTGGCCTAGGATAGGTGAATTGATGATGAATCTCGATGTGGGTAAGGTGGATTTGTAATGGGTTGGCTTGGATTTAAGAAATTGTAGGATGAATTTTGAAAACTTGGCACTTTGATTCTTCAATTTGAATGGATTTGGTGGAGATTGGGTGTATGATTCTCTCTTGTAATGATGTGGAGAGAAGGTTTGATGTGTTATTCTTGATGATTGGGTAGTGTTTTGGTGATTGGTGAAGGTTTTGATGAGCTTCAATGGAGTTATGAGAGTTTTGGAGAGAAGAAAGAGGTTTAAGGTTTAATAAATTCGGAATAATAAGCTTTAGATCTTCATATAGCCTTGAAACCCTTTATTTTCTCTCTCTGGCGGCTCGTGCGGACTACCCCTGCGGACCATGGGGTATACCGCGGGGTACACCGCGACATCTGATGCTCGAATTTTTTTTCTTACTAGTTAACACCCGTGGTAGGACCCCGTGGCACGTGTTTCCGAGCTGCGGACTAGGGCGCGGTACACCGGAGGGTACCCCGCGCCTTCTGTAGCTTTCTCCGTCAAAATACCCGTGGACCTCACCCGTGGCACGTGTTTTTGGCTTGCGGACCATGGCACGGACCATGGGGTAGTCTGCGGGTCAAATTTTCTCGGTTTCTGGATCAAACCCGTGGTTCCACCCGTGGCACGTGTTTGGACCTTGCGGACCATCCCTGCGGTATAGGGGGTATACCGTGGGGTAGTCTGCGCAGGTCATTCTCGCGCTCCAAAATTTTTCGTTTTCTTCCCTAACTCGATTGTTCCAATTCCTACACACCAAAAACACTAATACCTTTCTCAAATATGCATTATCAACTAAAAACAACTAAAATAAACTTAAGCTAAAAACGTAAAAGACATGAAAACTAAAAAAAACTACGGGTTGTCTCCCGTACAACACTTTTGTTTAACGTCTTTCAAAGTTAGACGTGTTACCTCTGTCAAGATTTGCGAATATAGTCTCCCCAACAACGAGTAAGGCTATGAACGTCAACTAATCTGCGCTTGACCCCAGTTTTGGGGCGAATTTCTATCACCTTGGCTGAAACAACCTTAGTGACAATGAATGGTCCCATCCACGAGTCTTTGAAACTTCGTGGCCTATTCTCGCTTTTGTGGGCTTTCCATAGGACTTCATGGCCAACCCCAAACTCAATGTTTGGCTCAGTATCCACAGGTTTTAAATGGATCTTCTCAGGAGGGACTTTGTGATGTGAAAGGCTGTGGATGATAGGAACTGTGGCATCTAACTTCCTTGGTTTCTTACCCAAGAAATAGAAGGTCTCGGATATATTCTTTGCGTGAAGGGTGATGGTCCCTTCTTGGAAGTTGATCACACTTTGACTCGTGGCCATGAAAGGCCGTCCAAGTATGATTGGAACCTGCTTATCTGCATCAAACTCAAGAATAACAAAGTCAGTAAGGATGGCGATATTACCTGCTCGGACTAAGACGTCCTCCACTGTTCCCCATGTCCTTTTAACTGAGTTGTCAGCAAACTGGAGCTTCACTGGAGTTTTCTCTGATTTCTGAAGTCCAAGTCTCTCGAACACGGACTTAGGCATAAGATTCACACCAAAACCCACATCGTACATAGCTTTCACTTTGAGCATACCATGTAATTGAATAGGAAGATTGAAACTTCCCGGATCTTTAAGCTTGGTAGGTAGCTCTTTCTCACTTCTTCTCGAAACCCTCAGGTTCTCTCTTTGGATCTCTACACTCGCCTCCTTCTCAAGAATAACTTGCGTATAAACTTGTTGCGGTGTAAGTCCTCTCTTCGCAATTTCAAGCATTTGGGTGTTGATATTTTCGAGTTGGTACGCCTCTACAAATGTCTTGAGAACAGTGTCATCTTTAGGATTTGTATCAGGAATAGTTGATGACACTGGTTGAACAATAGGTGGCGGTTCCACCTTCTCTTCTTCTTTCTCTTCATGCACAGCAGGTGCAACTTCATCTTCTTTTTCTTGTGAGGCTTTTTCCTCTTTTTCTTTAGCCAACTCAGCTGCATAATCCACTACCGATCGAATCTCCTCTTGCATCTTCCTCAGTAGCTCTATAAACTCAGCTTTCTCTTGATCGTCCTCCATATAAATTTCAGAACAGTCAGATTCCTCGGGGCTAGACTTGGTTGGTTCTTCTTCAGTGTTCGGAACTTCCACGGCACTAATGGCAGCATGCGGTGCTTCCTCTTTTGCTTCTTCGATTTCAAGGCATATACCCTTGCAAGATTCGAACCCAACATTGTTTTCACCTCCTTCGATTGCCTTTACTTCCTGTTGTTCTACAAAGCTTGTTAAAACTTTGTTCATCTGTTCTACTTGAGTACGTATTATTTGAAGTACGGCATCGTGTCCTCTGATCTTCTCTGCTTGAGCGTTCATATCCGCGGTTAAACGGTCTAGAGCTTGTTGATCCACAGATCCTTCTTGAGGGTACTGAGGTAATGCTTTTTGATCTAATGAATCGGTATAGGCATCTTGAGCAGGTTGTTGTGGGGGAGCAGGTCTATTCTGATTTTGGTACTGACCTCTCTGTTGGTAAGAGTTGTTCTGGGGACGCTGTTGATAATGACCATGATTAGCGGCCCCTTGTGGATTTGAATACTGCATACCCGGATGGTTTCGTTACCCCATTGATAACCTCCGCGATTGGATATAAAGTAAACAGATTGCGGATTTGATTCGCACTCTTCCCATGTATGATCGTTAACACCACATTGTTGACAACCTTGTGCTTCTTGTACTACTTTTGTAGTGGCTAAATTCTTCTCCATCGCTATCTTCAGCTCTTTGATTTGATTTTCTAAAGCGGATATTTGAGCTGAGTTTGCAGTTTCCGCATCTAAACGAAGCGTTCCTCGGGTCTTTGCTACAGAAGCTCGCGTTGAGGGCCAACTTCTTTCTTGTTCCATAATATTCTCTAACACCTCGGAGGCTTCATTGTGATTCATGGACACAAAATTACCCTTTCCAATGTTATCCACCTTTTCTCTACCTTTATCATTAAGACCTTCATAGAATATAGCAAGTTGTAGAGCAGGTTTATAACCATGGAGCGGACATCTGGCTAATTTTTGTTGAAACCTTGTCCATGCTTCTCCCACTGTTTCTCCATCTTCTTGGGAAAATATTGCAAGCTCGGCTTGATCTTTGAGTCTCATGCTCTTCGGATAAAATCTGTTGAAGAACGCGGCTTGAAGTTCTCTCCAAGAGTGAATGGTTCCATGTGGTTGTCTTTCTAGCCAATCGCTAGCTCTTCCGGTCAAGAAAAACGAAAACATATGACAATACGTTGCTCGCGTGTAATGCCAGGAGTAATGTAGGCATCACAAATCTGCATGAACTTCTGAATCGATTTTACCGGATCTTGAAGAGCTGTACCAGTATAGAGTCCGAAACTTTGAAATTGACTGAGCATACCCGGATCGGGTCTAAATTTGATATTCGGAATCTCAGGAGGGCGGTAACCAATTGGTTGAACATGGAATGGTACATTAAGGCCAGGAAGGTCTTGTTCAACTCTGTTCTGTTGATTATTAAGATTATTCTGCCCATTACCTCCTCCTGCTGATAGTTGTTGTCCTTCTTGTCCACCGAGTGGTGGATCTTGAACACCAAGAGGAGGATCTTGTTGACCCCCTCCAAGTGGTGCACCGAGTGGTGGATCTTGGGCTGCCATTGATCTTCTTAAGGCTCTTTCCTCACGAACTCGTTTGTTGTAAGGTCTGAAGCTCCTCTCAGGCTCCGATAAGGGAGGCCAGGAATTAAACACTGTGAAAACCTAAAAAAGACTAAAGCAAACCACAAGCGTAAATCTGGAAAAATAAAAACTAAACTAAAAACTGAAAAGTAAAAACTAATTAAAAACTACTACTCGAAATAGATAACCAACACGCTAACGAGACACAAGTCCCCGGCAGCGGCGCCAAAAACTTGGTGTCGCCTAGGGTGTGATAAAATTAATACAAAAGAAGACCAAGAAACTACGCACTCTCACCCTAGACAGGCACAGTACTGCAAGTATTACAGGACGTATGCAAGTTTTAATGATAAATAGAGTTCGTTCTCAGGGACTTAAGTGTGTTAATCGCGTGAGTAGAAATAACAAGTAGAAGTAAATAATTAGAAAACAGAAAAGTAAAGGGAACAGATTTCGAGATTAAACAATTAAAACTAAGAAAATAAAGACAATAAAATAAAATACGAAGAATATGAGATGAGAAGTATAGCTCAGGTTTTGCTAGTATGCACTAATCCTTCTAATTCTATCTATAAATCTAGTTAATAAGGGAGAATATTAGCTCTTGGTATACTTAGTCAGGATTCTAAATTCCACTACCTTAGACCTTGAGAGCGACTAAGGGGGCTACGACACAACCAAGAAGTGTTTTATCTTAGGGTTATCAAACGCCACTAAGGCCCTAAGCAAATACTGCAATCCTGGTGATATGGTGGTTAAAACAAACCCTAATGACTATCTAGTTAGAATCATGTTTTGTCAGAACTAATATCGACACTAGACATTATGTGGTGGTTCAATAGTTAAACACCCTGTCAAGGAGACCATCTAACTACTATTAAAACAATCCTAAAGTGATCAGTTCTAGGAAAGACAATAAATCAAAACACATAAACAAATATAAAGTAAGTAGCTAATATCAGATTAAAACATATAATTCCCAAAGAAACTTAGATAGAAGAATTATAATTCATAGATTATACATGATGCAAAACCCAAGCTATGGGAGGTTTAGTTCATACCTGATGGAAATAAACTAAAAGAAATTACAAAAGACGTCATCTTGCTCTCTGCAATAAACTAAGGAATAATATTAAGGTTTTCTCTAAGCAAGAATGTTTTACAAGTGATATAAGGGTGTATTTATAGGTGTTTAGATGACCTAATTCGTTTTCTTGAGGAAGAGTTAAGGTAATGGACTTCTAGCCCAACTCAAATTCGTATGGAAATAAAGATAAACACTGCTGCACCGTTTTGAGCATATCTTCTTCGTTATTGGTCGGATTTTGCTCCATAAGATACCAAAAGAATCGCAAAAGAATTATCTTGACCCTTTAGAAGGAAATCACCAGATTCGGCCTATTTCTTAGGTAAAAACGCATATCTTTGGACGTGTATTCAGAATCCCAGATTTAGGCAGCTTTTCCTTTTCCATCTTTTTAGCTTTTGTTTCCTTATCTCCAATTACCATGCAAATCTCTTTCCATAAGTTGTTGTATTTGACTTGGACTCTAATTAAGCTCCATAATTATCTTTAAAGCTACACACTAAATAAACAATTAAACCCAATATGCTCTAAAAACATTATTTCTACAAATCAAGACTCAAAATAGGAAAGTGCACTAAAACTCAAGAAAATCGACATTATTGACTTCTAAATCACTTAAAATGATGTCTCATCCAAACATTAATCTATCACAAATGAGGAGACATCACTAGTATTTGTCAAAAAGCAGGCTAACGATCCAATATCACAACTGAGCCAATGTATACGTTGAAAATATTAATTTTGGGGCATTAATTGAAAAACACATATCTAACAAAAGCCAAAACGGGATGTCAATTTACGAAGACCGTGATATTGATCTCTACCTATTTCAGCATTAAATGAGGGTATCGTCTTTATAACCATTGTATGCATTTATGGTTATTTAAGGAGACTAACTTGAATAACTTATGCATCTCTTCAAATACCAATCTTACTCATATCAATAGAGTATAACACAAGAGATCTCAAGCTTCAAAATCAAGTTTTATGCATCATTTTATTAGCTTGAGAGTCTTCATACTTATATCCACTCTACAAGAGAGTTTCAAGATAATTTATAATCATTCCAAACACTTCTCTCATACTCAAGATTATAAATTATAGTTTTGAGGTTATAGAAGAGAAAAGGTTTCCTTATGTGAAGTGGTTGTGATTCCTTCATGTTGATATAAAGAGTTGGTTGTGATTGAGCCCCAAAAAATCACGAAGTTAGGTGGGTGATTGAGTCCGGAAAAATCACATTGTTTTTTTTCTTGTCAATAATAAAACAAAAATAAAATACATAGAATTAACCGATACCTATATTACTACATATTAAGTTAAGGCTTTTATAAAATTCGATGATCGAATTACTAGGAATTTCCGCCACGTTGATATTATGCCTGATGCATTTTGAAAGTTTATCAGCCACCCCATATAATTCTATTTTAACGGGAATGAATTTCCAAATTGGGAATCTATCCATCCATCTCCAGACTTCGACAGTCATTGGTCGGATTCTCCAATTGATCCCCTTTTTCCGGTTAATACCTTGCATAACCTCAAGGTTATCAGAGTCGAAAGAGTAACTCTGAAAATTGAATTTGCTTCAGATATCATGGCCCAAAGGACACCCCAAATTTCTCCTTCCATTGCGCTATTAATTTTCCCTCTCTTTGTGGTCTTATGCTTTACTTCTCCGCTTTTGTTTACTGCGCTTAAAACCATAATTTCCGGTTCCCAGTTGTTTGTGAATGATGTGTCGTTAAGCCAAATCATTTGAGCCTCATCTTTACAAAAAATATTATCTTCTTCCTTTTCTTTCAAATCCTGGATTTTTCATTTGTATTCAAGTTCTTATCCATTTGTTCCTCTCCAAAAAGGCTTCTGATAAGAATTTTTGTTTTATTGTTGATTTCCCAAATGCACCATTTTTTTCAAAAATCCCTTCATACGTGCCTTCCATATATTCCACATTGTGTAAAACACCGTTGCCGTCACAATTATCTTATCCCATATGTTATTCGTATATCTCTTTATAATCCTCTTAATTCAATCACCTATCTTATTGTTAAAGTTATCATATATTTTGCACTGCATTTGGGAATTAGCCCATACACCCATACTAAGAGGACACTTAATAAGGACATGTTCAATAGATTCATTCTCCTTCTCGCACCATTCACAAGTGTCGTTATCGAGGCATTTCCTTTTCTTTAGATTAACTTTAGTTGGGTGGTGTTATTATCAATTTTCAAATAAATTTCTGAATCTTGAGAGGACGTTAGAGTGCCAAATAAGATTCAACAAACTGCTATCGTTGTTCTCCCCTTCTCTAGAATATTGACTATCTTTTTTGGTTTCATTTTGGACAAGACGTTGATAACCAGATGTCATTGTATACTTCCCGTTGTTTCTGTTTGGCCAAATGATTTTATCTTTATTTCGAGTTGTACAATTGGAAGTATCTTGATATTCGCGATATCCTTGGTTGTGCAAAACTGACGAATAATATCAAAGTTTAAATTTGTCATGTTCTGGTTGAAACATTGAACTATTTTGTCAAGGTACAATTTTCAGGTTTTCTTAACTCATATCCCTTGTCGGTCCAAACTTGATCCCAGATATTGATTAGTCCATTAGAAATTTGCCATATACATTCGTCTTTCAAGAATTTTAGATATTTAAAGATGCTTCCCCAACTCCAGGAGTATTTAGTCTTAAATTTGGAATCTCATATGTCACAGTTAGGAAAATAGATACCTTTTAACACTTTTGCCACCAGTGAGTTAGGATTATTAATAATTCTCCAGGCTTGATTCGCCAATAAGGCTAAATTAATTTTAAGAAAATCGCTAAACCCAATGTCTCCCATATTTTCCCATTGGTTTCGTAAGTGTCCAAATATAGACGAATTTACTGTACTCTCTCGCATTGGTAAAACTCAAGAAAATTGATCACATTTAGTGCAAGACAAGGGATCGATATCAAGAGTTAGCTTGGCTTGTTTCAATGACAACCACTAATCATATTTATTTATAAATTTTTTTAGTTTTTAATTTTATCTCTCTACCCATTTTACATTGTCTAAGAACCTTATTATGGCTTAACTTAGAAATTACTCCATCCTCTAATACCAAATTTGCAACGGCCCGAGAACACGACTGCTTAATACCTAATATTTAAATAGATAATTAAAATGATTTACTAGAACAACTTTAAAATATATTTGATTAAATGAAATGGTTATACATAACATTATATTTATAAATATAAACTAGAAGCTATAATTTTCTACTCTCGATGTGCAACATGATCACGAGTCTCCGACTTTGCTATCTAAACCTCTAAGAATATCCCATCATGTCTAAAAGGGTGGGTGGGGTGAGGTGGGGGTGGGGAAGAGGTGGGCTACCACTTATTCGATGAGAAAAACAGTAATGTTCATATACAAATCTTAACCTCTAAGGAACAATTATGTTTGAGGCTTTGTCATTGAACATAAATAGGTCAAAATTATAGATTAAACATACACACCAATGTACAAAGAGAAAAATAATAAATCAAATAGTATGCCTACTCAGAATGGGATGCCCACACTACTTAGTGAGACATAACATTAGAAAGTATCCTATATAACCACGTTGCAAATGATATTGTTGTCTTGCTCTATGACTACTACAACAATCTTAATATCTCATATCTCTCATTAGTAATACTTAGAGTACACCGATCATATGACCCACTAATCACGAAACTCTCCGTCACATGCGTTGTGTAGGAATATATCATGGTAGTTGTGTCAACGCCGGGCAAGCCCATTGCCATCTAGTGCACCATGATGATACCATGTTGAACGATCGATAATAATAACAAGTATCACTTTGGAAGAGAACTAAGTAGGTCGTCTTAAATACATGATAACATTTAACAATCAACAAATAGACGCCGAAGTAGGTTGTAATATTTGAATTCATTATGGAATCATATGCTTAAAATAGCCATATAATCACTATAATCAATATACTCCATATTATAATTATCTCAATTATACAATTCACCAATTAACAAATCAATATCATTATATTATTTATGATAAGTCACGAAATAATTTAAATGGATAAAATCGGTTTAAACTATAATTTCTAAAATATGGTTATATAGGAGTAAATATTAATATATCTTTATGTGAATAAATATTAATTTTACCGTATCATAGAGACCATGAATCTACTCTACCATTAAAGGACTATATATCGGGTCAATTATTATTATTTTATAATTATGATTAAATTATAATAAATATTATTAATATTAAAGATTATTCATACTGACACTTATTTATATTAGTGATTATTTATATAAACATGTCCAAAATTAGAGTTTTGGTTTTATCTATTCTAACGAGATCAATATTAAATTTAAAATACTATCAACATAAATAAATAAAGATTTTTACTCAACGGGTCTTGAAGACACCCCTCTATGCACATTCCCAATCCCACTTACCTTCTCTTCTTACTAAAGACCTCAAATAAAACTTTACACTACAATCCAAAAATTCAATTACCTTTTTAACCCCTTTTTGTTTTTTATTTACTATATAAACTATTTCATATTAGAATTTATTTCATTCTCTCTCCTCACATTCCCTTTTCCCGTAACCCTATTTCCCGATCCATTCTCACCTCACATTCTCTCCTCACTCGTTCTAAACCCCTCAAGAAACCTATCGTTCTCTTTTCGTTCCACCATGGTTGCGCCTGAAAGGGTAGTGAAAATTCTGAAGTCTTCATCTCCAGTGTGAGGAATGTGAGGAGAAGACAGTTGAACGACAAGGAGAAGAAGGCGACGACGATTTTTGTGCGTTTCGGAGAAGGCTTGGTTCCGGCGAAGATCTCTAGGTCGCATCAGGCTCGTTGCTTTGCTCCAGGTGGTCTGAGCTCTAGGTGCTTCGATTTCCCGTTCGTGTTTCCATTTTTCGGTCACCATGAGTTTTAGATATGCTGAGTTTTTGCTCCGGCCATGCAGATCCGCCGTGAGCTCTTTAGCTCTGTTCGAAGAGCTTGCTCCGACCATGAAGATCCGCCTTAGCTCGCTGCTAGAAGGTTCTCGTGAGCTCCGTTTGAAGAGCTTGCTCCGGCCATGAAGATCTGTCGTGAGCTCGACGCCTTAGCTCGATACCAGAAGGTTCTCATGAGCTCCGTTCGAAGAGCTTGCTCCGGCCATTTACTTTAGTTTTCTATTTCTTTTTTTGTTCTAACATGTAATACTCAACAAACTAGTACTCTTCTTTGCTTTTCTTTTTTTTTCTTTTTTTTGTTAGAAAATGTAGCTTCTGAGATAAGCTACTCATTCAATGTATATTTTTTGTTATTTTTTTATTTTGTTGTAATAGTGTAATAAGTGTATACAGTTTGAAAATTTAATAAAATATATTTATTTTTTATATTACTTTGTTTTTTACTTTGGGTACTCTGTTTTTTTTCTATTGAGTACTCCATATTTTTTGAATTTTACTCTGCGTTTTTTAACTGAATACTCAGCAAATTTTTTATTACTCTATATTTTTTTCTCTGATACTCTATATTATTTTTCCGTCACTCCTTATCTTTTCTGATACTCTATATTTTTGCTGGTGGTCGGTAGTTAGTGGATGGTTGATGTCTCCCTAATTGTTCTAAATATAAGCCCTTATGAGACATCATTTTAGGCATAAATTAGTCTTTTTATATTGACTTTTGTGCTTAATTCGTAATATTCCTATTTCTTGTTTTGATTTGATGAATTATTATTTTTAGAGCATATTTGGTTTAATTTGTGTGTTAATGTGAAGCTTTAAAGATAATATGGAAATAAATTATATGCCAAGTCAATTCTAAGGAAATAAGGAAAGAATATCTTGAAGAAATCTGGAGATAGAAGGAAACAGAGTTCAATTAGGAAAAGGAAAAGCTGACAAATAAATCTGAATTTCTGCAGCTACGTCTAAAGAAGTGAAGATAACTCCAAATCCGAGACAATTCTAGAAGAACCCTTTTAGATGTAGACAGATCTTTCTGTGAGGATTCTTTTGGTATCTTACTTGTCAAAAACGGCCAGTAACGAAGGAGATATGATCAAAACAAGTCAGCAGTAATTATTCTTATCTACTTACGAATTTGAGTTGGGCTTGGACTCTTTTACTTGAACCCTACTCCAAGATTTCGACCTAGCACCTATATATATCAGTTCTAAACCTTATAAAATCATCCCTTGGCTGCATAAGCTTAATATACATACATAAATCATCATAGAAGCAATCAAGAGGATCTAGAGGAGGAAAAAGCAATCTTTGGGTAACTTAATATTAGATCTATTTTATCTATGAGGTATTTCTAAGCTATTTATTCAAGAGTTTTATTATGCATAATTTCTCTTTAGGATTGTAATTATATGAACCATTGATTATTGTTTTTCAGTTTCAATTTGAATATGGGATTTTAGTATTTAATTGAATTGGTTCTTAATTTCCATTGACTATATTCTTGTGCTTGTTTACTATCATTGACGTCGCAAATCAAGGGTAGGTTTTAGTAATTAGGCTATTCACTAGTGGCGGTGATCATCCAGAAGGGGGGGGGGGGTTTAATTACAAAACTAGAATATAGACGCGTGGTATCCGTTATTGACCCTGACGGGCTTGACTAACCATGTAGCCAATTGGGTATAGATATTTATAATTTGAACATAGCTTATAATCGCCCTGACGGGGTTTGTAATCCCGTAGGATAGCTCCTAAGTCCACCCTGACGGGGGTTAGGAGATTATAGAGTCCTAACTATTGTGAAATTTCCCATTCACCCTTATTCTTAGGAATCATAAATTCAATAGGATAGATTCATACTTGCATATCCTTATCTTATTTGCATAATTATTTATTGTTTATTATTTATTTTATTTAGTTAATTAGAAAACAAACTCCTCTTCTACTTATCTTTTTAGTTAAAACAATTAGAACTATCTATTCTAACAATGAACACAAATTTAGAATAACTACTTAAATCCCTGTGGAGACGATTTTCTCGTATTTACCTATTTATTACTTGGAACGACCCGTACACTTGCGGTATGTGGATCCTTTATTTCTTTACTTTTATTGCATTATTTTATAACACACTAGGACCCACCAATGGTGTCCGGAGATGAATAGTGCCAACACTCATTAATTTTTTTTTGTCTTTTAGTGTTTTTTGTATTGCATAAGGGTATTTTAGTATTTTGGCATACTAGAGGTCCATTTAAAGAAATAGGATTCCCACTAGTTCCTATAGGACGAAAATTTAATCTCCAAGACCCTATATGTCATTCACCCAAATAAATATCAAAAGAGGAATTAGTAATCGGCATATTAGATATAATGTATCCCTCACCAGATCAAGAGACCAAGTTCGATTTTTATCTAAATACAGGTTGTCAATTCAGTGATATCTATAGCTCCTCTTCTCTTTACATGCTCAGTTAATCTAAATATCTTTACTCTCTCTCTCTCTCTCTCTCTCTCTCTCTCTCTCTCTCTATATATATATATATATATATATATATATATATGTATATATATATATATATATATTATAGAATGGATTTTATTAATTATTCATTTAATATATCTGTGTATGCTTTTCTTTACATAAAGGAAAAGTTGAGGTTAATTTTTATGATCTAATAAATGAGGGTGGCAATATTGAGTATTTTTTAAAATAAATGGGAAAGTGAGGTTGGTTATGTAATATCGTGAATATGGGTGTGTAATTAAAACGCAAAAAGAAAAGGAAAGGCATGACATGTGGAAACTAAAAAAGTGGACGACCTAGCTATTTTTGGAAAAGTGGTATGCTGAACTTTTAGAATTAAAAGAGACAAGGATTCGATTAGGTAAGGGGTGGTGTATCACGGGTAGGAGGGAGTTACATCTCTTGTTTTGTTTCCTTCAACTTATGATAAGAATGGATTGGTTTTTAGATTGCACCTAACACAAACAAGAATTATATATTAGGTGGGTGGTAAGTACGGGGAAAATATAAAGAAGGTAGGATTGTTGAGCATTGTATTTGATCACTTGTATAATATTTTATTAAATATAAATGTATAATCTTCAATATTAGATACACACCAACTTTAATTACTACCTATTAAATTTGAAAATTATATTATACGATAATATATATATAAATCAAATTAATTTATTTTTATATGGGATAAATAAAAATGGGTGTGTAATTAAACACAAAAAGGAAAGGAAAAGCATGACATGTGGAAACTAAAATAGTGGACGGCCTAGCTATTTTTGGAAAAGTGGTATGTTGAACTTTTAGAATTAAAAGAGACAAGGGTTCGATTAGGTAAGGGGTGGTGTGTCACGATTAGGAGGGAGTTGCATGTCTTGTTTTGTCTCCTTCAACTTATGATAAGAATGGATTGGTTTTTAGATTGCACCTAACACAAACAATAATTATGAATTAGGTGGGTGGTCAGTACGGGGAAAATATAAAGAAGGTAGGATTGTTGAGCATTGTATTTGATCACTTGTATATTATTTTATTAAATATAAATGTAGAATCTTCAATATTAGATACACACCAACTTTAATTACTACCTATTAAATTTGAAAATTATATTATATGCTAATATGTATAAATAAAATTAATTTATTTTTATATGGGATATATAAAATAGATAAATATTTTGCAGGATGTCACAATGGGTTCAATGAGTGTCTAGTTTGGTTTTTCCTCCTAAATCTCCTTGGTAAGTTTGGTTATTCTACCCCCAGATTCCTTCATTAGGTCATGGATTGCTTATATCTAGTAATTGTACTTAATGGATCTTGTACTAGTACGTTTTATCCTTTTATGGTCTACGTAAGGGGATCGTCTATCTTCTAACTGCTTCTCTATCGCTTCACACACTCTATTTTATTTTATTGAGAAAGATTTCTCTTTTTGTGCGTTAGATGCATAAGGTTGAATAAAAACTACTCTCCCATCCATCACTTACCTTTTGCATATGATTAAATAGTTTTCTTGAAGAACATTTGACAGGAAATCCATTCCTTTTATGAGGTCATTTAAAATTTTATGCTTTGCTTCTAGATTAACCCGTAACTTAGAAAAAGCCTCCATCCCGGTTTGTCCAAACACATATCATGATATGATCCATGATGACTCGTGTTTTGTGATAGATTTATAAGGTCACGAGACATCAGTTTGTGGGGTTATAGGATTTATTTAAGGTATTATTCCCTATTATTTTACATATTATGATTTCTTGTCTATTCTTGGATATTTTGTTACTTTTGGAGCTTTTGTGTGTTAATTGTGTAGCTCTGATGTCTCGTATTTTGTGATAGAATAATCGTATCACGATACATCATTTTAGGGGTTTATTAGACTTAATTGAGGGATTATTCCCTAGTGTTTGACAATTTACGATTTCTTGTATAGTTTCAAATATTTTGCTACTTTTAGAGATTTTTTGTGTTAAATGTGTGTTAAGTGTGTAGCGTTAGGTACTCGGATTTACAATACCTTGAGATGGTGATAAGAAGTCATGAAAACAATATTAACCATAATTCACAACGTTAGAGGACAATTCAACCACTTTTGGACAACTAGATAAATTGTCAAAGCTTGGAAATCGACTTAAGAGAGTACCATGTGCAATCAAATAATATTCTGAGCGAGCACTTTGGTTTCATGATTACATTTGAAGTCAGGAGCAAGTGAGAGGTGACGATTCGTGATTCAGAGTTAAGATGAAAAAGTATTAAATTTCGATAGAAGTCTCGATGGAAGATCCAAGGAGAAGTTAGAGATCTTATGTGAAGAAGGATTCATGATGGTTCAATCAAATCATCTATCCAGAATCATGGGCCGAGTAGTCAAGAATGAAATGAGTTGGTACACGAACTATAGTTTGTCTTTCAGAAAAAGGGACTTTATGATTGGATGTCGAAATGCCATTAAACGCTAAGTTTATCGCTCTTGAGAACAAGGTGAAAAGTTTTTCTTTGAATGTTAATCAAGGCAATCATGAAAAAGTGAGTGTTGTTCAAGATTTAGAAGGTTGTCCAAGTTGTGGAGTGTTCGACAATGTTTGGGAATAGTGTTTGAGTAATCTTGAGTCGATATTATTTGTGCCGAATCGAGGGAACCACCATTCGGGTGGTTAAGGATATGGTCAGCCAAATCCAAACCATTTATGGTCTAATCCTAATAGGGTTGTGAATCAAGTTACCACATATCAACCTCGTTTTATGGGAACAATTATTAATCGAGACCTCAAAATCACTATTAAGGGTGTCCAAGATATGGAGCCCAAGCTCCCCAAAAGCCCATGTATAATGCATATGCGGAGAATATTACTCAGAAGGAACTCTCTTACAATCCAAGAAGGTATTACTACCAACTATTTAGCAGTTACTTTGAATAAATTCATGTTGTCATCTAGTGAAAAATTGACTAAGATCGAGAAAACATTGAAATCATACTTTATAGCAACGGAGATTCTTGAGAACCAAATGTCCCAAATCGTGAATGCCATGAAATTCCGACCTTAAGGTCAGCTCCCGAGCAATACCAAAAACATGTGAAGTTACGAAACGTGTAAAGCGATAGCCCTAAGGAGTGGGAAACAACTACCCTTCCCATAGTGGTTGAGAAAGAGAAAAGTTTCCTTCAATCCAAGAAAAAGTTAAGTATATCATTGAAGAAGTAGTCAAGCCAGTGGTAGTTAATAAGAATCGTGAGAAAGCACCAAAGAAACAAAAGAATAAATAATGGTTGTTAATTAAAACCACCCCATCCATTTCCTTCACTTGTGCAAAAGAAAAGCGATGATAAAGAGTATAAGAAGTTTGTGGATATGGTTCAGAAGCTAAACATAAAATTTCCTTTTGTTGAGGCCATCCAACGTATGCCAAAATATCTCACTTTTATGAAGGATGTGCTATCTAACAAACACACATATCTAGAGGGTGAGATGGTTGGTTTGCCAAGAGAGTGTAGTGAAATTTTCCAAAGTAAGTTACCACCAAAACTGAAGGATCTCGGGAGTTTTAACATTCATATATTCTTTGGTGAAGAATGGAACGGTAAAGCTTGATTTGACTTAGGTGGGAGTATTAATTTCATGTCGAAGTCACTGTTTGAAAAATTGAGCATTGGGCAAGTGAGGCCTACTACCATGACCTTTTAAATGGAGGATATGTTTATTACTTAACGCGATGGAAATATCATGGAGCAAGATGTACGCATTTGTGGCCAATTCAATATTGAACATGCATATAAAAAAAGAACACTTCCGAAAGCGGATGGCCCTATATATGCCACGTAAAGAATTTTAAAGGCCCTTCTGACTTGGGAGGAAAAATGATATAAAATGATCAATGATGTTGAAAAGAAGTTTTCCATGGAATTTCAGAAGCACAATAAGGGTCTTATCGTAGAAGTGTAGAAATTCAAATAGTAAGTTATTTCATGAATGCGAGACCGTAAAAAGTATGTAGACAAACAATTATGCAATTCTGATAAACTTGTTGGTTAGAGCAAAATATTCAAGAGTAGTGTAGCTCCATCATGTTTATATTAGAGAAAATACAAATGAAAATTCTCGTCAAAAGAGAGGAACAAGAAATAAGAGTAGTAACTACACTAAGGAGCGGGAAAGAAGTAGAAAATCATGTAGGGATAAAGGATAGTGAAAAGAATATAGAAACCTGACATGCTAAGAAAACCCTTATGAGACCTCCAAAAGGCCAATCACTCCTTTACAAGTAGTTGACTTGACACATCCTCCTCAGATGATGAACAATAGACAACATGATAGTGCTAGATCACCTTTCCCCACATCATTAGGATCTAGATAGAAAGAGGAATTAGATCTAAAAAATGCTCAAAATGTATAAGCAAATAAAATTTAATCTACCCTTTCTTGAAGTGATTGGGACCATCCTCTCTTATGCAAAATTTATTAAATACCTTTGTATTCATAAGAGAAATTACAATGAACAATGAAATATAACATTGCATGGTCAAGTAACCAACATACTAACATGTATTATATCACTGAAAATGAAAGACCTAGGATCTTGTACAATCTCTTGTCACGTAAGAGACATATGGATCGAGAGAGCCTTGCTAGATCCAGGTGCAAGCGTGAACTTATTACCATATATCATATTTTGTAAACTTAATATAGAATAGATAAAAGAAAAACCTATTCCATTACAACTAAAATATAAGTTAGTAAAGGTTCCAAAATGGGTGGTGGATGATAAATTCTATTTTCCTGTCGATTTTGTGGTATTAGATATGGAACCAGGATTGACACTCAAAGACTATACCCCTATCATTTTAGGAAGACCTTTCTTAGCTACAAATAATTTTCAAATCAAATGTAAGGAAGGTAACATGGATTCACCATTTTCTAAGAATCTTGCTTGTGAACTTTGACCCATTTTGTCTTCCTCCTCTTATATTAGAGCATGATAACTTGATTTAGTCGAGTATTCTCCATTTTTGGTATGTGGCCAAATAATTCTATCTTTTTTATCTAAATTAAGAATCAAAATTCTAACCATTTCTTCAATCAGGTTCTTCAAGCACAATTGCTCAATAATTCTCATATCAACACCTATTAGGGCAAATAATGAAATGAAAATTTTAATATGACAAAAAGACCACTTCCCTGTCCTCCGACTTAGAAGTTAAGATCACATTCCAACTAGCACAACATATGGCAATATTATTTATTATTTTTTTAAATTTAAAATATCAATTTGTACATACAAAATGATATTTCAAAAGAATAACTAAAAAGTATAAGTGAAAAATTAACTCGGCAAATAGATGTAGTCATTATTATAGGAGGCACTTTTAGTAGTACTACTACCCAATTTGTGGGGTTGTCATCTACTCCTAAGAATTTCTAACTACTACCGACCAACAAAAAGAGAAGAAGTTATGAATACAGAAATATAAGAAGTGCATTTTCGACCAAAAAAAAATAAATAAATTAAAGTGCATGAAAGCACCGACACGCATCAAAGGCATGCAAGACAGAGAACATAAGATCTAGTATTACTAGTATATAGGAGGATGTGCCTATTTGCAATTTAAACAACGACCCAAAACCAAAAGCGACTCTATTATTAAGCGCGTGTTGTTCACCTGTCTTTGGTTGTTAATAATTGCAATTATTTTATTAAATAGATTATACTCCATTCTATAATAATAATCATTTTAAAGATTTGCATGAATATTATTGAGAATTTTCATAACTATTTATTATAGAATAAAAAATCTACTAAAAAGATAGTTTATAAGAGTGATATCCCCTTGTTTCTGAGATATGAATCCCTTTATAAGACATCATTTTAGGTAGAAATTGGACTTGGTTAGTAGATTTATTGGTTTAAATTTGCAATAATACACTTTCTTCTTTCGTTTTATACTTATTGCTACTTTTAGAGCTTTTGTGCGTTAATTTGCTTGTTTACTATGAAGTTCTTAGGTATATGGTTGCTAAAAAGGCATCAAGATGAAGAGAAGAAGTGACGTTTAAAGTCCAAGAGCAAAATGAAGTGTTAAGAGAGTAAAAGAAATCACTTTAGTAAAGGTGGGGGAGCATTAGAAACTGGAAAATCGTCACTTCTAGTTTTTCCCGAGCCCAAACGGTGCAAAATCTGAACTGGTGGTTCAATTGGAAAAGATGCGCCTCTGAGTTAGTGAAAGTTGAGAAGCAGAATCGGGTGATTTCGACTTACGATGCAAAATTTATACCTGTTTTACTGGAGGGTGTACATCAAATGCGAATAATAAAATGAACTTGGGCCCTACTTACTTAATTAAGCCCAAGATTAGACCTAATTTGTTTTTACTCTCTATATAAGATCATATAAACCTCATTAATCAGTACCTCTTATATACGTTTCATTTCTATTTCTAATTTTCTGAGAGAGAGCAAGGCAGAGGCAAGAGCGGAAGCTGGAGAAAGTCTTTCCTTCAACCAATAGCTCATGTCATTCTCCTATTTAGGTTTTTATTTTATTTCCGTTATTAGGAACATGTATTGTTTTAATTTCGTTTCAGTATTTAATTTCAGTATGAGCTAAACTCCCAAATACTTGAGAATCGCATAATGGGTTAAACCCTAGTTTATTTAATTTAGTATTTCGAATTTAGGATTGATTTAATTTAATTCAAGTTAGGTTTTTCATATTGTTTATTAGTTCATGCTTATTTATTAATTTTAATTAAGACGATAATTAGAATTAGGTTGTAGTAATTAGGCTATTCACTGGTGGCAGTGATCATCCGGAAGGGGGGGGGGGGGGTTTAATTACTGAACTAATTAATAAATGCGTGGTGTTCATAGTTGATCTTGGAGGGCTTGACTAGCCGAGTAGCCAATTGGGTAATTCACTTAATCATCTGAACATAGTTTATAATCGACCTGACGGGGTTTGTAGTACTGTAGGATAGATCCCAAGTCGATGACATCATTGATGTCCCTTGAGGTGTGAAATAAAAATGAACACTCGGGGAATACTCGTTGCAAGTGTACGAGTCGTCCCAAGTAATAAAGTGATAAGATCATCGCTTTCTACATGGAATGTAAAGCTAATATCACACTTTTAGGCTTAGGATGTTTCTCGAGGAAAGACGATAATCAATTTGTTTTGTCTTTCATAATTAAAATACTTAAAGGTAAAATAAAACAATATAACAGGTTTCCAAGTATAACTAAGGTGAACTAGTAGGGACTAAAAATTAAATTCGAGAGAAGTTTGGAGAAATATAGTCCGGGATTACGTGTACTCACCATTACTATGGCATGGAATTGTTCATGATGCAAGGGTAAAATGGAGAGTTCACTTGCTAATCGGGATTTTAAGGTCACCCTAAACCTCTTCCGAGTAAGTAAAGGTTTCTATGTAATCCTAGGAACCTCTCTCGGGTGATTCTAAAGAATTATCTAAATCCCAAGTTCTGACCCTATATAGATTATCTAACTAGTTTTGTTATTCCAATTCTAAACCAAGTTAAGCATTAATTATAATTCCGTAAGTTGACCTCCCCTCCCGGGTGTAGTTCAATCCCCAACACAATTCAATAATTGTTCAAAATATATGAATGTAACATTAAACATAAGAATTATGAATAACAATGAATTTTGCTCAATAATTTAAATCATGAAATAATCTAAAATATCATAGACACAATGCCCAAAATTAAAACTAGAGTCCATACATACGAAATTTCAAGATAAAATATGTTTATTTCATACTAGAAAAAAGAAATACCATGTTTGATAAAGACATAATGAAAAAATTATAGGTTTTACATTAATTGAATAGGAAATAAAATAAAATATGTGTTCTTCTTGCTCCTCCTTACTTTCTTCCGTGTTCCAAGAGTTTTTCCTTTGCTATAACTTATTGGTCCCCAATTTATAAAGTCTAAAAATGATATATAACTCTAAAAAACATTTTCTATTGGCTAGGCCCATATAGACGCGTCAAAAGTGGCCCAATGGTCTCTTTGTGATGTTGGTCAACTTGGGTCTTTATAGCAAAACGTCTATAACTTTTCTCAATTCAACTCGAATTTGTACAATATTTCTTTTCACGCAATCTACTCCAATATCTACATTGTTCTAGAAGGTCTTGATCAAAATCCTTACCAACTATATATCGTGAATTTCCAAAGTTGACGCTGACATTAACCGACAATTTTGTTTGAGCTTCTAATGAAATGTTTGGCTCCTTGGCGAGTTCACTCGCGATTTTTCTTAGATTTTTGATTTCTTAACTCTGCCTTGGGTCCTCATATCATTCATGTTTTTATGAGCTCCACACTTAACACACAAATCATCTCAAATTGCTCAAAAAATACATATATAACCAAGATTAGCTAAAAACTCAATACTGCCAAAGAAATGATTAAATATCACTTTAACTCTCGAAATCCCTCTAGATGATGTCTCGTGACTTTTAATTCTATTACAAAAAACGAGACATCAGTCATCAACCTCGCCAAAGAACAAATTTAATTTTTCCGAAGCATCACCAACGAACTCCATGGCCACGAACGCAACGATATCTATGCAGTTGTTTTGCAATTGAAACTCCATGGCCGAGCTATTTTCCATCGTTGTTCAATTTACACGCCTCAGTTAAAGCTCTGAAACCTTCCATTGTGGCCCGAGCTTCGCCGCTGTCCAAGCTACAAGATCTTTGGTCAACGCTTAAACTCAACACGAAAATGAGCTCGCGCTGGCTGGTGCTTTAGCAACCCTAGCTCTGAGAACTGGGTAGTGGACGAGCCCTAATTTCGACTGAGATGAAGAGGAAGATTAAGAGATTTTTCAAATATATAAGTAGAGTTTTTGGTTAAATTTATATTACGGGGTTATCAATATATATAAGGATATTTGGAAGATAAACTTTTAGTATTTTTAATGAAAAGAAAATGTAGTATGATAGGTTACTTGAGATGAATTTTTTTCAAAACTTCGTCACTAAAAATCTCATGTAAAAATAGTTATAGATCAAATGTAAGATGTTTGCCTGAAAAAAGTTAGGATTTGAATAAAAAAAAAAAAAAGTGAAAAGGAGTCGAGATTTTAATTTTTCAAAATTTTATCCAAGCTCAAACTTATAATATGGGCCAGACCAAAATCAGGTCAGTTTCTCTATTTTCCCTCCATAAACACGGGGAGAATTTTGTAAACAGAGAGAGAGAAAGACAGTGATGGACTACAATCTAGCAGCACTGAAGCTAATGTGTAGTCAACTGAAGATCGCTCGTGAAACCCAATCCTCCTCAACCTCCCCTTCATTCACTCTCCGAGGCATTCATTTCCAACGCGCTTGGCTCCAAGTAAATTTCCCAAATTACCCTTTTTCAGTTTTGTTTATTTTTTGGTTCCAAGTTTGAAACTCGGTGTTGCAGGGTATTTTGGTGTCAGCTCCAAATGAGGGCTCCGGGCGCTACCTTTTGGACGACGGCAGTGGTATCATTGAACTGATCATGTCCGGTGACTTCTGTAACGGGCAATGGGAAGTGGGTGGGTAGAAATTCTTGGTCTACATCTTTTGAGTTTAAATTATTGAACGGAAATAATTGAGTTTTGTTTTTGGGTATGTTTATATAGGAATGTATGTGATGGTGGTTGGAGCATACTTGATACTAGATGGAAATGATGTGGCAATGATTAAGGTGAGAAACTGGAGATCTGTTTTTCTTTTTTTTAAAAGATTGGTTAATTAAGATATAGTGTAGGTATGGTGTTTGATTGAATGATTAAATGTGGAATTTGCAGGTTCACAAAATAGTAAATCTCTCTATGTATCCAGATCGAGAGGCAATGTGGTATCTTGAAGTCATAGAGGCCTATAAACTTTTCTATCACCCTCTTGTACAACTTGCAGAAGAAGAAGAATAACAACTGAAGACGAAAGTGATACTCTTTGAATCTCTAAACTTCATTTTGTTGCCATTCCCTGTATTTTTCCTTCTTTAACTTGTTAAACCAAATTATATCGAGTTACACGTGTTTCATTCAAAATTGGTGTGTTTGTTAGTATGTCTGAGTGAGTAAATTTGTTGTGAAGCATAACTTGAATAAAGGTGAAAAAGGAAAGGAAAAACAGGTGTACAGTAGTTGTACAAGGAGGAATAAAGTCAAATTTGGCCAGATCAATACAGCTCAATTTTGGTCTGAGCTATACAGTTTGTGTTATAGTTTTGACCAAATTGTTAACTTATTATAAAATTGACAAAAAATAAAGAGCAAATTAGTCATTTCAATTTTATAGTAAAAACTTCAAAGAAATATCGAATAGTGTCCCAAATTCTAATTAAACTTTCTTCTTGTAAGGACCACCCTCACCTTACCCCACTTCATATTCTTATTCTTTGCACCAATCCACCCCACACCAGTAATGACAACAAATCATACAACTATGAAAATAAATTAAAAATCAAATCCATAACCATTTAATTTGTAAAGAACTATATCTTAACGATTTAAACATCGAATTTATTTTCAAAACTATAAACAAAACATTGAGTTTTAACTTTTAAAATATTTTAGATTTAACCATAATCGAACTAATGACTATAAATATATTGAAACAAGAACAATCTCTAAAATTATATAAACTATTATGTTGGTATTTAATTAAAGAGTAAATACACTGTTTACTCCCTGAACTTTGGCCCGATTGACAGACTGCCCCCCAAAGTTTAAAATGCGACTAGTTGCCCCCTAAACTTTAACTTCGTGACTCGATACCCCTTGTGACCATTTTCCGTCCATTTTTTTCATTAACTCGCAGCATGGGTGCCACGCGCCGTTAACTCGTGACTAGTTGCCCCCTGAACTTTTTTTTCAGAATTAATTATTTAAAAAATCATTTTAACAGGGGCAAAATTGGTATTTCAAAGCTTCTTCTCCATGATCTTCTTCTCCAAAGCTTCTTCTCCATGATTAAAGCTTCAAAGATTCAAAGCTTTAAATCTTCGAATCTTTAAATCTTCGAATCTTCAAATCTTCAAACCTTTAAATCTTCAAATCTTCAAATCTTCAAATCTTCAAATATTCAAATCTTCAAATCTTCGAATCTTCGAATCTTCGAATCTTCGAATCTTCGAATCTTCGAATCTTCGAATCTTCGAATCTTCGAATCTTCGAATCTTCGAATCTTCGAATCTTCGAATCTTCGAATCTTCGAATCTTCGAATCTTCGAATCTTCGAATCTTCGAATCTTCGAATCTTCGAATCTTCGAATCTTCGAATCTTCGAATCTTTAAATCTTTAAATCTTTAAATCTTCAAATCTTCAAATCTTCAAATCTTCAAATACCCAAAATACCCATCTTTAAAAAATACTCATGAAGTTTTGAAGATTTGAAGATTTGAAGATTTAAAGATTTAAAGATTTGAAGATTCGAAGATTTAAAGATTTGAAGCTTTGAAGATTCGAAGATTTAAAGATTCGAAGATTTAAAGCTTTGAATCTTTGAAGCTTTAATCATGGAGAAGAAGCTTTGGAGAAGAAGATCATGGAGAAGAAGCTTTGAAATACCAATTTTGTAAAATACCCAAAATACCCATCTTTAAAAAAAGAATATAATTAACAATTTAAAAAAAAAAAAGAATGGGGGCTACTAGTCACGCGCGCGTGTAATGCACGCATCAAAAAATGGACGGAAAACAGCAAAAAGGACTAACGAGTCACGAAGTTAAAGTTTAGGGGGCAACTAGTCGCATTTTAAACTTTGGGGGGCAGTCTGTTAATCGGGCCAAAGTTCAGGGGGTAAACAGTGTATTTACTCTTAATTAAATAACGTACTTGTTACTTTTTTTTGTTAAATTTAATAGTTGAATTATAGTTTTGAAGTCAGTGAGATTATTTCTAAATTATTGGGGTGGACAACTAAGTTACTATCCGAAGGAGGTAAAAAAGTTTTACTCAAATAAGTTTTTCAAGTTATTCCTAATTACGCGATGTCAATCTTTGAGTTTCAAAAATATATATGTAAAAAATGGCTAGTTTGGTTGCTAATTTCTGGTGGAACAATCAAGACAAAAAAAGAATTCATTGGATTGCATGGAAAAAATTGCGAGATCAAAAACGGTTGGCGGCATCGGTTTTAGAAATTTCCAAAATGTGAACTTGGCTCTATTGGCTAATCAAGCCTGGAGAATCATGATGGATCCTGATTCCTTTGTGGCAAAGGTGCTAAAAGGTATCTATTTCACGAGTCGTATCTTTGAAATGCTAAGCTGAAAAAGAAAATATCTTGGAATTGGGCAAGCATCTATAAAGGACTTGAGATCTTAAGAAAGAATTGTACGTGGCAAATTGGAAATTGTATGACCATCAATATTTGGAAGGATAATTAGATAGGAAATTCTTACTTGCTAGAAAAGCCGCAGGGATGCAACCTTCAAGTGGTCACACAACTTTTTAACAATGATATGAAGGGGTGACATATGAACACAATAAAAAGGGTATGTCCAAGCAACTTGGTTAATGACATTGTTAATACTCCTGTGTTACACCTTGATAAGGAAGACAAATATATCTAGCCATATACCAAAGATGGGTTATGTAGTACTAAAGCTGGATACCACGTATTAACTGAGAGTGAAACAGAAAAAAAGGGCAAAGCTATGGAGAACTTTATAATGGCGACTCTTGGAAGATGATTTGGTCTACTAATATTCAAGCAAAAATTAAGCATTTTGGATGGAAAGCAATGAATGATGCTATTCCATCAAAAAATAATCTCAAAAAAGGAAGTGTGTCGACAATGCAATTTGTGAATGGTGTGAATCAGAAAATGAGTCAATTATGCATCTTCTTTGTAAGTGCCCCTTCAGGTGCCAAGCGTGGACGAACTCAAAATTCCAAATTAGGATCGATAAAGAGTTTAAAGGTAACTTTGAAGAATTGTTCACAACAATGGTCAAAAATCTTGTCTCAAATGGCGTTAGTAAGAATTATGCATCCTCCTTTATCTTGTGCACTATGTGGTTTATTTGAAAAGCAAGAATGGAAATCCACTTTGACAAGAAGAAATGGGACCATAAAATGGTAACAAGAAAAGTTAATTCGTATATGGAATATTTTTTAGGAAACTAAGCCGGAAAATAAATCTGACAACAATCAAGATAACCATACCAACGATTAATTTGATGTGTATAATGATGATATCGAAGTTGTTTGGCTTAAAGATGCATCATTTACTAAAGAATGGAACCAACGGGTGTTGCATCCATGACCATCAATCAAGACAGTGATATTATTTGAAAAATTCTAAAAAAAAAAAAGTTAAATCGTTACTTCATGGCTACGCCTGGGCGGTCCTCTTTTCCATGAGATTGGCCGCCCGTTGGTCCATTTCAAGTAGACCATTCTACTCAGACAACCTTGAGATTATTCAAGTTATTTTAACCAAAAAGGGAATTAATTGGAAAATACGACCAATCATTGATTTTTTTTATAAATGGTAGGCTATACTCCCGGATTGGAAGGTTAAGCATATCAAGAGAGATCAAAACAGAATTGCAGATTCTCCAGCTCTCGCAAGAATTGTATGGGAGTCGTCCTCGGAGCGACTTCCTTAGTAGAGCTCAGCTGGACTAAGCGAGGCAGTTATGGCGAGACGAAGGGACGAAAGGAGCTTTGCAGCTAAGTTCATAAGATTGGGCTATGATGTCAACAATTTTTTTCCCAATTTGTCACTTGCTCGTCCCTCAGGAAAGCAAATAATGTTGTAGATAGTTTCTAATTTCTCGATTACCTCTTCTCCCACAAGGAGAGAGCTTAGTTTCTTTTGTTTCTTGAGAAGAAAAAAAAATAGAATTATAGTCTTGAGATATGGAATATACTTTTTTTTTATATTATTCTAAAATATAAAGAAACATATGATGATAAACTGATTTTCGATTATTCTATTTCATTTTTATCTATAACTATAACCTATTGGATTTAACTATCGGCCACACTTTAAAAGCTATATTATAATAATTTTATCCATGGCTACATAATCTTTTTTTAATCGATTAGAATTTTCATCGGTTTCAGTTTTAAACCATAACCATTGATATCCCTAACCCACACCCACTCCATTCTACTTCGCACCCGTTCCCCCACCCATTCCATACTTCTTCTCAAATAAATGAACACACATACGAATACATACATATGTACACACTCCTTCTCATACACACGCGCGTGTGCACGTAATTATATATAATAGGGACTTTTCTAATATCAATTTTGAATTATAAAATAGTGTAAATATATATAGTAGGCACTATTCTAAAATCGAATCTTAAATAAAATTAGTTTGACAAAAGTGCAAACAAGGATGACAATGGTTACGTTTTAAAATCGAAATCGATTGGTGACCTTATCGATTATGTAATCGTAGTTAAACTATTAGGTTACGATTTTCAAAATCGTAACCGATAGTTAAAACTTTTAAGTTATAATTTTAAATAAAAATAAACTAAAAAAATCAAAAACCGATTATATGTACATATATTATGATTGGAAAACAAATTATAAAGAATTTAAAGTAATAACATAATTAATCATGAATATAATTATTATTATATTATATATTTTTTAAATCTGGTCCTAATTTATTAAATAAAAAGTTACAGAAACTTAAACTATGTTATACATAGTTTGGTTCAACAGTTTTGTAATGAAATTGATTAAGCACCCAACTCTTTGTTAGTCATAAACCTCAAGTAACAGAGTAAGCCTTGTAATTTATCTGGGTTTAATGACTTCTCAAAGTAATTATATTTTAGTCCTTGATTTTGGTCATAATAGATAAAAATTACATTTTACAAATCTTAGTCCATCTCAAAATATCTTACATATTTTTGACAGCAATTTAATAACTTTTCAACATCACCACCATTAATACAATCTTCTTCCTCAAAACCACTGTCTCGAGCTTGAACATTTAAGCTTCTCCATAGCTTTAAAATATCACATATCTTATTCACCTGCAAATCTCAAGTCAAGGAAACAACACTATATCATATACATATGTTCTTTCTTGCTTCTAAAATTCACCAAAAAAAAGGATACACTCGTAAATTTAGCTATTAAAATCACACCACTTCTTAAACTCTTATCTAATTCTTCATCCAATAATAACTCCTCTTCAATCACTTCTAATTTACTTACAAAAACCGAAACATACTGATTCAGTCTTGCAAAGCTAATCTCACTTTCTTTAACTTGAAAAACTATTCTTGCTATAATACTCCAAAGTGCACTTTGTGCTTCAGTATCATCATTAGTAAACGGAAAAATCTCAAATAGACCTTTAAGAAACAAAAAATCTTGCGAAATCTTTGAACTTTGATTCGGTACATCTGTGAGAATATTTGCTATCAAAACTGAAGCAGTTATACATGAATTAGCAACCTACAAAAAAAAAAAAAAAAAATATATAAGAACAATCAAATATTTAACTTACAAATTACAAACATATGAATTATATACCTCAATCTTATCAGGAAGTTTGATAAGGTCACTAAGTAATTGAAAAAGCTCCTCGTTTAAAGTAACTTGTTTCGAATACTCATCTAGAACTGAAATAGCTTCAATTGTACGCAAAATTAAATCTAGAATAGTGTACCTGATACATAAGAAAGCTTAAAAAATGATCTACGAAATATCATACATACATTATATTTATACATACATACCTATCAAACATTTTTTCCTCCATTGATAGTTTGCTCATTTCAGTTTCCAAGAGATTAATAAGTAAACTTGAAACTCCCAATTTCAATAATAAAGGTAAAAGAACAGAATGACTTTCAGCTATTGCTAATAATAAACCAAGACTCTGTTGAAAAGTCAAACATTAGGTTAAAGAAGACTAATTAATAAAAGTCAAAGAATAGTCAACCTTTTCTAAAAGTTGTGGGTTTAATGTGTTTTCCGTAATCCATATTATACGAGATAGAATATGCTCAGAGTTTAACGCTTCTGCCCAAACTACACATTCAACTCCTTGAAGACATAACATGATTAACCTGTGTAACAAAATACAAAACTATAAAATTTGCATATTAAGTGTTTGTTTATATGTTACCTTGAAGTTTCACAAAGACATGGTGTATCATCTGAGAATAACTGATCCAAAATTGTTTCAATTAATCCATTTGTTGAGGCTATTTTTTTTTGTGGAACTTCATGACAAGCTAAGTTAGCTAATATTCCAAGGCAAATTTCCTGAATAAAAAAAAGAATTTTTTAACAAATTTGAAGTATGATATATTGAATAAATAGGCTTACAGTAATGCGTGCAGAGTGAGAAACAGCTAAATTAGCTAAAAGTACTTCAAGAATAAGGTTTTGCACCTACATAAAATACAGTTATACATACATAATATGAACATATTGTCATAGGTTTAATTAAAAGGATCCAAATTAAACAAAATGTACCATAAGTTCAGCATGAGTTTCATTTGCAGCAAGATCCCATAAAGTGCACCCATATTCCTCCCAAGCTTTCTCCACCGTTGATTTTTCCTGATTATCTTCTACAATTTCCATAGCTTCAGCTTCATTATCCAGAATAGTTTGAGCTTTTCCATTTTCTGAACCTTCAAAATTGTTCTCATTTCTCACATTTGAAGGAAGAAGCTTCCGTATCAAAGATATAACATAACTAGGATCAACTGTAGTTGATATATCAAATAACTGCACAATATTTCAGACACACAAAATTCAATCTCAATAAATAAAGAAACTTTTATGGTTACACCCACTTTTATATATTGCAATGTTTTGGATTAACACGGTATATTTGGCTGTTTTCTATAACAAATCGACTAATAGTGCAATTAGCACATATTTAAAGCTATTGGCACTACTGAACTATCATATTACATAAGTTTAATTGCAAAATTAAACAACACCCATGTAAGTTCAAAACTGTAAAAATTAAACTTCTATGCATATATATATGTAGTCCCTCTGATATGACACGTGGTGCATAAATTGTACCTCATGAGAAGGGGCAAAAGGGTGATGCAATGCTGGTTGAAATTCTTGTTCTGGTTGTTCTTCTTCGTTTCGATCATTTGGCGGAGCTGACATTATGGACTGCACGCTTTTTGGTTTGTGTTTTTGGGTTTTAATTAAAGTCCTTTAATTTGCACATTTCAGTCCCCAAAGGTTTTTTTTACAACGAAAGGTGCCTAAGAAAACAAAACTAAACCAAAAGAGAAAATACATCCAATTAGGGTTTCAAATTTTGACTTTTGAGTGTTCAAGGTTTTAAAAATGACAAATTAGTAATCAAGGTTTCATTTTTGTGACTCCGTTAGTACTGCCTTCAGTTTCTTTGTTAAGTGTCATGGAGGGCCCATACGTGGCGCGTGTGTGGCAGAGTTTCCGCCCGCCACGTAGGCGTCATATGACATTTAACGGAGAAATTAACGGTAGGTATAAAAGGCGTCACAAAAATAAAACTTTGGGTTGATTTGTCACTTTTAAAACCTTGGACACCCAGAAGTCAAAAACCGGATCCGGTGGGTACCCCAAGGAATTATCCCAAACCAAAATTAACCAATTCCTAGTTTCTTAAACCTATTAGCTAGGTCGAAATAACTAACAATATTTTCACGATACCACATGGCTCTGTGCCAAACTTTTTTCACGAGTTTATCCGCTTTAACGTTGAGATTCATTCGAACATGACGAAATGAAATTAGCCCCACCTCAACTGATTTTTTAATGATCTTCTGGATAATCGGTTGGATTTTCCAACTCGCAGCTGACACTTGCCGCCTAATACCTTGGATAATCCTAAGTTTATCTGAGAGAATAGTTTTCCTCTCTCCTGAAAATTCTTCACATAAGTTGACCGCTTCTAGTATGCTAATGCTTCTCCCTCCGATGCCGATTCACATTCTTTAATTATAACTTTTCCTGTTGTGATTGCAGATTGTTTGTGGTAACTGACTATCGCGATTCCTGTAGGCTTCATTTTGTTATTAAAGGATGCGTCACATGGCATGATAATGTTCCCTTCCTCCTCTATTTCTTGGTTATCAGTAGTTTCATCCGCTCTTTTGTCAAAATTCATTTGACTGTTTATTTTCTTCCAGTCGATCCCGTGTAGCTCAACCATTGACTTGTTGGATGCCCAAATGATACTTTCTCCATCTATTTTTGATTCTTCATGTAGCGCTTTCATCTTTGCCTTCCATATTCCAGATATTGATCATAAGGTAGTCTCATACCGTGTTTTCGTTCCAGCCTCCCTCCTCATATACTTCTATAGTTTTTAGGAACCATTGTTTCTATACTTTCTTCCATAGTATCTTGAATTCTGATTTGAAGAGTTGTCCCAACCCATATTTCTTTGCGCATATTATACTGTAGTAATAGATGTTGTACATTTTCCTCTTCCTTGTAACACTACATACATCTTCTAGAGTCAACACACTTTTTTTTTGTATAGATTTCCTCTTGTGGGTAAGGCATTATTAAGAGATCTCCACATAACAAGTTCTATTTTTTTGGTATATGTGATTTCCAAATGACTTTCCAAATAGGCGATCTATGTTTTACTTCTTCCGCAACTGTAGTCGGTTTGTTTATAACCAGTTCTTCCGTAAGTCTTTTATAACTTGTTTTTGCATCATACGTTCCATCTATTGAGAAAGGCCATATAAATTTGTCATCTGCTGTAATGTCTACAATATTAAATCTAATAATAAGAGGTGTAATAGGATCTGGAAAAATATTGTCTAGAATTTCAGTCTCCACATGTTAGTTACCTGAATTAGTAGCTCATTAACTCTGTTATACTTACAATTAGGGGTTTTTCTAGTTTCCAATCGGTATCTATCCATCTATCTTCCTAGATGTTAATATTCATCCCGTTTCCAACAATATGAATTACTTATTTTTTAACACATCCCTTCCTTCAATGATACTTGCCCAACTCCAGTTTCTACTCTGTCGTAATTTAATATTCAAGAGGTCATTGTTACTGAAATATATACCTTTAAGAAGTTTAGCTGCTAAATTCTCAGGATTCTACATCAATCTCCATCCATGTGTTGCCAATAGAACAATATTCATTTTTTTGAAATCCTTAAAACCAAGTCCTCCTATAAGTTTCCCTACAACTACTTTTTCCCAAGCTAACCAGTGGGTTCTATTTTTTTCACCTGAGTTCCACCAAAAATTAGAAATATCCGAAATTAGTTTATTACAGAAAGATATTGGGAAATAAAAATAGACATATAGCAATTAGTCATGGTCTGTAAAACTGCTTTGGTGAGAACTTCCTTTCCTCCTTCGGATAGAAGTTTAGTTTTCCATCCTTCTGTATTTTTAAAGAGTTTTTTGCTATCCATTCCAGAGATTCTACTTTAGAACGCTTGTGACATAAAGGTTTACTTCAATAATTACCTAGATCTTCCGTTTCTTTTATATTATAGTATCTGAGAAAGATTTCCTCATTACTTATGGAGTTTCTTTGCTAAATAATATTGCTGATTTATCGAAGTTGATATTTGTCCTGACCCTGAATAGTATATACATAAGCTTCCTTTAAAATTTTCTATGTTAGTTTGATCAATATCAAGAAAGAAGAGTGAGTCATCAGCGAAAAGTAAATGCGAAATAATAGGAAATTTCTATTAATTTGTATATCACTGATATTTCCATTTTTGACATATGATTCAATAGTACTGATAAGAGATTCCGTCATAATAGAAAATAAAAAGGGGGATAGAGGGTCACCTTGTCTAAGACCTCGACCTGGTTTAAAATTATCCAATCTTTCTCCATTCAGATTAATATTGAAAGATACTGTAGTGATACAGTTTTTAATCCATTGAATCCACTGTTCACAGAAACCAAGCCTATTCAGAACAAGTAAAATAAAATCCCATCATACCTGATCATATGCTTTTGCAATATCAATTTTTATAGCTGCCAAGTGTTTATTTTTTTCTTTTCCTGCTCATAAAGAACGAAATTTCTTGTGCTATGATAATGTTATATTGAATGTCCCTTCCTTTTATAAAAGTCGCTTGCGTCGGAGAAACAATTTTATTCATAAAGTTTCTACGTCTGTAGGAGAGTATTTTCGCAAAATTTTGTAAACAAAATTAGCGCAGGATATAGGTCTAAAATTTCCAAGGTTATCTTGGGTATCTCCTTTAGGAATTAATGTAATAAGAGTATCACTTAATTTTTCTAACGAACAATTATTATTGAAAAACTCAAGTATTACCTGAAACATCTTCTTTAATGATTTCCCAAAATTCCTTATAATACTTACCGTTTAGGCCATCCGGGCCAGGTGCTTTGGAAGCTGAGAGTTCCCGGACGGCTTGTTCCACTTCTTCAATAGATGGTATTTTGGTCAGTTCCATATTCATCTCTGCGGTAATGCAAGGTTTGATATATTCAGTAGCTTTAGTCATATTGTCCATCGTTTTAGCATCCCATATCGTTAATTCTTTAGTAGTATTGTCCTTTTTTTATATAATTAGTGACGTGTATATTACTATTAGGGGTAGTCTAACCTTTTTCAATAACCTCTTTACATTCGTTATTGTCTAGCCATCTTGTTTCAAATTTAAAATATTTCATACCTTGTTTCATATTTATATCGTAATGAAGTATCAAAGGGGAGCGGTCCGACACTATAGCCAGAGAGATAAAGATTTGTGACCTTGGATATAAGTCAATCCATTCGTAAGTTTCTAAATCTCTATCAATGCTTGTCTTGACATGTTTTCCGCCGTCTTTCCTGTTAGACCAAGTAAAGAAGCAACCATTAGATTTAATTTCATTAAGTGAATTAGAGAAAGTAAAGTTCAGAAATTCGTTAATATGTTGGATATTAGCTGGGTTTTTGCTCTGTTTTTCATTAAGGTTGAGGACATCATTAAAATCCCCTATAATTGTCCAAGGCTCTTTTATATCTTTACTCCAATTGGAGATTTGTGTCCAAATTTATATCTATCTTTGAATTCAGTAGGTGCATGTATGATGTCTCCCGTTTTGTTCTAAATATTAGCCCTTAGAAGACATATTTTTAGGTGAACATTTGACTTATTTAATAGACTTTTAGGCTTATTTCGTTATATTTCACTTTCTATCCTTGGATTTCTGATATTCATTTTTAGAGCTTTTGTACGTTAAATTGTTTGTTTTTAGTGTAAATTATTTAGGTCCATGGATCTAGGGAGCACCAATACAAGGAGAAGAATCGAGAATTAAAGTCTTAGATCGAGTGGAGAAGTCAAAGGCAAGTTAAGATATTCCGAAGAGTTGACTAAGAAAGCTGCAAATCTAGATGGATGTTACTAATTGCTGATGTCAAGCCACTTAGACACTGATTCAGCCTTTGGGTCGTGAAATAAGGAAAATGCCTCTTTGAGTTAGGAAGATTTTGCAACTGGAATGAGTCGATTTGGAGTTGTTATGCAAAAGTTACAGACGTTTTACTAAGGGTTGTACGCCAGTTACGGTAATTAAACAAATGAATTTGGGCTTTTTATTATTTTAATTATATTCATTAAGTAAAAAGCCCACTCATTATTTTTATTTAAATAGGCCTTTAGACTTCTTTTTTTACATACCACTTATCAGATTATTTCATACGCTTCAAGAGAGAGTCAAAACAGAAGGCAGAAGCAGAAGCTAGAGCTGGAAGAATTCTCTTCTTCCATCAACAACCAACCCAACGCCCCAATTAGGTTCCTTCATTTATTTTTGTAATTTAGGTTTATGAATTCCTTTTATTTTATTTCAGTTTTTAATTCCGTCATGAACTAATTTCTTTAGTACTTGATAATCGTTAAATGGGTTGAACCCAATTCCATTTAATTTACGTTTTCCGAATTTGGGATTGAATTATTTAAATTAAATTAGGTATTTTGTGTTGGCTATTATTTCGTTTTCATTTACTAGTTTTGAAGTCATGAATCACACTTAGGGCTTAGTAATTAGGCTATTCACTTAAGTGGCAAAGTGATCACCTTGACGGGGGGTTTAATTACGAACATAGATAATAGACGCGTAGTATTCGTCAATGACCCTAACAGGCTTGACTAACCATGCAGCCAATGAGGTAAGAGACTAAAACCATTCCAAAGTAGGTATAATCGCCTTGACGGGGTTTATAGTACCGTAGGATAGCTCCTAAGTCCTCCCTGACGGGGGTTAGGAGAGATTAAAATCCCGACTATCACAATAATACTGATTTAGCCCTTAAACAGAAGCATTAATTAGATAGGTTAGGTGAAACTCTTGCGAGACTCAAGTACTCCTTCTCTTCTCGCATCCAACTCATTTATTTGCTTTATTTTCTTTTCAGTTAATTAATTTCGTATTTATTCTAATTGCATCTTTAGTTTTAGAAAACCGAAACAAAAATCTTATCATTTATTTTTCCATTAAGCAATTATTCCTACTATTTGGTTAATACTAGAGTTATAACTATCCGTCCCTGCGAACGAAACCCGATTTATCAGAGTATTACTTGGACAACCATGCACTTGCGGTATAGTGGTTCCTCTATTTTTATCATTTATTTTATAACATCCCAGGACCCACCAATGTATAAAGATTATAAAATACGAAAATGAAACTTCATTAATTCTAACAATAATAAAGAAATTGCAACGAAAAACGATAGCAAGACGCATATAGGAATGCCACAAAACCAAGAATCCACCGGAGTGAAAAGCACTACCAGTTACAAAAAAGGTATTTCTAAAACCAGAACGATTAACTATGTCTCCAGAATCCACTTCTCTCAACATATTTTCACAAAAGACAGCTAAACTGGGACGATAATAGGCTAAAATCGAGCTAATGTTTGAAAGAGTCAAGGGTGCTCGAATCCCTTGAACATTCCAAAAGATTGTCGTTATTTCTTATTCGCGGCTTTGCTTCGAGAGTTGCCGCCTTCTTTGTTTACTTCCTGGTGTCGCCCAGGGTGTGATAAAATAATAGAATAAAAGGCAGATAAATGATGCATAAATCACCCTAGACAAGCACGGTTCTGCAAGTATTACAGGACGTATGCAAGTTTTAATGATAAGAAGATCCATTCATCATGGACTTAAATGTGTTAGACGAATGGGTAAATAAATCAAAGTAGCAATAATTAATTAAAGACAGAAACTAAAGATGATTAATTGAGAGATTGATGATTAAACTAAATAAAAGCAAAGATAAAAATTATATACGAGAGTATATGAGATGAGAGTATAGCTTAGGTATTTGCTAGTATGCACTAATCCTTCTAATTATTTCTATCAATTTAAGTTTATAAGGGAGACAATAGCTCTTAGATATGTAGTTAGGATTCTAAATTCCCCCTATCCCCGGAGAGCGAACTAGGGTGGCAACCTCACAATTACGAGGGAACTCACAAAGGGTTAACCTGCGCCACATGGGTCCTAGGTGTAGTCTTACCTACTAATGACGATTGATGATGAAAATAAACCTTAATGAATATCTAGTTAGGCTGGTGTTGTCAGGACCAATTCCTTATTCTAGACGTTTATGTGGTGTTTCAATAGTTAAACACCCCTTCCGGGCGACCATCTAACTAATATTAGCAAATACTAAATTGATCAGGTTTAAGACAAACAATAAATCAAAGCACATAAAACAAATATATGGTTAAGCAGCTAGAATCAGATTAAAACATATAATTCCCAAAGAAACTTAGACATAAAGAAAAATAGAATTCATATATTATACATAATGCAAAACCCAAGCTATGGGAAAATTAGTTCATACCTGAAGTAAATAAACTAAAAGAATGATACATAGGTTTCGTCTTGCTCTCTTCAATAACTTTAATGATATAAAACTTAAGGACTAACTTATGAGAGACAATGATTATTTTACAAAGGTTTAAGGGTGTATTTATAGGTGTTTAGAAGACCTAATTCGTTTTCTTGGAGTGGAAGACAAGTAACTTGAACTCCAAGCCCAACTCAAATTCGTAACCTTAAAATATAGAAAAGGTAATAATCTGCTACTGTTTTGTTTTGGCCGTAACTCATTCAATACTTATCAGTTTGACGCGTTACATATGTCGAAACTGATCGTCTCATAAAGCTCTATAACTTTGTTTCAGACCATTCTTCTAAATTCCTATCCAATCTTGAGTTATGATCACTTTTATGGTCGTAGGTGCTGGAATTCAGATTTATTTGGCAACTTTATCTTTCCATATCTTATATTTTCCTTCCTTATCTCCAATTTCCATGCATATCTTCTTTCCTTTATCTCTTCAAATGATTTGGCGTCTAATTAATAACCATATATATCTTTAAAAGATTCACAATTAACAAACAATTAAACCAAATATGCTCTAAAAATAATAAATCATCAAATCAAGACATGAAATAGGAAAGTGCACTAATATATGTGAAAATCGAGTATTTAGACTTCTAAAACACTAAAAACGATGTCTCCAACTAAGATTAAATCATCACAAATGGGGAGACATCACTTCCACTAGATAATCCTCATCCTCCACCGCATATTTATACATAAAATTCTTGTCATTATTATCCCCCCCCCTTGTAATCTTTTTCAAAAAAAATCTTCTCCATCATCGTTGCTTCGTTCTTTCTCTTCTTTTGGTTCATATTGTAAGTCATAGTCGTCTATCATTTTTGCTAGGCTTTACATGTTCTCATTCTCTTCCTCGCATTATTCTCCTCCTGTTCATTCTCTTGTTTTAGGATACTAAATTGATTCTTGTTCACGAAGTTCTCAATAGCGTCCACTATTATTAGTTTTTTGAAACTCCCTATTATTACTGGATTCTCATTATTGCTAGCAAGCTCCCCTCCACCATTTGTAGCAGCTCTTCTTCTCTTAACTTTTTGTTGGGCTTCTGAGAAGCCTTCTTGGCTGGTTGAATTCTCGATACTTAGGTTTATCAATTGCTTGCCTCTATTTTTCATTTTCTCTTCCCCCTGAATTGCTCGTGCTACCATCTCTATTCTCTCCATTTCATTCTCTCCTTCTTCACGTATTCCATGAGTTTGTTTAAAAGCTTCTAATTTCCTAGTTGACTCGATCATCTCATTGCGCAACTCGTCTGTTTGCTTGCTCTAGTTTTCCCAGTCTCTTTGTTCACTCTCCTTATCTTCTTCTAACTCCATATTGGTGACCATTATGCTAGAGCTAGCAACCTTTGTGTAGTTGTATTTGCTTAAGATATTATCAACCCCTTCTCTAATTGTAAATCCTTTAGAAAGGTGCTGTACCTGTAATACGTTACATGCATTTGCGTTCTCATTGTATAAGTAGTTAACAAAATTACCATCAATGTTAAGATGCAATCCATAAATAGGGTTGAAAGGGTGAAATTTGGCTATGTTGTCGATACTCCAAGTAACCTTCCTCCTTTTATCGATGTCTTCTACTTGTTTAATTCCCATTATAAGACACTCTCCGTATTGGTGACTTACCCTCCTACATCTGAAACAAAGGGATCCAATATTTTCGTATTGAAACACCACCCAACCAGATCCTTCCTCTTGAAGTAGATAAGTAATAGGGGGCAACAAATATTTGGTGTTGAATCTGACCCTAAATTTAAGCACTTTGATGTCGCTATTTATGACAACTGGATAGTCTACAACCTCAATATTTATGAAACACACATCCAATACCTTTAACATGTTTATATTATTTTGTTTGAATGCTAATCCTTTAACTTGCATCCAGATAGAAGAGTAATCAGTGGAAATATCATTGAAGTCTATTACATGGGGCCATAATGTCATGCTCAGGTGAATTTTTTGAAAGATACTAGGTCTCATCTCCCAAACTCTCTTAAACTTCCTCTCATGGAAGATATCTAGTTTGAACATATTGCTTTTTATCTCAGAAATCCTGAAATGCCTTTTATTCCCCATTTTTCTTCATTAAACTTCCTGAGCATCACCGTATAGACTGGTGTTTCTCCTACCACCTTTAAGATAATAGCTATTTCCTCTTTTATGCTTTCTTCCAAGTGTGCTTTAATGCCAATATTGATCACCCCATCTTCCTGTATTTATGATCTGTAAGTGGAATAATTGGTAAGGCATGGTAGTACCTTGTCGCCATTAAGGTTTTGTTCCTACAGTTAGAGAAATTAGGTTTAAATGGAACTAGCTGTAAAGGATTGTGTATTCGAAAAATATTGAAGTAGAAAACATTAAGAGACACAGAAGATTTAAGCCAGATGTTGGTACTAGGTGAGTAATGTTTACAGTGAAGTGGGTTTTGATCTTTGCTGAGGATGTTACTCGTACTTAAATAAAAGATTGCAACATCCATTAAATTACTTACCTCGAGACTTTTGTAGAAGGAAAGTCTCTTTGTTTTACTACTCGACCTGTTGTGTTCTATGAAGAGGTTATTCTGCCGTCTCTGTGTAGTGAAGCTCAGCACATAATCATAATTGCTATTGAGAGTTGTCATAAGTACTCTCGTAATCCTCAATCGAGGTAAAAAGGTTAACTCTTTATAGCTCCATATCGCACGTTCTTCTTCTCTCCTAATTATTATCTTAACCACCAATAGATGACCTTCATTCCTCTTAACGTTTTCCTAATCTTCGTGAACAATTTTTAATAAGACAAAATAAGAGGAAAAGAGAGACTTACCTTATTAGCATGGTTCGTCGCTGTATAATTATCCCTAAATCGGCAAATAGGTTTTCTAGGGTTTTTGAAAACCCTATGATTCTGAATCCTTCCATCCCATTCCTTATTATAATAGATTATTATTCCATTCTTCTCCACCGCCACTATGATTTTCTTGTGGTACCCAAGGTTCGGCTAATTCTTTGATAAGATCTAGGTTTACTAACCCTTTTTGGGGAAAGCAAGCCATCTGATGAAGAGCTCATTCTCCAAGAGGTAGTAGGAGCAGATGAGCTACCCTACACACAGAGAAGCATGCTCAAGAGTAGCAAAGAAGAGAGAGGGGACGACAACAACGAAGAGACTCCTCGTGTGAAAGAGATTCCTTTTTTTTTAGAGAGAGGCGAGAGAATTTCTATCCTAGAGAGAGGCCAAAACATCTAATGAAAAGTCTTAAAAGTTATGACCAAAAATTATTTTGACTTTTCCTTCCTTCCTAATTTTGAAGAGAACACTTAGGTCCTCCAAATGATTTAAAGGATAAATTTGTGCTAATTGTACTATTGTGATAGTTTAGTGAGGTTTATATCATTGAGAAAATACTATTTTTAGGCCATTACTCTGACCTAATTTTTTTTTAGACCTAACATTTCAAAAGTACTATTTTTAGGTCAAAGATATTCAAAACACACATTTTTTTGGCTATTTCACTAATTCGTGAGATATTTAATAGATTTCAAGGACATTTGGACACTTTAAATAGAATTCCTAGTTTGTGATGAAATCAAATAAAGATATAGTTTATTAGAAATACCCAAATTATCCTTAATATTTATGAAATATCTCACGTAATTATTGGAATGGCCTAAAATGAGTGTTTTAAATATGTTTGGTTTGAAAATGGCACTTTTAAAATGTTTGGACTAAAAATATTTTTATACTATAGGTAATGACCTAAAAATAGAATTTGCTCTATATCTTTGCATTGTTCTAAAAAAAAGTACCTATATTTTATTTATTTTTATTTAAACCATCATCTTTATACATTTTTCCCATATATAATAAAGATAAATTTAAATCTGTCTGTTAATCCATGCAGGCATTCCACCCGGAACTTAAACATTCAATGAAAGGCAATTATGATATTTATCTTTTATTTTTTAGATTCCCAATTTAAGCACATTTTTATCTATTGTTTTTCTCACCGTAGGTCAAATTTTATCTTTTTTCCTCCTAATTTTAGTTTATCCTAATATGCATGTTAACTTGTTACCACTAAATTTTTTGGGGAATATATATGTGTCCTCTCTTATATATGTGTGTATAAGGTGGGCTTGATCGATATAAAGACTATTTTATTTTTTTAAAAGAATATATGCACAAAGCAAATTCAAATCCAGTTAGCGGCGCTTTTAATAATGACAACAAGGTAATTGTATGGGGTTCAAGGGAGGATTGTGACATCTTGGACTCTAATTACGAATATGTCGATTACTGTGGTACGATCCATGTGCATGAGTAGCATGGATAATTCTCAGCATGTGCGCAAATGTCGAGAAAAAAGATGAAAAGTTGGAAAAACTTGTCTGAGAGAAGAAAAAATTAAAGGTGATTATGGGTGTATTTGTGATTGTGCTTTCTTGTCTTACTTATTCTGTCATTACGTTTTTTTAGTTAGAATGTTATTTTGTAACAACCATCGTCTAATATAAATTTTGGGTTCATTGCTTTTACTTGGTCAAAAGTCGTTCTTTCATTGCTGCAAAAAACAGTTAAAAGCCCACACTAATGAATACGATAACAGTGTGGACCAACCCACTTGCACACTCATTCAAAACACATAAATTCATGGACCATACTCACAAAGTAATAATAAATATCCTGCCAAAAGAGCATAAGATTCACCATTAATATTGTTGCCGAAAGTTGATACCATACCACACGAATCTGATCTTCCGTTTTGTGATAGATAAATCTCCGTAGGAGACATTAATTTAGGTTAATTTTGAGTCAGTTGATATATTTATAGTTATATTTCCTTTAGATTTGAATTATTATTAATTTTAGAGCTTTTGTGCGTTAAATGGCTTGTTTAGTGTGAAGTTCTTAGGTACATGGTTGCTAGGAGGCATTAAGACGAAGAGAGGAAGTGAAGTTTAAAGTACAAGATCAAAAGGAAGTGTTGAAAGGAACAAAAGACATCACTTTAGTGAGGGTGGAAGAGCATTAAAAACTGAAAATCGTCACTTCTAGCCTTTGCCTAAAGAATGCAGAATCTGATTTGGTGGTTCAAAAGAAAAAGATGGGCCTATAAGTTATACAAATTTAAGAAGTGGTTTAATTGGAGTTGGACTTACGGTGCGAAAATTATAACTATTTTACTAGAGTGGTGTACAGTAGTGCGGGATATTAAACAGATTTGGGCCCTTAATTACTTACTTAAGCCCAAAAAATGCCCTAATCCGCTTTTTGGCTCTATATAAGGCTTTTTAGACCTCTTAATTCAAGACGCTTAATTTTACAACTTAATTTCTTAGAAAAGAGAAAGCAGAAGTAATTGGAAGCAAAAGAGAAGTCTTTCTTCTTTCACAATCAACCCAATCATTCCAATTAGGTTATATAAGTTTTAATTTAATTTAGTAATTATGTATTTCATTAATTGTATTTCTTTTCTGCATTTAATTATGAGCTAAATTCTACATACTTGAGTATTGCAATATGATATGAAACCTAAGTTTATTAATTTAATGTAATTCGAATCTGGGAGTATTTCTAATTTAATTTAAGTTGGGTATTCCATATTGACTATTATATTGTGTTTATTTATTATTAATATTTTGGCCAAATAGAGATAGGTTTTAGTAATTAGGCTATTTTCCAGTGGCATAGATCATCTGGAAGGGGGGGGGGGGAGGGGGTTTAATTACAGAACTAGGTAATAGACGCATGGTATTCGTTATTGAGCATGGCGTTTTGGTGGTCCTTTGTGTGTTCTAAATAAATGAAAATAATAATCGAACCACAACCGCAAGTGTACGGTTGTCCCAAGTAGTATAACTGATAATACAGATTCGTTCCAAGGACGAGATGGTTGACTACAATGCTTATCTATTAATGATTGATGCACTTATGAAAGCAAGTAAATAAAAGATGTTTGTTTGGTTTTTGTTATTAAAACTACTAAATGAAAGACAAATTATAAATGCAATTGAAAGCTAAGACGCAAGTAGAATGAGTGAAAACGCAGTATGAGAAGTAGTACTTGAGAACGCAAGGATCCTCCCAATCTTATTTCCTAACTTATGTTGTTTAAGGGCTAAATTGGTCAACTACAATGGTCGGGATTCTAAATTCCTTATACCCCCGTCAGGGTGGACTATAAGGCGATCCTAAAGTGTCACTAGTCCCGTCAGGGTAAATATGATCCACCGTTGGATGTTTAAGTTTTATTACCTCATTGACCCTAGAATTAGCTAAGTTCGTCAGAATCAATAGCTTCTATCCTAGATTGAATAAATGGTTCTGTATTTAAACCCTCCGTCAGGATGATCCAATTGCCACTAATTGGAATAGCCTAAATACTAACACCTGTTCCTAGTTCATGACGCTAAAAACAGTAAAATAATCTCAATTTATTGAAAAGAGTAAAAGCCCTAATTTAGTTTAATTCAATAAAAACCCAAATTCAACATTCGTTATTTCATAAAATTAGGATTCACCCATTGTTTGTTCTCAAGCACTATGAATTGTTTAGCTCATATTAAAAAGAAATACTAAATTAAAATAAATGGAATTCATAACTGATTACAAATAAAAGATAAAAGAAACCTAATTTCCGGAATTGGAATGACTGAGAACGGAGCTATAGACCCACTCCAGCTCTAGCAGCTTTTTCTTCCTTCCTTCTGTTGCTTCTCTCTGGTGTTTTTAATTGTAAAGAATGAATTGTGTGAAAAATAGAAGTCCAGACCTCCTTTTATAAGCATAAATTCGGACTAGGGCTTGGACCAGAAAATAAAACACTAATTAAATGTCCAAGCCCAATTTCTAAGCCCAAAATCCCATAACTGCTGATATACCTTCACTAAAACGGCTTTTCCCGATGCGTTATGACTCCGATTGACCTCATTCCAGTTGCTAAAGTTCCGTAACTCGATAAGGAATGTTTTCTCTTCAAAGGTCAGCGGCTCAATCATCGCTTAAGCACCTTGAAATCAGCAATCTATGGCCTGGAAAATGGATTTTCAGCTCTAAAAATAATATCTTCGGGATTTATCTTCAAGTCTTGACTCTATCTCGTGATCTTTGACTTTCTCCTCGGATTCCTCTCCTAGCTAACATCTAAAACCTGTAAACTTTACACTAAAAATACCAATATTACGCGCAAAAGTTTAATAAATAAAAAATGCTAGAAATAAAATGGGAATTCCGGATTATTGCATATTTAGTCCAAAAGTCTATCAAATTAATTAAATAAACACCAAAAATGATGTCTCCCAAGGGTCGAAAATAAGAACAATTAGGGAGACATCAAGACCCCCAACTCAAACCTTTGTCGTCCCGACAAAGTAAAACAAAACAAAGGGGTAGAACTAAGCGTATAAACAAGTAGAAGCTAGCAAATAAACCCTAAAGCAATTCTCAAAATAAATCTCATATAGCAAACTCTAGAAACTAATATACACATACATCTAAAATGCAAAATCAAACATAAATAATCTCAATCATAAAATTAAAGTTGCAATGCTTGAAGGTTACACTTGTACTCATCTCTGTATGATGGCTATAGGGTGGTCATTAATCCTAAATCGCTTTGAACGCTCCACCTAGTATATTCCCTATTAACAGAATCATAAATTCACTATGCACTTAGGAATCACGAGGTCTTTACGGTTATAATATTGGCTTAAGGACGGGTGTGGATGTATATTTGGTAAATTTGAAGTGAGCTTTTGGCTCTCTCCTCACTTACCATCAACAGTGTCCTCGAGCTTGAGTTAACGCTAAAAAAATGTTCTCACTCACCCATATACGCAACAATTTAGCGTCCCATGTCTACCCACTATTAACAAGATGATTTTCAGAAAAATTCCACTTTGCCGGGTGTTTTATTCATTCATATTTTTCTTTTTCTTTTCTTTTCTCTTTTTCTCTTTTTTTTTGTACATAAGCAAACCGGGTTCCCGGTTTTGACGAATCCGGGTTCCCGGTTCCTACGGTATGAATTTTCAAAATTTTTCATTTTTTCTTTCTTTTTCAATTTTTTTTCCTCATTCCCGGCAAAGGGTTACAATTATAAATCATCTGCAATTGTGCTACAATACAAAGCACATCAATCCCTACCCAATAAATTCCCCAAAAGTGGACCCACCACCCCAAACTCAAGCTCGAGACATGTGAATTAGCATTGTGAATTTAATTTTGGATTGACATTATTTTTGTTTGATTTTGCATGATAAGTGTAGGTGTATATTAATTCCTAGGTTAGACTATATGGAATTTGTTTTAAGCTTTGCTTTGGGATTATTTACTAGATTCTACCTTCTGCGTTCACCTAAAAGATCCTTTGTTTTTATTTTACTTTGTCGGGACGACAAAGGTTTGAGTTTGGGGTCTTGATGTCTCCCGATTTGTTCTAATTATCAGCCCCTTGGAGACATCCTTTTAGGTGAATAAATGACTGATTGGATAGACTTTTAGGCTTAATTGATCATATTGCACTTTCTCCCCTTGGAAATTAACTATTTACAAAATCTGAACTTTTGTGCGTAAATTTGACTATTTTTAATGCAAAGTTAATTGGTTCTTGAATCTTATGAAAGATCAATCCAAGGAGAAAAAGTGAGAATAAAGTCTTAGTGTATTTTAGAGTGTTAGGAAATGATTTTGAGTCGAGTTTCTATTTTTAGAGTACAATTTCCTATTTTGATTTCTTGATTTATTGATTTATTCTTTTTAAGCATATGCGGTTTAATTATTTATTTAATGTGAAGCTTTAAAAGATAAATGGTAATTACTTAGAGACCAAGTCAAGATGAGGATGAAAGGAAAGAAGATTTACATGGAAATAAGAAGATTTAGGAAAGATTTATTCAAAGAAGGAAAAGATAAAGCTGCCTTGTGAATCTGAAAATCCAGCCACGTTTTAAAGATTAAATAATAATTAAAGTTTGACATGGATTCTGGATGAATGGTCTGCACCAATAGAAAGAGCTTTCCAAGACAAGAAGTTTCATATATTGGAACTTCTCAAACGGATAAGTATTGAAAAAGATATGACCAAATCAAATCAGCAGCAAATCTTACCTTTTCTAAAATTTAGGGCTACAAATTTGAGAGTCTTTGACTTGTCTTCCACTCCAAGCAAATTCGACCTAGGGTCTTCCAACACCTATAAATACACCCCTTAGACCTCATAATTCAGTACCTCTCAATAACCATTCAATATATACATCTTTAGAGAGAGAGTCAGAGACTTTAAGAGCAAGAAGGCAAAGGAGGAGCTAGAGCTGGAGGAATTCTGTCCTTCCATCACCAGTCATCTAATCCTTAGGTTATATTTCTTTTCTGTAATTGAATATGATGTCTTTCTATTTAGTTTCAGTCTTTAATATTGCTATGAGCTAAACTTTCATATACTTGAGAATCGCAATAAAAGGATGAACCTTAATTAATTATTTCTATGTTTTGAATTTGGGATTGTTTAGATTTAAACTGAATTAGGTCTTAGATATTGGATATTATTTTGTTCTTAATCACTATTTCTTTTCGGTACAACTAGAAATAGATTTTAGTATTTGTGCTATTCACTTTAGTGGCGAAGTGATCATCCGACAGGGGGGTTTGAATACAGATCTAGGTAATACCTATAACCGAGGAAGGAAAGAGCCTAGACCTAAACCAAACCAAACCTATAACCAACCTAAACCAAACCAAGCTAATCACCAACCAAACCAATACAAAGCTTAAAAGAGAGTGGAAGAATGGAGGGTAGTGCAAAGAAAGCAAAAAGAGAAGAAGGATGATGAAGTTCAGATTCCTAACATCAAAAAAACACCTAGAACTCCATCTCAAAGTGTGGGAAATAGTAGTGCAAAGGGGAAAGAAAAAACCCCTAGTAAACCTAGGGGAAATGATTATAATTATAATATTTTTGAAGGGGAGTTATGTAACTCCTTTTGTGCTTTAAATAAGGCTAATGCAAACCTTGAAGAGGCTTTGAATAGGTTTGTGGGAAGTACCCATAGTGAAAGAGAACCTCCGGATTTAAATGATAATTAGCTCTTGGAATGTAAGGGGTTTGAATCTAAACCTCAAACAAAAAGAAGTTATTCATGTTATACAAGATAAAAAAGTTGATCTAGTGGGTTTATTGGAGACTAAAATGACTCTACAAAGTTACAATAAGTTTCACAATACTTATTTGAGCAATTGGGGTACTATAACTAATCATGATAAGGATGAAAGAGGAAGAATATGTATAAAGTGGAATAAGAATGTTTTGGATGTAAAGTGTTTCAGTTCAACTAGCCAAGCCATCTTCCTAGAGGTACAAGATATATATAATAAGAATTTTTTTAATTGTGTGATGGTATATGCAGAAAATGATGATGATAAAAGAGTGATTCTTTGGGAAACACTTAGTGAATGGATGGTTATTAATGGAGATTTTCCTTGTATTTGGTGTGGGGATTATAATGAAATTACTAAAGTTGATGAAAGAATGGGTTGTACTAGCCTTCATAAGAGTTCACACTAATTTATGGATTGTATTAATGATAATGGGATGGTTGAACATCCTAGCCAAGGATGTTATTACACTTGGACTAATAGAAGAATTGAAGGGTTCATATCTAGTAGAATTGACAAAATCTTTATAAATGATGCTTGGTTCACTTGTTTCAAGTCTCATTTGATGATTGAAGCTCCTGGAATTTCAGATCACTCTAATCTTATCCTCAAAATTCAGGAGAGTTCAAATAATAAACCTTCATCTTTTAAATTTTTTAATGTTTGGATTGATCATGATGAGTTTTTGCCCTTGATTGAAAAGGTGTGGAAATATGAAGTTAAAGGGAGTATGATGTACAAAGTTGTGAATAAATTGAAGGAAGTAAAGAAAGCTTTGAATATCTTCAATAAAAAATATTTTCATCACTCTACTAAAGAAATAATGGAGCTTAAAGAGGAACTTGAAAAAGTACAAACAAAGCTTATGATTGGGGATCAATCTATGCTCATCATTGAGAAGGAGCTAAGAGATAAACTTATGCATCTTCTTAACCTTCAAGAAGAGATCTTAAAGCAAAAATCTGGAATTACTTGGGCTCAAAAGGGTGACTGTAGCATTACCCTTTATCATAAGAGCATCAAGGAAAGAATCACTCAAAACCGAGTTGCATCTATTGTGACTAAAAATGGTGATATTGTTGTTGAAGATGAGGCTATTCATGATGAATTTATTAAGTACTACACTAGTTTAATTGGTACTAAGGATGTTTATGAAGAAAGTGTTAGCTCTAGTTGTTTAAACAAGCTTGTTGATAAAGCTATCACTAAGGAAGAAGCAAAAAAATATGGTGAAAGACATTATTAGTAAGGAGATTAAAGAAGCTATTTTCTCTATTGATATCTCAAAAGCTCCTGGCCCAGATGGTTTTAATAGTACTTTCTTCAAAGCTACTTGGAATATTATTGGGGAAGATGTTTGTAATGCTATAAAGGAAACCTTCAAGAATAGACAAATTTTGAAGAAAATTAATGCTACTAATCTTGTTCTTATTCCCAAGGTTAAAAACCCCACTTCAGTGAAGAGTTTTAGGCCCATTGCTTGTTGTAATATCCTCTATAAAGCTATATCTAAAATCATTGCTAATAGGATGAAGAAAAGCCTTGAGGAGCTTATATATAAAAATCAAGCTGCTTTTGTGGAAGGTAGAAGTATTTCGGATAATATATTGGTTGCTAAAAGTGTGGTGACAAGTTATGATAGGAAGGACTTGAGTCCAAGATGTACTTTAAATATTGATCTTCAAAAGGCTTTTGATACAATTAATTGGAGGTACCTCTTCCAACTACTTCAAATCATGGGATTTGATAAAAAGCTTATATCTTGGGTCAAGATGTGTATTTCAACACCTATGTTCTCTTTGTGCATTAATGGAAGTGTGTGTGGTTATTTCAAAGGAGAAAGAGGATTAAGACAAGGTGATCCTTTATCTCCTTATTTATTTGTTATATGTATGCAAGGTTTCTCTTCTATTCTTGAGAAAGTGGCAAATAATCAAGCTTTTACTTATCACCCTAATTGTGCTAGAATGGGTTTGAACTACCTTATATTTGCTGATGATTGTTTAGTTTTCTTTAATGGTGATAAAGACTCGGCTATGAGACTAAAACAAGGCCTAGATCTTTTCTCTAGACTCTCTGGCCTTAAAATAAGTCCTGAAAAGAGTGAGCTATATATGGGAGGTTGTAATAAAGACCTTCATGATGATTTGAGTTGTATTCTCAATGTTAAAAAGGGTAAACTTCCTGTTAGATATCTTGGGTCTCCTTTAACTACAAAAGGACCTAATAGCTTAATGTGTGCTACCCTTATTAATAATATAGTGGGAAGTGTTGAAGGGTGGATGCATAAATTTCGTACATTTACCGGAAGGCTTCATTTAATCAAGAGTGTTTTACAAAGTAAAGCTAGATATTGGTGTAATGTAATGATACTTCCAATGGGAGTTATTCGTGAGATAGAATCACTCTTGAGTAGGTTCCTTTGGAAGGGTAATACTAATAATTTTCATGGTGCTAAAGTGGCTTGGAAAGAATTATGTCAAAGCAAGGAAAATGGAGGACTAGGCATACCTAATCTTCTCCAAATCAATCAAGTTGCTATTCTTAAAGTTTTTTGGAGAATGTATGGCTATAAAGGTAATATTTGGTCTCAATGGGTCTACTCAAATTGGCTAAGGAACAAGAGTATATGGAGCATTACATATGATAATAACCTTCCTTGGACATGGAGAGCTATGCTAAATGTAAGGTACCTTGCTTTTAAATATATTATACATGAGGTTGGAAATGGCAAGAGAACCTATATGTTAGATGATAGATGGACAAAAGGGAAGTGTGTAGGTGATATTTGTGAACAAAAGGATGCTATTTCATTGGGTAATTACAATATTAACAAAAAGGTGATGGACTATTATGTGGGGAAGAGGTGGAGATTTCCACCTAGGCTTAACAAGGTGTATGAGGTGGTAAAGGATATGGTGCTTAATGAAGAGCATGACACTATAAGATGGGGAGATAAAGGTTTTAGGACCTCGGATGTTATGTATGACCTAAGGGGTCCTAATGAGAAAACAAAATGGTATAGTGTGGAATGGCATAAATGGAGTATGCCAAAACACAAGTTTTGTGCTTGGTTAATTTGTAAGGATAGGTTAAGCACTAAGGATAGGCTTAGCAAGTGGGGAATGGAAGTGAATAAGATGTGCTACCTTTGCTTTGAAGATCATGAATCTAGGGATCATTTATTTGTGAATTTCAAATTCACTACTTTGGCTTGGAAGGAGATTTGTGATCTTCACAATTGGCACAACTCGGGTAATACTTGGGAATAAAGGCTTGATTTTATGATTAAAGTTGATGGTAACACCTTAAAAGATACCATATCAAACATTACTTTCCTTAGCTTTCTTTATTGTATTTGTGATGTGAGGAATAAAAAAGAGTTTAAGAAGATGCATCCCAAATATGAGGATATTGTGAAAATAGTTGTGAAAGATGTTCAATATACACTTTGGAATAGAAAATTATTTAAGAGGAGTGTTGAGAATATGATATTGATGGCAAGATGGAAGCTACATGGAGTACTCAAGAGAGGAGAGCAAGAAGATCAAGGAAGATAGCTTGGAGCTTGGACCTAGTATAAGACTTTAGCAATTGTTGTATAGGGTTTAATTTCCTAGCAATGGTTGTATAGGGTTTTTTACTTTACTTTGATTTATTTTATAGCAATGGTTGTATAGGTTGTTTTGCAAGTTGTTAGGTTTATTTTCTAGTAAAGGTTGTATAGGGTTTGTTTTTCCTAGCCATGCTTGTTTTTTAGTAAAAAATAAGTGGGGTTTGATTTGTACTTGTTATTTTGTGGATATAAAATGGTAAGGTTGATAAAAAATAAAAATAAACAACCTATATTTTATTATACAATCAAAAAATATTCTTACAAATAAAAAAATGAAAAAAATGATTTTTTTTTTTAAAAGGTGAACCAAGTAAAAATGAAAAACTTGGGAGGAGTGTCACATAAGGTTAATATTGTACAAAGGTTGTAAGAAATAAAGGGTTCAATGAAACCCCTGTCCCTTTCCCACAATAACCAATATGTGGGTCTGCCATGATTATTATATATAAATCAATTACTTTTATTTTTTGTCATAATTCGATATGTTGTTTATTTGAAAGAAAAAAAATTATTATTTATAATACTAGAATTTGGATATATATAATTTTACTATTTTTAAAAATATTTGAGACTAATGGTTGGTCAGAAAAGACTCATTAAACCGCTAAATAGGATTTAATACTTAATAAGTAGTCCGTCCAAAACTAACTTTGTGAGATATATAAATAAAACATCTAAAGGACATTGCATTAATTTAATCTCCAAAAATTCTTCTTTCTTACCTACATTTATTTGTCTCTCGAACATATGACACACCGCAAAATTATTAAATCTACCCTATAATCAGTATAATCTCTAATCGCCGCATGAAAATACTACATGTAGACTATATTTTGTCTGAAGTGTAATGATTGAGCTCAACAATATCATCGAGCCAAATTCCCTCACCTTGAAAAATCCTTATAAAAATCTTTATTTAAATCCCAAACTGATTTTCCTATTCGTGTTTTATTCTCGCTTAATTACAACATCAATTCGTCTTAAGAACTTGAACTTGATAGGAACCAAACCTGATAACCTCACAAGCTGTATTATTTAATTATATATCTGGTCTAAACGCTAAATCATTTTATGCAAACCATAACTTCCACATGACAAATACAATTATTACTATCCACTCCATATGATTGAGCAACTCTTTATTTTAAATATTGTACTATCCGAATAGTTGTTGTCGTGTTATATTTGTATGCAATCTAATTCCCTCTTCGACTGACATGTTAACATTTGCTCTCTTCCAAGCATTACATACGAAAATGGTTATGCTACAGTTCTACAATAAGTTTTTCTTTATACGTCATGAATTTGATATATCATATTGGATTTAATATCGTTACAATAGAACATGAATAAAAAGTACAAAGGAAGTATAGGGTGTAAAGGAACCAACAACTTGCAATGAGCTTAAGCTCACCAAAAGCATACTCGTTAGCTATTCTCATAATCAATGCTTGATTATTTCTTGTTATGAGTTGTTTAGTATAATTGACTCTTCAAAATAAATTGTCTACAATAATAGTGGATAATGATACTTATAATGGATGGTGTTGAAATTTATGTTTGAATTCATATATAAATATTCATATATAAGCTCCCGTGCATATGTTTTCCGTGTATGTTGTTGTGCATACTACATAACCTATTAGTAAAAGATATGGGAAATACATATGTGGAATTTGTTAAGGAAGAGCTTAAATACTTACGACATTTTGAATCAGACTTTAGTAAGTTTAATGAAAGACTAACCATCTATTTTCCTCTTCAAGAAAATTGATATTGAATGCACACCGAGATGTAATTTGGTTTAATTGATATTATTACTTGAATCGGGTTTAAAGGATTTTTTTCAAGGGTATACAAATGAATACTCTATATTTATATATGTACCTACTAATGAAGATTGATTTTTTATTGATTAACGAATTCAATTTTTGGTAACTTTAAATAAAGTCATCAAAATAATTTTTTGATCTCATTATCCAACATCTAATAAGATAAATAATTGTTGTAACTTAAAGAATAATACATTACCAATACAGCAAACCAAACTTCATTTCATCATAAAATAACTCACAAATTAATAAACAAGCAAACTAAAAAATTTTACAAAACGGTATATTGAGCAACACTTTTCAAATAAATAACATTTTAACCAAAACTAAAAATACACCGTAACATATTTGGCTAAATTCGTATGTCATTTGGAGTATATCTAAAATAAATGCAGTTTCATAAAATTATAATTTTTTACTACTTGTCATAAAATTTCCTTGCTATTTGAGTCAATGAATAGATGAATTCAGGGTTGTCTCACCAAATTTCATGTTAGATCTTAATTTATTTACATATAATCCATGACAATCAATTATTTATACCATCATCAACAATGGAAGCACACATGAGAGTTGTGAACATTAACAAAAAACAATCATTTTGGAAAAACATGAGATAAAAAATAACATTAATTAACCCCCTACGGAAAGAAAAATTTCACAAAATATAATTTATTTATTTTATTATTTTTAACTTGTTTGAGTGATTTTTATATAACAATAAAGACACAATAAAATCAATACCCCAAACCTTAATGTTGAAGGTTAACCTATATGGATTGAAATTAAAATAATATATAAACTAAGAATATATAAATTAAAAAGTATGGTCTTCTTTTTTTATCATTAGCTTAGCCCTTAAAACTTTACTCACATTAGTTTTAATGAATTAGAGAAACAAACCATTATAGTTTAAATTTTGAAAAAAAATATTAAAATTTAAAATTTTGGGCATTGTGGAATTAAAGTATCACTTTCTATATGATTCATTATTCTGGATTTTAACCACTGAAATCAATTTACCTAAAAAATTCAATGGAGGCTCATATATTTTATGATTTGAGACATATAAAGGCTCCAACCATGCCATGGCTGCAAACCCAAAATAGGTTGCCCCGTCAGATTACTAGTGGATCTCTTAATCTACTCCCAAAATAGATTAGAAAGTAATAAATCTAAAGTAAGATATCATCACAGCCCCAGTATATGAATAATGTAAATTGAACTATTGTGCAAAATCTGAAAACAAAAGAGAAAATAGAGATATCAATCAAACTATGGCTGCAAACCCATAAACATAGGGAAGTTTCCACGCCAAGATAATAGTTTGATCTACCATTTGCCTCATATAATTATCAGAAAAAGTAAGAAATAATGAAAATGTTATGGTTACAACTATCTAAGATATATTGATCCTCATAGAAAATGCAATGAGAGTTGTTAAATTTTTGCTTACAATGGAGTAATCATTGAACAAAAATGGCATATAGAGAGTCGGGAAACCACCCCTAAGAAATCCCAAAAAACTCTAGCCCCCACCATAGTTGCCTCATTCCATTTTCTTTCTGTTCTATTTTATTAATCTTTTAGGGTTAATACATCATTATATACTATTCACCGAAGGGTAATTTGGTAATCGTGAATATGGTTATACAAATTTGGTACTCGAGAATTTAAGAATTTTTAATTTGGAACAAACTTTTTTTTACTTAATTTATATATTATGAAAAAATTGCACCACAGTTTCTATGTTATACAATCATTTAATTATAGGTCCTAATATGTATATATATAATTTTTTGTAATTAGTTAATATGTATGCATATTATAATAAACAACCTATCTGAATATTAGTTCCTAAAACACCGAGTGCGAAAAAGGAGGAAAAACACCTAGCCTCCAAAAACACACACAACACCTAAAACACACAATCCTCTCCCTTCTCTCTTCTTTCTCTCACTAGGTTTTGAAGATTTAGTCAAAGTTTGACTAATCTTGACTCCTGACCTTACGGCTAGAGTTTGACCAGAGATTGACCAGGCGTTGACCACGTTGACTGGAGTTAAATATTCTTCAAGCTTATTTTTTTTATCTTGGTTTGTAATTGTAATTTTAGTTGGTTTATAATTGTAAAGTTGAGGAATTAAATTGGTTAGGAAATTAAATAAGGAAGGCCGTAGTGGAGATCTGAGCTGGATCTGTTTGTTGGGCAGAAGAGTGAAGAAAAGTGGGCATGTGAATAACGCGCGTATGCATTAGGCGGTGAAGGAGACGGGTATTAGTGAATAAAGTGATAAAGTGATTAATAATTGGTTCGGTTTTTTAAGTGGATAAATTTATTAATAATTGGATAATTATTACATTATTATTGGGTAAGAATCAGCTTTAAATTCAGCACCAAATCAGCAGTGAATTTTGTGCAAATATTCAGCTCGTTTGAATTAAAAAACGCGACAGTTTTGTTTTTTTTGTGTTTTGAGCTCAATTCTTAACCAAAATACGCGATTCTTTTTTTGCTATTCCTCTTTTTTCATTCCTGATCTTATGGCACCCCGCAAGAAATCTAAAAATCGTGGAAATAAGGACAGTGATGAAGTTAATGAACCTCAAGGGAAGTTTGCGCCAGTTAAAGGTAAATACATTCCTGCTACCCCTGTAATTCAAGTGAGTAACAACTTATCTGCTACTAAGAGAGGTAATTTGATGAGTGGGAGTGTCGATAAAGGCACTTATAGCAGGAAGGATGATGGTTTATGCAGTGAGTGTAATGTGTTTGATGAAAGTCCTGAAAGACGGGCAATAGACAAAACACAGGAATTAATGGATGAAACCTTACTTAGCTCCAGTGAAAGCATCCAAGCTACTCAATTCATTTATTGTACAATGGTTGAGGGGATGAACGACTAAGATGGGGCCCTAATTGAGGGTGAGGCTCCTAATCCTCTCGAGAATAGATTGCGTGTGAGTCACAAGGAGTATTACTCCACTTTAGGTGCAGGAATTGGGATAATTTCTCCACCTAGTGAAAGTACCCTCTTGGGAGTAGCACAAGGTCAAAGTGTGGAGGAGGAGGATGAATCCCAGGTAGAAATTATTGAGGAAAACAATGGGAAGCAAGGTAAATGGACAGAATTATTCAAGAAGAGTGATCAAGATTTGAAGATAAAATATTTTGCTCCTAGTCAAGTAGAAGAGGAACTCATGGTTAAACCACCTAGAGATAGAGTGAAGAGAGGAGTTGAGGAGTGGGATAATTGCTTAGTTGGACAATTTTTAGGAGAAGTGATGTCTCCCGATTTGTTCTAATTATCATCCCCTTGGAGACATCCTTTTAGGTGAATAATGACTGATTTGATAGACTTTTAGGCTTAATTGATCATATTGCACTTTCTCCCCTTGGAAATTAACTATTTACAGAATCTGAGCTTTTGTGCGTAAATTTGACTATTTTTAATGCAAAGTTAATTGGTTCTTGAATCTTATGAAAGACCAATCCAAGGAGAAAAAGTGAGAATAAAGTCTTAGTGTATTTTAGAGTGTTAGGAAATGATTTTGAGTCAAGTTTCTATTTTTAGAGTACACTTTCCTATTTTGATTTCTTGATTTATTGATTTATTCTTTTTAAGCATATGCAGTTTAATTATTTATTTAATGTGAAGCTTTAAAAGATAAATGGTAATTACTTAGAGACCAAGTCAAGATGAGGATGAAAGGAAAGAAGATTTACATGGAAATAAGAAGATTTAGGAAAGATTTATTCAAAGAAGGAAAAGATAAAGCTGCCTTGTGAATCTGAAAATCCAGCCACGTTTTAAAGATTAAATCATAATTAAAGATTGGCATGGATACTAAACGAATGGTCTGCACCAATAGAAAGAGCTTTCCAAGACAAGCAGTTTCATATATTGGAACTTCTCAAACGAATAAGTATTGAAAAAGATATGACCAAATCAAATCAGCAGCAAATCTTACCTTTTCTAGAATTTAGGGCTACAAATTTGAGTCTTTGACTTGTCTTCCACTCCAAGGAAATTCGACCTAGGGTCTTCCAACACCTATAAATACACCCCTTAGACCTCATAATTCAGTACCTCTCAATAACCATTCAATATATACATCTTTAGAGAGAGAGTCAGAGACTTCAAGAGCAAGAAGGCAAAGGAGGAGCTAGAGCTGGAGGAATTATGTCCTTCCATCAACAGTCATCTAATCCTTAGGTTATATTTCTTTTCTGTAATTGAATATGATGTCTTTCTATTTAGTTTCAGTCTTTAATATTGCTATGAGCTAAATTTTCATATACTTGAGAATCGCAATAAAAGGATGAACCTTAATTAATTATTTCTATGTTTTGAATTTGGGATTGTTTAGATTTAAACTGAATTAGGTCTTAGATATTTGATATTATTTTGTTCTTAATCACTATTTCTTTTCGGTACAACTAGAAATAGATTTTAGTATTTGGGATATTCACTTTAGTGGCGAAGTGATCATCCGACAGGGGGGTTTGAATACAGATCTAGGTAATACCCGTGTAATGTCCGTTATTGACCGACAGGCTTTACTAGTTACATATCCAAAGAGGTAAAATCATATCATCCGAAGAGGCATATTCGACCATATAGGTGTTTATGATACTTTAGGATAGCTTCTAGGTCCACCCGACAGGGGGCTAGGAGATATTAGAGTCCCGACTAGTATACTAATACCAATTCTACCCTTAAACATAACATAGATTATATTAGTTAGGAGGATTCTTTGCGAGACTCAAGTATCTCTCTTACCTGAAGTCAGTCTTTTATTTGCTTTATTTCCTTTCTGTTAATTTAATTTAGTCTTTACTTTATTTGCATCTTTTAATTTCTAAAAACCAAACAAAAATTCTATCTTTTAGTTTTCTGTTTAGCAATTATTCCTACTATCTGATTGATATTTGGGTTGAACCTAATCCGTCCCTGAGAACGAACTTGATTATCATATATTACTTGGGACAACCGTACACTTGAGGTTAAGTGGTTCCTTTATGTTTGCATTTAATTTTATAACACCCTAGGACCCACCAAGTTTTTGGCGCCGCTGCCGGGGACGGTAGCGTGAGACCCCGGTGTTAATCTTTAGTAGTTGTAATTGTTTATTTATTTTTTCAGATTTACGCTTGGTTTTTGTTTTTGTTGTACATATTTTTATTCAGGTAATGATCAAGAGGTTTTATTGAAGATGTATAGAGGACATTACCCGGATCCCGATCCATACGAATATTGGGAAGACTCTTCGGGACAACAACAATGGGGTAGTAACTTCTACCAACAATCCTATCAATACCCGCAAGAGCAGGATTGGAACAACCAATGGATCGGGAATAATCAACAACAATCATCATATCACTATCCCCAAGAGCAAGGATGGAACAACCAATGGGTTGGAAACATTCAACAACCTCCAGCTCATCACTATCAGCAAGAAATTGACAATGAGATACGTTCTAAACTCCAGTGCTTAGTAGAAGAAACAAACGCCATCCAAGCACGCATGAAACAGATGGTAGAAGAATGGGGTAGTATGTCTTGTGAAGATTCCACTCCCCCAAGGGATGGAAGAGATCAACTGGAAGAAGTAGTTGAGGAGGATGTGTTGAAGGAAGATACTATTGATAGTGATATGACCATCATGCCGGTTATAAATGAAGACCACCATGTGATTGACAATCCTATTAGCATGGTGGAAGAAGGAGTAGCAACGAAAATCCTAGAAATTGAAACTGAGGTTGCTATTCCTAAGGTGCGTGCACATGATCAAGATACAGAACGCGAACAAGAAGAAGAGGTGATCGAGATTAGCAAGATTCCACATCAAGAATATGATGAAGTAATAGTGGAAGATTGGGTTGAAAGCGAAGACGAATGGGGAGTGGTTGAGGTATCAACCGAAGAATTCAAAGTTCACAATACAATAGAAGTTGAATCTCCACCACAAAAAGTTCACCAATCACAATCTCCACCACAACTCATCATTAGAGATTACATATTGGAATCACCTCTATTACTAAAAATGATCAATAGGTGCTACGCAAGAAAGGTGCTACACCGCGAGAGTAAAGCGGCAAGGAGGAGCACCTACCCACCCCACTTTAAAGAGGAACGCGAGATTGAAGAAAATAAAATGAGCTTATACCGTTGAGGACGGTTATCTACTATCGTGTGGTGAAGAATACGTTTCGTCGTGAAAGTAAGAAGGCGAAACAGAGATACTACCCTCCCCCTTTCAGAGATCGATTGAATAAAATTTTAAAGGGGAAGGTTCTAAAGCTTTCATGCCAAGGACGAGGCAAATTCAAGCGGAGGAGAACCGCAAGGGCCTCAATACCATCTTCATGGAAGGTAACGCGTCGAACTTAAAGACGTAATAAACAAAAGTGCTTCTTGGGAGACAACCCATGTTTAATTTGCTTTCTGTTTTAAATTCCTAGTGTATAATTCTAAGTTTGTGTCAAGTTTTAGTGTCTACTTTTAAAAGAAATGAGAAAGGTAGTGTGTTAATGGTGCAGGGATTGAGAAGAAACAAATGGGAAAAATTCGGCGCGAAGTCCGGTATACCGCGAGAGACCCCCGGTATACCGCAAGAAGAAAACCCGTGTCACGTGTTACTCAAGTGGGTTTTAATCAGAAAGGAGAAAATAATTTTGATGCGCGGTCCGGTATACCGCGTGAGATGTCCGGTATACCGCAGGAGGGAAAAACCCGTACCACGGGTTAGGTACCGCGGGTTTTTGGACGGAAAAGAGATATTGAACAGTAGCAAAAACCCGTGCCACGGGTTATATATCACAGGGTCTTGGCAGAGACGAAAAAAACAAAACAACAGAAGCTGCGGTACACCGCGGCTTAGGTCCCGTGCACCGCGCCATGGCGGTTTGTGAGGAGTTTGAGGCCCATTCAACTTCTTACCTTGTCAAGATCAAACCCTAGCCTCCCCCAATACGAATTTTTCAGAACTTAACCCTTATATACCTGCACAAAGACCACTACAACACCCAAGAACATTAAATCCTTCCTCCTAATCCATTCCAAACACACATCCAACACCACAATCCTTCAAGAATATCAAGAAATCTTCTCCTTCAACCTTAAGCCTCTTCATCAACGCTTCAACCCTATTTATTAAACCTTCCCCAAGCCATTACATATTCATTACCCATCTCATATAACACCAAAATCCTTCATTACAAATCCTCAAAACGTCAAATTTCAAAACTCTTCTCTAGTTTTTGATTATTTGAAGTTTTGAGTTTGGGGTTCATTGAGATGACGAAGATTGGAAGGTCAAGAATACCGTGGAGAGGAAGAAGAAGTTGGAGAACATCTTAGTAAACTTTTGGGTGTTGAAAGATGTAGTTGAAAGAATTTTGGGAGGATAATCAGGAAGAGGTGTTGAAACCCATAGGAAAAATCACAAAAGAGTTGGAGCTTATGCAAATCATATTACGTGGAGTGAGCAATGTTCAACATGCCACCTACGCAACACAAGGAGCTCAACCTACACGCAACCATGGAAACTAGCTTCGTGCTGGTTCAGATACGTTTTCCTATCCCTTTCTTATTTGTTTTATTTGTTTGTTTGCTTTATTGAGTCTTTTTCGAGTCGTGGGGACACAACTCATTTTTGAGTTTGGGGTGGGGTTCGTTGCCTCATCCCAATTTTACGTGTTTTACTGTTTTGTTTATTAATCTAAGGGTTACGTTGACTGTAGAGTATTTTAAATGCCCCCATCAAGCATGCTTTTTGTGAATTTATGATAGAAAATAGTTGACTTTAGGAGTTAGTGTAAACTGTACTTTGATTGCATGCAAATATGAGGTAATTGATAGGAAAAATTAATGAACAATGCAAAAGAAGTAAACTTGTGCTTAAGGATAATAGTTGGTTTGTAGAACGTGAGATCTAAATGAGTAGAGAACCGACTTAGGTATGAACTAGAGACAAGTTGTGTAGATAGAAAGATGATAGAGGCAGTTCATTGTTAGCCCTTTGAATCCTTTTTGGCTGTCTATCCCTGAATTAATTTTATCCTTCTTATAAAAATTTTTAGCCTTTAAGACTTTCTTTTGTCGCCACATTATAAGCCAATTTCCCTTTAGATTATTAGGCATGACCATATGACCCGCACTTGAATCACGATCCTGAGACTTCCTGTCTTGAGCTTGAGTTTGGGGTGGTGGGTCCACTATATGGGAATTTACATTGGGTTGGGATTATTGGAGCTTATCAATGATGATTTGTGCTTTACATGATGATGATTCACAGTTTTATTATATTGTAACCCTTTGCCGGGGTAATAGTGAATGGAAAAGAAGCTTCGAGCTCAAGTTACGAATAGACATAACTATGAAAAATAGCATGATATCTCAACATTAAAAGAGAGTCATGGCTATAAGAAAAGAAAAACGAATGATTTGAAAAGAATATACATATTCGGACCGGCAAATTGGAAAGTTTTAAGTGAATCATCCTTAGTGCTTATTGGGTTAATTTGGGGACGCTAATTAAGCGCGTCAATTGGGTTGAGTGAGAACGTTATTCGAGTGTAAACTCAAGCTCTTGGACAGTTTTGTTGATGGTAAGTGAGGAGAGAGCCAAAAGCTCACTTCAAATTTACCAAATATACATACCATACCGTCCTTTAGCCTATGCTAAAACCATAAAGTCCTCGTGATTTCTAGATGCACGGTGAGTTGATAGGGATTATTCTAAGTGGAACATTCAACACAAGTAAAGATCGAGGAACACCCTATAGCCACCATCTTGAGATAAGTATTAAGCGTAACCTTCTAGCATTGTGAATTTAATTTTGGATTGACATTATTTTTGTTTGATTTTGCATGATAAGTGTAGGTGTATATTAATTCCTAGGTTAGACTATATGGAATTTGTTTTAAGCTTTGCTTTGGGATTATTTACTAGATTCTACCTTCTGCGTTCACCTAAAAGATCCTTTGTTTTTATTTTACTTTGTCGGGACGACAAAGGTTTGAGTTTGGGGTCTTGATGTCTCCCGATTTGTTCTAATTATCAGCCCCTTGGAGACATCCTTTTAGGTGAATAAATGACTGATTGGATAGACTTTTAGGCTTAATTGATCATATTGCACTTTCTCCCCTTGGAAATTAACTATTTACAGAATCTGAACTTTTGTGCGTAAATTCGACTATTTTTAATGCAAAGTTAATTGGTTCTTGAATCTTATGAAAGATCAATCCAAGGAGAAAAAGTGAGAATAAAGTCTTAGTGTATTTTAGAGTGTTAGGAAATGATTTTGAGTCGAGTTTCTATTTTTAGAGTACAATTTCCTATTTTGATTTCTTGATTTATTAATTTATTCTTTTTAAGCATATGCGGTTTAATTATTTATTTAATGTGAAGCTTTAAAAGATAAATGGTAATTACTTAGAGACCAAGTCAAGATGAGGATGAAAGGAAAGAAGATTTACATGGAAATAAGAAGATTTAGGAAAGATTTATTCAAAGAAGGAAAAGATAAAGCTGCCTTGTGAATCTGAAAATCCAGCCACGTTTTAAAGATTAAATAATAATTAAAGTTTGACATGGATTCTGGATGAATGGTCTGCACCAATAGAAAGAGCTTTCCAAGACAAGAAGTTTCATATATTGGAACTTCTCAAACGGATAAGTATTGAAAAAGATATGACCAAATCAAATCAGCAGCAAATCTTACCTTTTCTAAAATTTAGGGCTACAAATTTGAGAGTCTTTGACTTGTCTTCCACTCCAAGCAAATTCGACCTAGGGTCTCCCAACACCTATAAATACACCCCTTAGACCTCATAATTCAGTACCTCTCAATAACCATTCAATATATACATCTTTAGAGAGAGAGTCAGTGAGTTTAAGAGCAAGAAGGCAAAGGAGGAGCTAGAGCTGGAGGAATTCTGTCCTTCCATCACCAGTCATCTAATCCTTAGGTTATATTTCTTTTCTGTAATTGAATATGATGTCTTTCTATTTAGTTTCAGTCTTTAATATTGCTATGAGCTAAACTTTCATATACTTGAGAATCGCAATAAAAGGATGAACCTTAATTAATTATTTCTATGTTTTGAATTTGGGATTGTTTAGATTTAAACTGAATTAGGTCTTAAATATTGGATATTATTTTGTTCTTAATCACTATTTCTTTTCGGTACAACTAGAAATAGATTTTAGTATTTGTGCTATTCACTTTAGTGGCGAAGTGATCATCCGACAGGGGGGTTTGAATACAGATCTAGGTAATACCCGTGTAATGTCCGTTATTGACCGACAGGCTTAACTAGTTACATAGCCAAAGAGGTAAAATCATATCATCCTAAGAGGCATATTCGACCATACAGGTGTTTATGATACTTTAGGATAGCTTCTAGGTCCACCCGACAGGGGGCTAGGAGATATTAGAGTCCCGACTAGTATACTAATACCAATTCTACCCTTAAACATAGCATATATTATATTAGTTAGGAGGATTCTTTGCGAAACTCAAGTATCTCTCTTACCTAAAGTCAGTCTTTTATTTGCTTTATTTCCTTTCTGTTAATTTAATTTAGTCTTTACTTTATTTGCATCTTTTAATTTCTAAAAACCAAACAAAAATTCTATCTTTTAGTTTTCTGTTTAGCAATTATTCCTACTATCTGATTGATATTTGGGTTGAACCTAATCCGTCCCTGAGAACGAACTTGATTATCATATATTACTTGGGACAACCGTACACTTGCGGTTAAGTGGTTCCTTTATTTTTGCACTTAATTTTATAACACCCTAGGACCCACCAAGAAGCTCCTGAATATCACATGGTTAGAAGTATGGTTAATGCTCAATGGAGAAATTGTGGTCAAGTTGAAATAAAGTCTACATATATGGAAGTGTTTCTATTCAAATTCAAAGGTGAGCAAGAATGTAACAACATATTAGAGCAAGTTTGGTATGTAAATGGTAGAATTACGATCTTGAGAAAGTGGGAACCTAACATGAAATTTGAGAAGCTTGATTTGACTAAGGTTCCATTATGGGTTAAATTGAGAAAGGTACCATTACACTTGTGGAATAACGATGGGTTAAGCTACATTAGTAGTGCTTTGGGTATTCCACTCCAAATGGACCCTATCACTAAGACAAAAAATAGATTAAGCTTTGCTAGAGTATGTGTTGAAGTAGATATGACAAAGGAGCTTGTTAAAAGGGTGAAGGTTGATCTTGAGGAGGATGGGATTCATGTGGTGGAGGCTTGCTATGAGTGGTTACCTCCAAGATGTTCTAATTGCAAGGTTTTGGGACATAAGGAGATCAATTGTAGCCGAGGAAGGAAAGAGCCTAGACCTAAACCAAACCAAACCTATAACCAACCTAAACCAAACCAAGCTAATCACCAACCAAACCAATACAAAGCTTAAAAGAGAGTGGAAGAATGGAGGGTAGTGCAAAGAAAGCAAAAAGAGAAGAAGGATGATGAAGTTCAGATTCCTAACATCAAAAAAACACCTAGAACTCCATCTCAAAGTGTGGGAAATAGTAGTGCAAAGGGGAAAGAAAAAACCCCTAGTAAACCTAGGGGAAATGATTATAATTCTAATATTTTTGAAGGGGAGTTATGTAACTCCTTTTGTACTTTAAATAAGGCTAATGCAAACCTTGAAGAGGCTTTGAATAGGTTTGTGGGAAGTACCCATAGTGAAAGAGAACCTCCGGATTTAAATGATAATTAGCTCTTGGAATGTAAGGGGTTTGAATCTAAACCTCAAACAAAAAGAAGTTATTCATGTTATACAAGATAAAAAAGTTGATCTAGTGGGTTTATTGGAGACTAAAATGACTCTACAAAGTTACAATAAGTTTCACAATACTTATTTGAGCAATTGGGGTACTATAACTAATCATGATAAGGATGAAAGAGGAAGAATATGTATAAAGTGGAATAAGAATGTTTTGGATGTAAAGTGTTTCAGTTCAACTAGCCAAGCCATCTTCCTAGAGGTACAAGATATATATAATAAGAATTTTTTTAATTGTGTGATGGTATATGCAGAAAATGATGATGATAAAAGAGTGATTCTTTGGGAAACACTTAGTGAATGGATGGTTATTAATGGAGATTTTCCTTGTATTTGGTGTGGGGATTATAATGAAATTACTAAAGTTGATGAAAGAATGGGTTGTACTAGCCTTCATAAGAGTTCACAATAATTTATGGATTGTATTAATGATAATGGGATGGTTGAACATCCTAGCCAAGGATGTTATTACACTTGGACTAATAGAAGAATTGAAGGGTTCATATCTAGTAGAATTGACAAAATCTTTATAAATGATGCTTGGTTCACTTGTTTCAAGTCTCATTTGATGATTGAAGCTCCTGGAATTTCAGATCACTCTAATCTTATCCTCAAAATTCAGGAGAGTTCAAATAATAAACCTTCATCTTTTAATTTTTTTAATTTTTGGATTGATCATGATGAGTTTTTGCCCTTGATTGAAAAGGTGTGGAAATATGAAGTTAAAGGGAGTATGATGTACAAAGTTGTGAATAAATTGAAGGAAGTAAAGAAAGCTTTGAAGATCTTCAATAAAAAATATTTTCATCACTCTACTAAAGAAATAATGGAGCTTAAAGAGGAACTTGAAAAAGTACAAACAAAGCTTATGAATGGGGATCAATCTATGCTCATCATTGAGAAGGAGCTAAGAGATAAACTTATGCATCTTTTTAACATTCAAGAAGAGATCTTAAAGCAAAAATCTGGAATTACTTGGGCTCAAAAGGGTGACTGTAGCACTACCCTTTATCATAAGAGCATCAAGGAAAGAATCACTCAAAACCGAGTTGCATCTATTGTGACTAAAAATGGTGATATTGTTGTTGAAGATGAGGCTATTCATGATGAATTTATTAAGTACTACACTAGTTTAATTGGTACTAAGGATGTTTATGAAGAAAGTGTTAGCTCTAGTTGTTTAAACAAGCTTGTTGATAAAGCTATCACTAAGGAAGAAGCAAAAGATATGGTGAAAGACATTATTAGTAAGGAGATTAAAGAAGCTATTTTCTCTATTGATATCTCAAAAGCTCCTGGCCCAGATGGTTTTAATAGTACTTTCTTCAAAGCTACTTGGAATATTATTGGGGAAGATGTTTGTAATGCTATAAAGGAAACCTTCAAGAATAGACAAATTTTGAAGAAAATTAATGCTACTAATCTTGTTCTTATTCCCAAGGTTAAAAATTCCACTTCAGTGAAGAGTTTTAGGCCCATTGCTTGTTGTAATATCCTCTATAAAGCTATATCTAAAATCATTGCTAATAGGATGAAGAAAAGCCTTGAGGAGCTTATATATAAAAATCAAGCTGCTTTTGTGGAAGGTAGAAGTATTTCGGATAATATATTGGTTGCTAAAAGTGTGGTGACAAGTTATGATAGGAAGGACTTGAGTCCAAGATGTACTTTAAATATTGATCTTCAAAAGGCTTTTGATACAATTAATTGGAGGTACCTCTTCCAACTACTTCAAATCATGGGATTTGATAAAAAGCTTATATCTTGGGTCAAGATGTGTATTTCAACGCCTATGTTCTCTTTGTGCATTAATGGAAGTGTGTGTGGTTATTTCAAAGGAGAAAGAGGATTAAGACAAGGTGATCCTTTATCTCCTTATTTATTTGTTATATGTATGCAAGGTTTCTCTTCTATTCTTGAGAAAGTGGCAAATAATCAAGCTTTTACTTATCACCCTAATTGTGCTAGAATGGGTTTGAACCACCTTATATTTGCTGATGATTGTTTAGTTTTCTTTAATGGTGATAAAGACTCGGCTATGAGACTAAAACAAGGCCTAGATCTTTTCTCTAGACTCTCTGGCCTTAAAATAAGTCCTGAAAAGAGTGAGCTATATATGGGAGGTTGTAATAAAGACCTTCATGATGATTTGAGTTGTATTCTCAATGTTAAAAAGGGTAAACTTCCTGTTAGATATCTTGGGGCTCCTTTAACTACAAAAGGACCTAATAGCTTAATGTGTGCTACCCTTATTAATAATATAGTGGGAAGTGTTGAAGGGTGGATGCATAAATTTTGTACATTTACGGGAAGGCTTCATTTAATCAAGAGTGTTTTACAAAGTAAAGCTAGATATTGGTGTAATGTAATGATACTTCCAATGGGAGTTATTCGTGAGATAGAATCACTCTTGAGTAGGTTCCTTTGGAAGGGTAATACTAATGATTTTCATGGTGCTAAAGTGGCTTGGAAAGAATTATGTCAAAGCAAGGAAAATGGAGGACTAGGCATACCTAATCTTCTCCAAATCAATCAAGTTGCTATTCTTAAAGTTTTTTGGAGAATGTATGGCTATAAAGGTAATATTTGGTCTCAATGGGTCTACTCAAATTGGCTAAGGAACAAGAGTATATGGAGCATTACATATGATAATAACCTTCCTTGGACATGGAGAGCTATGCTAAATGTAAGGTACCTTGCTTTTAAATATATTATACGTGAGGTTGGAAATGGCAAGAGAACCTATATGTTAGATGATAGATGGACAAAAGGGAAGTGTGTAGGTGATATTTGTGAACAAAAGGATGCTATTTCATTGGGTAATTACAATATTAACAAAAAGGTGATGGACTATTATGTGGGGAAGAGGTGGAGATTTCCACCTAGGCTTAACAAGGTGTATGAGGTGGTAAAGGATATGGTGCTTAATGAAGAGCATGACACTATAAGATGGGGAGATAAAGGTTTTAGGACCTCGGATGTTATGTATGACCTAAGGGGTCCTAATGAGAAAACAAAATGGTATAGTGTGGAATGACATAAATGGAGTATGCCAAAACACAAGTTTTGTGCTTGGTTAATTTGTAAGGAGAGGTTAAGCACTAAGGATAGGCTTAGAAAGTGGGGAATGGAAGTGAATAAGATGTGCTACCTTTGCTTTGAAGATCATGAATCTAGGGATCATTTATTTGTGAATTTCAAATTCACTACTTTGGCTTGGAAGGAGATTTGTGATCTTCACAATTGGCACAACTCGGGTAATACTTGGGAAGAAAGGCTTGATTTTATGATTAAAGTTGATGGTAACACCTTAAAAGATACCATATCAAACATTACTTTCCTTAGCTTTCTTTATTGTATTTGTGATGTGAGGAATAAAAAAGAGTTTAAGAAGATGCATCCCAAATATGAGGATATTGTGAAAATAGTTGTGAAAGATGTTCAATATACACTTTGGAATAGAAAATTATTTAAGAGGAGTGTTGAGAATATGATATTGATGGCAAGATGGAAGCTACATGGAGTACATATATTTTGTGGAAGTAAATTGGAAAAATATTGTATATAGAAGTTATCAATAAATATGTGGATGCTTATTAGGCATTATAAAGATATATTTTCGTGCATTTCGATTTCTCATAATCAATGCTCGATTATTTCTTGTTACAAGTTATTTAGTATAATTGGGTCCTCATAATAAATTGTCTACAATAATAGTGGATAACGATACTTATAATGGATGGTGTCGAAATTTATGTTTTTAAAATCATATATAAATATTCATATATAAGCTCCCATGCATATGTTTTCCGCGTATGTTGTTGTGCATACTACTTAACCTATTATTCAAAGATATGTGAAATACATATGTGGAATTTGTTAAGGAAGAGCTTAAATACTTACGGCATTTTTGAATCAGACTTTAGTAAGTTTAATGATAGGCTAACCAACTATTTTCCTCTTCAAGAAAATTGATATTGAATGCACACCGAGACGTAATTTGGTTTAATTGATATTATTACTTGAATTGGTTTAAAAGGATTTTTTTAAAGGGTAAACAAATGAATACTCTATATTTATATATGTACCTACTAATGAAGATTGATTTTTTATTGATTAACGAATTCAATTTTTGGTCATTTTAAATAAAGTCATCAAAATAATTTTTAGATCTGATTATCCAACATCTAATAAGATAAATAATTGTTGTAACTTGAAGAATAATACATTATCAAGACAGCAAACCAAAATTTATTTCATCAAAAAATAACTCACAAATTAATAAACAAGTAAACTAAAAAATTTACAAAATGGTATATGGAGCAGCACTTTTCAAATAAATAATATTTTAACCAAAAATAAAAATACACCGAAATTCTTATGTCATTTGGAGTATATCTAAAATAAATGCAGTTGCATAAAATTATAATTTTTTACTACTTGTCATAAAGTTTCCTTGCTATATGAGTTAATGAATAGATGAATTCAGGGTTGTCTCACCAAATTCCATGTTAGATCTTAATTTATTTACATATAATCCATGACAATCAATTATTTATACCATCATTAACAATGGAAGCACACATGGGAGTTGTGAACATTAACAAAAAAACAATCATTTTGGAAAAACATGAGATAAAAAATAACATCAATTAACCCCCTACGGAAAGAAAAATTTCATAAAATATCTATATAGTTTATTTATTTTTTGAGTGATTTTTATATAAAAATAAAGACACAATAAAATCAATACCCCAAACCTTAATGTTAAGGTTAACCTATATGGATTGAAATTAAAATAATATATAAACTAAGAATATATATATATATATTAAAAAGTATGATCTTCTTTTTTCATCATTAGCTTAGCCATTAAAACTTTACTCACATTAATTTTAATGTATTGGAAAAACAAACCATTATATTTTAAATTTTGAAAAAAATATTAAAAATTAAAAATTTGGGCAGTGTAGAATTAAAGTATCACTTTCTATATGATACATTAGGAAAATTCTTCCATCCAATATTTTGGATGATCTTACACCAATTATATTTATACACATATCATATGTTTTAAACTTACAAAAATAAATAAATTATTTGTCTAATGACATTTTTTATGTTATAATAATCAACGTGCGATGTAAATGTTGGACCATCCAATATTGATTGAATGGAAGTCTCACCCGATTCATTATTCTAGATTTTACCCACTGAAACCAATTTACATAAAAAATTCAATGGAGGCTCAGATATTATATGATTTGAGACATATAAAGACTCCAACCATGTCATGGCTGCAAACCCAAAATGGGTTGCCCAGCCAAATTACTGGTGGATCTCTTAATCTACTCACAAAATAGATTAGAAAGTAAAAAATCCAAAGTAAGATATCATCACAGCCTCATTATATGAATAATGTATATTGACCTATTGTGCAAAATCTGAAAACAAATGAGAAAATAGAGATATCAATCAAACTATGGCTGCAAACCCATAAAATAGGGAAGTTGCCACGCCAAGATAATAGTTTGATCTACCATTTGCCTCATAATAATTATCAGAAAAAAGTATCAAATAATGTAATGATATGGTTACAACGATCTAAGATATTTTGATCCTCATAGAGAATGCAATGAGGGTTGTTAAATTTACGCTTACCATGGAGAAATCATCGACAAAAATGGAATAGAGAGAGTCAGACAACAACCCCTAAGAAATCCCAAAAAACTCTAGCCGCCACCATAGTTGCCTCATTCTATTTTCTTTCCGTTCTATCTTATTAATCTTTTTAGGGTTAATGCATCATTATATACTTTTCACCAAGGATAATTTGGTAATCCAGATTGTGGTTATACAAATTTGGTACTCGAAAATTTAAGATTTTGTAAATTATGACCCGAATTTATTTTTACTTAAATTATATATTATGAAAAAATTGCACCAAGGTTTCTATATTATACAAACATTTAATTATAGGTCATAATATGTATATATATAATTTTTTTCAATTAGTTAATATATATGCATATTATAATAAATAACCTATATTTTATCTTACAATAAAAAATATTAGTACAAATAAAAAATGAAAATAAATGAAAATAATTTTAAAAAGGTGAACCAAATAAATATGAAAAACTTGGGGGAGTGGCACATAAGGTTAATATTGTTTAAAGGTTACAAGAAATAAAGGGTTAAATGAAACCTCTGCCCCTTTCCCACAATAACCAATATGTGGGTATGCCATCATTATTATATATTAATCAATAACTTTTATTTTTTGTCAAAATTCGATATGTTGTTTATTTGAAAGAAAGAAATTATTATTTATGATACTAGAATTTGGATATATATAATTTTACTATTTTTTAAAACATTTGAGACTAATGGTTGGTCTGAAAAGACTCATTAAACCCCGAAATAGGGTTTAATACTTAATATGTAGTCCGTCCAAAACTAACTTTGTGAGATATCTCAATAACACATCAAAGTGACATTGCATTAATTTATTCTCCAAAAATTCTTCTTTCTTAGCCAATCAGTACCTACATTTATTTGTCTTTCGAACATATGACACGACGCAAAATTATTAAATCTACCCTATAATCAGTATAATCTGTAATCGCCGCATGAAAATACTACATGTAGACTATATTTTATCTGAAGTGTAATGATTGAGCTCAACAATATCATAGAGCCAAATTCCCTCACCCTGAAAAATCCTTATAAAAATCTATATTCAAATCCCAAATTTATTATCCAATTCGTGTTTTATTCTCGCTTAATTACAACATCCATTCATCTTAAGAACTTGAACTTAATAGGACTGAAATATGTTGATCTCACAAACTATATTATTTAATTATATATCTGGTCTAGAGGCTAAATCATTATATGCTACCCATAGCTTCCACATGACAACTACAATTATTACTATCCACTCCATATGATTGAGCAACTCTTTATTTTAAATTCCATACTATCCGAATAGTTGTTCTTTATATTTGTATGCATTCTAATTCCCTCTTTGACCGAAAAGTTAACATTTGCTCTATTCGAAGCATAACATATGAAAATGGTCAGGCTACAGTTTTAAAATAAGTTTTCCTTTATATGTCATGAATTTGATATATCATATTGGATTTAATATCGTTACAATAGAACATGAATAAAAATCACAAAGGAAGTATATGGTGTAAAGGAACTATCAACTTGCAATGAGCTTAAGCTCACCACAAGCATACTCGTTAATTATTATTTTTTAGCTAAACGAATGGAGATCAAGCTCTTCAAATTACTTATATATTAATCGAGGCAAGCCAATCATAGTCGCGAGATACTCCTATAACACGTTAGTTCTTTAAAAAACAAACATTATAGAGATATATTTATGTTTTCATATTTTTTCTTTTACGCATGCTAAATATAGTCTTTCATTATTATTTTGAATTACAAGGAAGTAAAAAAGAATAGAAAATATTTCATGATCATTATCTAAACGAAAAGCTTAAAAAAATAAAAACCTTACAAAAATCACTTAATCACTTCACCAAGGATGGAAAATGTACGCCACCAATTAGCATCAATTTGTGTTACTAGAAACTTCAACATAAAAACTTGTGCACAAAAGAGGTATATTTTCTTAACAATATAGAAAAATAAAGAAAAAAATCACTTGTAAATCGTAAGAGATTTCATATGTTCATTAGGTGATTTTATATCGTAATGAAAATCAAATATTTTTTAATTTGGAAGAACACTAGACATCATGTAAGTGATTGATTAAAAAGATGATTTGAAATTGTTCAGATATCTTGAATATATTGTACGTTATTTCATATGTAAACAAAACTTATAATGAAATTATATTTATTCAATCATTATTCCTCATTTTATGATGTCAGTCTTTAAAACAACTGTTTAATATTTTGTGTGTGTTTATGTAATCACTTTAACAATATGTTTACGATGTTAGTAATATATTTCTTCTTAAATTATTTTTTAGTGATAAAAATTGGTATACGATTAATTATTAGAATTTCTCTTTGTTGTTTGATTAATATATTAATTATAAAATTGGTGTGATTTATTGTACATATATTATAAAAAATGTAAAACTTTTTCAATAGTAGAAACAAGATAGAGAAAAGGAGTATTTCCCAAACATTGGAAATAATTCAAGTTATATGAGTGTCATATTTGTGGTCCAACTATCATCTTTACAAACTAACTACTTGCTTACATGCACATGTAAATGAATATACATTGACCTATATTCATTATATTCAGATAAAAATGTATGTTTTATTCCATATAGTTCATTTAAGAATAAAGTCTTGTAAAGAGCATCAAAAGTATATGACTTTGAAGAAGACAATGTCAAGTAAGTAAAAATTCGCAAGGTACAAGTTTTTCTAGCAAATATTAACCGTCTTAAAGGCAGGTATCACTAATAGATCTACGTGACATATGAATTTTTATTGAGTATAAAGGTTGCAAAGATAGAAAATTCTTAGGATACTATAACATTAAGGTGCAACTAAAAGTGGTTATCTTGGTAACTTAAAAATAATTGAGACGGAGTAAGAGAGTTCGCCATGAGTATTATTTTAACATGGAGCATGTTGTGGTTAAATTCATGAATAAATCTATAAATTTTGGATGAAGAAGTATAATGAACAAATTAAGATATTTTTTTATCTACTTCTGAAATTGAGAGGAGAAAGTATTTAGTCGAATGGAAATCTTAATAGAGTTAGTAATACAAATATTTTGGGGAAGTAAATTGGAAAACGTATTGTATATAGATGTTACCAATAAATTTGTGGATGCTTATTAGGCATTAAACAATAATATTTTGTGCAATTTCCTTTCTCATAATCAATGCTTGATTATTTCTTGTTACGAGTTGTTTAGTATAATTGGGGTTTTAAAAATAAATTGTTAACTTCAATAGTGGATAGTGAAACTTATATTGGAAGGTGATGCAATTTAGTTTTAAAATCATATATATATATATATATATATGTATGTATATATATATGTATATATATGTATGTATATATATGTATATGTATATATATATGTATATGTATATGTATATGTATATATATATGTATATGTATATATATATATATGTATGTATATATACATATACATATATATATACATATACATATATATATACATACATATATATATATACATACATATATATATATACATATACATATATATATACATATACATATATATATACATATATATATATACATATACATATATATATACATACATATATATATACATATATAAATATATACATACATACATACATACATATATATATATATATATATATATATATATATATATAACTTAACCTATTAGTCAAAGATATGGGAAACACATATGTGGAATTTGTTAAGGAAGAGCTTAAATACTTACGGCATTTTGAATCAGACTTTAATAAGTTTAATGAAAGGCTAAAAAACTATTTTCTTCAACAAAATTGATATTAGAATGCACATCGAGATGTATTTTGTTTTGATTGATATTATTAGTTAAATCAGGGTATAAGGATTTTCTTCAAGGGATACAAATGAATTATCTATATCTTTATATGTACCTCGTAGCGAAAATTGATTTTTTATTGGTATACTAATTCAGGTTTTAGTCATTTTAAATAAAGTTATCAAAATAACTTTTAGATCTGATTATCCAACATCTAAAAAGATAAATAATTGTTGTAACCTGAAGAATAATACATTACCAATACATCAAACCAAACATTATTTCATCATAAAATAACTAATAAATTAAGAACAAGTAAACTAAAAAATTTACAAAATGATATATTAGGCAGCACTTTTCAAATAAAAAACATTTTGATCATAACTAAAAATACACCGAAATATATTTGTCTAATTTCGTATGTCATTCGGAGTATTTCTTAAATACATGCACTTGCATAAAATATAATTTTTTACTAGTTGTCATAAAATTTCCTTGCTCTTTGAGTCAATGAATAGATGAATTCAGGGTTGTCTCACTAAATTTCATGTTACATCTTAATTTAAATACATATAATACGTGACAATTAATTATCTATACCATAGTAACAATGGAAGCACACCTGGGAGATTTCATATGTTTATGAAGTAATTTTATATCCTAATGAAAATCAAAATTTTTTTTATGTGGAAGAACATTAGACTTTATGTATTCGATTGATTAGAAGGATGATTTGAACTTGTTCAGATATCTTGAATATATTGTACGTCAATTCATATGTAAACAAAACTTATAATGAAATTATTTTTATTCAATCATTATTCCTCATTTTATGATGGCAGTCTTTAAATATCTGTTTAATAATTTTTTTGTGTTTATGTAATCACTTTAACAATGTGTTTATGATGTCAGTAATATATTTCTTCTTAAATTATTTTTTAGTGAGAAAAAATTTCAATACGACTAATTATTAGAATTCCTCTTTGTGGTCTGATTAATATATTAATTATGACTTTGTTTCTTGTAAATATATTATAAAATTTAAGACCCTTTTCAATAGTAGAAACAAGATAGCGAATTTGAGTATTTCCCAAACATTGGAAATAATTCAGCTTGTATGCGTGTCATCTTTGTGATCCAACTATTACCTTTACAAACTAACTATTTGCATACATGCACATGTGAATGAATAAACATTGGCTTATATTCATTAATATGCAGATAAAAATGTGTTTTTTATCCATATGATTCATTTATGAATAAAGTCCTGTAAAGAGCATCAAAAGTATAAGACTTTGAAGAAGACAATGTCAAGTAAGTAAAAATTCGCAAGGTACAAGTTTTTCTAGCAATTATTAACTGTCTTAAAACTGGGTATCACAAATAGATCTACGTGGCATATGTATTTTTATTGAGTATAAATGTTGCAATGATATAAATTTTTTAAGATACTATAACATTAAGGTGCAACTAAAAGTGATTTTTTTGGTAAATTAAAAATGACCGAGCCGGGGTAAGGGAGTTCGCCACACACATGAGTATTATTTTAACCATATGGAGCATGTTGTGATTAAATTCACGAAAGTAATCTATCGATTTTGGGTGAAGAAGTAAAAAGCACAAATTAAGATAATTTTTTATCTACTTATGAAATTGAGAAGAGAAAGTATTAAAATCGAGTGAAAATGTGAATAGAGTTACTAATACATATATTTTGTGGAAGTAAATTGGAAAAATATTGTATATAGAAGTTATCAATAAATATGTGGATGCTTATTAGGCATTATAAAGATATATTTTCGTGCATTTTGATTTCTCATAATCAATGCTCGATTATTTCTTGTTACAAGTTATTTAGTATAACTGGGTCCTCATAATAAATTGTCTACAATAATAGTGGATAACGATACTTATAATGGATGGTGTCGAAATTTATGTTTTTAAAATCATATATAAATATTCATATATAAGCTCCCATGCATATGTTTTCCGCGTATGTTGTTGTGCATACTACTTAACCTATTATTCAAAGATATGTGAAATACATATGTGGAATTTGTTAAGGAAGAGCTTAAATACTTACGGCATTTTTGAATCAGACTTTAGTAAGTTTAATGATAGGCTAACCAACTATTTTCCTCTTCAAGAAAATTGATATTGAATGCACACCGAGACGTAATTTGGTTTAATTGATATTATTACTTGAATTGGTTTAAAAGGATTTTTTTAAAGGGTAAACAAATGAATACTCTATATTTATATATGTACCTACTAATGAAGATTGATTTTTTATTGATTAACGAATTCAATTTTTGGTCATTTTAAATAAAGTCATCAAAATAATTTTTAGATCTGATTATCCAACATCTAATAAGATAAATAATTGTTGTAACTTGAAGAATAATACATTATCAATACAGCAAACCAAAATTTATTTCATCAAAAAATAACTCACAAATTAATAAACAAGTAAACTAAAAAATTTACAAAATGGTATATGGAGCAGCACTTTTCAAATAAATAATATTTTAACCAAAAATAAAAATACACCGAAATTCTTATGTCATTTGGAGTATATCTAAAATAAATGCAGTTGCATAAAATTATAATTTTTTACTACTTGTCATAAAGTTTCCTTGCTATATGAGTTAATGAATAGATGAATTCAGGGTTGTCTCACCAAATTCCATGTTAGATCTTAATTTATTTACATATAATCCATGACAATCAATTATTTATACCATCATTAACAATGGAAGCACACATGGGAGTTGTGAACATTAACAAAAAAACAATCATTTTGGAAAAACATGAGATAAAAAATAACATCAATTAACCCCCTACGGAAAGAAAAATTTCATAAAATATCTATATAGTTTATTTATTTTTTGAGTGATTTTTATATAAAAATAAAGACACAATAAAATCAATACCCCAAACCTTAATGTTGAAGGTTAACCTATATGGATTGAAATTAAAATAATATATAAACTAAGAATATATATATATATATTAAAAAGTATGGTCTTCTTTTTTCATCATTAGCTTAGCCATTAAAACTTTACTCACATTAATTTTAATGTATTGGAAAAACAAACCATTATATTTTAAATTTTGAAAAAAATATTTAAAATTAAAAATTTGGGCAGTGTAGAATTAAAGTATCACTTTCTATATGATACATTAGGAAAATTCTTCCATCCAATATTTTGGATGATCTTACACCAATTATATTTATACACATATCATATGTTTTAAACTTACAAAAATAAATAAATTATTTGTCTAATGACATTTTTTATGTTATAATAATCAACGTGCGATGTAAATGTTGGACCATCCAATATTGATTGAATGGAAGTCTCACCCGATTCATTATTCTGGATTTTACCCACTGAAACCAATTTACATAAAAAATTCAATGGAGGCTCAGATATTATATGATTTGAGACATATAAAGACTCCAACCATGTCATGGATGCAAACCCAAAATGGGTTGCCCAGCCAAATTACTGGTGGATCTCTTAATCTACTAACAAAATAGATTAGAAAGTAATAAATCCAAAGTAAGATATCATCACAGCCTCATTATATGAATAATGTATATTGACCTATTGTGCAAAATCTGAAAACAAATGAGAAAATGGAGATATCAATCAAACTATGGCTGCAAACCCATAAAAATAGGGAAGTTGCCATGCCAAGATAATAGTTTGATCTACCATTTGCCTCATAATAATTATCAGAAAAAAGTATCAAATAATGTAATGATATGGTTACAACGATCTAAGATATTTTGATCCTCATAGAGAATGCAATGAGGGTTGTTAAATTTACGCTTACCATGGAGAAATCATCGACAAAAATGGAATAGAGAGAGTCAGACAACAACCCCTAAGAAATCCCAAAAAACTCTAGCCGCCACCATAGTTGCCTCATTCTATTTTCTTTCCGTTCTATCTTATTAATCTTTTTAGGGTTAATGCATCATTATATACTTTTCACCAAGGATAATTTGGTAATCCAGATTGTGGTTATACAAATTTGGTACTCGAAAATTTAAGATTTTGTAAATTATGACCCGAATTTATTTTTACTTAAATTATATATTATGAAAAAATTGCACCAAGGTTTCTATATTATACAAACATTTAATTATAGGTCATAATATGTATATATATAATTTTTTTCAATTAGTTAATATATATGCATATTATAATAAATAACCTATATTTTATCTTACAATAAAAAATATTAGTACAAATAAAAAATGAAAATAAATGAAAATAATTTTAAAAAGGTGAACCAAATAAATATGAAAAACTTGGGGGAGTGGCACATAAGGTTAATATTGTTTAAAGGTTACAAGAAATAAAGGGTTAAATGAAACCTCTGCCCCTTTCCCACAATAACCAATATGTGGGTATGCCATTATTATTATATATTAATCAATAACTTTTATTTTTTGTCAAAATTCGATATGTTGTTTATTTGAAAGAAAGAAATTATTATTTATGATACTAGAATTTGGATATATATAATTTTACTATTTTTTAAAACATTTGAGACTAATGGTTGGTCTGAAAAGACTCATTAAACCCCGAAATAGGGTTTAATACTTAATATGTAGTCCGTCCAAAACTAACTTTGTGAGATATCTCAATAACACATCAAAGTGACATTGCATTAATTTATTCTCCAAAAATTCTTCTTTCTTAGCCAATCAGTACCTACATTTATTTGTCTTTCGAACATATGACACGACGCAAAATCATTAAATCTACCCTATAATCAGTATAATCTGTAATCGCCGCATGAAAATACTACATGTAGACTATATTTTATCTGAAGTGTAATGATTGAGCTCAACAATATCATAGAGCCAAATTCCCTCACCCTGAAAAATCCTTATAAAAATCTATATTCAAATCCCAAATTTATTATCCAATTCGTGTTTTATTCTCGCTTAATTACAACATCCATTCATCTTAAGAACTTGAACTTAATAGGACTGAAATTTGTTGATCTCACAAACTGTATTATTTAATTATATATCTGGTCTAGAGGCTAAATCATTATATGCTACCCATAGCTTCCACATGACAACTACAATTATTACTATCCACTCCATATGATTGAGCAACTCTTTATTTTAAATTCCATACTATCCGAATAGTTGTTCTTTATATTTGTATGCATTCTAATTCCCTCTTTGACCGAAAAGTTAACATTTGCTCTCTTCGAAGCATAACATATGAAAATGGTCAGGCTACAGTTTTAAAATAAGTTTTCCTTTATATGTCATGAATTTGATATATCATATTGGATTTAATATCGTTACAATAGAACATGAATAAAAATCACAAAGGAAGTATATGGTGTAAAGGAACTAGCAACTTGCAATGAGCTTAAGCTCACCACAAGCATACTCGTTAATTATTATTTTTTAGCTAAACGAATGGAGATCAAGCTCTTCAAATTACTTATATATTAATCGAGGCAAGCCAATCATAGTCGCGAGATACTCCTATAACACGTTAGTTCTTTAAAAAACAAACATTATAGAGATATATTTATGTTTTCATATTTTTTCTTTTACGCATGCTAAATATAGTCTTTCATTATTATTTTGAATTACAAGGAAGTAAAAAAGAATAGAAAATATTTCATGATCATTATCTAAACGAAAAGCTTAAAAAAATAAAAACCTTACAAAAATCACTTAATCTCTTCACCGTGGATGGAAAATGTACGCCACCAATTAGCATCAATTTGTGTTACTAGAAACTTCAACATAAAAACTTGTGCACAAAAGAGGTATATTTTCTTAACAATATAGAAAAATAAAGAAAAAAAATCACTTGTAAATCGTAAGAGATTTCATATGTTCATTAGGTGATTTTATATCGTAATGAAAATCAAATATTTTTTAATGTGGAAGAACACTAGACATCATGTAAGTGATTGATTAAAAAGATGATTTGAAATTGTTCAGATATCTTGAATATATTGTACGTTATTTCATATGTAAACAAAACTTATAATGAAATTATATTTATTCAATCATTATTCCTCATTTTATGATGTCAGTCTTTAAAACAACTGTTTAATATTTTGTGTGTGTTTATGTAATCACTTTAACAATATGTTTACGATGTTAGTAATATATTTCTTCTTAAATTATTTTTTAGTGATAAAAATTGGTATACGATTAATTATTAGAATTTCTCTTTGTTGTTTGATTAATATATTAATTATAAAATTGGTGTGATTTATTGTACATATATTATAAAAAATGTAAAACATTTTCAATAGTAGAAACAAGATAGAGAAAAGGAGTATTTCCCAAACATTGGAAATAATTCAAGTTATATGAGTGTCATATTTGTGGTCCAACTATTACCTTTACAAACTAACTACTTGCGTACATGCACATGTAAATGAATATACATTGACCTATATTCATTATATGCAGATAAAAATGTATGTTTTATTCCATATAGTTCATTTAAGAATAAAGTCTTGTAAAGAGCATCAAAAGTATATGACTTTGAAGAAGACAATGTCAAGTAAGTAAAAATTCGCAAGGTACAAGTTTTTCTAGCAAATATTAACCGTCTTAAAGGCATGTATCACTAATAGATCTACGTGACATATGAATTTTTATTGAGTATAAAGGTTGCAAAGATAAAAAATTCTTAGGATACTATAACATTAAGGTGCAACTAAAAGTGGTTATCTTGGTAACTTAAAAATAATTGAGACGGAGTAAGAGAGTTCGCCATGAGTATTATTTTAACATGGAGCATGTTGTGGTTAAATTCATGAATAACTCTATAAATTTTGGATGAAGAAGTATAATGAACAAATTAAGATATTTTTTTATCTACTTCTGAAATTGAGAGGAGAAAGTATTTAGTCGAATGGAAATCTTAATAGAGTTAGTAATACAAATATTTTGGGGAAGTAAATTGGAAAACGTATTGTATATAGATGTTACCAATAAATTTGTGGATGCTTATTAGGCATTAAACAATAATATTTTGTGCAATTTCCTTTCTCATAATCAATGCTCGATTATTTCTTGTTACGAGTTGTTTAGTATAATTGGGGTTTTAAAAATAAATTATCTACTTCAATAGTGGATAGTGAAACTTATATTGGAAGGTGATGCAATTTAGTTTTAAAATCATATATATATATATATATACATATATATATATATACATATATATATACATATATATATATATATATGTATGTAAATATATATATATGTATATATATATGTATGTAAATATATATATATATATATGTATATATATATGTATGTAAATATATATGTATGTATATATATATATGTATATATATATATGTATATGTATATATATACATATATATATGTATATATATATATATGTATATATATATGTATATGTATATATATATATACATATACATATATATATATACATATACATATATACATATACATATATATATACATATACATATATATATACATATATATACATACACACATATATATATATATATAAATATATATATAACTTAACCTATTAGTCAAAGATATGGGAAACACATATGTGGAATTTGTTAAGGAAGAGCTTAAATACTTACGGCATTTTGAATCAGACTTTAATAAGTTTAATGAAAGGCTAAAAAACTATTTTTTTCAACAAAATTGATATTAGAATGCACATCGAGATGTATTTTGTTTTGATTGATATTATTAGTTAAATCAGTTTATAAGGATTTTCTTTAAGGGATACAAATGAATTATCTATATATTTATATGTACCTCGTAGCGAAGATTGATTTTTTATTGGTATACTAATTCAGGTTTTAGTCATTTTAAATAAAGTTATCAAAATAACTTTTAGATCTGATTATCCAACATCTAATAAGATAAATAATTGTTGTAACCAGAAGAATAATACATTACCAATACATCAAACCAAACATTATTTCATCATAAAATAACTAATAAATTAAGAACAAGTAAACTAAAAAATTTACAAAATGATATATTAGGCAGCACTTTTCAAATAAAAAACATTTTGATCATAACTAAAAATACACCGAAATATATTTGTCTAATTTCGTATGTCATTCAGAGTATTTCTTAAATACATGCACTTGCATAAAAATATAATTTTTTACTAGTTGTCATAAAATTTCCTTGCTCTTTGAGTCAATGAATAGATGAATTCAGGGTTGTCTCACTAAATTTCATGTTACATCTTAATTTAAATACATATAATACGTGACAATTAATTATCTATACCATAGTAACAATGGAAGCACACCTGGGAGTTAAGAAAATTAACAAACCAAAATTTGGAAAAACATGAGATAAAAAATAACATTAACCCCTAACAAAAAAAAATTCACCAAATATCTATATAATTTATTTATTTTATTATTTTTAATTTGTTTGACTGATTTTTATATAACGACAAAGACACAATAAAATCAATATCCCAAACCTTAATGTTGAAGGTTAACCTATATGGATTGAAATTAAAATAATATATAAACTAAGAATATATAAATTAAAAAGTATGGTCTTCTTTTTTTATCATTAGCTTAGCCCTTAAAACTTTTCTCACATTAATTTTAATGTATTGGAAAAACAAACCATTATATCTTAAATTTTGAAAAAAAATATTAAAAATTAAAAAATTGGTCATTGTAGAATTAAAGTATCACTTTCTATATGATTCATTATTCTGGATTTTAATCACAGAATTAAATTTACATTAAACATTTATCGGAGGCTCAGATATTTTATGATTTGAGACATATAAAGACTCCAACCATGCCATGGCTGCAAACCCAAAACGGGTTGCCCGGCCAAATTACTTTACTGGTGGATCTCTTAATCTACTCACAAAATAGATTAGAAAGTAATAAATCTAAAGTAAGATATCATCACAGCCTCAGTATATGAATAATGTATATTGACCTATTGTTCAAAATTTGAAAACAAATGAGAAAATAGCTATATCAATCAAACTATGGCTGCAAACCCATAAACATAGGAAAGTTGCCACGCCAAGATAATAGTTTGATCTACCATTTGCCTTAATAATTATCAGAAAAAAGTAACAAATAATGAAATGACATGGTTCCAACAATCTAAGATATTTTGATCCTCACAGAGAATTCGATGAGAGTTGTTAAATTTATGCTTACAATTTAGAAATCATCACAAAAAATGGCATAGAGAGAGTCGGCAACCACCCCTAAGAAATCCCAAAAAACTCTATCCCCCACCATAGTTGTCTCATTCTATTTTTTTGTTGTATTATATTAATCTTTTAGGGTTAATGCATAATTATATACTATTCACCTAAGGGTAATTTGGTAATCAAGAATATGGTTATACAAATTTAGTACTCGAGAATTTAAGAATTTTTAATTTTGAACCCACTTTTCTATACTTAATTTATATATTATGAAAAAGTTGCAGGGAGGTTTCTATATTATACAAACATTGAATTATAGGTCCTAATATGTATATATATAATATTTTGTAATTATTTAATATATATACATATTATAATAAACAACCTATATTTTATCATACAATAAAAAAATATTCGTACAAATAAAAAAAAAATTAAAAATATTTTAAAAATGTGAACCAAGTAAAAATAAAATATTTGGGATGATTGACCCATATGGTTAATATTATTTATAGGTTATAAAGAAATAAGGGGTTCAATGAAACCCCTGCCCTTTTTCTACAATAACCAATATCTGGGACTACCGTGATTATAATATATCAATCAATAAATTTTATTTTATTTTCAATGTTTGATATGTTGTTTATTTAAAAGAAAAAAGATTATTATTCATGATAATAGAATTTGGATTTATATAATTTAAGAATTTTTGAAAACATTTGAGACTAATGGTTGGTCAGAAAAGATCCACTTAATACTCTATAATGTAGTTGATCCAAAACTAAATTTGTGAGATATCTCAATAACTTTTCTAAAGGATATTGCATTAATTTAATCCCCAAAGCCTCTTCTTCCCTAGCCATTTAATACCTACTTCTAATTATCTCTCGATACATATGACACGACATAAAATTATTAAATTTACCCTATAAATCAGTATAATCTCTAATCGCCGCATGAAAATGCAACCTGTAGTTCACGATATTTTTCATGTGTCTGCAACTCTTATGATGTGTCTGCAACTCTTATGAGTCAGTGATAATTCAAAATACTATAGTGCCTATACTACACTATATTTTGTCTGAAATGTAATTATTGAGCTAAACAATACAATCGGGCCAGATTCCCTCACCATGAAAAATTCTCTTAAAAACACATATTTAAATCCCAAAATGATTTTCCAATTTGTGCAATTATTCTCTCTTTACAATATCCATTCGTCTTAAGATCTTAAACTTAATAGGAACACAATTTGACGAACTCACAATTGTATTATTAAATTATATATCTTGTTTAAACGCTAAATCATTTTATGCAAACCATAACTTTCACTTTACAACTACAATTATTACTATCCACTCCATATGATTAAGCAACTCTTTTTTTTTAAATACCGTATTATTCGAATAGTTGTCGCGTTATATTCGCATGCACTCTAATTCCCTCTTCAATAGACAAGTTAACATTTTCTTTCTTCCAAGCATGACATACGAAAATAGTCAGGCTACAATTCTAAAATAATTTTTCCTTTATATGTCATGAATATGATATATCATATTGGATTTAATATCTTTACAATAGAACATGAATAAAAAGCACAAAGGAAATATAGGGTGTAAATGAACTAGCCTCTTGCAATGAGCTTAAGCACCCAACAAGACATACTCGTTAGTTATTATTTTTTAGCTAAACGAGTCGAGATCAAGCTCTTCAAATTACTTATTTAATAATCGAGGCAAGCCAATCATAGTCGCGAGATACTCCTATAACATGTTAGTTCTTTAAAAAACCAAACATTATAGAGATATATTTATGTTTTCATATTTTTTTCTTTTATGCATGCTAAATATAGTCTTTCATTATTATTTTTAATTACAAGGAAGTAAAAAAGAATAAAAAAGATGTCAAGAACATTATCTAAACGAAAACCTTAAAAAAATCAAAACCTCAAAAAAACCACTTAATCTCTTTACTGTGGATAGAAAAAGCATGCCACCAATAACTATCAAATTGTGTTACTAGAAATTTCATCATAAACAATTTTGGACGAACGAGGTATATTTTCTTAACAATATAAATAAATTAAGAAAAACGTAAATTGTAAGAGATTTCATATGTTTATTAAGTAATTTTATATCCTAATTAAAATCAAATATTTTTTTATGTGGAAGAACACTAGACTTCATGTAAGAGTTTGATTAAAAGGATGATTTGAAGATGATCAGATATGTTAAATATAGTGTACGCCAATTCATAGGTAAACAAAACTTATAATGAAATTATTTTTCTTGGTTGCAATATGAGTATAAAGGTTGCACTATAGAAAATTCTTAAGATATTATAGAATTAAGTGCAACTGAAAGTGGTTTTCTTGGTAACTTAAAAATGATCGAGCTGGAGTAAGGGAGTTCGCCACACCCATGAGTATTGTTGTAACCATATGGAACATGTTGTGTTTAAAGTCACGAAAATAATCTATAAATATTGAGGGAAGAAGTCTAAAGCACAAACTAAGATAATTTTTTATTTACTTATGAACTTCGGAGGAAAAAGTATAAAAATCGAATGAAAATATAAACATAGTTAGTAATATAAATATTTTGTGGTATTAAATTGGAAAAAAAATATTATATATAGATGTTACCAAAAAATTTGTGGTTTCTTATTAGGCATTATAAAAATAATTTTTCATGCAATTTCTTTTCTTATAATCAATGCTTGATTATTGCTTGTTATGAATTGCTTAGAATAATTGGGTCTTAAAAATAAATTGTCTACTATAATAGTGGATAATGATACTTATAATCGATGGTGTTGCAATTTATGTGTAAAATCATATATGAATATTCATATATAAATTTTTTTCCCGTGCATATGTTTCACATGTATGTTGTCGTGCATACTAATTAACCTATTAGTCAAAGATAGGGGAAACACATATGTGGAATTTGTTAAGGAAGAGCTTAAATACTTACGGTATTTTGAATCAGACTTTAGTAAGTTTAATGAAAGGCTAAACAACTATTTTCCTCATCAAGAAAATTGATATTGGAATGCACATCGAGATGTAATTTGTTTTAATTGATATTATTAGTTGAATCCATTTATAAGGATTTTTTTCAAGGGTATACAAATGAATACTCTATATCTTTATATATACAGAGTAACGAAGATTGATTTTTAATTGATCAACTAATTAATTTTTTAGTCATTTTATATAAAGTCATCAATATTTTTCAGATCTGATTATCCAACATCTAATAAGTAAACGATTGTTGTAACTTGAAGAACAATACATTACCAATACGGTAAACCATACTTTATTTCATCATAAAATAACTCACAAATTAAAAAACAAGTAAACTAAAAAATTTACAAAACGATATATTGGGCATAACTTTTTAAATTAATATTACTTTAATCAAGACTAAAAATACACCGAAATATATTTGTCTAATTCCAGAGTATTTCTAAAATATATGCACTTGCAAAATATTATAATTTTTTACTAGTTGTCATAAAATTTCCTTGCTATTTGAGTCAATGAATAGATGAATTCAGTGTTGTCTCACCAAATTTCATGTTAGATTTATTTACGTATAATCCATCACAATCAATTATTTATACCATCATAAATAATGGAAGCAAAGTTAGGAGTTGTGAAAATTAACAAAAAAAATATTTTTTGGAAAAACATGAGATAAAAAATAACATTAACCCCCTACCGAAAGAATTTTTTTTCAAAATCTTCATATAATTTATTTATTTTGTTATTTTTCACTTGTTTGAGTAATTTTTATATAACAATAAAGGCACAATAAAATTAATACCCCAAACCTTAATGTTAAAATTTAACCTATATGGATTGAAATTAAAATAATATATAAGCTAAGAATATATAAATTAAAAAGTATGGTATTTTTTTATCATTAGCTTAGCCTTTAAAACTTTACTCACATTAATTTTAATGTATTGGAAAAATAAACTATTATATTTTAAATTTTGGGAAAAATATATTAAATATTAAAATAATGGGCATTTTAGTCTTAAAGTATCACTTTCTTTACAAATGATCATTCTAGATCTTAACCACTAAAATCAATTTACCAAAAACATTCACTAGAGGCTCATAAAGATATTTTAATATACTCACAAAATATATTATAAAGAAATAAATCTAAAGTAAGATATCCAATATGTGGGCCTGCCTTCATATTTCAATATCTCTTCTAAAGGACATTGCATTAATTTAATATCCAAAACTTCTTCTTCCTTAGTCAATCGATACCTACATGTACTTGTCTTTAGAATATATGACACGACGTAAAATTATTCAATCTACCCTATAAATCATTATAATCTCTAATCGCCGTATGAAAATACTACATGTAGTTCACAACAATCTTCCTGTGTCTGCAACACTTACGAGTCAATGCCAATTAAAAATACTATAGTACCTATCGTAGACTATATTTTGTCTGAAGTATAATGATTGAGCTCAACAATATCATCGAGCCATATTCCCTCACCATAAAAAATCTTTATAAAAATCTATATTAAAATCCCAAAATGATTTTCCAATTTGTGTATTTATTCTCTCTTAATTACAACATCCATTTGTCTTAAGAACTTGAACTTAATAGGAACCAAATTTGATGACCTCACAAACTGTATTATTTTATTAAATATCAAGTCTAAACGCTAAATCATTTTATGCAAACCATGACTTCCACATCACACCTACAATTATTACTATCCACTCCATATGCTTGAGCAACTCTTTATTTTAAATATCTTACTATCTGAAAAGTTGTTGTCGCGTTATATTCGCATGCACCTCTTCGATCGACAAGTTAACCGTTGCTCTCTTCCAAGAATTACATACAGATATGGTCATGCTATAGTTCTAAAATAAGTTTTCCTTTATATTTCATGAATTTGATATATCATGTTGGATTTAATATTTTTACAATAGAACATAAATAAAAAACACAAAGGAAGCATAGGGTGTAAATGAACCAGCAACTCGCAATGAGCTTAAGCTCACAACAAGACAAACTAGTTAGTTATTATGTTTTAGCTAAATGATTGGAGATCAAGCTTTTCAAATTGCTTACGAGGCAAGACAATCACAGTCGCGAGATACTCCTATATCACGTTAGTTCTTTAAAAAATCAAACATTATAGAAATATATATGTTTTCATGTTTTTTTCTTTTACGCATGCTAAATATTGTCTTTAATTATTATTCTGAATTAGAAGGAAGTCAAAAAGAAACAAAATATTTCAAGAACATTATCTAAATTAAAACCTTAAAAAATCAAAACCTCACAAAAATCACTTAATCTCTTCACTGTGGATGGAACACGTACGCCACCAATTACCATCAATTTGTGTTACTATAAAATTCAACATAAACACTTTTGCACGAACGAGGTATATTTATTTAACATTATAGAGAAATTAAGAAAAAAAATTACTTGTAAATCGTAAGAGATTTCATATGTTCATTGAGTAATTTTATATCCTAATGAAAATAAAATATTTTTGTATGTGAAAGAACACTAGACATCATGTAAGATATTGATTAAAAGGATGATTTAAAGTGGTTTAGATATCTTAAATATATTTTATGTTGATTCATAGGTAAACAAAACTTATTATGAAATTATTTTTGTTTAATCTTTATTCCTCCTATTATTATGTCAGTCTTCAAAACAATTGGTTAATATTTTTTTTGTGTTTATGCAAGGACTTTCACAATATGTTTATGATGTGAGTAATATATTTCTTCTTAAATTATTTATTAGTTGGAAAAAAGTTTGTATACCACTAATTATTTGAATTCCTCTTTGTGGTTTGATTAGTATATTAATTATGACATTGTTGTGATTTCTTGTAAATATATTATAAAAATTTAAGACCCTTTTCAATAGTAAAAACAACATAGCGAAATTGAGTATTTCCCAAATATTGGAAATAATTCAACTTGTATGAGTGTCATCTTTGTGGTACAACTATTACCTTTACAAACTACCTATTTGCATACATGCTCATGTGAATGAATATACATTGACTTATATTATTTAATATACAAATAAAAATGTGTTTTTATTCCATATGATCCATTTATGAATAAAGTCATGTAAAGAGCATCAAAAGTATAAGACTTTGAAAAATACAATGTCAAGCAAGTAAAAATTCGCAAGGTACAAGTTTTTCTAGCAATTATTAACTGTCTTAAAACCGGGTATCGAAATAGATCTACGTGACTAGTTAACATTTGCTCTGTTCCAAGCATTACATACGAAAATGGTCAGGCTACAGTTCTAAAATAAGTTTTCCTTTATATGTCATGAATGTGATATATCATATTGGAATTAATATCGTTACAATAGAACATGAATAAAAAGCACAAACGAAGTATAGGGTGTAAAGGAACAAACAACTTGCAATTAGCTTAAGCTCACCAGAAGTATACTCGTTAGTTATTATTTTTTAGCTAAACGAGCGGAGATCAAGCTCTTCAAATCACTTATTTAATAATTGAGGAAAGCCAATCACAGTCGCGAGATACTCCTATAACACGTTAGTTCTTTTAAAAAAACAAACATTATAAAGATATATTTATGTTTTCATATTTTTTCCTTTACACATGCTAAATATAGTCTTTCATTATTATTTTGAATTACAAGGAAGTCAAAAAGAATAAGAAAGATTTCAAGAACACTATATAAACGGAAAACTTAAAAAATATTAAAACCTCATAAAAATTACTTATTCTCATCATTGTAGATGGAAAACGTACGCCACCAATTAGCATCAATTTGTGTTACTAGAAACTCTAACATAAACACTTTTGCACAAAAGAAGTATATTTTCTTAACAATATAGAGAAATAAAGAAAAAAATCACTTGTAAATCGTAAGAGATTTCATATGTTTATTAGGTAATTTTATATCTTAATGAAAATCAATTTTTTTATGTGTAAGAACACTAGACATCATGTATGTGATTGATTAGAAGGATGATTTGAAGTTGTTTAAATATCTTGAATATATTGTACGTCAATTCATATGTAAACAAAACTTATAATGAAATTATTTTTATTCAATCATTATTCCTCATTTTATGATGTCAGACTTTAAAATAACTGTTTAATATTTTTTTTGTGTTTATGTAATCACTTTAACAATATGTTTATGATGTCAGTAATATATTTCTTCTTAAATTATTTTTTAGTGATAAAAAATTTATATACGACTAATTATTAGAATTCCTCTTTGTTGTTTGATTAATATATTAATTATTAAATTGGTGTGATTTCTTGTACATATATTATAAAAAATATAACTCTTTTTCAATGATAGACACAAGACAGAGAAAAGGAGTATTTCACAAACATTGGAAATAATTCAAGTTATATGAGTGTCATCTTTGTGGTCCATCTATTACCTTTACAAACTAACTACTTGTGTACACGCACACGTGAATGAATATACATTGACCTATATTCATTAATTTGCAATTAAAAATGTATTTTTTATTCTATATGATCCATTTATGAATAAAGTCCTGTAAAGAGCATAAAAAGTATAAGACTTTGAAGAAGACAATGTCAAGTAAGTAAAAATTCGCAAGGTACAAGTTTTTCTAGCAATTATTAACTGTCTTAAAACTGGGTATCACAAATCGATCTACGTGACATATGAATTTTTATTGAGTATAAATGCTGCAATGACATACAATTATTAAGATACTATAACATTAAGGTGCAACTAAATGTGATTTTTTGGGTAAATTAAAAATGATTGAGCTGGAGTAAGGGTGTTCACCACACACATGAGTATTATTTTAACCATATGGAGCATGATGTGTTTAAATTCACGAAATTAATCTATCAATTTTGGGTGAAGTAGTCTAAAGCACAAATTAAGATAATATTTTATCTACTTACGAAATTGAGAAGAGTAAGTATAAAAATCGAATGAAAATGTGAATAGATATGTAATACATATATTTTTTGGAAGTAAATTGTAAAAATATTGTATATAGAAGTTATCAATAAATATATGGATGCTTATTAGGCATTATAAACATATGGTTTGTGCAATTAAATTTCTCATAATCAATGCTTGATTATTTCTTGTTATGAGTTGTTTAGTATAATTGACTCTTCAAAATAAATTGTCTACAATAATAGTGGATAATGATACTTATAATGGATGGTGTTGAAATTTATGTTTGAATTCATATATAAATATTCATATATAAGCTCCCGTGCATATGTTTTCCGTGTATGTTGTTGTGCATACTACTTAACCTATTAGTAAAAGATATGGGAAATACATATGTGGAATTTGTTAAGGAAGAGCTTAAATACTTACGACATTTTGAATCAGACTTTAGTAAGTTTAATGAAAGACTAACCATCTATTTTCCTCTTGAAGAAAATTGATATTGAATGCACACCGAGATGTAATTTGGTTTAATTGATATTATTACTTGAATCGGGTTTAAAGGATTTTTTTCAAGGGTATACAAATGAATACTCTATATTTATATATGTACCTACTAATGAAGATTGATTTTTTATTGATTAACGAATTCAATTTTTGGTAACTTTAAATAAAGTCATCAAAATAATTTTTTGATCTCATTATCCAACATCTAATAAGATAAATAATTGTTGTAACTTAAAGAATAATACATTACCAATACAGCAAACCAAACTTCATTTCATCATAAAATAACTCACAAATTAATAAACAAGCAAACTAAAAAAATTTACAAAACGGTATATTGAGCAACACTTTTCAAATAAATAACATTTTAACCAAAACTAAAAATACACCGTAACATATTTGGCTAAATTCGTATGTCATTTGGAGTATATCTAAAATAAATGCAGTTTCATAAAATTATAATTTTTTACTACTTGTCATAAAATTTCCTTGCTATTTGAGTCAATGAATAGATGAATTCAGGGTTGTCTCACCAAATTTCATGTTAGATCTTAATTTATTTACATATAATCCATGACAATCAATTATTTATACCATCATCAACAATGGAAGCACACATGGGAGTTGTGAACATTAACAAAAAACAATCATTTTGGAAAAACATGAGATAAAAAATAACATTAATTAACCCCCTACGGAAAGAAAAATTTCACAAAATATAATTTATTTATTTTATTATTTTTAACTTGTTTGAGTGATTTTTATATAACAATAAAGACACAATAAAATCAATACCCCAAACCTTAATGTTGAAGGTTAACCTATATGGATTGAAATTAAAATAATATATAAACTAAGAATATATAAATTAAAAAGTATGGTCTTCTTTTTTTATCATTAGCTTAGCCCTTAAAACTTTACTCACATTAGTTTTAATGAATTAGAGAAACAAACCATTATAGTTTAAATTTTGAAAAAAAATATTAAAATTTAAAATTTTGGGCATTGTGGAATTAAAGTATCACTTTCTATATGATTCATTATTCTGGATTTTAACCACTGAAATCAATTTACCTAAAAAATTCAATGGAGGCTCATATATTTTATGATTTGAGACATATAAAGGCTCCAACCATGCCATGGCTGCAAACCCAAAACAGGTTGCCCCGTCAGATTACTAGTGGATCTCTTAATCTACTCCCAAAATAGATTAGAAAGTAATAAATCTAAAGTAAGATATCATCACAGCCCCAGTATATGAATAATGTAAATTGAACTATTGTGCAAAATCTGAAAACAAAAGAGAAAATAGAGATATCAATCAAACTATGGCTGCAAACCCATAAACATAGGGAAGTTTCCACGCCAAGATAATAGTTTGATCTACCATTTGCCTCATATAATTATCAGAAAAAGTAAGAAATAATGAAAATGTTATGGTTACAACTATCTAAGATATATTGATCCTCATAGAAAATGCAATGAGAGTTGTTAAATTTTTGCTTACAATGGAGTAATCATTGAACAAAAATGGCATATAGAGAGTCGGGAAACCACCCCTAAGAAATCCCAAAAAACTCTAGCCCCCACCATAGTTGCCTCATTCCATTTTCTTTCTGTTCTATTTTATTAATCTTTTAGGGTTAATGCATCATTATATACTATTCACCGAAGGGTAATTTGGTAATCGTGAATATGGTTATACAAATTTGGTACTCGAGAATTTAAGAATTTTTAATTTGGAACAAACTTTTTTTTACTTAATTTATATATTATGAAAAAATTACACCATAGTTTCTATGTTATACAATCATTTAATTATAGGTCCTAATATGTATATATATAATTTTTTGTAATTAGTTAATATGTATGCATATTATAATAAACAACCTATCTGAATATTAGTTCCTAAAACACCGAGTGCGAAAAAGGAGGAAAAACACCTAGCCTCCAAAAACACACACAACACCTAAAACACACAATCCTCTCCCTTCTCTCTTCTTTCTCTCACTAGGGTTTGAAGATTTAGTCAAAGTTTGACTAATCTTGACTCCTGACCTTACGGCTAGAGTTTGACCAGAGATTGACCAGGCGTTGACCACGTTGACTGGAGTTAAATATTCTTCAAGCTTATTTTTTTTATCTTGGTTTGTAATTGTAATTTAGTTGGTTTATAATTGTAAAGTTGAGGAATTAAATTGGTTAGGAAATTAAATAAGGAAGGCCGTAGTGGAGATCTGAGCTGGATCTGTTTGTTGGGCAGAAGAGTGAAGAAAAGTGGGCATGTGAATAACGCGCGTATGCATTAGGCGGTGAAGGAGACGGGTATTAGTGAATAAAGTGATAAAGTGATTAATAATTGGTTCGGTTTTTTAAGTGGATAAATTTATTAATAATTGGATAATTATTACATTATTATTGGGTAAGAATCAGCTTTAAATTCAGCACCAAATCAGCAGTGAATTTTGTGCAAATATTCAGCTCGTTTGAATTAAAAAACGCGACAGTTTTGTTTTTTTGGTGTTTTGAGCTCAATTCTTAACCAAAATACGCGATTCTTTTTTTGCTATTCCTCTTTTTCATTCTTGATCTTATGGCACCCCGCAAGAAATCTAAAAATCGTGGAATAAGGACAGTGATGAAGTTAATGAACCTCAAGGGAAGTTTGCGCCAGTTAAAGGTAAATACATTCCTGCTACCCCTGTAATTCAAGTGAGTAACAACTTATCTGCTACTAAGAGAGGTAATTTGATGAGTGGGAGTGTCGATAAAGGCACTTCTAGCAGGAAGGATGATGGTTTATGCAGTGAGTGTAATGTGTTTGATGAAAGTCCTGAAAGATGGGCAGTAGACAAAACACAGGAATTAATGGATGAAACCTTACTTAGCTCCAGTGAAAGCATCCAAGCTATTCAATTCATTTATTGTACAATGGTTGAGGGGATGAACGACCAAGATGGGGCCCTAATTGAGGGTGAGGCTCCTAATCCTCTCGAGAATAGATTGCGTGTGAGTCACAAGGAGTATTACTCCACTTTAGGTACAGGAATTGGGATAATTTCTCCACCTAGTGAAAGTACCCTCTTGGGAGTAGCACAAGGTCAAAGTGTGGAGGAGGAGGATGAATCCCAGGTAGAAATTATTGAGGAAAACAATGGGAAGCAAGGTAAATGGACAGAATTATTCAAGAAGAGTGATCAAGATTTGAAGATAAAATATTTTGCTCCTAGTCAAGTAGAAGAGGAACTCATGGTTAAACCACCTAGAGATAGAGTGAAGAGAGGAGTTGAGGAGTGGGATAATTGCTTAGTTGGACAATTTTTTGGAGAAGTGATGTCTCCCGATTTGTTCTAATTATCAGCCCCTTTGAGACATCCTTTTAGGTGAATAATGACTGATTTGATAGACTTTTAGGCTTAATTGATCATATTGCACTTTCTCCCCTTGGAAATTAACTATTTTCAGAATCTGAGCTTTTGTGCGTAAATTTGACTATTTTTAATGCAAAGTTAATTGGTTCTTGAATCTTATGAAAGACCAATCCAAGGAGAAAAAGTGAGAATAAAGTCTTAGTGTATTTTAGAGTGTTAGGAAATGATTTTGAGTCAAGTTTCTATTTTTAGAGTACACTTTCCTATTTTGATTTCTTGATTTCTTGATTTATTCTTTTTAAGCATATGCAGTTTAATTATTTATTTAATGTGAAGCTTTAAAAGATAAATGGTAATTACTTAGAGACCAAGTCAAGATGAGGATGAAAGGAAAGAAGATTTACATGGAAATAAGAAGATTTAGGAAAGATTTATTCAAAGAAGGAAAAGATAAAGCTGCCTTGTGAATCTGAAAATCCAGCCACGTTTTAAAGATTAAATCATAATTAAAGATTGGCATGGATTCTAAACGAATGGTCTGCACCAATAGAAAGAGCTTTCCAAGACAAGCAGTTTCATATATTGGAACTTCTCAAACGAATAAGTATTGAAAAAGATATGACCAAATCAAATCAGCAGCAAATCTTACCTTTTCTAGAATTTAGGGCTACAAATTTGAGTCTTTGACTTGTCTTCCACTCCAAGCAAATTCGACCTAGGGTCTTCCAACACCTATAAATACACCCCTTAGACCTCATAATTCAGTACCTCTCAATAACCATTCAATATATACATCTTTAGAGAGAGAGAGTCAGAGACTTCAAGAGCAAGAAGGCAAAGGAGGAGCTAGAGCTGGAGGAATTATGTCCTTCCATCAACAGTCATCTAATCCTTAGGTTATATTTCTTTTCTGTAATTGAATATGATGTCTTTCTATTTAGTTTCAGTCTTTAATATTGCTATGAGCTAAATTTTCATATACTTGAGAATCGCAATAAAAGGATGAACCTTAATTAATTATTTCTATGTTTTGAATTTGGGATTCTTTAGATTTAAACTGAATTAGGTCTTAGATATTGGATATTTTTTTGTTCTTAATCACTATTTCTTTTCGGTACAACTAGAAATAGATTTTAGTATTTGGGCTATTCACTTTAGTGGCGAAGTGATCATCCGACATGGGGGTTTGAATACAGATCTAGGTAATACCCGTGTAATGTCCGTTATTGACCGACAGGTTTAACTAGTTACATATCCAAAGAGGTAAAATCATATCATCCGAAGAGGCATATTCGACCATATAGGTGTTTATGATACTTTAGGATAGCTTCTAGGTCCACCCGACAGGGGGCTAGGAGATATTAGAGTCCCGACTAGTATACTAATACCAATTCTACCCTTAAACATAACATAGATTATATTAGTTAGGAGGATTCTTTGCGAGACTCAAGTATCTCTCTTACCTGAAGTCAGTCTTTTATTTGCTTTATTTCCTTTCTGTTAATTTAATTTAGTCTTTACTTTATTTGCATCTTTTAATTTCTAAAAACCAAACAAAAATTCTATCTTTTAGGTTTCTGTTTAGCAATTATTCCTACTATCTGATTGATATTTGGGTTGAACCTAATCCGTCCCTGAGAACGAACTTGATTATCATATATTACTTGGGACAACCGTACACTTGAGGTTAAGTGGTTCCTTTATTTTTGCACTTAATTTTATAACACCCTAGGACCCACCAAGTTTTTGGCGCCGCTGCCGGGGACGGTAGCGTGAGACCCCGGTGTTAATCTTTAGTAGTTGTAATTGTTTATTTATTTTTTCAGATTTACGCTTGGTTTTTGTTTTTGTTGTACATATTTTTATTCAGGTAATGATCAAGAGGTTTTATTGAAGATGTATAGAGGACATTACCCGGATCCCGATCCATACGAATATTGGGAAGACTCTTCGGGACAACAACAATGGGGTAGTAACTTCTACCAACAATCCTATCAATACCCGCAAGAGCAGGATTGGAACAACCAATGGATCGGGAATAATCAACAACAATCATCATATCACTATCCCCAGGAGCAAGGATGGAACAACCAATGGGTTGGAAACATTCAACAACCTCCAGCTCATCACTATCAGCAAGAAATTGACAATGAGATACGTTCTAAACTCCAGCGCTTAGTAGAAGAAACAAACGCCATCCAAGCACGCATGAAACAGATGGTAGAAGAATGGGGTAGTATGTCTTGTGAAGATTCCACTCCCCCAAGGGATGGAAGAGATCAACTGGAAGAAGTAGTTGAGGAGGATGTGTTGAAGGAAGATACTATTGATAGTGATATGACCATCATGCCGGTTATAAATGAAGACCACCATGTGATTGACAATCCTATTAGCATGGTGGAAGAAGGAGTAGCAACGAAAATCCTAGAAATTGAAACTGAGGTTGCTATTCCTAAGGTGCGTGCACATGATCAAGATACAGAACGCGAACAAGAAGAAGAGGTGATCGAGATTAGCAAGATTCCACATCAAGAATATGATGAAGTAATAGTGGAAGATTGGGTTGAAAGCGAAGACGAATGGGGAGTGGTTGAGGTATCAACCGAAGAATTCAAAGTTCACAATACAATAGAAGTTGAATCTCCACCACAAAAAGTTCACCAATCACAATCTCCACCACAACTCATCATTAGAGATAACATATTGGAATCACCTCTATTACTAAAAATGATCAATAGGTGCTACGCAAGAAAGGTGTTACACCGCGAGAGTAAAGCGGCAAGGAGGAGCACCTACCCACCCCACTTTAAAGAGGAACGCGAGATTGAAGAAAATAAAATGAGCTTATACCGTTGAGGACGGTTATCTACTATCGTGTGGTGAAGAATACGTTTCGTCGTGAAAGTAAGAAGGCAAAACAGAGATACTACCCTCCCCCTTTCAGAGATCGATTGAATAAAATTTTAAGGGGGAAGGTTCTAAAGCTTTCATGCCAAGGACGAGGCGAATTCAAGCGGAGGAGAACCGCAAGGGCCTCAATACCATCTTCATGGAAGGTAACGCGTCGAACTTAAAGACGTAATAAACAAAAGTGCTTCTTGGGAGACAACCCATGTTTAATTTGCTTTCTGTTTTAAATTCCTAGTGTATAATTCTAAGTTTGTGTCAAGTTTTAGTGTCTACTTTTAAAAGAAATGAGAAAGGTAGTGTGTTAATGGTGCAGGGATTGAGAAGAAACAAATGGGAAAAATTCGGGCGAAGTCCGGTATACCGCGAGAGACCCCCGGTATACCGCAAGAAGAAAACCCGTGTCACGTGTTACTCAAGCGGGTTTTAATCAGAAAGGAGAAAAAAATTTCGATGCGCGGTCCGGTATACCGCGTGAGATGTCCGGTATACCGCAGGAGGGAAAAACCCGTACCACGGGTTAGGTACCGCGGGTTTTTGGACGGAAAAGAGATATTGAACAGTAGCAAAAACCCGTGCCACGGGTTATATATCACGGGGTCTTGGCAGAGACAAAAAAAACAAAACAACAGAAGCTGCGGTACACCGCGGCTTAGGTCCCGTGCACCGCGCCATGGCGGTTTGTGAGGAGTTTGAGGCCCATTCAACTTCTTACCTTGTCAAGATCAAACCCTAGCCTCCCCCAATACGAATTTTTCAAACTTAACCCTTATATACCCGCACAAAGACCACTACAACACCCAAGAACATTAAATCCTTCCTCCTAATCCATTCCAAACACACATCCAACACCACAATCCTTCAAGAATATCAAGAAATCTTCTCCTTCAACCTTAAGCCTCTTCATCAACGCTTCAACCCTATTTATTAAACCTTCCCCAAGCCATTACATATTCATTACCCATCTCATATAACACCAAAATCCTTCATTACAAATCCTCAAAACGTCAAATTTCAAAACTCTTCTCTAGTTTTTGATTATTTGAAGTTTTGAGTTTGGGGTTCATTGAGATGACGAAGATTGGAAGGTCAAGAATACCGTGGAGAGGAAGAAGAAGTTGGAGAACATCTTAGTAAACTTTTGGGTGTTGAAAGATGTAGTTGAAAGAATTTTGGGAGGATAATCAGGAAGAGGTGTTGAAACCCATAGGAAAAATCACAAAAGAGTTGGAGCTTATGCAAATCATATTACGTGGAGTGAGCAATGTTCAACATGCCACCTACGCAACACAAGGAGCTCAACCTACACGCAACCATGGAAACCAGCTTCGTGCTGGTTCATATACGTTTTCCTATCCCTTTCTTATTTGTTTTATTTGTTTGTTTGCTTTATTGAGTCTTTTTCGAGTCGTGGGGACACAACTCATTTTTGAGTTTGGGGTGGGGTTCGTTGCCTCATCCCAATTTTACGTGTTTTACTGTTTTGTTTATTAATCTAAGGGTTACGTTGACTGTAGAGTATTTTAAATGCCCCCATCAAGCATGCTTTTTGTGAATTTATGATAGAAAATAGTTGACTTTAGGAGTTAGTGTAAACTGTACTTTGATTGCATGCAAATATGAGGTAATTGATAGGAAAAATTAATGAACAATGCAAAAGAAGTAAACTTGTGCTTAAGGATAATAGTTGGTTTGTAGAACGTGAGATCTAAATGAGTAGAGAACCGACTTAGGTATGAACTAGAGACAAGTTGTGTAGATAGAAAGATGATAGAGGCAGTTCTTTGTTAGCCCTTTGAATCCTTTTTGGCTGTCTATCCCTGAATTAATTTTATCCTTCTTATACAAATTTTTAGCCTTTAAGACTTTCTTTTGTCGCCACATTATAAGCCAATTTCCCTTTAGATTATTAGGCATGACCATATGACCCGCACTTGAATCACGATTTTGAGACTTCCTGTCTTGAGCTTGAGTTTGGGGTGGTGGGTCCACTATATGGGAATTTACATTGGGTTGGGATTATTGGAGCTTATCAATGATGCTTTGTGCTTTACATGATGATGATTCACAGTTTTATTATATTGTAACCCTTTGCCGGGGTAATAGTGAATGGAAAAGAAGTTTCGAGCTCAAGTTATGAATAGACATAACTATGAAAAATAGCATGATATCTCAACATTAAAAGAGAGTCATGGCTATAAGAAAAGAAAAACGAATGATTTGAAAAGAATATACATATTCGGACCGGCAAATTGGAAAGTTTTAAGTGAATCATCCTTAGTGCTTATTGGGTTAATTTGGGGACGCTAATTAAGCGCGTCAATTGGGTTGAGTGAGAACGTTATTCGAGTGTAAACTCAAGCTCTTGGACAGTTTTGTTGATGGTAAGTGAGGAGAGAGCCAAAAGCTCACTTCAAATTTACCAAATATACATACCATACCGTCCTTTAGCCTATGCTAAAACCATAAAGTCCTCGTGATTTCTAGATGCACGGTGAGTTAATAGGGATTATTCTAAGTGGAACATTCAACACAAGTAAAGATCGAGGAACACCCTATAGCCACCATCTTGAGATAAGTATTAAGCGTAACCTTCTAGCATTGTGAATTTAATTTTGGATTGACATTATTTTTGTTTGATTTTGCATGATAAGTGTAGGTGTATATTAATTCCTAGGTTAGACTATATGGAATTTGTTTTAAGCTTTGCTTTGGGATTATTTACTAGATTCTACCTTCTGCGTTCACCTAAAAGATCCTTTGTTTTTATTTTACTTTGTCGGGACGACAAAGGTTTGAGTTTGGGGTCTTGATGTCTCCCGATTTGTTCTAATTATCAGCCCCTTGGAGACATCCTTTTAGGTGAATAAATGACTGATTGGATAGACTTTTAGGCTTAATTGATCATATTGCACTTTCTCCCCTTGGAAATTAACTATTTACAGAATCTGAACTTTTGTGCGTAAATTTGACTATTTTTAATGCAAAGTTAATTGGTTCTTGAATCTTATGAAAGATCAATCCAAGGAGAAAAATTGAGAATAAAGTCTTAGTATATTTTAGAGTGTTAGGAAATGATTTTGAGTCGAGTTTCTATTTTTAGAGTACAATTTCCTATTTTGATTTCTTGATTTCTTGATTTATTCTTTTTAAGCATATGCGGTTTAATTATTTATTTAATGTGAAGCTTTAAAAGATAAATGGTAATTACTTAGAGACCAAGTCAAGATGAGGATGAAAGGAAAGAAGATTTACATGGAAATAAGAAGATTTAGGAAAGATTTATTCAAAGAAGGAAAAGATAAAGCTGCCTTGTGAATCTGAAAATCCAGCCACGTTTTAAAGATTAAATAATAATTAAAGATTGACATGGATTCTGGATGAATGGTCTGCACCAATAGAAAGAGCTTTCCAAGACAAGAAGTTTCCTATATTGGAACTTCTCAAACGGATAAGTATTGAAAAAGATATGACCAAATCAAATCAGCAGCAAATCTTACCTTTTCTAAAATTTAGGGCTACAAATTTGAGAGTCTTTGACTTGTCTTCCACTCCAAGCAAATTCGACCTAGGGTCTTCCAACACCTATAAATACACCCCTTAGACCTCATAATTCAGTACCTCTCAATAACCATTCAATATATACATCTTTAGAGAGAGAGTCAGAGACTTTAAGAGCAAGAAGGCAAAGGAGGAGCTAGAGCTGAAGGAATTCTGTCCTTCCATCACCAGTCATCTAATCCTTAGGTTATATTTCTTTTCTGTAATTGAATATGATGTCTTTCTATTTAGTTTCAGTCTTTAATATTGCTATGAGCTAAACTTTCATATACTTGAGAATCGCAATAAAAGGATGAACCTTAATTAATTATTTCTATGTTTTGAATTTGGGATTGTTTAGATTTAAACTGAATTAGGTCTTAGATATTGGATATTATTTTGTTCTTAATCACTATTTCTTTTCGGTACAACTAGAAATAGATTTTAGTATTTGTGCTATTCACTTTAGTGGCGAAGTGATCATCCGACAGGGGGGTTTGAATACAGATCTAGGTAATACCCGTGTAATGTCCGTTATTGACCGACAGGCTTAACTAGTTACATAGCCAAAGAGGTAAAATCATATCATCCTAAGAGGCATATTCGACCATACAGGTGTTTATGATACTTTAACATAGCTTCTAGGTCCACCCGACAGGGGGCTAGGAGATATTAGAGTCCCGACTAGTATACTAATACCAATTCTACCCTTAAACATAGCATATATTATATTAGTTAGGAGGATTCTTTGCGAAACTCAAGTATCTCTCTTACCTAAAGTCAGTCTTTTATTTGCTTTATTTCCTTTCTGTTAATTTAATTTAGTCTTTACTTTATTTGCATCTTTTAATTTCTAAAAACCAAACAAAAATTCTATCTTTTAGTTTTCTGTTTAGCAATTATTCCTACTATCTGATTGATATTTGGGTTGAACCTAATCCGTCCCTGAGAACGAACTTGATTATCATATATTACTTGGGACAACCGTACACTTGCGGTTAAGTGGTTCCTTTATTTTTGCACTTAATTTTATAACACCCTAGGACCCACCAAGAAGCTCCTGAATATCACATGGTTAGAAGTATGGTTAATGCTCAATGGAGAAATTGTGGTCAAGTTGAAATAAAGTCTACATATATGGAAGTGTTTCTATTCAAATTCAAAGGTGAGCAAGAATGTAACAACATATTAGAGCAAGTTTGGCATGTAAATGGTAGAATTACGATCTTGAGAAAGTGGGAACCTAACATGAAATTTGAGAAGCTTGATTTGACTAAGGTTCCATTATGGGTTAAATTGAGAAAGGTACCATTACACTTGTGGAATAACGATGGGTTAAGCTACATTAGTAGTGCTTTGGGTATTCCACTCCAAATGGACCCTATCACTAAGACAAAAAATAGATTAAGCTTTGCTAGAGTATGTGTTGAAGTAGATATGACAAAGGAGCTTGTTAAAAGGGTGAAGGTTGATCTTGAGGAGGATGGGATTCATGTGGTGGAGGCTTGCTATGAGTGGTTACCTCCAAGATGTTCTAATTGCAAGGTTTTGGGACATAAGGAGATCAATTGTAGCCGAGGAAGGAAAGAGCCTAGACCTAAACCAAACCAAACCTATAACCAACCTAAACCAAACCAAGCTAATCACCAACCAAACCAATACAAAGCTTAAAAGAGAGTGGAAGAATGGAGGGTAGTGCAAAGAAAGCAAAAAGAGAAGAAGGATGATGAAGTTCAGATTCCTAACATCAAAAAAACACCTAGAACTCCATCTCAAAGTGTGGGAGATAGTAGTGCAAAGGGGAAAGAAAAAACCCCTAGTAAACCTAGGGGAAATGATTATAATTCTAATATTTTTGAAGGGGAGTTATGTAACTCCTTTTGTGCTTTAAATAAGGCTAATGCAAACCTTGAAGAGGCTTTGAATAGGTTTGTGGGAAGTACCCATAGTGAAAGAGAACCTCCGGATTTAAATGATAATTAGCTCTTGGAATGTAAGGGGTTTGAATCTAAACCTCAAACAAAAAGAAGTTATTCATGTTATACAAGATAAAAAAGTTGATCTAGTGGGTTTATTGGAGACTAAAATGACTCTACAAAGTTACAATAAGTTTCACAATACTTATTTGAGCAATTGGGGTACTATAACTAATCATGATAAGGATGAAAGAGGAAGAATATGTATAAAGTGGAATAAGAATGTTTTGGATGTAAAGTGTTTCAGTTCAACTAGCCAAGCCATCTTCCTAGAGGTACAAGATATATATAATAAGAATTTTTTTAATTGTGTGATGGTATATGCAGAAAATGATGATGATAAAAGAGTGATTCTTTGGGAAACACTTAGTGAATGGATGGTTATTAATGGAGATTTTCCTTGTATTTGGTGTGGGGATTATAATGAAATTACTAAAGTTGATGAAAGAATGGGTTGTACTAGCCTTCATAAGAGTTCACACGAATTTATGGATTGTATTAATGATAATGGGATGGTTGAACATCCTAGCCAAGGATGTTATTACACTTGGACTAATAGAAGAATTGAAGGGTTCATATCTAGTAGAATTGACAAAATCTTTATAAATGATGCTTGGTTCACTTGTTTCAAGTCTCATTTGATGATTGAAGCTCCTGGAATTTCAGATCACTCTAATCTTATCCTCAAAATTCAGGAGAGTTCAAATAATAAACCTTCATCTTTTAAATTTTTTAATTTTTGGATTGATCATGATGAGTTTTTGCCCTTGATTGAAAAGGTGTGGAAATATGAAGTTAAAGGGAGTATGATGTACAAAGTTGTGAATAAATTGAAGGAAGTAAAGAAAGCTTTGAAGATCTTCAATAAAAAATATTTTCATCACTCTACTAAAGAAATAATGGAGCTTAAAGAGGAACTTGAAAAAGTACAAACAAAGCTTATGAATGGGGATCAATCTATGCTCATCATTGAGAAGGAGCTAAGAGATAAACTTATGCATCTTTTTAATATTCAAGAAGAGATCTTAAAGCAAAAATCTGGAATTACTTGGGCTCAAAAGGGTGACTGTAGCACTACCCTTTATCATAAGAGCATCAAGGAAAGAATCACTCAAAACCGAGTTGCATCTATTGTGACTAAAAATGGTGATATTGTTGTTGAAGATGAGGCTATTCATGATGAATTTATTAAGTACTACACTAGTTTAATTGGTACTAAATGGTTTATGAAGAAAGTGTTAGCTCTAGTTGTTTAAACAAGCTTGTTGATAAAGCTATCACTAAGGAAGAAGCAAAAGATATGGTGAAAGACATTATTAGTAAGGAGATTAAAGAAGCTATTTTCTCTATTGATATCTCAAAATCTCCTGGCCCAGATGGTTTTAATAGTACTTTCTTCAAAGCTACTTGGAATATTATTGGGGAAGATGTTTGTAATGCTATAAAGGAAACCTTCAAGAATAGACAAATTTTGAAGAAAATTAATGCTACTAATCTTGTTCTTATTCCCAAGGTTAAAAATCCCACTTCAGTGAAGAGTTTTAGGCCCATTGCTTGTTGTAATATCCTCTATAAAGCTATATCTAAAATCATTGCTAATAGGATGAAGAAAAGCCTTGAGGAGCTTATATATAAAAATCAAGCTGCTTTTGTGGAAGGTAGAAGTATTTCGGATAATATATTGGTTGCTAAAAGTGTGGTGACAAGTTATGATAGGAAGGACTTGAGTCCAAGATGTACTTTAAATATTGATCTTCAAAAGGCTTTTGATACAATTAATTGGAGGTACCTCTTCCAACTACTTCAAATCATGGGATTTGATAAAAAGCTTATATCTTGGGTCAAGATGTGTATTTCAACACCTATGTTCTCTTTGTGCATTAATGGAAGTGTGTGTGGTTATTTCAAAGGAGAAAGAGGATTAAGACAAGGTGATCCTTTATCTCCTTATTTATTTGTTATATGTATGCAAGGTTTCTCTTCTATTCTTGAGAAAGTGGCAAATAATCAAGCTTTTACTTATCACCCTAATTGTGCTAGAATGGGTTTGAACCACCTTATATTTGCTGATGATTGTTTAGTTTTCTTTAATGGTGATAAAGACTCGGCTATGAGACTAAAACAAGGCCTAGATCTTTTCTCTAGACTCTCTGGCCTTAAAATAAGTCCTGAAAAGAGTGAGCTATATATGGGAGGTTGTAATAAAGACCTTCATGATGATTTGAGTTGTATTCTCAATGTTAAAAAGGGTAAACTTCCTGTTAGATATCTTGGGGCTCCTTTAACTACAAAAGGACCTAATAGCTTAATGTGTGCTACCCTTATTAATAATATAGTGGGAAGTGTTGAAGGGTGGATGCATAAATTTTGTACATTTACGGGAAGGCTTCATTTAATCAAGAGTGTTTTACAAAGTAAAGCTAGATATTGGTGTAATGTAATGATACTTCCAATGGGAGTTATTCGTGAGATAGAATCACTCTTGAGTAGGTTCCTTTGGAAGGGTAATACTAATGATTTTCATGGTGCTAAAGTGGCTTGGAAAGAATTATGTCAAAGCAAGGAAAATGGAGGACTAGGCATACCTAATCTTCTCCAAATCAATCAAGTTGCTATTCTTAAAGTTTTTTGGAGAATGTATGGCTATAAAGGTAATATTTGGTCTCAATGGGTCTACTCAAATTGGCTAAGGAACAAGAGTATATGGAGCATTACATATGATAATAACCTTCCTTGGACATGGAGAGCTATGCTAAATGTAAGGTACCTTGCTTTTAAATATATTATACATGAGGTTGGAAATGACAAGAGAACCTATATGTTAGATGATAGATGGACAAAAGGGAAGTGTGTAGGTGATATTTGAGAACAAAAGGATGCTATTTCATTGGGTAATTACAATATTAACAAAAAGGTGATGGACTATTATGTGGGGAAGAGGTGGAGATTTCCACCTAGGCTTAACAAGGTGTATGAGGTGGTAAAGGATATGGTGCTTAATGAAGAGCATGACACTATAAGATGGGGAGATAAAGGTTTTAGGACCTCGGATGTTATGTATGACCTAAGGGGTCCTAATGAGAAAACAAAATGGTATAGTGTGGAATGACATAAATGGAGTATGCCAAAACACAAGTTTTGTGCTTGGTTAATTTGTAAGGATAGGTTAAGCACTAAGGATAGGCTTAGCAAGTGGGGAATGGAAGTGAATAAGATGTGCTACCTTTGCTTTGAAGATCATGAATCTAGGGATCATTTATTTGTGAATTTCAAATTCACTACTTTGGCTTGGAAGGAGATTTGTGATCTTCACAATTGGCACAACTCGGGTAATACTTGGGAAGAAAGGCTTGATTTTATGATTAAAGTTGATGGTAACACCTTAAAAGATACCATATCAAACATTACTTTCCTTAGCTTTCTTTATTGTATTTGTGATGTGAGGAATAAAAAAGAGTTTAAGAAGATGCATCCCAAATATGAGGATATTGTGAAAATAGTTGTGAAAGATGTTCAATATACACTTTGGAATAGAAAATTATTTAAGAGGAGTGTTGAGAATATGATATTGATGGCAAGATGGAAGCTACATGGAGTACTCAAGAGAGGAGAGCAAGAAGATCAAGGAAGATAGCTTGGAGCTTGGACCTAGTATAAGACTTTAGCAATTGTTGTATAGGGTTTAATTTCCTAGCAATGGTTGTATAGGGTTTTTTACTTTACTTTGATTTATTTTATAGCAATGGTTGTATAGGTTGTTTTGCAAGTTGATAGGTTTATTTTCTAGTAAAGGTTGTATAGGGTTTGTTTTTCCTAGCCATGCTTGTTTTTTAGTAAAAAATAAGTGGGGGTTTGATTTGTACTTGTTATTTTATGGATATAAAATGGTAAGTTTGATAAAAAATAAAAATAAACAACCTATATTTTATTATACAATCAAAAAATATTCTTACAAATAAAAAAATGAAAAAAAATGATTTTTTTTTAAAAGGTGAACCAAGTAAAAATGAAAAACTTGGGAGGAGTGTCACATAAGGTTAATATTGTACAAAGGTTATAAGAAATAAAGGGTTCAATGAAACCCCTGCCCCTTTCCCATAATAACCAATATGTGGGCCTGCCATGATTATTATATATAAATCAATTACTTTTATTTTTTGTCATAATTCGATATGTTGTTTATTTGAAAGAAAAAAAATTATTATTTATAATACTAGAATTTGGATATATATAATTTTACTATTTTTAAAAATATTTGAGACTAATGGTTGGTCAGAAAAGACTCATTAAACCGCTAAATAGGGTTTAATACTTAATATGTAGTCCGTCCAAAACTAACTTTGTGAGATATATAAATAAAACATCTAAAGGACATTGCATTAATTTAATCTCCAAAAATTCTTCTTTCTTACCTACATTTATTTGTCTCTCGAACATATGACACACCGCAAAATTATTAAATCTACCCTATAATCAGTGTAATCTCTAATCGCCGCATGAAAATACTACATGTAGACTATATTTTGTCTGAAGTGTAATGATTGAGCTCAACAATATCATCGAGCCAAATTCCCTCACCTTGAAAAATCCTTATAAAAATCTTTATTTAAATCCCAAACTGATTTTCCTATTCGTGTTTTATTCTCGCTTAATTACAACATCAATTCGTCTTAAGAACTTGAACTTGATAGGAACCAAACCTGATAACCTCACAAGCTGTATTATTTAATTATATATCTGGTCTAAACGCTAAATCATTTTATGCAAACCATAACTTCCACATGACAAATACAATTATTACTATCCACTCCATATGATTGAGCAACTCTTTATTTTAAATATTGTACTATCCGAATAGTTGTTGTCGTGTTATATTTGTATGCAATCTAATTCCCTCTTCGACTGACATGTTAACATTTGCTCTCTTCCAAGCATTACATACGAAAATGGTTAGGCTACAGTTCTACAATAAGTTTTTCTTTATACGTCATGAATTTGATATATCATATTGGATTTAATATCGTTACAATAGAACATGAATAAAAAGTACAAAGGAAGTATAGGGTGTAAAGGAACCAACAACTTGCAATGAGCTTAAGCTCACCAAAAGCATACTCGTTAGCTATTATTTTTTAGCTAAACGAGTGGAGATCAAGCTCTTAAAATTACTTATTTAACAATCGAGGAAAGCCAATCACAGTCGCGAGATACTCCTATAACACGTTAGTTGTTTAAAAAAACAAACATTATAGAGATATATTTATGTTTTCATGTTTTTTCTTTTACGCATGCTAAATATAGTCTTTCATTATTATTTTGAATTAAAAGGAAGTAAAAAAGAATAAAAAAGATTTCAAGAACATTATCTAATCGAAAAACTTAAAAAAATTAAAACCTCACAAAAATCACTTAATCTCTTCACTGTGGATGAAAAACGTACGCCACCAATTAGCATCAATTTGTGTTACTAGAAACTTCAACAGAAACACTTTTGCACAAAAGAGGTATATTTTCTTAACAATATAGAGAAATAAATAAAAAAATCACTTGTAAATCGTAAGAGATTTCATATGTTTATTAGGTAATTTTATATCCTAATGAAGATCAAATATTTTTTTTATGTGGAAGCAGACTAGACATCATGTATATGATTGATTAGAAGGATGATTTAAACTTTTTCAAATATCTTGAATATATTCTACGTCAATTCATATGTAAACAAAACTTATAATGAAATTATTTTTATTCAATCATTATTCCTCATTTTATGATGTCAGTCTTTAAATATCTGTTTAATAATTTTTTTGTGTTTATGTAATCACTTTAACAATGTGTTTATGATGTTAGTAATATATTTCTTCTTAAATTATTTTTTAGTGAGAAAAAATTTCAATACGACTAATTATTAGAATTCCTCTTTGTGGTCTGATTAATATATTAATTATGACTTTGTTTCTTGTAAATATATTATAAAATTTAAGACCCTTTTCAATAGTAGAAACAAGATAGCGAATTTGAGTATTTCCCAAACATTGGAAATAATTCAGCTTGTATGCGTGTCATCTTTGTGATCCAACTATTACCTTTACAAACTAACTATTTGCATACATGCACATGTGAATGAACAAACATTGGCTTATATTCATTAATATGCAGATAAAAATGTGTTTTTTATCCATATGATTCATTTATGAATAAAGTCTTGTAAAGAGCATCAAAAGTAGAAGACTTTGAAGAAGACAATGTCAAGTAAGTAAAAATTCGCAAGGTACAAGTTTTTCTAGCAATTATTAACTGTCTTAAAACCGGGTATCACAAATAGATCTACGTGGCATATGTATTTTTATTGAGTATAAATGTTGCAATGATATAAATTTTTTAAGATACTATAACATTAAGGTGCAACTAAAAGTGATTTTTTTGGTAAATTAAAAATGACTGAGCCGGGGTAAGGGAGTTCGCCACACACATGAGTATTATTTTAACCATATGGAGCATGTTGTGATTAAATTCACGAAAGTAATCTATCAATTTTGGGTGAAAAAGTAAAAAGCACAAATTAAGATAATTTTTTATCTACTTATGAAATTGAGAAGAGAAAGTATTAAAATCGAGTGAAAATGTGAATAGAGTTACTAATACATATATTTTGTGGAAGTAAATTGGAAAAATATTGTATATAGAAGTTATCAATAAATATGTGGATGCTTATTAGGCATTATAAAGATATATTTTCGTGCATTTCGATTTCTCATAATCAATGCTCGATTATTTCTTGTTACAAGTTATTTAGTATAATTGGGTCCTCATAATAAATTGTCTACAATAATAGTGGATAACGATACTTATAATGGATGGTGTCGAAATTTATGTTTTTAAAATCATATATAAATATTCATATATAAGCTCCCATGCATATGTTTTCCGCGTATGTTGTTGTGCATACTACTTAACCTATTATTCAAAGATATGTGAAATACATATGTGGAATTTGTTAAGGAAGAGCTTAAATACTTACGGCATTTTTGAATCAGATTTAGTAAGTTTAATGATAGGCTAACCAACTATTTTCCTCTTCAAGAAAATTGATATTGAATGCACACCGAGACGTAATTTGGTTTAATTGATATTATTACTTGAATTGGTTTAAAAGGATTTTTTTAAAGGGTAAACAAATGAATACTCTATATTTATATATGTACCTACTAATGAAGATTGATTTTTTATTGATTAAGGAATTCAATTTTTGGTCATTTTAAATAAAGTCATCAAAATAATTTTTAGATCTGATTATCCAACATCTAATAAGATAAATAATTGTTGTAACTTGAAGAATAATAGATTATCAATACAGCAAACCAAAATTTATTTCATCAAAAAATAACTCACAAATTAATAAACAAGTAAACTAAAAAATTTACAAAATGGTATATGGAGCAGCACTTTTCAAATAAATAATATTTTAACCAAAAATAAAAATACACCGAAATTCTTATGTCATTTGCAGTATATCTAAAATAAATGCAGTTGCATAAAATTATAATTTTTTACTACTTGTCATAAAGTTTCCTTGCTATATGAGTTAATGAATAGATGAATTCAGGGTTGTCTCACCAAATTCCATGTTAGATCTTAATTTATTTACATATAATCCATGACAATCAATTATTTATACCATCATTAACAATGGAAGCACACATGGGAGTTGTGAACATTAACAAAAAAACAATCATTTTGGAAAAACATGAGATAAAAAATAACATCAATTAACCCCCTACGGAAAGAAAAATTTCATAAAATATCTATATAGTTTATTTATTTTTTGAGTGATTTTTATATAAAAATAAAGACACAATAAAATCAATACCCCAAACCTTAATGTTGAAGGTTAACCTATATGGATTGAAATTAAAATAATATATAAACTAAGAATATATATATATATTAAAAAGTATGGTCTTCTTTTTTCATCATTAGCTTAGCCATTAAAACTTTACTCACATTAATTTTAATGTATTGGAAAAACAAACCATTATATTTTAAATTTTGAAAAAAATATTTAAAATTAAAAATTTGGGCAGTGTAGAATTCAAGTATCACTTTCTATATGATACATTAGGAAAATTCTTCCATCCAATATTTTGGATGATCTTACACCAATTATATTTATACACATATCATATGTTTTAAACTTACAAAAATAAATAAATTATTTGTCTAATGACATTTTTTATGTTATAATAATCAACGTGCGATGTAAATGTTGGACCATCCAATATTGATTGAATGGAAGTCTCACCCGATTCATTATTCTGGATTTTACCCACTGAAACCAATTTACATAAAAAATTCAATGGAGGCTCAGATATTATATGATTTGAGACATATAAAGACTCCAACCATGTCATGGCTGCAAACCCAAAATGGGTTGCCCAGCCAAATTACTGGTGGATCTCTTAATCTACTCACAAAATAGATTAGAAAGTAATAAATCCAAAGTAAGATATCATCACAGCCTCATTATATGAATAATGTATATTGACCTATTGTGCAAAATCTGAAAACAAATGAGAAAATGGAGATATCAATCAAACTATGGCTGCAAACCCATAAAAATAGGGAAGTTGCCACGCCAAGATAATAATTTGATCTACCATTTGCCTCATAATAATTATCAGAAAAAAGTATCAAATAATGTAATGATATGGTTACAACGATCTAAGATATTTTGATCCTCATAGAGAATGCAATGAGGGTTGTTAAATTTACGCTTACCATGGAGAAATCATCGACAAAAATGGAATAGAGAGAGTCAGACAACAACCCCTAAGAAATCCCAAAAAACTCTAGCCGCCACCATAGTTGCCTCATTCTATTTTCTTTCCGTTCTATCTTATTAATCTTTTTAGGGTTAATGCATCATTATATACTTTTCACCAAGGATAATTTGGTAATCCAAATTGTGGTTATACAAATTTGGTACTCGAAAATTTAAGATTTTGTAAATTATGACCCGAATTTATTTTTACTTAAATTATATATTATGAAAAAATTGCACCAAGGTTTCTATATTATACAAACATTTAATTATAGGTCATAATATGTATATATATAATTTTTTTCAATTAGTTAATATATATGCATATTATAATAAATAACCTATATTTTATCTTACAATAAAAAATATTAGTACAAATAAAAAATGAAAATAAATGAAAATAATTTTAAAAAGGTGAACCAAATAAATATGAAAAACTTGGGGGAGTGGCACATAAGGTTAATATTGTTTAAAGGTTACAAGAAATAAAGGGTTAAATGAAACCTCTGCCCCTTTCCCACAATAACCAATATGTGGGTATGCCATTATTATTATATATTAATCAATAACTTTTATTTTTTGTCAAAATTCGATATGTTGTTTATTTGAAAGAAAGAAATTATTATTTATGATACTAGAATTTGGATATATATAATTTTACTATTTTTTAAAACATTTGAGACTAATGGTTGGTCTGAAAAGACTCATTAAACCCCGAAATAGGGTTTAATACTTAATATGTAGTCCGTCCAAAACTAAATTTGTGAGATATCTCAATAACACATCAAAGTGACATTGCATTAATTTATTCTCCAAAAATTCTTCTTTCTTAGCCAATCAGTACCTACATTTATTTGTCTTTCGAACATATGACACGACGCAAAATCATTAAATCTACCCTATAATCAGTATAATCTGTAATCGCCGCATGAAAATACTACATGTAGACTATATTTTATCTGAAGTGTAATGATTGAGCTCAACAATATCATAGAGCCAAATTCCCTCACCCTGAAAAATCCTTATAAAAATCTATATTCAAATCCCAAATTTATTATCCAATTCGTGTTTTATTCTCGCTTAATTACAACATCCATTCATCTTAAGAACTTGAACTTAATAGGACTGAAATTTGTTGATCTCACAAACTATATTATTTAATTATATATCTGGTCTAGAGGCTAAATCATTATATGCTACCCATAGCTTCCACATGAAAACTACAATTATTACTATCCACTCCATATGATTGAGCAACTCTTTATTTTAAATTCCATACTATCCGAATAGTTGTTCTTTATATTTGTATGCATTCTAATTCCCTCTTTGACCGAAAAGTTAACATTTGCTCTATTCGAAGCATAACATATGAAAATGGTCAGGCTACAGTTTTAAAATAAGTTTTCCTTTATATGTCATGAATTTGATATATCATATTGGATTTAATATCGTTACAATAGAACATGAATAAAAATCACAAAGGAAGTATATGGTGTAAAGGAACTATCAACTTGCAATGAGCTTAAGCTCACCACAAGCATACTCGTTAATTATTATTTTTTAGCTAAACGAATGGAGATCAAGCTCTTCAAATTACTTATATATTAATCGAGGCAAGCCAATCATAGTCGCGAGATACTCCTATAACACGTTAGTTCTTTAAAAAACAAACATTATAGAGATATATTTATGTTTTCATATTTTTTCTTTTACGCATGCTAAATATAGTCTTTCATTATTATTTTGAATTACAAGGAAGTAAAAAAGAATAGAAAATATTTCATGATCATTATCTAAACGAAAAGCTTAAAAAAATAAAAACCTTACAAAAATCACTTAATCTCTTCACCAAGGATGGAAAATGTACGCCACCAATTAGCATCAATTTGTGTTACTAGAAACTTCAACATAAAAACTTGTGCACAAAAGAGGTATATTTTCTTAACAATATAGAAAAATAAAGAAAAAAAATCACTTGTAAATCGTAAGAGATTTCATATGTTCATTAGGTGATTTTATATCGTAATGAAAATCAAATATTTTTTAATGTGGAAGAACACTAGACATCATGTAAGTGATTGATTAAAAAGATGATTTGAAATTGTTCAGATATCTTGAATATATTGTACGTTATTTCATATGTAAACAAAACTTATAATGAAATTATATTTATTCAATCATTATTCCTCATTTTATGATGTCAGTCTTTAAAACAACTGTTTAATATTTTGTGTGTGTTTATGTAATCACTTTAACAATATGTTTACGATGTTAGTAATATATTTCTTCTTAAATTATTTTTTAGTGATAAAAATTGGTATACGATTAATTATTAGAATTTCTCTTTGTTGTTTGATTAATATATTAATTATAAAATTGGTGTGATCTATTGTACATATATTATAAAAAATGTAAAACTTTTTCAATAGTAGAAACAAGATAGAGAAAAGGAGTATTTCCCAAACATTGGAAATAATTCAAGTTATATGAGTGTCATATTTGTGGTCCAACTATTACCTTTACAAACTAACTACTTGCGTACATGCACATGTAAATGAATATACATTGACCTATATTCATTATATGCAGATAAAAATGTATGTTTTATTCCATATAGTTCATTTAAGAATAAAGTCTTGTAAAGAGCATCAAAAGTATATGACTTTGAAGAAGACAATGTCAAGTAAGTAAAAATTCGCAAGGTACAAGTTTTTCTAGCAAATATTAACCGTCTTAAAGGCAGGTATCACTAATAGATCTACGTGACATATGAATTTTTATTGAGTATAAAGGTTGCAAAGATAGAAAATTCTTAGGATACTATAACATTAAGGTGCAACTAAAAGTGGTTATCTTGGTAACTTAAAAATAATTGAGACGGAGTAAGAGAGTTCGCCATGAGTATTATTTTAACATGGAGCATGTTGTGGTTAAATTCATGAATAAATCTATAAATTTTGGATGAAGAAGTATAATGAACAAATTAAGATATTTTTTTATCTACTTCTGAAATTGAGAGGAGAAAGTATTTAGTCGAATGGAAATCTTAATAGAGTTAGTAATACAAATATTTTGGGGAAGTAAATTGGAAAACGTATTGTATATAGATGTTACCAATAAATTTGTGGATGCTTATTAGGTATTAAACAATAATATTTTGTGCACTTTCCTTTCTCATAAATCAATGCTTGATTATTTCTTGTTACGAGTTGTTTAGTATAATTGGGGTTTTAAAAATAAATTGTCTACTTCAATAGTGGATAGTGAAACTTATATTGGAAGGTGATGCAATTTAGTTTTAAAATCATATATATATATATATATATACATATATATATATATACATATATATATATATACATATACATACATATATATATACATATACATACATATATATACATATACATATACATATATATACATATATATATATATATATATATATATACATATATATATATACATACATATATATATACATACATATATATACATACATACATATATATATACATATATATATATATATATATATATATATATATATATATATATATAACTTAACCTATTAGTCAAAGATATGGGAAACACATATGTGGAATTTGTTAAGGAAGAGCTTAAATACTTACGGTATTTTGAATCAGACTTTAATAAGTTTAATGAAAGGCTAAAAAACTATTTTCTTCAACAAAATTGATATTAGAATGCACATCGAGATGTATTTTGTTTTGATTGATATTATTAGTTAAATCAGTTTATAAGGATTTTCTTCAAGGGATACAAATGAATTATCTATATCTTTATATGTACCTCGTAGCGAAAATTGATTTTTTATTGGTATACTAATTCAGGTTTTAGTCATTTTAAATAAAGTTATCAAAATAACTTTTAGATCTGATTATCCAACATCTAATAAGATAAATAATTGTTGTAACCTGAAGAATAATACATTACCAATACATCAAACCAAACATTATTTCATCATAAAATAACTAATAAATTAAGAACAAGTAAACTAAAAAATTTACAAAATGATATATTAGGCAGCACTTTTCAAATAAAAAACATTTTGATCATAACTAAAAATACACCGAAATATATTTGTCTAATTTCGTATGTCATTCGGAGTATTTCTTAAATACATGCACTTGCATAAAAATATAATTTTTTACTAGTTGTCATAAAATTTCCTTGCTCTTTGAGTCAATGAATAGATGAATTCAGGGTTGTCTCACTAAATTTCATGTTACATCTTAATTTAAATACATATAATACGTGACAATTAATTATCTATACCATAGTAACAATGGAAGCACACCTGGGAGATTTCATATGTTTATGAAGTAATTTTATATCCTAATGAAAATCAAATTTTTTTTATGTGGAAGAACATTAGACTTTATGTATTCGATTGATTAGAAGGATGATTTGAACTTGTTCAGATATCTTGAATATATTGTACGTCAATTCATATGTAAACAAAACTTATAATGAAATTATTTTTATTCAATCATTATTCCTCATTTTATGATGTCAGTCTTTAAATATCTGTTTAATAATTTTTTTGTGTTTATGTAATCACTTTAACAATGTGTTTATGATGTCAGTAATATATTTCTTCTTAAATTATTTTTTAGTGAGAAAAAATTTCAATACGACTAATTATTAGAATTCCTCTTTGTGGTCTGATTAATATATTAATTATGACTTTGTTTCTTGTAAATATATTATAAAATTTAAGACCCTTTTCAATAGTAGAAACAAGATAGCGAATTTGAGTATTTCCCAAACATTGGAAATAATTCAGCTTGTATGCGTGTCATCTTTGTGATCCAACTATTACCTTTACAAACTAACTATTTGCATACATGCACAGGTGAATGAATAAACATTGGCTTATATTCATTAATATGCAGATAAAAATGTGTTTTTTATCCATATGATTCATTTATGAATAAAGTCCTGTAAAGAGCATCAAAAGTATAAGACTTTGAAGAAGACAATGTCAAGTAAGTAAAAATTCGCAAGGTACAAGTTTTTCTAGCAATTATTAACTGTCTTAAAACCGGGTATCACAAATAGATCTACGTGGCATATGTATTTTTATTGAGTATAAATGTTGCAATGATATAAATTTTTTAAGATACTATAACATTAAGGTGCAACTAAAAGTGATTTTTTTGGTAAATTAAAAATGACCGAGCCGGGGTAAGGGAGTTCGCCACACACATGAGTATTATTTTAACCATATGGAGCATGTTGTGATTAAATTCACGAAAGTAATCTATCAATTTTGGGTGAAGAAGTAAAAAGCACAAATTAAGATAATTTTTTATCTACTTATGAAATTGAGAAGAGAAAGTATTAAAATCGAGTGAAAATGTGAATAGAGTTACTAATACATATATTTTGTGGAAGTAAATTGGAAAAATATTGTATATAGAAGTTATCAATAAATATGTGGATGCTTATTAGGCATTATAAAGATATATTTTCGTGCATTTCGATTTCTCATAATCAATGCTCGATTATTTCTTGTTACAAGTTATTTAGTATAATTGGGTCCTCATAATAAATTGTCTACAATAATAGTGGATAACGATACTTATAATGGATGGTGTCGAAATTTATGTTTTTAAAATCATATATAAATATTCATATATAAGCTCCCATGCATATGTTTTCCGCGTATGTTGTTGTGCATACTACTTAACCTATTATTCAAAGATATGTGAAATACATATGTGAAATTTGTTAAGGAAGATCTTAAATACTTACGGCATTTTTGAATCAGACTTTAGTAAGTTTAATGATAGGCTAACCAACTATTTTCCTCTTCAAGAAAATTGATATTGAATGCACACCGAGACGTAATTTGGTTTAATTGATATTATTACTTGAATTGGTTTAAAAGGATTTTTTTAAAGGGTAAACAAATGAATACTCTATATTTATATATGTACCTACTAATGAAGATTGATTTTTTATTGATTAACGAATTCAATTTTTGGTCATTTTAAATAAAGTCATCAAAATAATTTTTAGATCTGATTATCCAACATCTAATAAGATAAATAATTGTTGTAACTTGAAGAATAATACATTATCAATACAGCAAACCAAAATTTATTTCATCTAAAAATAACTCACAAACTAATAAACAAGTAAACTAAAAAATTTACAAAATGGTATATGGAGCAGCACTTTTCAAATAAATAATATTTTAACCAAAAATAAAAATACACCGAAATTCTTATGTCATTTGGAGTATATCTAAAATAAATGCAGTTGCATAAAATTATAATTTTTTACTACTTGTCATAAAGTTTCCTTGCGATATGAGTTAATGAATAGATGAATTCAGGGTTGTCTCACCAAATTCCATGTTAGATCTTAATTTATTTACATATAATCCATGACAATCAATTATTTATACCATCATTAACAATGGAAGCACACATGGGAGTTGTGAACATTAACAAAAAAACAATCATTTTGGAAAAACATGAGATAAAAAATAACATCAATTAACCCCCTACGGAAAGAAAAATTTCATAAAATATCTATATAATTTATTTATTTTTTGAGTGATTTTTATATAAAAATAAAGACACAATAAAATCAATACCCCAAACCTTAATGTTGAAGGTTAACCTATATGGATTGAAATTAAAATAATATATAAACTAAGAATATATATATATATTAAAAAGTATGGTCTTCTTTTTTCATCATTAGCTTAGCCATTAAAACTTTACTCACATTAATTTTAATGTATTGGAAAAACAAACCATTATATTTTAAATTTTGAAAAAAATATTTAAAATTAAAAATTTGGGCAGTGTAGAATTAAAGTATCACTTTCTATATGATACATTAGGAAAATTCTTCCATCCAATATTTTGGATGATCTTACACCAATTATATTTATACACATATCATATGTTTTAAACTTACAAAAATAAATAAATTATTTGTCTAATGACTTTTATGTTATAATAATCAACGTGCGATGTAAATGCTGGACCATCCAATATTGATTGAATGGAAGTCTCACCCAATTCATTATTCTGGATTTTACCCACTGAAACCAATTTACATAAAAAATTCAATGGAGGCTCAGATATTATATGATTTGAGACATATAAAGACTCCAACCATGTCATGGCTGCAAACCCAAAATGGGTTGCCCAGCCAAATTACTGGTGGATCTCTTAATCTACTCACAAAATAGATTAGAAAGTAATAAATCCAAAGTAAGATATCATCACAGCCTCATTATATGAATAATGTATATTGACCTATTGTGCAAAATCTGAAAACAAATGAGAAAATGGAGATATCAATCAAACTATGGCTGCAAACCCATAAAAATAGGGAAGTTGCCACGCCAAGATAATAGTTTGATCTACCATTTGCCTCATAATAATTATCAGAAAAAAGTATCAAATAATGTAATGATATGGTTACAACGATCTAAGATATTTTGATCCTCATAGAGAATGCAATGAGGGTTGTTAAATTTACGCTTACCATGGAGAAATCATCGACAAAAATGGAATAGAGAGAGTCAGACAACAACCCCTAAGAAATCCCAAAAAACTCTAGCCGCCACCATAGTTGCCTCATTCTATTTTCTTTCCGTTCTATCTTATTAATCTTTTTAGGGTTAATGCATCATTATATACTTTTCACCAAGGATAATTTGGTAATCCAGATTGTGGTTATACAAATTTGGTACTCGAAAATTTAAGATTTTGTAAATTATGACCCGAATTTATTTTTACTTAAATTATATATTATGAAAAAATTGCACCAAGGTTTCTATATTATACAAACATTTAATTATAGGTCATAATATGTATATATATAATTTTTTTCAATTAGTTAATATATATGCATATTATAATAAATAACCTATATTTTATCTTACAATAAAAAATATTAGTACAAATAAAAAATGAAAATAAATGAAAATAATTTTAAAAAGGTGAACCAAATAAATATGAAAAACTTGGGGGAGTGGCACATAAGGTTAATATTGTTTAAAGGTTACAAGAAATAAAGGGTTAAATGAAACCTCTGCCCCTTTCCCACAATAACCAATATGTGGGTATGCCATCATTATTATATATTAATCAATAACTTTTATTTTTTGTCAAAATTCGATATGTTGTTTATTTGAAAGAAAGAAATTATTATTTATGATACTAGAATTTGGATATATATAATTTTACTATTTTTTAAAACATTTGAGACTAATGGTTGGTCTGAAAAGACTCATTAAACCCCGAAATAGGGTTTAATACTTAATATGTAGTCCGTCCAAAACTAACTTTGTGAGATATCTCAATAACACATCAAAGTGACATTGCATTAATTTATTCTCCAAAAATTCTTCTTTCTTAGCCAATCAGTACCTACATTTATTTGTCTTTCGAACATATGACACGACGCAAAATTATTAAATCTACCCTATAATCAGTATAATCTGTAATCGCCGCATGAAAATACTACATGTAGACTATATTTTATCTGAAGTGTAATGATTGAGCTCAACAATATCATAGAGCCAAATTCCCTCACCCTGAAAAATCCTTATAAAAATCTATATTCAAATCCCAAATTTATTATCCAATTCGTGTTTTATTCTCGCTTAATTACAACATCCATTCATCTTAAGAACTTGAACTTAATAGGACTGAAATTTGTTGATCTCACAAACTATATTATTTAATTATATATCTGGTCTAGAGGCTAAATCATTATATGCTACCCATAGCTTCCACATGACAACTACAATTATTACTATCCACTCCATATGATTGAGCAACTCTTTATTTTAAATTCCATACTATCCGAATAGTTGTTCTTTATATTTGTATGCATTCTAATTCCCTCTTTGACCGAAAAGTTAACATTTGCTCTATTCGAAGCATAACATATGAAAATGGTCAGGCTACAGTTTTAAAATAAGTTTTCCTTTATATGTCATGAATTTGATATATCATATTGGATTTAATATCGTTACAATAGAACATGAATAAAAATCACAAAGGAAGTATATGGTGTAAAGGAACTATCAACTTGCAATGAGCTTAAGCTCACCACAAGCATACTCGTTAATTATTATTTTTTAGCTAAACGAATGGAGATCAAGCTCTTCAAATTACTTATATATTAATCGAGGCAAGCCAATCATAGTCGCGAGATACTCCTATAACACGTTAGTTCTTTAAAAAACAAACATTATAGAGATATATTTATGTTTTCATATTTTTTCTTTTACGCATGCTAAATATAGTCTTTCATTATTATTTTGAATTACAAGGAAGTAAAAAAGAATAGAAAATATTTCATGATCATTATCTAAACGAAAAGCTTAAAAAAATAAAAACCTTACAAAAATCACTTAATCTCTTCACCAAGGATGGAAAATGTACGCCACCAATTAGCATCAATTTGTGTTACTAGAAACTTCAACATAAAAACTTGTGCACAAAAGAGGTATATTTTCTTAACAATATAGAAAAATAAAGAAAAAAATCACTTGTAAATCGTAAGAGATTTCATATGTTCATTAGGTGATTTTATATCGTAATGAAAATCAAATATTTTTTAATGTGGAAGAACACTAGACATCATGTAAGTGATTGATTAAAAAGATGATTTGAAATTGTTCAGATATCTTGAATATATTGTACGTTATTTCATATGTAAACAAAACTTATAATGAAATTATATTTATTCAATCATTATTCCTCATTTTATGATGTCAGTCTTTAAAACAACTGTTTAATATTTTGTGTGTGTTTATGTAATCACTTTAACAATATGTTTACGATGTTAGTAATATATTTCTTCTTAAATTATTTTTTAGTGATAAAAATTGGTATACGATTAATTATTAGAATTTCTCTTTGTTGTTTGATTAATATATTAATTATAAAATTGGTGTGATTTATTGTACATATATTATAAAAAATGTAAAACTTTTTCAATAGTAGAAACAAGATAGAGAAAAGGAGTATTTCCCAAACATTGGAAATAATTCAAGTTATATGAGTGTCATATTTGTGGTCCAACTATCATCTTTACAAACTAACTACTTGCTTACATGCACATGTAAATGAATATACATTGACCTATATTCATTATATGCAGATAAAAATGTATGTTTTATTCCATATAGTTCATTTAAGAATAAAGTCTTGTAAAGAGCATCAAAAGTATATGACTTTGAAGAAGACAATGTCAAGTAAGTAAAAATTCGCAAGGTACAAGTTTTTCTAGCAAATATTAACCGTCTTAAAGGCAGGTATCACTAATAGATCTACGTGACATATGAATTTTTATTGAGTATAAAGGTTGCAAAGATAGAAAATTCTTAGGATACTATAACATTAAGGTGCAACTAAAAGTGGTTATCTTGGTAACTTAAAAATAATTGAGACGGAGTAAGAGAGTTCGCCATGAGTATTATTTTAACATGGAGCATGTTGTGGTTAAATTCATGAATAAATCTATAAATTTTGGATGAAGAAGTATAATGAACAAATTAAGATATTTTTTTATCTACTTCTGAAATTGAGAGGAGAAAGTATTTAGACGAATGGAAATATTAATAGAGTTAGTAATACAAATATTTTGGGGAAGTAAATTGGAAAACGTATTGTATATAGATGTTACCAATAAATTTGTGGATGCTTATTAGGCATTAAACAATAATATTTTGTGCAATTTCCTTTCTCATAATCAATGCTTGATTATTTCTTGTTACGAGTTGTTTAGTATAATTGGGGTTTTAAAAATAAATTGTCTACTTCAATAGTGGATAGTGAAACTTATATTGGAAGGTGATACAATTTAGTTTTAAAATCATATATATATATATATATGTATATATATATGTATGTATATATATATATGTATATATATGTATATGTATATATATATGTATATGTATATGTATATGTATATGTATATGTATATGTATATATATATGTATATGTATATATATATATGTATGTATATATACATATACATATATATATATACATATACATATATATATATACATATACATATATATATACATATACATATATATATACATACATATATATATACATACATATATATATATACATATACATATATATATACATACATATATATATATATATATACATATACATATATATATACATATATATATATACATATACATATATATATATACATACATATATATATACATATATAAATATATACATACATACATACATACATATATATATATATATATATATATATATATATATATATATATATATATATATATATATATATATATATATAACTTAACCTATTAGTCAAAGATATGGGAAACACATATGTGGAATTTGTTAAGGAAGAGCTTAAATACTTACGGCATTTTGAATCAGACTTTAATAAGTTTAATGAAAGGCTAAAAAACTATTTTCTTCAACAAAATTGATATTAGAATGCACATCGAGATGTATTTTGTTTTGATTGATATTATTAGTTAAATCAGTTTATAAGGATTTTCTTCAAGGGATACAAATGAATTATCTATATCTTTATATGTACCTCGTAGCGAAAATTGATTTTTTATTGGTATACTAATTCAGGTTTTAGTCATTTTAAATAAAGTTATCAAAATAACTTTTAGATCTGATTATCCAACATCTAATAAGATAAATAATTGTTGTAACCTGAAGAATAATACATTACCAATACATCAAACCAAACATTATTTCATCATAAAATAACTAATAAATTAAGAACAAGTAAACTAAAAAATTTACAAAATGATATATTAGGCAGCACTTTTCAAATAAAAAACATTTTGATCATAACTAAAAATACACCGAAATATATTTGTCTAATTTCGTATGTCATTCGGAGTATTTCTTAAATACATGCACTTGCATAAAATATAATTTTTTACTAGTTGTCATAAAATTTCCTTGCTCTTTGAGTCAATGAATAGATGAATTCAGGGTTGTCTCACTAAATTTCATGTTACATCTTAATTTAAATACATATAATACGTGACAATTAATTATCTATACCATAGTAACAATGGAAGCACACCTGGGAGATTTCATATGTTTATGAAGTAATTTTATATCCTAATGAAAATCAAAATTTTTTTTATGTGGAAGAACATTAGACTTTATGTATTCGATTGATTAGAAGGATGATTTGAACTTGTTCAGATATCGTGAATATATTGTACGTTAATTCATATGTAAACAAAACTTATAATGAAATTATTTTTATTCAATCATTATTCCTCATTTTATGATGTCAGTCTTTAAATATCTGTTTAATAATTTTTTTGTGTTTATGTAATCACTTTAACAATGTGTTTATGATGTCAGTAATATATTTCTTCTTAAATTATTTTTTAGTGAGAAAAAATTTCAATACGACTAATTATTAGAATTCCTCTTTGTGGTCTGATTAATATATTAATTATGACTTTGTTTCTTGTAAATATATTATAAAATTTAAGACCCTTTTCAATAGTAGAAACAAGATAGCGAATTTGAGTATTTCCCAAACATTGGAAATAATTCAGCTTGTATGCGTGTCATCTTTGTGATCCAACTATTACCTTTACAAACTAACTATTTGCATACATGCACATGTGAATGAATAAACATTGGCTTATATTCATTAATATGCAGATAAAAATGTGTTTTTTATCCATATGATTCATTTATGAATAAAGTCCTGTAAAGAGCATCAAAAGTATAAGACTTTGAAGAAGACAATGTCAAGTAAGTAAAAATTCGCAAGGTACAAGTTTTTCTAGCAATTATTAACTGTCTTAAAACCGGGTATCACAAATAGATCTACGTGGCATATGTAGTTTTATTGAGTATAAATGTTGCAATGATATAAATTTTTTAAGATACTATAACATTAAGGTGCAACTAAAAGTGATTTTTTTGGTAAATTAAAAATGACCGAGCCGGGGTAAGGGAGTTCGCCACACACATGAGTATTATTTTAACCATATGGAGCATGTTGTGATTAAATTCACGAAAGTAATCTATCAATTTTGGGTGAAGAAGTAAAAAGCACAAATTAAGATAATTTTTTATCTACTTATGAAATTGAGAAGAGAAAGTATTAAAATCGAGTGAAAATGTGAATAGAGTTACTAATACATATATTTTGTGGAAGTAAATTGGAAAAATATTGTATATAGAAGTTATCAATAAATATGTGGATGCTTATTAGGCATTATAAAGATATATTTTCGTGCATTTCGATTTCTCATAATCAATGCTCGATTATTTCTTGTTACAAGTTATTTAGTATAACTGGGTCCTCATAATAAATTGTCTACAATAATAGTGGATAACGATACTTATAATGGATGGTGTCGAAATTTATGTTTTTAAAATCATATATAAATATTCATATATAAGCTCCCATGCATATGTTTTCCGCGTATGTTGTTGTGCATACTACTTAACCTATTATTCAAAGATATGTGAAATACATATGTGGAATTTGTTAAGGAAGAGCTTAAATACTTACGGCATTTTTGAATCAGACTTTAGTAAGTTTAATGATAGGCTAACCAACTATTTTCCTCTTCAAGAAAATTGATATTGAATGCACACCGAGACGTAATTTGGTTTAATTGATATTATTACTTGAATTGGTTTAAAAGGATTTTTTTAAAGGGTAAACAAATGAATACTCTATATTTATATATGTACCTACTAATGAAGATTGATTTTTTATTGATTAACGAATTCAATTTTTGGTCATTTTAAATAAAGTCATCAAAATAATTTTTAGATCTGATTATCCAACATCTAATAAGATAAATAATTGTTGTAACTTGAAGAATAATACATTATCAATACAGCAAACCAAAATTTATTTCATCTAAAAATAACTCACAAATTAATAAACAAGTAAACTAAAAAATTTACAAAATGGTATATGGAGCAGCACTTTTCAAATAAATAATATTTTAACCAAAAATAAAAATACACCGAAATTCTTATGTCATTTGGAATATATCTAAAATAAATGCAGTTGCATAAAATTATAATTTTTTACTACTTGTCATAAAGTTTCCTTGCGATATGAGTTAATGAATAGATGAATTCAGGGTTGTCTCACCAAATTCCATGTTAGATCTTAATTTATTTACATATAATCCATGACAATCAATTATTTATACCATCATTAACAATGGAAGCACACATGGGAGTTGTGAACATTAACAAAAAAACAATCATTTTGGAAAAACATGAGATAAAAAATAACATCAATTAACCCCCTACGGAAAGAAAAATTTCATAAAATATCTATATAGTTTATTTATTTTTTGAGTGATTTTTATATAAAAATAAAGACACAATAAAATCAATACCCCAAACCTTAATGTTGAAGGTTAACCTATATGGATTGAAATTAAAATAATATATAAACTAAGAATATATATATATATATTAAAAAGTATGGTCTTCTTTTTTCATCATTAGCTTAGCCATTAAAACTTTACTCACATTAATTTTAATGTATTGGAAAAACAAACCATTATATTTTAAATTTTGAAAAAAATATTTAAAATTAAAGTATCACTTTCTATATGATACATTAGGAAAATTCTTCCATCCAATATTTTGGATGATCTTACACCAATTATATTTATACACATATCATATGTTTTAAACTTACAAAAATAAATAAATTATTTGTCTAATGACTTTTATGTTATAATAATCAACGTGCGATGTAAATGTTGGACCATCCAATATTGATTGAATGGAAGTCTCACCCAATTCATTATTCTGGATTTTACCCACTGAAACCAATTTACATAAAAAATTCAATGGAGGCTCAGATATTATATGATTTGAGACATATAAAGACTCCAACCATGTCATGGCTGCAAACCCAAAATGGGTTGCCCAGCCAAATTACTGGTGGATCTCTTAATCTACTCACAAAATAGATTAGAAAGTAATAAATCCAAAGTAAGATATCATCACAGCCTCATTATATGAATAATGTATATTGACCTATTGTGCAAAATCTGAAAACAAATGAGAAAATGGAGATATCAATCAAACTATGGCTGCAAACCCATAAAAATAGAGAAGTTGCCACGCCAAGATAATAGTTTGATCTACCATTTGCCTCATAATAATTATCAGAAAAAAGTATCAAATAATGTAATGATATGGTTACAACGATCTAAGATATTTTGATCCTCATAGAGAATGCAATGAGGGTTGTTAAATTTACGCTTACCATGGAGAAATCATCGACAAAAATGGAATAGAGAGAGTCAGACAACAACCCCTAAGAAATCCCAAAAAACTCTAGCCGCCACCATAGTTGCCTCATTCTATTTTCTTTCCGTTCTATCTTATTAATCTTTTTAGGGTTAATGCATCATTATATACTTTTCACCAAGGATAATTTGGTAATCCAGATTGTGGTTATACAAATTTGGTACTCGAAAATTTAAGATTTTGTAAATTATGACCCGAATTTATTTTTACTTAAATTATATATTATGAAAAAATTGCACCAAGGTTTCTATATTATACAAACATTTAATTATAGGTCATAATATGTATATATATAATTTTTTTCAATTAGTTAATATATATGCATATTATAATAAATAACCTATATTTTATCTTACAATAAAAAATATTAGTACAAATAAAAAATGAAAATAAATGAAAATAATTTTAAAAAGGTGAACCAAATAAATATGAAAAACTTGGGGGAGTGGCACATAAGGTTAATATTGTTTAAAGGTTACAAGAAATAAAGGGTTAAATGAAACCTCTGCCCCTTTCCCACAATAACCAATATGTGGGTATGCCATTATTATTATTATATATTAATCAATAACTTTTATTTTTTGTCAAAATTCGATATGTTGTTTATTTGAAAGAAAGAAATTATTATTTATGATACTAGAATTTGGATATATATAATTTTACTATTTTTTAAAACATTTGAGACTAATGGTTGGTCTGAAAAGACTCATTAAACCCCGAAATAGGGTTTAATACTTAATATGTAGTCCGTCCAAAACTAACTTTGTGAGATATCTCAATAACACATCAAAGTGACATTGCATTAATTTATTCTCCAAAAATTCTTCTTTCTTAGCCAATCAGTACCTACATTTATTTGTCTTTCGAACATATGACACGACGCAAAATTATTAAATCTACCCTATAATCAGTATAATCTGTAATCGCCGCATGAAAATACTACATGTAGACTATATTTTATCTGAAGTGTAATGATTGAGCTCAACAATATCATAGAGCCAAATTCCCTCACCCTGAAAAATCCTTATAAAAATCTATATTCAAATCCCAAATTTATTATCCAATTCGTGTTTTATTCTCGCTTAATTACAACATCCATTCATCTTAAGAACTTGAACTTAATAGGACTGAAATTTGTTGATCTCACAAACTGTATTATTTAATTATATATCTGGTCTAGAGGCTAAATCATTATATGCTATCCATAGCTTCCACATGACAACTACAATTATTACTATCCACTCCATATGATTGAGCAACTCTTTATTTTAAATTCCATACTATCCGAATAGTTGTTCTTTATATTTGTATGCATTCTAATTCCCTCTTTGACCGAAAAGTTAACATTTGCTCTCTTCGAAGCATAACATATGAAAATGGTTAGGCTACAGTTTTAAAATAAGTTTTCCTTCATATGTCATGAATTTGATATATCATATTGGATTTAATATCGTTACAATAGAACATGAATAAAAATCACAAAGGAAGTATATGGTGTAAAGGAACTAGCAACTTGCAATGAGCTTAAGCTCACCACAAGCATACTCGTTAATTATTATTTTTTAGCTAAACGAATGGAGATCAAGCTCTTCAAATTACTTATATATTAATCGAGGCAAGCCAATCATAGTCGCGAGATACTCCTATAACACGTTAGTTCTTTAAAAAACAAACATTATAGAGATATATTTATGTTTTCATATTTTTTCTTTTACGCATGCTAAATATAGTCTTTCATTATTATTTTGAATTACAAGGAAGTAAAAAAGAATAGAAAATATTTCATGATCATTATCTAAACGAAAAGCTTAAAAAAATAAAAACCTTACAAAAATCACTTAATCTCTTCACCGTGGATGGAAAATGTACGCCACCAATTAGCATCAATTTGTGTTACTAGAAACTTCAACATAAAAACTTGTGCACAAAAGAGGTATATTTTCTTAACAATATAGAAAAATAAAGAAAAAAAATCACTTGTAAATCGTAAGAGATTTCATATGTTCATTAGGTGATTTTATATCGTAATGAAAATCAAATATTTTTTAATGTGGAAGAACACTAGACATCATGTAAGTGATTGATTAAAAAGATGATTTGAAATTGTTCAGATATCTTGAATATATTGTACGTTATTTCATATGTAAACAAAACTTATAATGAAATTATATTTATTCAATCATTATTCCTCATTTTATGATGTCAGTCTTTAAAACAACTGTTTAATATTTTGTGTGTGTTTATGTAATCACTTTAACAATATGTTTACGATGTTAGTAATATATTTCTTCTTAAATTATTTTTTAGTGATAAAAATTGGTATACGATTAATTATTAGAATTTCTCTTTGTTGTTTGATTAATATATTAATTATAAAATTGGTGTGATCTATTGTACATATATTATAAAAAATGTAAAACATTTTCAATAGTAGAAACAAGATAGAGAAAAGGAGTATTTCCCAAACATTGGAAATAATTCAAGTTATATGAGTGTCATATTTGTGGTCCAACTATTACCTTTACAAACTAACTACTTGCGTACATGCACATGTAAATGAATATACATTGACCTATATTCATTATATGCAGATAAAAATGTATGTTTTATTCCATATAGTTCATTTAAGAATAAAGTCTTGTAAAGAGCATCAAAAGTATATGACTTTGAAGAAGACAATGTCAAGTAAGTAAAAATTCGCAAGGTACAAGTTTTTCTAGCAAATATTAACCGTCTTAAAGGCAGGTATCACTAATAGATCTACGTGACATATGAATTTTTATTGAGTATAAAGGTTGCAAAGATAGAAAATTCTTAGGATACTATAACATTAAGGTGCAACTAAAAGTGGTTATCTTGGTAACTTAAAAATAATTGAGACGGAGTAAGAGAGTTCGCCATGAGTATTATTTTAACATGGAGCATGTTGTGGTTAAATTCATGAATAAATCTATAAATTTTGGATGAAGAAGTATAATGAACAAATTAAGATATTTTTTTATCTACTTCTGAAATTGAGAGGAGAAAGTATTTAGTCGAATGGAAATCTTAATAGAGTTAGTAATACAAATATTTTGAGGAAGTAAATTGGAAAACGTATTGTATATAGATGTTACCAATAAATTTGTGGATGCTTATTAGGTATTAAACAATAATATTTTGTGCACTTTCCTTTCTCATAATCAATGCTCGATTATTTCTTGTTACGAGTTGTTTAGTATAATTGGGGTTTTAAAAATAAATTGTCTACTTCAATAGTGGATAGTGAAACTTATATTGGAAGGTGATGCAATTTAGTTTTAAAATCATATATATATATATATATATATATATATATATATATGTATGTATATATATATATATATATATATATATATGTATATATGTATGTATGTATATATATATATGTATGTATATATATATGTATGTATATATATATGTATATGTATATATACATATATATACATATACATATATATACATATACATATATATATACATATACATACATATATATATACATATACATATACATATATATACATATATATATACATACATATATATATATATATACATACATATATATATATACATACATATATATATATATATACATACATATATATATATATATACATATATATATATATATATATATATAACTTAACCTATTAGTCAAAGATATGGGAAACACATATGTGGAATTTGTTAAGGAAGAGCTTAAATACTTACGGTATTTTGAATCAGACTTTAATAAGTTTAATGAAAGGCTAAAAAACTATTTTCTTCAACAAAATTGATATTAGAATGCACATCGAGATGTATTTTGTTTTGATTGATATTATTAGTTAAATCAGTTTATAAGGATTTTCTTCAAGGGATACAAATGAATTATCTATATCTTTATATGTACCTCGTAGCGAAAATTGATTTTTTATTGGTATACTAATTCAGGTTTTAGTCATTTTAAATAAAGTTATCAAAATAACTTTTAGATCTGATTATCCAACATCTAATAAGATAAATAATTGTTGTAACCTGAAGAATAATACATTACCAATACATCAAACCAAACATTATTTCATCATAAAATAACTAATAAATTAAGAACAAGTAAACTAAAAAATTTACAAAATGATATTTTAGGCAGCACTTTTCAAATAAAAAACATTTTGATCATAACTAAAAATACACCGAAATATATTTGTCTAATTTCGTATGTCATTCGGAGTATTTCTTAAATACATGCACTTGCATAAAAATATAATTTTTTACTAGTTGTCATAAAATTTCCTTGCTCTTTGAGTCAATGAATAGATGAATTCAGGGTTGTCTCACTAAATTTCATGTTACATCTTAATTTAAATACATATAATACGTGACAATTAATTATCTATACCATAGTAACAATGGAAGCACACCTGGGAGATTTCATATGTTTATGAAGTAATTTTATATCCTAATGAAAATCAAATTTTTTTTATGTGGAAGAACATTAGACTTTATGTATTCGATTGATTAGAAGGATGATTTGAACTTGTTCAGATATCTTGAATATATTGTACGTCAATTCATATGTAAACAAAACTTATAATGAAATTATTTTTATTCAATCATTATTCCTCATTTTATGATGTCAGTCTTTAAATATCTGTTTAATAATTTTTTTGTGTTTATGTAATCACTTTAACAATGTGTTTATGATGTCAGTAATATATTTCTTCTTAAATTATTTTTTAGTGAGAAAAAATTTCAATACGACTAATTATTAGAATTCCTCTTTGTGGTCTGATTAATATATTAATTATGACTTTGTTTCTTGTAAATATATTATAAAATTTAAGACCCTTTTCAATAGTAGAAACAAGATAGCGAATTTGAGTATTTCCCAAACATTGGAAATAATTCAGCTTGTATGCGTGTCATCTTTGTGATCCAACTATTACCTTTACAAACTAACTATTTGCATACATGCACATGTGAATGAATAAACATTGGCTTATATTCATTAATATGCAGATAAAAATGTGTTTTTTATCCATATGATTCATTTATGAATAAAGTCCTGTAAAGAGCATCAAAAGTATAAGACCTTGAAGAAGACAATGTCAAGTAAGTAAAAATTCGCAAGGTACAAGTTTTTCTAGCAATTATTAACTGTCTTAAAACCGGGTATCACAAATAGATCTACGTGGCATATGTAATTTTATTGAGTATAAATGTTGCAATGATATAAATTTTTTAAGATACTATAACATTAAGGTGCAACTAAAAGTGATTTTTTTGGTAAATTAAAAATGACCGAGCCGGGGTAAGGGAGTTCGCCACACACATGAGTATTATTTTAACCATATGGAGCATGTTGTGATTAAATTCACGAAAGTAATCTATCAATTTTGGGTGAAGAAGTAAAAAGCACAAATTAAGATAATTTTTTATCTACTTATGAAATTGAGAAGAGAAAGTATTAAAATCGAGTGAAAATGTGAATAGAGTTACTAATACATATATTTTGTGGAAGTAAATTGGAAAAATATTGTATATAGAAGTTATCAATAAATATGTGGATGCTTATTAGGCATTATAAAGATATATTTTCGTGCATTTCGATTTCTCATAATCAATGCTCGATTATTTCTTGTTACAAGTTATTTAGTATAATTGGGTCCTCATAATAAATTGTCTACAATAATAGTGGATAACGATACTTATAATGGATGGTGTCGAAATTTATGTTTTTAAAATCATATATAAATATTCATATATAAGCTCCCATGCATATGTTTTCCGCGTATGTTGTTGTGCATACTACTTAACCTATTATTCAAAGATATGTGAAATACATATGTGAAATTTGTTAAGGAAGAGCTTAAATACTTACGGCATTTTTGAATCAGACTTTAGTAAGTTTAATGATAGGCTAACCAACTATTTTCCTCTTCAAGAAAATTGATATTGAATGCACACCGAGACGTAATTTGGTTTAATTGATATTATTACTTGAATTGGTTTAAAAGGATTTTTTTAAAGGGTAAACAAATGAATACTCTATATTTATATATGTACCTACTAATGAAGATTGATTTTTTATTGATTAACGAATTCAATTTTTGGTCATTTTAAATAAAGTCATCAAAATAATTTTTAGATCTGATTATCCAACATCTAATAAGATAAATAATTGTTGTAACTTGAAGAATAATACATTATCAATACAGCAAACCAAAATTTATTTCATCTAAAAATAACTCACAAATTAATAAACAAGTAAACTAAAAAATTTACAAAATGGTATATGGAGCAGCACTTTTCAAATAAATAATATTTTAACCAAAAATAAAAATACACCGAAATTCTTATGTCATTTGGAATATATCTAAAATAAATGCAGTTGCATAAAATTATAATTTTTTACTACTTGTCATAAAGTTTCCTTGCGATATGAGTTAATGAATAGATGAATTCAGGGTTGTCTCACCAAATTCCATGTTAGATCTTAATTTATTTACATATAATCCATGACAATCAATTATTTATACCATCATTAACAATGGAAGCACACATGGGAGTTGTGAACATTAACAAAAAAACAATCATTTTGGAAAAACATGAGATAAAAAATAACATCAATTAACCCCCTACGGAAAGAAAAATTTCATAAAATATCTATATAGTTTATTTATTTTTTGAGTGATTTTTATATAAAAATAAAGACACAATAAAATCAATACCCCAAACCTTAATGTTGAAGGTTAACCTATATGGATTGAAATTAAAATAATATATAAACTAAGAATATATATATATATTAAAAAGTATGGTCTTCTTTTTTCATCATTAGCTTAGCCATTAAAACTTTACTCACATTAATTTTAATGTATTGGAAAAACAAACCATTATATTTTAAATTTTGAAAAAAATATTTAAAATTAAAAATTTGGGCAGTGTAGAATTAAAGTATCACTTTCTATATGATACATTAAGAAAATTCTTCCATCCAATATTTTGGATGATCTTACACCAATTATATTTATACACATATCATATGTTTTAAACTTACAAAAATAAATAAATTATTTGTCTAATGACTTTTATGTTATAATAATCAACGTGCGATGTAAATGTTGGACCATCCAATATTGATTGAATGGAAGTCTCACCCAATTCATTATTCTGGATTTTACCCACTGAAACCAATTTACATAAAAAATTCAATGGAGGCTCAGATATTATATGATTTGAGACATATAAAGACTCCAACCATGTCATGGCTGCAAACCCAAAATGGGTTGCCCAGCCAAATTACTGGTGGATCTCTTAATCTACTCACAAAATAGATTAGAAAGTAATAAATCCAAAGTAAGATATCATCACAGCCTCATTATATGAATAATGTATATTGACCTATTGTGCAAAATCTGAAAACAAATGAGAAAATGGAGATATCAATCAAACTATGGCTGCAAACCCATAAAAATAGAGAAGTTGCCACGCCAAGATAATAGTTTGATCTACCATTTGCCTCATAATAATTATCAGAAAAAAGTATCAAATAATGTAATGATATGGTTACAACGATCTAAGATATTTTGATCCTCATAGAGAATGCAATGAGGGTTGTTAAATTTACGCTTACCATGGAGAAATCATCGACAAAAATGGAATAGAGAGAGTCAGACAACAACCCCTAAGAAATCCCAAAAAACTCTAGCCGCCACCATAGTTGCCTCATTCTATTTTCTTTCCGTTCTATCTTATTAATCTTTTTAGGGTTAATGCATCATTATATACTTTTCACCAAGGATAATTTGGTAATCCAGATTGTGGTTATACAAATTTGGTACTCGAAAATTTAAGATTTTGTAAATTATGACCCGAATTTATTTTTACTTAAATTATATATTATGAAAAAATTGCACCAAGGTTTCTATATTATACAAACATTTAATTATAGGTCATAATATGTATATATATAATTTTTTTCAATTAGTTAATATATATGCATATTATAATAAATAACCTATATTTTATCTTACAATAAAAAATATTAGTACAAATAAAAAATGAAAATAAATGAAAATAATTTTAAAAAGGTGAACCAAATAAATATGAAAAACTTGGGGGAGTGGCACATAAGGTTAATATTGTTTAAAGGTTACAAGAAATAAAGGGTTAAATGAAACCTCTGCCCCTTTCCCACAATAACCAATATGTGGGTATGCCATTATTATTATTATATATTAATCAATAACTTTTATTTTTTGTCAAAATTCGATATGTTGTTTATTTGAAAGAAAGAAATTATTATTTATGATACTAGAATTTGGATATATATAATTTTACTATTTTTTAAAACATTTGAGACTAATGGTTGGTCTGAAAAGACTCATTAAACCCCGAAATAGGGTTTAATACTTAATATGTAGTCCGTCCAAAACTAACTTTGTGAGATATCTCAATAACACATCAAAGTGACATTGCATTAATTTATTCTCCAAAAATTCTTCTTTCTTAGCCAATCAGTACCTACATTTATTTGTCTTTCGAACATATGACACGACGCAAAATTATTAAATCTACCCTATAATCAGTATAATCTGTAATCGCCGCATGAAAATACTACATGTAGACTATATTTTATCTGAAGTGTAATGATTGAGCTCAACAATATCATAGAGCCAAATTCCCTCACCCTGAAAAATCCTTATAAAAATCTATATTCAAATCCCAAATTTATTATCCAATTCGTGTTTTATTCTCGCTTAATTACAACATCCATTCATCTTAAGAACTTGAACTTAATAGGACTGAAATTTGTTGATCTCACAAACTGTATTATTTAATTATATATCTGGTCTAGAGGCTAAATCATTATATGCTATCCATAGCTTCCACATGACAACTACAATTATTACTATCCACTCCATATGATTGAGCAACTCTTTATTTTAAATTCCATACTATCCGAATAGTTGTTCTTTATATTTGTATGCATTCTAATTCCCTCTTTGACCGAAAAGTTAACATTTGCTCTCTTCGAAGCATAACATATGAAAATGGTCAGGCTACAGTTTTAAAATAAGTTTTCCTTTATATGTCATGAATTTGATATATCATATTGGATTTAATATCGTTACAATAGAACATGAATAAAAATCAAAAAGGAAGTATATGGTGTAAAGGAACTAGCAACTTGCAATGAGCTTAAGCTCACCACAAGCATACTCGTTAATTATTATTTTTTAGCTAAACGAATGGAGATCAAGCTCTTCAAATTACTTATATATTAATCGAGGCAAGCCAATCATAGTCGCGAGATACTCCTATAACACGTTAGTTCTTTAAAAAACAAACATTATAGAGATATATTTATGTTTTCATATTTTTTCTTTTACGCATGCTAAATATAGTCTTTCATTATTATTTTGAATTACAAGGAAGTAAAAAAGAATAGAAAATATTTCATGATCATTATCTAAACGAAAAGCTTAAAAAAATAAAAACCTTACAAAAATCACTTAATCTCTTCACCGTGGATGGAAAATGTACGCCACCAATTAGCATCAATTTGTGTTACTAGAAACTTCAACATAAAAACTTGTGCACAAAAGAGGTATATTTTCTTAACAATATAGAAAAATAAAGAAAAAAAATCACTTGTAAATCGTAAGAGATTTCATATGTTCATTAGGTGATTTTATATTGTAATGAAAATCAAATATTTTTTAATGTGGAAGAACACTAGACATCATGTAAGTGATTGATTAAAAAGATGATTTGAAATTGTTCAGATATCTTGAATATATTGTACGTTATTTCATATGTAAACAAAACTTATAATGAAATTATATTTATTCACTCATTATTCCTCATTTTATGATGTCAGTCTTTAAAACAACTGTTTAATATTTTGTTTGTGTTTATGTAATCACTTTAACAATATGTTTACGATGTTAGTAATATATTTCTTCTTAAATTATTTTTTAGTGATAAAAATTGGTATACGATTAATTATTAGAATTTCTCTTTGTTGTTTGATTAATATATTAATTATAAAATTGGTGTGATTTATTGTACATATATTATAAAAAATGTAAAACATTTTCAATAGTAGAAACAAGATAGAGAAAAGGAGTATTTCCCAAACATTGGAAATAATTCAAGTTATATGAGTGTCATATTTGTGGTCCAACTATTACCTTTACAAACTAACTACTTGCGTACATGCACATGTAAATGAATATACATTGACCTATATTCATTATATGCAGATAAAAATGTATGTTTTATTCCATATAGTTCATTTAAGAATAAAGTCTTGTAAAGAGCATCAAAAGTATATGACTTTGAAGAAGACAATGTCAAGTAAGTAAAAATTCGCAAGGTACAAGTTTTTCTAGCAAATATTAACCGTCTTAAAGGCAGGTATCACTAATAGATCTACGTGACATATGAATTTTTATTGAGTATAAAGGTTGCAAAGATAGAAAATTCTTAGGATACTATAACATTAAGGTGCAACTAAAAGTGGTTATCTTGGTAACTTAAAAATAATTGAGACGGAGTAAGAGAGTTCGCCATGAGTATTATTTTAACATGGAGCATGTTGTGGTTAAATTCATGAATAAATCTATAAATTTTGGATGAAGAAGTATAATGAACAAATTAAGATATTTTTTTATCTACTTTTGAAATTGAGAGGAGAAAGTATTTAGTCGAATGGAAATCTTAATAGAGTTAGTAATACAAATATTTTGGGGAAGTAAATTGGAAAACGTATTGTATATAGATGTTACCAATAAATTTGTGGATGCTTATTAGGCATTAAACAATAATATTTTGTGCAATTTCCTTTCTCATAATCAATGCTTGATTATTTCTTGTTACGAGTTGTTTAGTATAATTGGGGTTTTAAAAATAAATTGTCTACTTCAATAGTGGATAGTGAAACTTATATTGGAAGGTGATGCAATTTAGTTTTAAAATCATATATATATATATATATACATATATATATATATACATATATATATATATATACATATATATATATATACATATATATATATATATATATATATATATATACTAGGTATGAACCCGTGCCTGAAGGCACTCTTACAATATTGATTTTGAAAAAATAATTTACACGGAATAAACGAATAATTCTTGAGATAAAAATAAACTGATAAAAATTCAACCAAGCACAAAAAGTAGGATGATGTTTTCACAAACAATTACATAAACCATAAATCAATTAACCAAGACATACTCTTATAAAAACTATGTGATTGTATTCCCATCCAGCCAAAACCTGTGTAATGGTAACAATATCGTATATTAGTTATTAACTATTAACAAAATTTGAGTATAATGTAATTGTTAATATTGTATGCATGCCATAAGTAGTCACACACTAAATCAAAACCTCTGGGTACACTATATTTGTTGTGGTTTGATTATCTTCGTCGGAAATAAGTAGACTTATGCGATCATAACTTGTGCATCTAGATAAGGCGACATACAATTGTCCATGACTAAATACATGTGTTTGTAAATCGATTCCAACGAACTTCACAGATTGTCCTTGAGATTTATTGATGATCATGGCGTAGGCTAAATGGATAGGAAATTGTCTCCTTGTCATTACAAATGGTACTTCTGTCGAGCAAGGTGTTAGAGATATTCTTGGAATGAATACCAAATTACCAGATCTATCTCCAGTCAAAATGAGAGCTTCAATTACACGTGATGAAAACCTTACAACCATCAACCGTGTGCCATTACACAACCCATCCTTTGGGGCAATATTCCTTAACAACATGACAGGAACACCCACTTTTAGTTCTAATTGGAATGGAGGTAACCCACTCGGATTGAATGAGTTTATATATTCATTGGAATATCTGTTGAGTTTTTTAATTTTTTTACAAACTATAGGAGATATTTGTTCCATTTTAAAAATATAGGGTTTGTTTGTATATTTTTACAAACTATAGGGAATATTTGTCTTATTTTAAAAATATAGGGTTTGTTGTTTGAATTTTAACAAACTATAGGGAGATATTTGTTTTTTCAAAAATATAGGATTTTTTTTTTGAATTCTTACAAACTATAGAGGGTTATTAATCCCTTTTAAAAGTATAGAGTTTTGTTTAATATTTTTACAAACTATAAGGGATTGTTTGTCCCATTTTCAAAGTATTGTTTTTGAAATTTTTACAAACTATAAGGACGTAAAAAGTTTTTTTTTGGAATTTTTACAAACTATAGGGGATTGTTTGTCCCATTTTCAAGTATAGAATTGTTTTTGAAATTTTTACAAACTATAAGAAGATATTTGAACTTTTCAAAAGTATAGGATTTTTTTATTAAAATTTTGTTTACAGACTATAGGGGTTTAAAGTAGAGTAATGATATTTGTCACCCCTATTTCCTTCACCCTTTTATCACCTCCTACATGGCAGATTGCATGGCATGACATGTAAGTAATTTATTTACTTATCTTAATTAACTAATTTATTCCTTAAATTAAACATTTCCTTAATCATATTTCTTTCTTTTTGAATTTTTACAAACTATAGGGGTTATTTGTCCCATTTTCAAAATATGGGGGTTTTTTTGAATTTTTTACAAAATATAGAGAGTTATTTGCTATAAAAAGATTACACTATAGATCTCTAAAGTATGTAAAGAAAAAAAGTGCATAGATATTAAAATAGAATATATACTCTCCTATAGTCCTAGTGTTATTACAAATTGCACTAACTGCACTGTAGGTTCCTATTTTATGAAAAAATTACACTAATTAGTCCATGTATTACCTTACACGCTCAAGCTCCTGAAATTAAAAACAATGTGAAAACTTGTGAAAATAATAAAAATGGTACAATTATATACACGTATAGAGGGGTAGATTGCAAATTTAATGGTTAACGATCTTGTCTATCAAATCCCATCGCTTCAAGCTGCCAAAATAAAATCAAATCAAAACTGATAAAATTAATTTAAAAAAATAAAATTAAACTTGAACGTTCAATTGCTTCATGTTCTTCAGGTGTCACTGTCACAGATTGAAAAGGCATTGCTTGAGCCATCCCTCCAGCAAGTTGCTCTAATACGTTCCTGAATAATTATAATTTAAATAAAATCAATATAAATATAAAAAACAAAAACAAAACAGAAATCACTAACCCCTCTCCCCCTTCAACAGGTTCATTAATCAGACGTAAGAAATCTGCCTGATGATCTTGAACCAATCGCATTAACTGTGGATTTTGCTTCCCCAACTCTTGAAGCATAGGATGTACATATATATAATATACACACAAAAAAAATAAAAAATGGTCAATAATTACTTCAGGAAATAGTCAGAAACCTTAATTAAGCATCAAGATGATTCATTAACTGCAAGAACTGTGGATTTGCTTGCACCATGGCTCGTAGTGCTTGAAACTGTAAATAAAAAAATATATAAAGAAATCAAAATATGTTTGTCACCAATACATAATAACTATCTTAGCTACCTGTTGACTATTACAAAGAAAATCCAAAGTCCCAGCACTTGCATTAGAACCTACACTTGGAAGACCCTGTAAACAAAGAATAACCACCTATTATTCTAATTTCAAGTTTTTATTCTTTCTTGAAGAATATACAGTACAGTACCTGAGGTAAAAGATCCAAAGGATTAGCATTAGGGCCAGCTGAAGGTACAACTGGCTGAGGAGCTTGTGATAAGGGGTTTACAGGTGACCCTCCTACAGGCACAGCTTTCGAGACTTCTTCAATTTCTTGAGAAGATTGTTTAACTTTTTGTTTCTATGAAGAATCAAACAAATTTTTATCTTTGAGCATATCAACAACCTGCTTCTTATCAGTAGCTTCTGGTGTCCTCTCCCTCGAACCATGACGATCAAGAAAATGACTTCTTTGCCTCTCAAAGCTTTCTTCCTAGTACTATTATTGTTTTCCTGGGAAAGGTCATCAATCTCATCAGCTTCTTTAAAATCTTCCTTGAGATCTCATGGTCTTGTGGCTCTGCCATGGCTTTTTCAGGTGAATCTTCATCAGAGGAGACCTCACAAACAATCTGTTTAACCAAAAAGACAAAGAAACGTCACTTTTTTGTTTCTTTGGCAAAGCACGTAAAATAAGAAACGGGCCCACAACTCACCTCTATAACTGAATCTGAATCACTAACTCTATTCACTGGGAGATAAGGGATAATTGCTGCATTAGTTACTGGGAGAGTTAATTGCTCAATCAGAACCTGTAATAAATACCCGTTGAAATATATATACAACAGAACAGAAATAATTGGGTTCATTGATATGAGCGGATCGATGGATGCGAGTAAATGGGAGCAATCAACGCTTAATTACATAATATATATATATATTAATTAATTACCATAATAGTTTATAATAAGTAAAGTGAATTTGTGCCAGTATTGCTGCTAACCTATTGAATGGTGAATCGCCAAAATTAGCAGTCGATTATGATTGATGGTGATGGCGTGGTGGTGATTTCCAATGAATTTTTCGATGGCTTAACCCTCTCTCCGGTCTCGATTCACAAAGGATCGATGGAGAACTCCTTTTTAATGAAAATCCAATCTTCTAGAACCAGAATCGCAATGAAATATTGGGTTGGTCAAGGAAAACTATAATAGGTTAGATAGCATGAGTTGAAATCAAAAGTATATTATATTGCAATTCAAACATTTTATTAATAGACTATACAAAATAAAAGGTTACCTTTAATCACAGGGAACCCACCATGCAAACTCAAAGGATCCAATGTAGCATCAAACCAATCTTATATTGGGTTATACAAACCAAATTTTGGCCAAAACTCAGGAAATATAAAGATGTTATCAACACAAAAAACCAACCTTGTTACTTCTAACTTGTACTCCTCTTGGTTTTATCGTTCTAAACTTTGTGAACTCTCCTTCAAGTTGAGCCGGAAGTAATATTCAGAGCTAAATTTCGTACATATATTGAATGTCCATCATTAACTGTAATGGAAAGTGGAAGAAAGTGAGTTACAAAAACACATTTTCAAAAATACCCTTTAAGAAAATGTAAATACTTACCCACAATTGTAGACAACATTGTGAATTATATTGGATTTACTACGCTCATCAACAATAGGTAAAAAACTTTCATCCATAACAGAAAAAGCAACAGCTAATAAGGAATTACACGCAACTTTCAATAGATCACGATCATTAAGTGAAGACGCATATTCAACTTACGGCGCTGAAGAATAACTCATGAAAATCCATCTTGAATATCATGTGTTGCCCCTAGTAGCTTCTGTATACGCTTGAAAATCTGTTAAAAATGAAGGAAAATAGGTTTAAAATAATTCAATTATTTAGAGTTCCAATGGTAAGAATTAATTTTTTACCTTAATTTGGGTTCTTTGATTGTTGATTGCTTAACCAAGCCGGTAGATGATGGTGAAGAATGGTTTTCAAGTGTTTCCTAGTGGGGCGGCGTCCTGTGAAGAGATTTCTTTTGTTTTTTGTTCCTGCAAAACAATTCAAAAAATGCAGTAGACCAAATTACTCACTTCTTATTTGAAAAAAACAAAGCCCATCATTTCATCACTTTATACAGTGCTTTCAACTATCATATACTGCAATTGGAAAAGAAGCTTTAGTGTTACCATATTTTACACTCAGATCAATCGATTGGGATGGAGCGGTGTTTTGTTTTTTGTTTTCGATTCAGATTGGGATGGAGCAACGACGGTGTTTCCACCGATGATTCTGGATGCCAAGTGGTGCGATGGTGGAGGGCTTGTGGAGGGTTCTTCGATTCGCTTGGTGGGAGAGACGAAGTGGTCGTGACGGCGGTGGAGGATGGTCGTGGCGACGGATTGGAGATTGGGTTTGTGGAGGGGGAGGGTTCTTCGATTTCTCGATCTAGATTGGGATGGATCGAGAAGTGATTTCTTTTTGATTTTTTAATTTAATTTTGAATTTTAAAAATAAGTAATCCAAGGGCTGAAAAATATAGAAGGGAGACATCAAGATATTTTAAATCGTTGATTAAATCTAGATAATCTGGACCATTAATTATAATCGATCTAAAGGCCGAAAATGATAGAAATTTAATCCAAAGGCTAAAAAATGTGGAGAAAAAATGAGACATTTCGGGCCGTTGGCCCTTCTCCAATATTATATAGATATATATATATATGTATGTATATATATATATATATATGTATATATATATATATATATATGTATATATATATATATGTATATATATATATATGTGTGTATATATATATATATGTATATATATACATATACGTATATATATACATACATATATATATATACATATACGTATATATGTATATATATATGTATGTATATATATATATATATGTATATATATATGTATATGTATATATATATATATACATATATATACATACATATATATATACATACATATATATATATATACATACATATACATATATATACATACATATATATATACATACATATATATATATATACATACATATATATATATATACATACATACATATATATATATATATATATATATATATATATATATATATATATATATATATATATATATAACTTAACCTATTAGTCAAAGATATGGGAAACACATATGTGGAATTTGTTAAGGAAGAGCTTAAATACTTACGGCATTTTGAATCAGACTTTAATAAGTTTAATGAAAGGCTAAAAAACTATTTTCTTCAACAAAATTGATATTAGAATGCACATCGAGATGTATTTTGTTTTGATTGATATTATTAGTTAAATCAGTTTATAAGGATTTTCTTCAAGGGATACAAATGAATTATCTATATCTTTATATGTACCTCGTAGCGAAAATTGATTTTTTATTGGTATACTAATTCAGGTTTTAGTCATTTTAAATAAAGTTATCAAAATAACTTTTAGATCTGATTATCCAACATCTAATAAGATAAATAATTGTTGTAACCTGAAGAATAATACATTACCAATACATCAAACCAAACATTATTTCATCATAAAATAACTAATAAATTAAGAACAAGTAAACTAAAAAATTTACAAAATGATATATTAGGCAGCACTTTTCAAATAAAAAACATTTTGATCATAACTAAAAATACACAAAAATATATTTGTCTAATTTCGTATGTCATTCGGAGTATTTCTTAAATACATGCACTTGCATAAAAATATAATTTTTTACTAGTTGTCATAATATTTCCTTGCTCTTTGAGTCAATGAATAGATGAATTCAGGGTTGTCTCACTAAATTTCATGTTACATCTTAATTTAAATACATATAATACGTGACAATTAATTATCTATACCATAGTAACAATGGAAGCACACCTGGGAGATTTCATATGTTTATGAAGTAATTTTATATCCTAATGAAAATCAATTTTTTTTTTATGTGGAAGAACATTAGACTTTATGTATTCGATTGATTAGAAGGATGATTTGAACTTGTTCAGATATCTTGAATATATTGTACGTCAATTCATATGTAAACAAAACTTATAATGAAATTATTTTTATTCAATCATTATTCCTCATTTTATGATGTCAGTCTTTAAATATCTGTTTAATAATTTTTTTGTGTTTATGTAATCACTTTAACAATGTGTTTATGATGTCAGTAATATATTTCTTCTTAAATTATTTTTTAGTGAGAAAAAATTTCAATACGACTAATTATTAGAATTCCTCTTTGTGGTCTGATTAATATATTAATTATGACTTTGTTTCTTGTAAATATATTATAAAATTTAAGACCCTTTTCAATAGTAGAAACAAGATAGCGAATTTGAGTATTTCCCAAACATTGGAAATAATTCAGCTTGTATGCGTGTCATCTTTGTGATCCAACTATTACCTTTACAAACTAACTATTTGCATACATGCACATGTGAATGAATAAACATTGGCTTATATTCATTAATATGCAGATAAAAATGTGTTTTTTATCCATATGATTCATCTATGAATAAAGTCCTGTAAAGAGCATCAAAAGTATAAGACTTTGAAGAAGACAATGTCAAGTAAGTAAAAATTCGCAAGGTACAAGTTTTTCTAGCAATTATTAACTGTCTTAAAACCGGGTATCACAAATAGATCTACGTGGCATATGTATTTTTATTGAGTATAAATGTTGCAATGATATAAATTTTTTAAGATACTATAACATTAAGGTGCAACTAAAAGTGATTTTTTTGGTAAATTAAAAATGACCGAGCCGGGGTAAGGGAGTTCGCCACACACATGAGTATTATTTTAACCATATGGAGCATGTTGTGATTAAATTCACGAAAGTAATCTATCAATTTTGGGTGAAGAAGTAAAAAGCACAAATTAAGATAATTTTTTATCTACTTATGAAATTGAGAAGAGAAAGTATTAAAATCGAGTGAAAATGTGAATAGAGTTACTAATACATATATTTTGTGGAAGTAAATTGGAAAAATATTGTATATAGAAGTTATCAATAAATATGTGGATGCTTATTAGGCATTATAAAGATATATTTTCGTGCATTTCGATTTCTCATAATCAATGCTCGATTATTTCTTGTTACAAGTTATTTAGTATAATTGGGTCCTCATAATAAATTGTCTACAATAATAGTGGATAACGATACTTATAATGGATGGTGTCGAAATTTATGTTTTTAAAATCATATATAAATATTCATATATAAGCTCCCATGCATATGTTTTCCGCGTATGTTGTTGTGCATACTACTTAACCTATTATTCAAAGATATGTGAAATACATATGTGGAATTTGTTAAGGAAGAGCTTAAATACTTACGGCATTTTTGAATCAGACTTTAGTAAGTTTAATGATAGGCTAACCAACTATTTTCCTCTTCAAGAAAATTGATATTGAATGCATACCGAGACGTAATTTGGTTTAATTGATATTATTACTTGAATTGGTTTAAAAGGATTTTTTTAAAGGGTAAACAAATGAATACTCTATATTTATATATGTACCTACTAATGAAGATTGATTTTTTATTGATTAACGAATTCAATTTTTGGTCATTTTAAATAAAGTCATCAAAATAATTTTTAGATCTGATTATCCAACATCTAATAAGATAAATAATTGTTGTAACTTGAAGAATAATACATTATCAATACAGCAAACCAAAATTTATTTCATCAAAAAATAACTCACAAATTAATAAACAAGTAAACTAAAAAATTTACAAAATGGTATATGGAGCAGCACTTTTCAAATAAATAATATTTTAACCAAAAATAAAAATACACCGAAATTCTTATGTCATTTGGAGTATATCTAAAATAAATGCAGTTGCATAAAATTATAATTTTTTACTACTTGTCATAAAGTTTCCTTGCTATATGAGTTAATGAATAGATGAATTCAGGGTTGTCTCACCAAATTTCATGTTAGATCTTAATTTATTTACATATAATCCATGACAATCAATTATTTATACCATCATTAACAATGGAAGCACACATGGGAGTTGTGAACATTAACAAAAAAACAATCATTTTGGAAAAACATGAGATAAAAAATAACATCAATTAACCCCCTACGGAAAGAAAAATTTCATAAAATATCTATATAGTTTATTTATTTTTTGAGTGATTTTTATATAAAAATAAAGACACAATAAAATCAATACCCCAAACCTTAATGTTGAAGGTTAACCTATATGGATTGAAATTAAAAATATATAAACTAAGAATATATATATATATATATATTAAAAAGTATGGTCTTCTTTTTTCATCATTAGCTTAGCCATTAAAACATTACTCACATTAATTTTAATGTATTGGAAAAACAAACCATTATATTTTAAATTTTGAAAAAAATATTTAAAATTAAAAATTTGGGCAGTGTAGAATTAAAGTATCACTTTCTATATGATACATTAGGAAAATTCTTCCATCCAATATTTTGGATGACCTTACACCAATTATATTTATACACATATCATATGTTTTAAACTTACAAAAATAAATAAATTATTTGTCTAATGACATTTTTTATGTTATAATAATCAACGTGCGATGTAAATGTTGGACCATCCAATATTGATTGAATGGCAGTCTCACCCGATTCATTATTCTGGATTTTACCCACTGAAACCAATTTACATAAAAAATTCAATGGAGGCTCAGATATTATATGATTTGAGACATATAAAGACTCCAACCATGTCATGGCTGCAAACCCAAAATGGGTTGCCCAGCCAAATTACTGGTGGATCTCTTAATCTACTCACAAAATAGATTAGAAAGTAATAAATCCAAAGTAAGATATCATCACAGCCTCATTATATGAATAATGTATATTGACCTATTGTGCAAAATCTGAAAACAAATGAGAAAATGGAGATATCAATCAAACTATGGCTGCAAACCCATAAAAATAGGGAAGTTGCCACGCCAAGATAATAGTTTGATCTACCATTTGCCTCATAATAATTATCAGAAAAAAGTATCAAATAATGTAATGATATGGTTACAACGATCTAAGATATTTTGATCCTCATAGAGAATGCAATGAGGGTTGTTAAATTTACGCTTACCATGGAGAAATCATCGACAAAAATGGAATAGAGAGAGTCAGACAACAACCCCTAAGAAATCCCAAAAAACTCTAGCCGCCACCATAGTTGTCTCATTCTATTTTCTTTCCGTTCTATCTTATTAATCTTTTTAGGGTTAATGCATCATTATATACTTTTCACCAAGGATAATTTGGTAATCCAGATTGTGGTTATACAAATTTGGTACTCGAAAATTTAAGATTTTGTAAATTATGACCCGAATTTATTTTTACTTAAATTATATATTATGAAAAAATTGCACCAAGGTTTCTATATTATACAAACAGTTAATTATAGGTCATAATATGTATATATATATAATTTTTTTCAATTAGTTAATATATATGCATATTATAATAAATAACCTATATTTTATCTTACAATAAAAAATATTAGTACAAATAAAAAATGAAAATAAATGAAAATAATTTTAAAAAGGTGAACCAAATAAATATGAAAAACTTGGGGGAGTGGCACATAAGGTTAATATTGTTTAAAGGTTACAAGAAATAAAGGGTTAAATGAAACCTCTGCCCCTTTCCCACAATAACCAATATGTGGGTATGCCATTATTATTATTATATATTAATCAATAACTTTTATTTTTTGTCAAAATTCGATATGTTGTTTATTTGAAAGAAAGAAATTATTATTTATGATACTAGAATTTGGATATATATAATTTTACTATTTTTTAAAACATTTGAGACTAATGGTTGGTCTGAAAAGACTCATTAAACCCCGAAATAGGGTTTAATACTTAATATGTAGTCCGTCCAAAACTAACTTTGTGAGATATCTCAATAACACATCAAAGTGACATTGCATTAATTTATTCTCCAAAAATTCTTCTTTCTTAGCCAATCAGTACCTACATTTATTTGTCTTTCGAACATATGACACGACGCAAAATTATTAAATCTACCCTATAATCAGTATAATCTGTAATCGCCGCATGAAAATACTACATGTAGACTATATTTTATCTGAAGTGTAATGATTGAGCTCAACAATATCATAGAGCCAAATTCCCTCACCCTGAAAAATCCTTATAAAAATCTATATTCAAATCCCAAATTTATTATCCAATTCGTGTTTTATTCTCGCTTAATTACAACATCCATTCATCTTAAGAACTTGAACTTAATAGGACTGAAATTTGTTGATCTCACAAACTGTATTATTTAATTATATATCTGGTCTAGAGGCTAAATCATTATATGCTACCCATAGCTTCCACATGACAACTACAATTATTACTATCCACTCCATATGATTGAGCAACTCTTTATTTTAAATTCCATACTATCCGAATAGTTGTTCTTTATATTTGTATGCATTCTAATTCCCTCTTTGACCGAAAAGTTAACATTTGCTCTCTTCGAATCATAACATATGAAAATGGTCAGGCTACAGTTTAAAAATAAGTTTTCCTTTATATGTCATGAATTTGATATATCATATTGGATTTAATATCGTTACAATAGAACATGAATAAAAATCACAAAGGAAGTATATGGTGTAAAGGAACTAGCAACTTGCAATGAGCTTAAGCTCACCACAAGCATACTCGTTAATTATTATTTTTTAGCTAAACGAATGGAGATCAAGCTCTTCAAATTACTTATATATTAATCGAGGCAAGCCAATCATAGTCGCGAGATACTCCTATAACACGTTAGTTCTTTAAAAAACAAACATTATAGAGATATATTTATGTTTTCATATTTTTTCTTTTACGCATGCTAAATATAGTCTTTCATTATTATTTTGAATTACAAGGAAGTAAAAAAGAATAGAAAATATTTCATGATCATTATCTAAACGAAAAGCTTAAAAAAATAAAAACCTTACAAAAATCACTTAATCTCTTCACCGTGGATGGAAAATGTACGCCACCAATTAGCATCAATTTGTGTTACTAGAAACTTCAACATAAAAACTTGTGCACAAAAGAGGTATATTTTCTTAACAATATAGAAAAATAAAGAAAAAAAATCACTTGTAAATCGTAAGAGATTTCATATGTTCATTAGGTGATTTTATATCGTAATGAAAATCAAATATTTTTTAATGTGGAAGAACACTAGACATCATGTAAGTGATTGATTAAAAAGATGATTTGAAATTTTTCAGATATCTTGAATATATTGTACGTTATTTCATATGTAAACAAAACTTATAATGAAATTATATTTATTCAATCATTATTCCTCATTTTATGATGTCAGTCTTTAAAACAACTGTTTAATATTTTGTGTGTGTTTATGTAATCACTTTAACAATATGTTTACGATGTTAGTAATATATTTCTTCTTAAATTATTTTTTAGTGATAAAAATTGGTATACGATTAATTATTAGAATTTCTCTTTGTTGTTTGATTAATATATTAATTATAAAATTGGTGTGATTTATTGTACATATATTATAAAAAATGGAAAACATTTTCAATAGTAGAAACAAGATAGAGAAAAGGAGTATTTCCCAAACATTGGAAATAATTCAAGTTATATGAGTGTCATATTTGTGGTCCAAATATTACCTTTACAAACTAACTACTTGCGTACATGCACATGTAAATGAATATACATTGACCTATATTCATTATATGCAGATAAAAATGTATGTTTTATTCCATATAGTTCATTTAAGAATAAAGTCTTGTAAAGAGCATCAAAAGTATATGACTTTGAAGAAGACAATGTCAAGTAAGTAAAAATTCGCAAGGTACAAGTTTTTCTAGCAAATATTAACCGTCTTAAAGGCAGGTATCACTAATAGATCTACGTGACATATGAATTTTAATTGAGTATAAAGGTTGCAAAGATAGAAAATTCTTAGGATACTATAACATTAAGGTGCAACTAAAAGTGGTTATCTTGGTAACTTAAAAATAATTGAGACGGAGTAAGAGAGTTCGCCATGAGTATTATTTTAACATGGAGCATGTTGTGGTTAAATTCATGAATAACTCTATAAATTTTGGATGAAGAAGTATAATGAACAAATTAAGATATTTTTTTATCTACTTCTGAAATTGAGAGGAGAAAGTATTTAGTCGAATGGAAATCTTAATAGAGTTAGTAATACAAATATTTTGGGGAAGTAAATTGGAAAACGTATTGTATATAGATGTTACCAATAAATTTGTGGATGCTTATTAGGCATTAAACAATAATATTTTGTGCAATTTCCTTTCTCATAATCAATGCTTGATTATTTCTTGTTACGAGTTGTTTAGTATAATTGGGGTTTTAAAAATAAATTGTCTACTTCAATAGTGGATAGTGAAACTTATATTAGAAGGTGATGCAATTTAGTTTTAAAATCATATATATATATATACATATATATATACATATATATACATATATATATATATATATATATATGTAAATATATATATGTATATATATATGTATATATATATGTATGTATATATATATATATATATGTATATATATATATATGTATATATATATGTATATGTATATATATGTATATATATATGTATGTATATATATATGTATATATATATGTATATATATATGTATATATATATGTATATATATATATACATATATATATACATATATATATACATATACATATATATATACATATACATATACATATATATATAACTTAACCTATTAGTCAAAGATATGGGAAACACATATGTGAAATTTGTTAAGGAAGAGCTTAAATACTTACGGTATTTTGAATCAGACTTTAATAAGTTTAATGAAAGGCTAAAAAACTATTTTTTTCAACAAAATTGATATTAGAATGCACATCGAGATGTATTTTGTTTTGATTGATATTATTAGTTAAATCAGTTTATAAGGATTTTCTTCAAGGGATACAAATGAATTATCTATATCTTTATATGTAATTCGTAGCGAAGATTGATTTTTTATTGGTATACTAATTCAGGTTTTAGTCATTTTAAATAAAGTTATCAAAATAACTTTTAGATCTGATTATCCAACATCTAATAAGATAAATAATTGTTGTAACCTGAAGAATAATACATTACCAATACATCAAACCAAACATTATTTCATCATAAAATAACTAATAAATTAAGAACAAGTACTAAAAAATTTACAAAATGATATATTAGGCAGCACTTTTCAAATAAAAAACATTTTGATCATAACTAAAAATACACCGAAATATATTTGTCTAATTTCGTATGTCATTCGGAGTATTTCTTAAATACATGCACTTGCATAAAAATATAATTTTTTACTAGTTATCATAAAATTTCCTTGCTCTTTGAGTCAATGAATAGATGAATTCAGGGTTGTCTCACTAAATTTCATGTTACATCTTAATCTAAATACATATAATACGTGACAATTAATTATCTATACCATAGTAACAATGGAAGCACACCTGGGAGTTAAGAAAATTAACAAACCAAAATTTGGAAAAACATGAGATAAAAAATAACATTAACCCCTAACAAAAAAAAAATTCACCAAATATCTATATAATTTATTTATTTTATTATTTTTAATTTGTTTGACTGATTTTTATATAACGACAAAGACACAATAAAATCAATACCCCAAACCTTAATGTTGAAGGTTAACCTATATGGATTGAAATTAAAATAATATATAAACTAAGAATATATAAATTAAAAAGTATGGTCTTCTTTTTTTTATCATTAGCTTAGCCCTTAAAACCTTTCTCACATTAATTTTAATGTATTGGAAAAACAAACCATTATATCTTAAATTTTGAAAAAAAATATTAAAAATTAAAAAATTGGGCATTGTAGAATTAAAGTATCACTTTCTATATGATTCATTATTCTGGATTTTAATCACAGAAATAAATTTACATTAAACATTTATTGGAGGCTCAGATATTTTATGATTTGAGACATATAAAGACTCCAACCATGCCATGGCTGCAAACCCAAAACGGGTTGCCCCGCCAAATTACTTTACTGGTGGATCTCTTAATCTACTCACAAAATAGATTAGAAAATAATAAATCTAAAGTAAGATATCATCACAGCCTCAGTATATGAATAATGTATATTGACCTATTGTTCAAAATTTGAAAACAAATGAGAAAATAGCTATATCAATCAAACTATGGCTGCAAACCCATAAACATAGGAAAGTTGCCACGCCAAGATAATAGTTTGATCTACCATTTGCCTTAATAATTATCAGAAAAAAGTAACAAATAATGAAATGACATGGTTCCAACAATCTAAGATATTTTGATCCTCACAGAGAATTCGATGAGAGTTGTTAAATTTATGCTTACAATTTAGAAATCATCACAAAAAATGGCATAGAGAGAGTCGGCAACCACCCCTAAGAAATCCCAAAAAACTCTATCCCCCACCATAGTTGTCTCATTCTATTTTTTTGTTGTATTATATTAATCTTTTAGGGTTAATGCATAATTATATACTATTCACCTAAGGGTAATTTGGTAATCAAGAATATGGTTATACAAATTTAGTACTCGAGAATTTAAGAATTTTTAATTTTGAACCCACTTTTCTATACTTAATTTATATATTATGAAAAAGTTGCAGGGAAGTTTCTATATTATACAAACATTGAATTATAGGTCCTAATATGTATATATATAATATTTTGTAATTATTTAATATATATACATATTATAATAAACAACCTATATTTTATCATACAATAAAAAAATATTCGTACAAATAAAAAAAAAATTAAAAATATTTTAAAAATGTGAACCAAGTAAAAATAAAATATTTGGGATGATTGACCCATATGGTTAATATTATTTATAGGTTATAAAGAAATAAGGGGTTCAATGAAACCCCTGCCCTTTTCCTACAATAACCAATATCTGGGACTACCGTGATTATAATATATCAATCAATAAATTTTATTTTATTTTCAATGTTTGATATGTTGATTATTTAAAAGAAAAAAGATTATTATTCATGATAATAGAATTTGGATTTATATAATTTAAGAATTTTTGAAAACATTTGAGACTAATGGTTGGTCAGAAAAGATCCACTTAATACTCTATAATGTAGTTGATCCAAAACTAAATTTGTGAGATATCTCAATAACTTTTCTAAAGGATATTGCATTAATTTAATCCCCAAAGCCTCTTCTTCCCTAGCCATTTAATACCTACTTCTAATTATCTCTCGATACATATGACACGACATAAAATTATTAAATTTACCCTATAAATCAGTATAATCTCTAATCGCCGCATGAAAATGCAACCTGTAGTTCACGATATTTTTCATCTGTCTGCAACTCTTATGATGTGTCTGCAACTCTTATGAGTCAGTGATAATTCAAAATACTATAGTGCCTATACTACACTATATTTTGTCTGAAATGTAATTATTGAGCTAAACAATACAATCGGGCCAGATTCCCTCACCATGAAAAATTCTCTTAAAAACACATATTTAAATCCCAAAATGATTTTCCAATTTGTGTAATTATTCTCTCTTTACAATATCCATTCGTCTTAAGATCTTAAACTTAACAGGAACACAATTTGACGAACTCACAATTGTATTATTAAATTATATATCTTGTTTAAACGCTAAATCATTTTATGCAAACCATAACTTTCACTTTACAACTACAATTATTACTATCCACTCCATATGATTAAGCAACTCTTTTTTTTAAATACCGTATTATTCGAATAGTTGTCGCGTTATATTCGCATGCACTCTAATTCCCTCTTCAATAGACAAGTTAACATTTTCTTTCTTCCAAGCATGACATACGAAAATAGTCAGGCTACAATTCTAAAATAATTTTTCCTTTATATGTCATGAATATGATATATCATATTGGATTTAATATCTTTACAATAGAACATGAATAAAAAGCACAAAGGAAATATAGGGTGTAAATGAACTAGCCTCTTGCAATGAGCTTAAGCACCCAACAAGACATACTCGTTAGTTATTATTTTTTAGCTAAACGAGTCGAGATCAAGCTCTTCAAATTACTTATTTAATAATCGAGGCAAGCCAATCATAGTCGCGAGATACTCCTATAACATGTTAGTTCTTTAAAAAACCAAACATTATAGAGATATATTTATGTTTTCATATTTTTTTCTTTTATGCATGCTAAATATAGTCTTTCATTATTATTTTTAATTACAAGGAAGTAAAAAAGAATAAAAAAGATGTCAAGAACATTATCTAAACGAAAACCTTAAAAAAATCAAAACCTCAAAAAAACCACTTAATCTCTTTACTGTGGATAGAAAAAGCATGCCACCAATAACTATCAAATTGTGTTACTAGAAATTTCAACATAAACAATTTTGGACGAACGAGGTATATTTTCTTAACAATATAAATAAATTAAGAAAATCGTAAATTGTAAGAGATTTCATATGTTTATTAAGTAATTTTATATCCTAATTAAAATCAAATATTTTTTTATGTGGAAGAACACTAGAATTCATGTAAGAGTTTGATTAAAAGGATGATTTGAAGATGATCAGATATGTTAAATATATTGTACGTCAATTCATAGGTAAACAAAACTTATAATGAAATTATTTTTCTTGGTTGCAATATGAGTATAAAGGTTGCACTATAGAAAATTCTTAAGATATTATAGAATTAAGTGCAACTGAAAGTGGTTTTCTTGGTAACTTAAAAATGATCGAGCTGGAGTAAGGGAGTTCGCCACACCCATGAGTATTGTTGTAACCATATGGAACATGTTGTGTTTAAAGTCACGAAAATAATCTATAAATATTGAGGGAAGAAGTCTAAAGCACAAACTAAGATAATTTTTTATTTACTTATGAATTTCGGAGGAAAAAGTATAAAAATCGAATGAAAATATAAACATAGTTAGTAATATAAATATTTTGTGGTATTAAATTGGAAAAAAATATTATATATAGATGTTACCAAAAAATTTGTGGTTTCTTATTAGGCATTATAAAAATAATTTTTCATGCAATTTCTTTTCTTATAATCAATGCTTGATTATTGCTTGTTATGAATTGCTTAGAATAATTGGGTCTTAAAAATAAATTGTCTACTATAATAGTGGATAATGATACTTATAATCGATGGTGTTGCAATTTATGTGTAAAATCATATATGAATATTCATATATAAATTTTTTTCCCGTGCATATGTTTCACATGTATGTTGTCGTGCATACTAATTAACCTATTAGTCAAAGATAGGGGAAACACATATGTGGAATTTGTTAAGGAAGAGCTTAAATACTTACGGTATTTTGAATCAGACTTTCGTAAGTTTAATGAAAGGCTAAACAACTATTTTCCTCATCAAGAAAATTGATATTGGACTGCACATCGAGATGTAATTTGTTTTAATTGATATTATTAGTTGAATCAATTTATAAGGATTTTTTTCAAGGGTATACAAATGAATACTCTATATCTTTATATATACAGAGTAACGAAGATTGATTTTTAATTGATCAACTAATTAATTTTTTAGTCATTTTATATAAAGTCATCAATATTTTTCAGATCTGATTATCCAACATCTAATAATTAAACGATTGTTGTAACTTGAAGAACAATACATTACCAATACGGTAAACCATACTTTATTTCATCATAAAATAACTCACAAATTAAAAAACAAGTAAACTAAAAAATTTACAAAAGGATATATTGGGCATAACTTTTTAAATTAATATTACTTTCATCAAGACTAAAAATACACCGAAATATATTTGTCTAATTCCAGAGTATTTCTAAAATATATGCACTTGCAAAATATTATAATTTTTTACTAGTTGTCATAAAATTTCCTTGCTATTTGAGTCAATGAATAGATGAATTCAGTGTTGTCTCACCAAATTTCATGTTAGATTTATTTACGTATAATCCATCACAATCAATTATTTATACCATCATAAATAATGGAAGCAAAGTTAGGAGTTGTGAAAATTAACAAAAAAAATATTTTTTGGAAAAACATGAGATAAAAAATAACATTAACCCCCTACCGAAAGAATTTTTTTTCAAAATCTTCATATAATTTATTTATTTTGTTATTTTTCACTTGTTTGAGTAATTTTTATATAACAATAAAGGCACAATAAAATTAATACCCCAAACCTTAATGTTAAAATTTAACCTATATGGATTGAAATTAAAATAATATATAAGCTAAGAATATATAAATTAAAAAGTATGGTATTTTTTATCATTAGCTTAGCCTTTAAAACTTTACTCACATTAATTTTAATGTATTGGAAAAATAAACCATTATATTTTAAATTTTGGGAAAAATATATTAAATATTAAAATAATGGGCATTTTAGTCTTAAAGTATCACTTTCTTTACAAATGATCATTCTAGATCTTAACCACTAAAATCAATTTACCAAAAACATTCACTAGAGGCTCATAAAGATATTTTAATATACTCACAAAATATATTATAAAGAAATAAATCTAAAGTAAGATATCCAATATGTTGGCCTGCCTTCATATTTCAATATCTCTTCTGAAGGACATTGCATTAATTTAATATCCAAAACTTCTTCTTCCTTAGTCAATCGATACCTACATGTACTTGTCTTTAGAACATATGACACGACGTAAAATTATTCAATCTACCCTATAAATCATTATAATCTCTAATCGCCGTATCAAAATACTACATGTAGTTCACAACAATCTTCCTGTGTCTGCAACACTTACGAGTCAATGCCAATTAAAAATACTATAGTACCTATCGTAGACTATTATTTGTCTGAAGTATAATGATTGAGCTCAACAATATCATCGAGCCATATTCCCTCACCATAAAAAATCTTTATAAAAATCTATATTAAAATCCCAAAATGATTTTCCAATTTGTGTATTTATTCTCTCTTAATTACAACATCCATTTGTCTTAAGAACTTGAACTTAATAGGAACCAAATTTGATGACCTCACAAACTGTATTATTTTATTAAATATCAAGTCTAAACGCTAAATCATTTTATGCAAACCATGACTTCCACATCACACCTACAATTATTACTATCCACTCCATATGCTTGAGCAACTCTTTATTTTAAATATCTTACTATCTGAAAAGTTGTTGTCGCGTTATATTCGCATGCACCTCTTCGATCGACAAGTTAACCGTTGCTCTCTTCCAAGAATTACATACAGATATGGTCATGCTATAGTTCTAAAATAAGTTTTCCTTTATATTTCATGAATTTGATATATCATATTGGATTTAATATTTTTACAATAGAACATAAATAAAAAACACAAAGGAAGCATAGGGTGTAAATGAACCAGCAACTCGCAATGAGCTTAAGCTCACAACAAGACAAACTAGTTAGTTATTATGTTTTAGCTAAATGATTGGAGATCAAGCTTTTCAAATTGCTTACGAGGCAAGACAATCACAGTCGCGAGATACTCCTATATCACGTTAGTTCTTTAAAAAATCAAACATTATAGAAATATATATGTTTTCATGTTTTTTTCTTTTACGCATGCTAAATATTGTCTTTAATTATTATTCTGAATTAGAAGGAAGTCAAAAAGAAACAAAATATTTCAAGAACATTATCTAAATTAAAACCTTAAAAAATCAAAACCTCACAAAAATCACTTAATCTCTTCACTGTGGATGGAACACGTACGCCACCAATTACCATCAATTTGTGTTACTATAAACTTCAACATAAACACTTTTGCACGAACGAGGTATATTTATTTAACATTATAGAGAAATTAAGAAAAAAAATTACTTGTAAATCGTAAGAGATTTCATATGTTTATTGAGTAATTTTATATCCTAATGAAAATAAAATATTTTTGTATGTGAAAGAACACTAGACATCATGTAAGATATTGATTAAAAGGATGATTTAAAGTGGTTTAGATATCTTAAATATATTTTATGTTGATTCATAGGTAAACAAAACTTATTATGAAATTATTTTTGTTTAATCTTTATTCCTCCTATTATTATGTCAGTCTTCAAAACAATTGGTTAATATTTTTTTTGTGTTTATGCAAGGACTTTCACAATATGTTTATGATGTGAGTAATATATTTCTTCTTAAATTATTTATTAGTTGGAAAAAAGTTTGTATACCACTAATTATTTGAATTCCTCTTTGTGGTTTGATTAGTATATTAATTATGACATTGTTGTGATTTCTTGTAAATATATTATAAAAATTTAAGACCCTTTTCAATAGTAAAAACAACATAGCGAAATTGAGTATTTCCCAAATATTGGAAATAATTCAACTTGTATGAGGGTCATCTTTGTGGTACAACTATTACCTTTACAAACTACCTATTTGCATACATGCTCATGTGAATGAATATACATTGACTTATATTATTTAATATACAAATAAAAATGTGTTTTTATTCCATATGATCCATTTATGAATAAAGTCATGTAAAGAGCATCAAAAGTATAAGACTTTGAAAAATACAATGTCAAGCAAGTAAAAATTCGCAAGGTACAAGTTTTTCTAGCAATTATTAACTGTCTTAAAACCGGGTATCGAAATAGATCTACGTGACTAGTTAACATTTGCTCTGTTCCAAGCATTACATACGAAAATGGTCAGGCTACAGTTCTAAAATAAGTTTTCCTTTATATGTCATGAATGTGATATATCATATTGGAATTAATATCGTTACAATAGAACATGAATAAAAAGCACAAACGAAGTATAGGGTGTAAAGGAACAAACAACTTGCAATGAGCTTAAGCTCACCAGAAGTATACTCGTTAGTTATTATTTTTTAGCTAAACGAGCGGAGATCAAGCTCTTCAAATCACTTATTTAATAATTGAGGAAAGCCAATCACAGTCGCGAGATACTCCTATAACACGTTAGTTCTTTAAAAAAACAAACATTATAAAGATATATTTATGTTTTCATATTTTTTCCTTTACACATGCTAAATATAGTCTTTCATTATTATTTTGAATTACAAGGAAGTCAAACAGAATAAGAAAGATTTCAAGAACACTATCTAAACGGAAAACTTAAAAAATATTAAAACCTCATAAAAATTACTTATTCTCATCATTGTAGATGGAAAACGTACGCCACCAATTAGCATCAATTTGTGTTACTAGAAACTCTAACATAAACACTTTTGCACAAAAGAAGTATATTTTCTTAACAATATAGAGAAATAAAGAAAAAAATCACTTGTAAATCGTAAGAGATTTCATATGTTTATTAGGTAATTTTATATCCTAATGAAAATCAATTTTTTTATGTGTAAGAACACTAGACATCATGTATGTGATTGATTAGAAGGATGATTTGAAGTTGTTTAAATATCTTGAATATATTGTACGTCAATTCATATGTAAACAAAACTTATAATGAAATTATTTTTATTCAATCATTATTCCTCATTTATGATGTCAGACTTTAAAATAACTGTTTAATATTTTTTTTGTGTTTATGTAATCACTTTAACAATATGTTTATGATGTCAGTAATATATTTCTTCTTAAATTATTTTTTAGTGATAAAAAATTTGTATACGACTAATTATTAGAATTCCTCTTTGTTGTTTGATTAATATATTAATTATTAAATTGGTGTGATTTCTTGTACATATATTATAAAAAATATAACTCTTTTTCAATGATAGACACAAGACAGAGAAAAGGAGTATTTCACAAACATTGGAAATAATTCAAGTTATATGAGTGTCATCTTTGTGGTCCATCTATTACCTTTACAAACTAACTACTTGTGTACACGCACACGTGAATGAATATACATTGACCTATATTCATTAATTTGCAATTAAAAATGTATTTTTTATTCTATATGATCCATTTATGAATAAAGTCCTGTAAAGAGCATAAAAAGTATAAGACTTTGAAGAAGACAATGTCAAGTAAGTAAAAATTCGCAAGGTACAAGTTTTTCTAGCAATTATTAAATGTCTTAAAACTGGGTATCACAAATCGATCTACGTGACATATGAATTTTTATTGAGTATAAATGCTGCAATGACATACAATTATTAAGATACTATAACATTAAGGTGCAACTAAATGTGATTTTTTGGGTAAATTAAAAATGATCGAGCTGGAGTAAGGGTGTTCACCACACACATGAGTATTATTTTAACCATATGGAGCATGATGTGTTTAAATTCACGAAATTAATCTATCAATTTTGGGTGAAGTAGTCTAAAGCACAAATTAAGATAATATTTTATCTACTTACGAAATTGAGAAGAGTAAGTATAAAAATCGAATGAAAATGTGAATAGATATGTAATACATATATTTTTTGAAAGTAAATTGTAAAAATATTGTATATAGAAGTTATCAATAAATATATGGATGCTTATTAGGCATTATAAACATATGGTTTGTGCAATTAAATTTCTCATAATCAATGCTTGATTATTTCTTGTTATGAGTTGCTTAGTATAATTGGCTCTTCAAAATAAATTGTCTACTATAATAGTGGATAATGATAGTTATAATGGATGGTGTTGAAATTTATGTTTAAAATCATATATAAATATTCATATATAAGCTCCCATGCAAATGTTTTCCGTGTATGTTGTTGTGCATACTACTTAACCTATTAGTCAAAGATATGGGAAATACATATGTGGAATTTGTTAAGGAAGAGTTTAAATACTTACGGCAATTTGGATCAGACTTTAGTAAGTTTAATAAAAGGCTAACCAACTATTTTCCTCTTCAAGAAAATTGATATTGAATGCACACCGAGATGTAATTTGGTTTTATTGATATTATTACTTGAATCGGGTTAAAAGGATTTTTTTCAACGGTATACATATGAATACTCTATATTTATATATGTACCTACTAATGAAACGTGATTTTTTATTAATTAACGAATTCAATTTTTGGTCATTTTAAATAAAGTCATCAAAATATTTTTTAGATCTGATTGCCCAACATCTAAAAAGATAAATAATTGTTGTAACTTAAAGAATAATACATTAACAATACAGCAAACTAAACTTTATTTCATCATAAAATAACTCACAAATTAATAAACAAGTAAACTAAAAAATTTAAAAAACAGTATATTGAGCAGTACTTTTCAAATAAATAATATTTTAATCAAAACTAAACATACATTGTAATATATTTGGCTAAATTCGTATGTCATTTGGAGTATATCTAAAATAAATGCAGTTGCATAAAATTATAATTTTTTACTACTTGTCATAAAATTTCTTTGCTATTTGAGTCAATGAATAGATGAATTCAGGGTTGTCTCACCAAATTTCATGTTAGGTCTTAATTTATTTACATATAATCCATGACAATCAATTATTTATACCATTATCAACACTGGAAGCACACCTGGGAGTTGTGAAAATTAACAAAAAACAATCACTTTGGAAAAACATGAGATATAAAATAACATTAATTAACCCCCTAAAGAAAGAAAAATTTCACAAAATATCTATATAATTTATTTATTTTATTATTTTTAACTTGTTTGAGTGATTTTTATATAACAATAAAGACACAATAAAATCAATACTCCAAACCATAATGTTGAAGGTTAACCTATATGGATTGAAATTAAAATAATATATAAAATAAGAATATATAAATTATAAATTATGGTCTTCTTTTTTTATCATTAGCTTATCCCTTAAAACTTTACTCACATTAATTTTAATGAATTAGAAAAACAAACCATTATATTTTAAATTTTGAAAAAAATATTAAAATTTAAAATTTTAATCATTGTAGAATTAAAGTATCACTTCTATATGATTCATTATTCTGAATTTTAACCACTGAAATAAATTTACATAAAAAATTCAATGGAGACTCAGATATTTTATGATTTGAGACATATAAAGGCTCCAACCATGCCATGGCTGCAAACCCAAAACGGGTTGCCCCGCCAAATTACTAGTGGATCTCTTAATCTACACCCAAAATAGATTAGAAAGTAATAAATCTAGAGTAAGATATCATCACAGCCTCAATATATGAATAATGTAAATTGACTTATTGTGCAGAATCTGAAAACAAAAGAGAAAATGGAGATATCAATCAAACTATGGCTGCAAACCCATAAACTACTATTTACCTCATAATAATTATCAGAAAAAAGTAACAAATAATTAAATGTTATGGTTACAACGATCTAAGATATTTTGATCCTCACAGAGAATGCAATGAGAGTTGTTAAATTTTTGCTTACAATGGAGAAATCATCGACAAAAATGGCATAGAGAGAGTCGGGCAACCACCCCTAAGAAATCCCAAAAAACTCTAGCCCCCACCATAGTTGCCTCATTCTATTTTCTCTCTGTTTTATTTTATTAATCTTCTAGGGTTAATGCATCATTATATACTATTCACGAAGGGTAATTTGGTAATCGAGAATATGGTTATACAAATTTGGTACTGGAGAATTTAAGAATTTTAAATTTTGAACTGAATTTTTTTTACTTAATTTATATATTATGAAAAAATTTCACCACAGTTTCTATATTATACAATTATTTAATTATAGGTCCTAATATATATATATATATAATTTTTTGTAATTAGTTAATATGTATGCATATTATAATAAACCACCTATATTTTATCATACAATCAAAAATTATTCTTACAAATGAAAAATGTAAAAAATGAAAATAATTTTAAAAAGACGAACCAAGCAAAAATGAAAAACTTGGGAGGAGTGTCACATAAGGTTAATATTGTACAAAGGTTATAAGAACTAAAGGGTTCAATGAAAGCCCTTCCCCTTTCCCACAATAATTAATATGTGGGTCTGCCATGATTATTATATAAATCAATTACTTTTATTTTTTGTCAAAATTCGATATGTTGTTTATTTGAAAGAAAATAAATATTATTTATGATACTAGAATTTGGATATATATAATTTTACTATTTTTTAAAACATTTGAAATTAATGGTTGGTCAGAAAAGACTCATTAAACCCCTAAATAGGGTAATACTTAATATGTAGTCCGTCCAAAACTAACTTTGTGAGATATACAAATAAAACATCTAAAGGACATTGCATTAATTTAATCGCCAAAAATTCTTCTTTCTTAGACTATCAGTATCTACATTTATTTGTCTCTCGAACATATGACACACCGCAAAATTATTAAATCTACCCTATAATCAGTATAATCTCTAATCGGCGCATGAAATTACTACATGTAGACTATATTTTGTCTGAAGTGTAATGATTGAGCTCAACAATATCATCGGGCCAAATTCCCTCACCATGAAAAATCCTTATAAAAATCTATATTCAAATTCCAAAATGATTTTCCTATTCGTGTTTTATTCTCTCTTAATTACAACATCCATTCGTCTTAAGAACTTAAACTTAATAGGAACACAATTTGATGACCTCACAATTTGTATTATTAAATTATATATCTTGTCTAAACGCTAAATCATTTTATGCAAACCATAACTTTCACTTTACAACTACAATTATTACTATCCACTCCATATGATTGAGCAACTCTTTATTTTAAATACCGTATTATTCGAATAGTTGTTGTCGCGTTATATTCGCATGCACTCTAATTCCCTCTTCAACAGACAAGTTAACATTTGCTCTCTTCCAAGCATGACATACGCAAATAGTTAGACTACAATTCTAAAATAATTTTTCCTTTATATGTCACGAATTTGATATATCATATTGGATTTAATATCTTTACAATAGAACATGAATAAAAAGCACAAAGGAAATATAGGGTGTAAATGAACCAGCATCTTGCAATGAGCTTAAGCACCCAACAAGACATACTCGTTAGTTATTATTTTTTAGCTAAACGAGTTGAGATCAAGCTCTTCAAATTACTTATTTAACAATTGAGGCAAGCCAATCATAGTCGCGAGATACTCCTATAACACATTAGTTCTTTAAAAAACCAAACATTATAGAGATATATTTATGTTTTAATATTTTTTTTCTTTTATGCATGCTAAATATAGTCTTTCATTATTATTTTTAATTACAAGGAGGTCAAAAAGAATAAAAAAGATTTCAAGAACATTATCTAAACGAAAACCTTAAAAAAAATCAAAACCTCACAAAAAATACTTAATCTCTTTATTGTGGATGGAAAACGTATGCCACCAATTACTATCAATTTGTGTTACTAGAAACTTCAACATAAACAATTTTGCACGAACTAGGTATATTTTCTTAACAATATAAAGAAATTAAGAAAATTGTAAATCGTAAGAGATTTCATATGTTTATTTGGTAATTTTATATCCTAATAAAAATAAAATACTTTTTTATGTGGAAGAACACTAGACATCATGTAAGAGTTTAATTAAAAGGATGATTTGAAGATGATCAGATATGTTGAATATATTGTACGTCAATTCATAGGTAAACAAAACTTATAATGAATTTTTTTTCTTGCTTTCAATATGAGAATAAAGGTTGCACTATAGAAAATTCTTAAGATATTATAGCATTAAGTGCAACTGAAAGTGGTTTTCTTGGTAACTTAAAAATGATCGAGCTGGAGTAAGGGAGTTCGCCACACCCATATGTATTATTGTAACCATATGGAGCATGTTGTGTTTAAATTCACGAAAATAATCTATAAATTTTGGGTGAAGAAGTCTAAAGCACAAATTAAGATAATTTTTTATCTACTTATTAACTTGGGAGGAGAAAGTATAAAAATCGAATGAAAATATAAATATAGTTAGTAATATACATATTCTGTGGTCGTAAATTAAAAAAAATTATATATAGATGTTACTAATAAATTTGTGGTTTCTTATTAGGCATTATAAAAATAATTTTCCGTGCAATTTCTTTTCTCATAATCAATGCTTGATTATTGCTTGTTATGAATTGCTTAGAATAATTGGGTCTGAAAAATACATTGTCTACTATAATAGTGGATAATGATACTTATAATCGATGGTGTTGCAATTTATGTGTAAAATCATATACGAATATTCATATATAAGCTTGTTTCCCGTGCATGTGTTTCACATGTATGTTGTCGTGCATACCAATTAACCTATTAGTCAAAGATAGGGGAAACACATATGTGGAATTTGTTAAGGAAGAGCCTAAATACTTACAGTATTATGAATCAGACTTTAGTAAGTTTAATGAAAGGCTAAACAACTATTTTCCTCTTCAAGAAAATTGATATTTGAATGCACATCGAGATGTTTAATTGATATTATTAGTTGAATTCATTTATAAGGATTTTTTTCAAGGGTATACAAATGAATACTCTATATCTTTATATATACCTAGTAACGAAGATTAATTTTTAATTGATCAACGAATTAATTTTTTAGTCATTTTATATAAAGTCATCAAAATATTTTTCAGATCTGATTATCCAACATCTAATAAGATAAACGATTGTTGTAACTTGAAGAACAATACATTACCAATACGGCAAGCCAAACTTTATTTCATTATAAAATAACTCACAAATTAAAAAACAAGTAAACTAAAATATTTACAAAAGGATATATTGGGCATCACTTTTTAAATTAATATTATTTTAATCAAGACTAAAAATACACCGAAATATATTTGTCTAATTCCAGAGTATTTCTAAAATATATGCACTTGCAAAATATTATATTTATTTACTAGTTGTCATAAAATTTCCTTGCTATTTGAGTAAATGAATAGATGAATTCAGTGTTGTCTCACCAAATTTCATGTTATATTTGTTTACATATAATCCATCACAATCAATTATTATACCATTATAAATAATGGAAGCATAGTTAGGACTTGTGAAAATTAACAAAAAATATATCTTTTGGAAAAACATGAGATAAAAAATAACATTAACGCCCTACCGAAAGAATTGTTTTTCAAAATCTTCATATAATTTATTTATTTTGTTATTTTTAACTTGTTTGAGTAATTTTTATATAACAATAAAGACACAATAAAATTAATACCCCAAACCTTAATGTTAAAAGTTAACCTATATATATTGAAATTAAAATAATATATAAGCTAAAAATATATAAATTAAAAATTATGGTTTTTTTATCATTATCTTAGCCTTTAAAACTTTACTCACATTAATTTTAATGTATTGGAAATATAAACCATTATATTTTAAATTTTGAAAAATAATATATTAAAAATTAAAATCATGTGCATTTTAGACATAAAGTATCACTTTCTATACGATTCATCATTCTAGATCTTAACCAGTAAAATCAGTTTACACAAAACATTCACTAGAGGCTCATATAGATATTTTAATATACTCACAAAATATATTATAAAGAAATAAATCTAAAGTAAGATATCATCACAACCTCAATATATGAATAATGTATATGGAACTATTGTGTAATTTCTGAAAACAAATGAGAAACTAACTATATCAATCAAACTGTGGCTGACAATCCATAAATAAAGGGAAGTTGCCAAACCAAGATAATAGTTGGATCTACTCATTTGCCTCATAAAAAATATTAAAAAACAAATAATAAATAATGAAATGATATGGGTACATCGAATCTAAGATATTTTGATCCTCATAGAGAATGCAATAATGGTTGTTGAGAAATCATAGACAAAAATGGAAAAGAAAGAGTCGGGCAACCACTCCTAAGAAATCCCAAAAGACTCCTGCCCCAACATAGCTGCCTTATTCTATTTTCTTTATGTTATATTTTATTAATCTTTTTAGGGTTAATGCATCATTATATACTATTCACCAATGGTAATTTGGTAACCGAAAATGTGCTTATACAAATTTGATACAGGAGAATAAAGATTTTTTAAATTGTGACCCGAATATTTTTTACTTAATTTATATATTATGAAAAAATTGCACCTAGGTTTCTATATTATACAAACATTGAATAATAGTTCGTATATATATAGTTTTTTGTAATTAGTTAATATGTATCCATATTATAATAAACAACATATATTTAATTATACAATAAAAAAATATTACTACAAATAAAAAATGAAAATAAATTAAAACAATTTTAAAAAGGTGAACCAAGTAAAAATCAAAAACTTGGGAGGAGTGACACATAAGGTTAATATTGGTTAAAGGTTATAAAGAAATAAAATGTTCAATGAAACCCCTGCCCCGTTTCGCACAATAACCAATATGTGGGTCTGCCATAATATTTCAATAACTCTTCTAAAGGACATTGCATTAATTTAATCTCAAAAACTTCTTCTTCCTTAGTCAATCGATACCTACATGTCCTTGTCTTTAGAACATATGACACGACGTTAAATTATTAAATCTACCCTATAAATCACTATAATCTCTAATCACCGTATGAAAATACTACCTGTAGTTCACAACAATCTTCCTGTGTATGCAACTCTTACGAGTCAGTGCCAATTAAAAATACTATAGTACCTATCGTAGACTATAGTTTGTCTGAAGTGTAATGATTGAGCTCAACAATATCATTGAGCCAGATTCCCTCACCATAAAAAATCTTTATAAAAATCTATATTAAAATCCCAAAATGATTTTCCAATTTGTGTCTTTATTCTCGCTTAATTACAACATCCATTCGTCTTAAGAACTTGAACTTAATAGGAACAAAATTTGATGACCTCACAAACTGTATTATTTTATTAAATATCAAGTCTAAACGCTATAATTTTATGCAAACCATGACTTCCACATCACACCTACAATTATTACTATCCACTCCATATGCTTGAGAAACTCTTTATTTTAAATATCTTATTATTTGAAAAGTTGTTGTCGCGTTATATTCGCATGCACCTCTTCGACCGACAAGTTAACATTTGCTCTCTTCCAAGAATTACATACAAATATGGTCAAGCTATAGTTCTAAAATAAGTTTTCCTTTATATTTCATGAATTTGATATATCATATTGGATTTAATATCTTTACAATAGAACATGAATAAAAAACACAAAGGAAGCATAGGGTGTAAATGAACTAGCAACTCGCAATGAGCTTAAGCTCACAACAAGACATACTCGTTAGTTATTATTTTAGCTAAACGAGTGGAGATCAAGCTTTTAAAATTGCATACGAGCCAAGACAATCACAGCCGCGAAATACTCCTATATCACGTTAGTTTTTTAAAAAGTCAAACATTATAGAGATATTTATGTTTTCATATTTTTTTCTTTTACGCATGCTAAATATAATCTTTAATTATTATTCTGAATTAGAAGGAAGTCAAAAAGATTTAAAATATTTCAAGAACATTATCTAAATGAAAACCTTAAAAAATCAAAACCTCACAAAAATCACTTAATCTCTTCAATGTGAATGGAAAACGTACGCCACCAATTACCATCAATTTGTGTTACTATAAACTTCAACATAAACACTTTTGCATGAACGAGGTATATTTTTTTAAAATAATAGAGAAATTAAGAAAAAAATCACATGTAAATCGTAAGAGAATTCATATGTTTATTGAGTAATTTTATATCCTAATGAAAATAAAATATTTTTGTATGTGAAAGAACACTAGACATCATGTAAGAGATTGATTAAAAGGATGATTTGAAGTGGTTTAGATATCTTAAATATATTTTATGTTGATTCATAGGTAAACAAAACTTATTATGAAATTATTTTTGTTTAATCTTTATTCCTCCTTTTATTATGTCAGTCTTCAAAACAATTGGTTAATATTGTTTTTGTGTTTATACAATGACTTTAACAATATGTTTATGATGTGAGTAATATATTTCTTCTTAAATTATTTATTAGTTGGAAAAAAGTTTGTATACCACTAATTATTAGAATTCCTCTTTGTGGTTTGATTAATATATTAATTATGACATTATTGTGATTTCTTGTAAATATATTATAAAAATTTAAGACCCTTTTCAATAGTAAAAATAAGATAGCGAAATTGAGTATTTACCAAATATTGGAAATAATTCAACTTGTATGAGTGTCATCTTTGTGGTCCAACAATTACCTTTACAAACTACCTATTTGGATACATGCACATGTGAATGAATATACATTGCCTTATATTTATTAATATGCAGATAAAAATGTGTTTTTATTCCATATGATCCATTTATGAATAAAGTCATGTAAAGAGCATCAAAAGTATATGACTTTGAAAGATACAATGTCAAGTAAAAATTCGCAAGGTACAAGTTTTTCTAGCAATAACTGTCTTAAAACCGGGTATCCAAATAGATCTACGTGACTAGTTAACATTTGCTCTCTTTCAAGCATTACATACGAAAATGGTCAGGCTACAGTTCTAAAATAAGTTTTCCTTTATATGTCATGAATGTGATATATCATATTGGATTTAATATCGTTACAATAGAACATGAATAAAAAGCACAAACGAAGTATAGGGTGTAAAGGAACAAACAACTTGCAATGAGCTTAAGCTCACCAAAAGTATACTCGTTAGTTATTATTTTTTAACTAAACGAGCGGAGATCAAGCTCTTAAAATTACTTATTTAATAATCGAGGAAAGCCAATCACAGTCGCGAGATACTCCTATAACACGTTAGTTCTTTAAAAAAAAACAAACATTATAGAGATATATTTATGTTTTCATGTTTTTCTTTTACGCATGCTAAATATAGTCTTTCGTTATTATTTTGAATTACAAGGAAGTAAAAAAGAATAAAAAAGATTTCAAAAACATTATCTAATCGATAAACTTAAAAAATAATCAAAACCTTACAAAAATCACTTAATCTCTTCACCGTGGATGGAAAATGTACGCCACCAATTAGCATCAATTTGTGTTACTAGAAACTTCAACATAAACACTTTTGCACAAAAGAGGTATATTTTCTTAACAATATAGAGAAATAAATAAAAAAATCAATTGTAAATCGTAAGAGATTTTATATGTTTATTAGGTAATTTTATATCCTAATGAAAATCAAATATTTTTTTATGTGGAAGAACAATAGACATCATGTATGCGATTGATTAGAAGGATGATTTGAACTTGTTCATATATCTTGAATATATTGTACGTCAATTTATATGTAAACAAAACTTATAATGAAATTATTTTTATTCAATCATTATTGCTTATTTTATGATGTCAGTCTTTAAATAACTATTTAATATTTTTTGTTTGTTTATGTAATCACTTTAACAATGTGTTTATAATGTCAGTAATATATTTCTTCTTAAATTATTTTTTAGTGTTAAAAAATTTCTATACGACTAATTATTAGAATTCCTCTTTGTGGTCTGATTAATATATTAATTATGACTTTTTTGTGATTTCTTGTAAATATATTATAAAAATTTAAGACCCTTTCAATAGTAGAAACAAGATAGCGAATTTGAGTATTTCCCAAAAATTGGAAATAATTCAAGTTATATGAGTGTCATCTTTGAGGTCCATCTATTACCTTTACAAACTAAATACTTGCGTACATGCACACGTGAATGAATATACATTGACCTATATTCATTAATATGCAGATAAAAATGTATGTTTTATTCCATACGATCCATTTATGAATAAAGTCGTGTAAAGAGCATCAAAAGTATAAGACATTGAAGAAGACAATTTCAAGCAAGTGAAATTTCGGAAGGTACATGTTTTTCTAGCAATTATTAACTGTCTTAAAACCGGGTATCACAAATAGATCTACGTGACATATGAATTTTTATCGAGTATAAATGCTGCAATGATATAAAATTCTTAAGATATTATAACATTAAGGTGCAACTAAAAGTGATTTTTTTGGTAAATTAAAAATGATCGAGCCGGAGTAATGGAGTTCGCCACACACATGAGTATTATTTTAACCATATGGAGCATGTTGTGTTTAAATTCATGAAAGTAATCTATCAATTTTGGTTGAAGAAGTCTAAAGCACAAATTATGATAATTTTTTATCTACTTATGAAATTGAGAAGAGAAAGTATAAAAATCGAATGAAAATATGAATAGAGTTAGTAATTCATATATTTTGTGGAAGTAAATTGGAAAAATAGTGTATATAGAAGTTATCAATAAATATGTGGATGCTTATTAGGCATTATAAAAATATATTTTCATGCAATTCAATTTCTCATAATTAATGCTTGATTATTTCTTGTTACGAGTTGTTTAGTATAATTGGGTCTTCAAAATAAATTGTAGACTATAATAGTGGATAATGATACTTATAATGGACGGTGTTGCAATTTATATTTAAAATCATATATAAATATTCATATATAAGCTCCCATGCATATGTTTTGCCGTTTATGTTGTTGTGCATACTATTTAGCCTATTAGTCAAAGATATGAGAAATACATATGTGGAATTTGTTAAGGAAGAGCTTAAATACTTACGGCATTTTAAATCAGACTATGGTAAGTTTAATGAAAGGCTAAACAACTATTTTCCTCTACAAGAAAATTGATATTGAATGCATACCGAGATGTAATTTGGTTTAATTGATATTATTACTTGAATTAGTATATAAGGATTTTTTCAAGGGTATACAAATGAATACTCTATATTTATATATGTACCTACTAATAAAGATTGATTTTTTTATTGATTAACAAATTCAATTTTTAGTCATTTTAAATAAAGTCATCAAAATATTTTTCATATTTGATTATCCAACATCTAGTAAGATAAATAATTATTGTAACTTGAAGAATAATACATTACCAATAGAATAATACATTACCAATACAGCAAACCAAACTTTATTTCATCATAAAATAACTCACAAATTAATAAACAAGTAAACTAAAAAATTTACAAAATAGTATATTGAGCAGCATTTTTCAAATTAATAATTGTTCAACCAAAACTCAAATATATTTGGCTAAATTCGTATGTCATTTGGAATATATCTAAAATAAATGCTGTTGCATAAAATTGTAATATTTTACTACTTGTCATAAAATTTCCTTGCTATTTGAGTCAATGAATAGATGAATTCAGGGGTGTCTCACCAAATTTCATATTAGATCTTAATTTATTTACATATAATCTATGACAATCAATTATTTAATACCATCATCAACAACGGAAGCACACCTAGGAGTTGTGAAAATAAACAAAAAAAGAATCGTTTTGGAAAAACCTGAGATAAAAAATAACAATTATTAACCACCTACGGAAAGAAAATTTTCATAAAATATCTATATAATTTATTTATTTTATTATTTTTAACTTGATTGAGTGATTCATATATAACAATAAAGACACAATAAAATCAATACCCCAAACCTTAATGTTGAAGGTTAACCTATATGGATGGAAATTAAAATAATATATAAATTAAGAATATATAAATTAAAAAGTATGGTCTTCTTTTTTTATCATTAGCTTAGCCCTTAAAACTTTACTCACATTAATTTTAATATATTGAAAAATCAAACTATTATGAATTTTATTTTAAGATATAGGGACCTATTTGCAATATCTTAAATTATTCGTAATTGTTAAGACTAAAATGTAATTTAAAAAAAAAAATAAGGACTTATTTGCAATTTTATAAAAAAAAATTAGATTAAGGACTGAAATAGAAATTTTAAAAAAAAAACAAGGACTTATTTGCAATTGTTAATGACTAAAATGCAATTTTAAAAAAAATTAGGACCTATTTTCAATTATTTAAATAAATTAGTTTAAGGACTAAAATAGAAATTTTAAAAAAACTAGGACTTATTTGCAATTGTTAAGGACTAAAATGCAATTTTAAAAAAATTAGGACCTATTTGCAATTTTGTAAATAAATTAGTTTAAGGACAAAAATAGAATTTAAAAATAATTAAGGACCTATTTGCAATTTCACAAGGACTAAAATGCAATTTTAAAAAAAATAGGACCTATTTGCAATTTTGTAAATAAAATAGTTTAAGGACTAAAATATAATTTAAAAAAAAATAAGGACCTATTTGCAATTTCTAAAGGACTAAAATACAATTTCTTTAAAAAATAAGGACTTATTTGCAATTTTATAAAGTTTAATTTTATAAGGACTAAAATAGAATATTTTAAAAAATATGGACCTATTAGCAATTTAATTAAATTTTATGAAAAAAAATAGTTAAGGACTAATTAGTAAATATTTCCTTTAAATTATAGATGGATGCTGTTATGGGTCGTGGACACGACGGAGACGGGATGGGTAACGATCCCCCAAGGGATCCTAACCGTCCTATGGCCGATTGTGCCCAACCATCGGTTAATAAAAAATTCAATCAATATAATTTCAATTAAGAAAATATATAATTAATAAATGTTTTTCAATAAAACAGGTCAACGTAAAAGAAGACGCCCTAAAGCTGCCACGTCTATACGAACAGCTCAGGAGATCTTGAAGAGAGTCGGTTGGCCCATTCCAGTTGACTTTTCGATTATCGACTGCACGTAGAACTTCGTTGGCCCACATAGCAAACACGTGGGTCAGGTGGAGGGGAATGCAGTTCGCGAAGCCGTGCCTCCGTGCTACAAAGGATGGATAGAGGTCCCCGACCATAACAAAGGGGTTATTATGCAGCGACTGGACGAGTTTTTTGATTTTGAGTAGTGGGGGCGGCGAGACGATTGGGAGGAGATTATTAAGAGGTTGACCACAATGACATCTACGGCCTACAGGTGATGGAAGTCGGATTTGAAGAACGACTACTACCTCACGGATACTAATCCACCAGATGTTCTACCGGGGTATTGGGCATTGGCGAAGAAGATGTTGGATGACGAGAACAAACAGGTAGAAAATAATATTTTATTAATTATTATACGTCTTTATTTATTAATTTTATAACTATTTATTTATTATTTGTAACAGAGTCAGGCTGAGATTAATAAGAAAAATCGAGAGTTGCAGACAGTTCCGAGCAAGACGGGATCAAGGAACTTTTCCTAGACTCGGGAGGTGATTATAGAGGTATAATTTCTAATAATAAAAATTTAATTTACTATGTTTTTTAACTTAATTTTTAACTAATTAATATTTGTTATTGTATACAGTCCAGGGGAAGCTGAAGACGGTGACAAAAGAGCCGTTGACTTTTTTCGATGATGATACCCAGGTGGAGATGGAGCTTCCACCTTTAAGCGGTTATTTCGATCACCTGTCTTACGATGCAGCTACAGATAGCTGGCGTGACGAGCGTTTGCAGAAAGCTAGTGTAAGCTTATTTTTTTTTAAATTGTTTTAAATTAATTATTTAATTTTAACTTTACTTTTTTTATTAATCTAATTTATTTTTAAATTGAAATCAAATTACAGGGTGTTATTCGGGAGAAGATGAAGAAGAAGGTTGTGCAGGCCGGAAGGGAGGGAGCTGAAGTTTCTATCCAGGAGCAGATGGATGCCATGCTCGAGACTATCATGGAGGTCCTGGCTCCACTCAAGACAAAATAATAGGTGCCCACCATTAGTCCGGTCTGAAAAAGAGCCAGGACTCCTACACACGAGGAGCTGCTCAAGGTGATTCTTGCTAGAATGAACGAGTTTCGCGTGGCTCAAGGACTCACTACTAAAAATTAGAGTATTCGCGGCAATTTTTAGGGACATAGACGGGAGTATATAAGTGACGTGTATTAATAGGCGGGAGTTAGTTTATTGCCGCGAAAAGTGCCGTCTATGAAGCTGACGCCTATGCAAAGATAGCACAAAGAAAACTGCCGCCTATTCAACCTCACATCGATGACAATTGTTTCAAAACTGCCGCCTATACATAATTAACAATAAAAACATTATATTTCAATATGTTTATATAATATATATATATATATATATATATATTGTTAATTAACAATAAAATTTTATATCTTTATATTTAAACAAAAAAATCTTATAAAAATCCGAAGTTAAATCAATATAACCCGAGGCCAAATCAAAGTGTATTTCATTCAGACAAAAAAAATTCATACAAAAAGTACAAATATTCTACTACTTCCCACGTTTAACCAAACCAAAGTCATAAAAATAAAAGGTACAAAATCCTAATACTTCTTAATACTTCAACAATTAAACAACTAAAAAAAATGTTCAAAGAAAATAACTTCTTTATTACTTCAACAATTATCCATATCCATATCTTCATTGCGAACGAAAACTTCAAACTTTTAGTACTTCTAAGTTCATCCATATCACTTTCGCCATAACTTCTACCAATTCAGATCCAAACTAAAAAGATTAACATCAAATTATAGATTTAATGCATAATTTGGTATATATGTAACAATATTGTAATGATTATAAATGTATGATTTACCTGCATATGAGTAGATTCACTTTTGCATTAAGTTCTCTTATTATAACATTATTTTCAACTTTTCTCTCTATTAATATCTCACTACTCTTTGGAGATATTTAATTAGTCTTCGTCAATATTTCAACTTGATCGGTTAAAGTCTGAAACTTTTTCAAAGATACGGAAATGTGAATTTATTATAAAAGGATATATATTCCTTCCAAGAGTAACAAGTAATTCTACTTTCTCATTAAAGCAATTTGTACTCATTAAGCGAGACAGCCAACAACTTACATACTAAAGACAACCTATTATTTTACATCCATGCCCTATTCTGCAATTAAATTATAATTGATAGCAAATTTTCTTCAGCATAATTATCAAGTATTGTTTACAGAGTGCATACGAATGTGCTATATTTAGTACAGGAAGTTACATACTTCGAGAGAAAGATTGTCTGATAATTTGATGCATCAACCTCACGTTTTCCAACATTTTCCTGATCATACAAATTAATTTAACAAACAAAATTTATACTAAAGTTCCTACTTTCATAGGTGGAGTTGTGTAAGATTCAAATGCAAAACCAGCAACGACAGCCGTATTAATATCAAAAGGTGGCCTTAATTCATCTCAAGCCACCTCAACCTGATCAACGTCATTAACTTTACAACAACAACACAAACAACTATTACTATCACTATAATTATTAACATGTAAGTTTAAACAACTTCTTAACACCCATAACTATTAACTTTGAGGAAAATAATAATTTTTTGGAAAATGGAAAGGAATTGGGTATCTTAAAATGGAGCCCATTATAACATGAAAGTTAACTAGAAATAATTATTTTTCTAGCATATTATCAAGTTATTAGATCTTATCCCAATGGTGTAATAGGATTTACACTTTTAAATATGTATTACTTATTTTTCCAAAATACAGACCAATCACTTTATTTTCCTAGAAATGCAGACAAATGCAGACAAAGTAGAAATCTAACAGCAAGAGAACAATTCTCGTAACAAAGGGGAGTCTGCTGGAACGTAATACTTTAGGGGAGTCTTACGCTTTAATTTGAGTAACAATCTAAAGTGTTATGATTACTTTAGACAAAAATTGTATAACAATGATTCGGGTAACAAAGAGGAGTCTGGTACACTTTATCAAAAAAATGTTTCTGCAATTTTCAATGTTTATGTTATAAGCATTTATTACCTTGTTGAGTTTGGAATAACTGGAAGTGATGTAGTGAAATTTAGAATTCTTCTTTGGATATTGACGCTTTTTCGGCCCAAAACATATACTTTAGCCATATAAACAAAAGTCTCTATGTATACTTTCCATCATGCTACATACGTGACAACATTGATAAATTTTGAGAATTCCGCAGCTAATAAAATTCACCCATCATATTTAGGATTAATATCCAAAAGAAATCTCAGAAAATTTTCCTCAATGGGCTCAACTTAGAAAAAACCGTTTCTAATATTTTTTGCTAGAAAATTTGAAGAACGACTTTAATGAGAGCTTCTAGAGACTAATCTTAATTCATAAGATAGTAAAGCGGCAATCTAATTTTTTAACAGGCATAACTACAAACAGTTTAATTACAAATAAAGAAATTATCATATATCACAATTAAGTAGCTATATTATGATCGAGTATTCAATAAATACTATATTCACCAATTTAATCAACCATAGCAACAGATAAAACACAAAAATAAATGATTCCCAATTAATTAAACAACCTAGATTATTTTTTGAAAGTGGAGAAGTAATTTTACATACACTGAATTGAATTGAGTAGTGATGAATTACGTGAAAAGATTTGACGAACCTATTACATGAGAAGAAATTCAAGGAGAAGAGATTTTTGTTTAGGGACTCAGACTGTTTTTTTTTTTTTTTTTGAGTTAGGGAGGGTTTTGATTTTGGATGAAAGAGATGATTACGCGGGAACCAAAATTTTACATGGGAAAATGGTGGAATAATCACGTTTCATTTTTTGGTTTTATATTGGTGTAATTTTATATAATTATATAAAACACTAGTATATATCTATCCTATTAAATTTAGAAAAAAAGAAGCAAAAAAGATGGTGAAATTGTTACTCAATATTAGAGTTCCAGTAAAGCACGAACTCTGACCAAAAAAAAAAAGAAAAAAAACTTAAATTCAAAACCGTTGCTCGTGTTATTTTTTTTTCAATTTATAAATATTAGTTATAACAATTTTTTTTAAAATATAACTATATACATAGATTTAATCAAATAAGCCGCCTTTATTTCACTTAATTAACCTAGAGACTGCCGCCTATATAAAAGTACCTTTATATAATAGGTTGCACTTACTTAAAACTGCCGTTAATTAAATGACACCAATAAGTGACTTTTTAGTAGTGACTTGAACCTATACCGGATCCAGCCTCCTCATCGACCGGGCCTAGGCAAGGATGTTATTACACTTGGACTAATAGAAGAATTGAAGGGTTCATATCTAGTAGAATTGACAAAATCTTTATAAATGATGCTTGGTTCACTTGTTTCAAGTCTCATTTGATGATTGAAGCTCCTGGAATTTCAGATCACTCTAATCTTATCCTCAAAATTCAGGAGAGTTCAAATAATAAACCTTCATCTTTTAAATTTTTTAATGTTTGGATTGATCATGATGAGTTTTTGCCCTTGATTGAAAAGGTGTGGAAATATGAAGTTAAAGGGAGTATGATGTACAAAGTTGTGAATAAATTGAAGGAAGTAAAGAAAGCTTTGAATATCTTCAATAAAAAATATTTTCATCACTCTACTAAAGAAATAATGGAGCTTAAAGAGGAACTTGAAAAAGTACAAACAAAGCTTATGATTGGGGATCAATCTATGCTCATCATTGAGAAGGAGCTAAGAGATAAACTTATGCATCTTCTTAACCTTCAAGAAGAGATCTTAAAGCAAAAATCTGGAATTACTTGGGCTCAAAAGGGTGACTGTAGCATTACCCTTTATCATAAGAGCATCAAGGAAAGAATCACTCAAAACCGAGTTGCATCTATTGTGACTAAAAATGGTGATATTGTTGTTGAAGATGAGGCTATTCATGATGAATTTATTAAGTACTACACTAGTTTAATTGGTACTAAGGATGTTTATGAAGAAAGTGTTAGCTCTAGTTGTTTAAACAAGCTTGTTGATAAAGCTATCACTAAGGAAGAAGCAAAAAAATATGGTGAAAGACATTATTAGTAAGGAGATTAAAGAAGCTATTTTCTCTATTGATATCTCAAAAGCTCCTGGCCCAGATGGTTTTAATAGTACTTTCTTCAAAGCTACTTGGAATATTATTGGGGAAGATGTTTGTAATGCTATAAAGGAAACCTTCAAGAATAGACAAATTTTGAAGAAAATTAATGCTACTAATCTTGTTCTTATTCCCAAGGTTAAAAACCCCACTTCAGTGAAGAGTTTTAGGCCCATTGCTTGTTGTAATATCCTCTATAAAGCTATATCTAAAATCATTGCTAATAGGATGAAGAAAAGCCTTGAGGAGCTTATATATAAAAATCAAGCTGCTTTTGTGGAAGGTAGAAGTATTTCGGATAATATATTGGTTGCTAAAAGTGTGGTGACAAGTTATGATAGGAAGGACTTGAGTCCAAGATGTACTTTAAATATTGATCTTCAAAAGGCTTTTGATACAATTAATTGGAGGTACCTCTTCCAACTACTTCAAATCATGGGATTTGATAAAAAGCTTATATCTTGGGTCAAGATGTGTATTTCAACACCTATGTTCTCTTTGTGCATTAATGGAAGTGTGTGTGGTTATTTCAAAGGAGAAAGAGGATTAAGACAAGGTGATCCTTTATCTCCTTATTTATTTGTTATATGTATGCAAGGTTTCTCTTCTATTCTTGAGAAAGTGGCAAATAATCAAGCTTTTACTTATCACCCTAATTGTGCTAGAATGGGTTTGAACTACCTTATATTTGCTGATGATTGTTTAGTTTTCTTTAATGGTGATAAAGACTCGGCTATGAGACTAAAACAAGGCCTAGATCTTTTCTCTAGACTCTCTGGCCTTAAAATAAGTCCTGAAAAGAGTGAGCTATATATGGGAGGTTGTAATAAAGACCTTCATGATGATTTGAGTTGTATTCTCAATGTTAAAAAGGGTAAACTTCCTGTTAGATATCTTGGGGCTCCTTTAGATATTTGGCTAAATTCGTATGTCATTTGGAGTATATCTAAAATAAATGCAGTTTCATAAAATTATAATTTTTTACTACTTGTCATAAAATTTCCTTGCTATTTGAGTCAATGAATAGATGAATTCAGGGTTGTCTCACCAAATTTCATGTTAGATCTTAATTTATTTACATATAATCCATGACAATCAATTATTTATACCATCATCAACAATGGAAGCACACATGAGAGTTGTGAACATTAACAAAAAACAATCATTTTGGAAAAACATGAGATAAAAAATAACATTAATTAACCCCCTACGGAAAGAAAAATTTCACAAAATATAATTTATTTATTTTATTATTTTTAACTTGTTTGAGTGATTTTTATATAACAATAAAGACACAATAAAATCAATACCCCAAACCTTAATGTTGAAGGTTAACCTATATGGATTGAAATTAAAATAATATATAAACTAAGAATATATAAATTAAAAAGTATGGTCTTCTTTTTTTATCATTAGCTTAGCCCTTAAAACTTTACTCACATTAGTTTTAATGAATTAGAGAAACAAACCATTATAGTTTAAATTTTGAAAAAAAATATTAAAATTTAAAATTTTGGGCATTGTGGAATTAAAGTATCACTTTCTATATGATTCATTATTCTGGATTTTAACCACTAAAATCAATTTACCTAAAAAATTCAATGGAGGCTCATATATTTTATGATTTGAGACATATAAAGGCTCCAACCATGCCATGGCTGCAAACCCAAAATAGGTTGCCCCGTCAGATTACTAGTGGATCTCTTAATCTACTCCCAAAATAGATTAGAAAGTAATAAATCTAAAGTAAGATATCATCACAGCCCCAGTATATGAATAATGTAAATTGAACTATTGTGCAAAATCTGAAAACAAAAGAGAAAATAGAGATATCAATCAAACTATGGCTGCAAACCCATAAACATAGGGAAGTTTCCACGCCAAGATAATAGTTTGATCTACCATTTGCCTCATATAATTATCAGAAAAAGTAAGAAATAATGAAAATGTTATGGTTACAACTATCTAAGATATATTGATCCTCATAGAAAATGCAATGAGAGTTGTTAAATTTTTGCTTACAATGGAGTAATCATTGAACAAAAATGGCATATAGAGAGTCGGGAAACCACCCCTAAGAAATCCCAAAAAACTCTAGCCCCCACCATAGTTGCCTCATTCCATTTTCTTTCTGTTCTATTTTATTAATCTTTTAGGGTTAATACATCATTATATACTATTCACCGAAGGGTAATTTGGTAATCGTGAATATGGTTATACAAATTTGGTACTCGAGAATTTAAGAATTTTTAATTTGGAACAAACTTTTTTTTACTTAATTTATATATTATGAAAAAATTGCACCACAGTTTCTATGTTATACAATCATTTAATTATAGGTCCTAATATGTATATATATAATTTTTTGTAATTAGTTAATATGTATGCATATTATAATAAACAACCTATCTGAATATTAGTTCCTAAAACACCGAGTGCGAAAAAGGAGGAAAAACACCTAGCCTCCAAAAACACACACAACACCTAAAACACACAATCCTCTCCCTTCTCTCTTCTTTCTCTCACTAGGTTTTGAAGATTTAGTCAAAGTTTGACTAATCTTGACTCCTGACCTTACGGCTAGAGTTTGACCAGAGATTGACCAGGCGTTGACCACGTTGACTGGAGTTAAATATTCTTCAAGCTTATTTTTTTTATCTTGGTTTGTAATTGTAATTTTAGTTGGTTTATAATTGTAAAGTTGAGGAATTAAATTGGTTAGGAAATTAAATAAGGAAGGCCGTAGTGGAGATCTGAGCTGGATCTGTTTGTTGGGCAGAAGAGTGAAGAAAAGTGGGCATGTGAATAACGCGCGTATGCATTAGGCGGTGAAGGAGACGGGTATTAGTGAATAAAGTGATAAAGTGATTAATAATTGGTTCGGTTTTTTAAGTGGATAAATTTATTAATAATTGGATAATTATTACATTATTATTGGGTAAGAATCAGCTTTAAATTCAGCACCAAATCAGCAGTGAATTTTGTGCAAATATTCAGCTCGTTTGAATTAAAAAACGCGACAGTTTTGTTTTTTTTGTGTTTTGAGCTCAATTCTTAACCAAAATACGCGATTCTTTTTTTGCTATTCCTCTTTTTTCATTCCTGATCTTATGGCACCCCGCAAGAAATCTAAAAATCGTGGAAATAAGGACAGTGATGAAGTTAATGAACCTCAAGGGAAGTTTGCGCCAGTTAAAGGTAAATACATTCCTGCTACCCCTGTAATTCAAGTGAGTAACAACTTATCTGCTACTAAGAGAGGTAATTTGATGAGTGGGAGTGTCGATAAAGGCACTTATAGCAGGAAGGATGATGGTTTATGCAGTGAGTGTAATGTGTTTGATGAAAGTCCTGAAAGACGGGCAATAGACAAAACACAGGAATTAATGGATGAAACCTTACTTAGCTCCAGTGAAAGCATCCAAGCTACTCAATTCATTTATTGTACAATGGTTGAGGGGATGAACGACTAAGATGGGGCCCTAATTGAGGGTGAGGCTCCTAATCCTCTCGAGAATAGATTGCGTGTGAGTCACAAGGAGTATTACTCCACTTTAGGTGCAGGAATTGGGATAATTTCTCCACCTAGTGAAAGTACCCTCTTGGGAGTAGCACAAGGTCAAAGTGTGGAGGAGGAGGATGAATCCCAGGTAGAAATTATTGAGGAAAACAATGGGAAGCAAGGTAAATGGACAGAATTATTCAAGAAGAGTGATCAAGATTTGAAGATAAAATATTTTGCTCCTAGTCAAGTAGAAGAGGAACTCATGGTTAAACCACCTAGAGATAGAGTGAAGAGAGGAGTTGAGGAGTGGGATAATTGCTTAGTTGGACAATTTTTAGGAGAAGTGATGTCTCCCGATTTGTTCTAATTATCATCCCCTTGGAGACATCCTTTTAGGTGAATAATGACTGATTTGATAGACTTTTAGGCTTAATTGATCATATTGCACTTTCTCCCCTTGGAAATTAACTATTTACAGAATCTGAGCTTTTGTGCGTAAATTTGACTATTTTTAATGCAAAGTTAATTGGTTCTTGAATCTTATGAAAGACCAATCCAAGGAGAAAAAGTGAGAATAAAGTCTTAGTGTATTTTAGAGTGTTAGGAAATGATTTTGAGTCAAGTTTCTATTTTTAGAGTACACTTTCCTATTTTGATTTCTTGATTTATTGATTTATTCTTTTTAAGCATATGCAGTTTAATTATTTATTTAATGTGAAGCTTTAAAAGATAAATGGTAATTACTTAGAGACCAAGTCAAGATGAGGATGAAAGGAAAGAAGATTTACATGGAAATAAGAAGATTTAGGAAAGATTTATTCAAAGAAGGAAAAGATAAAGCTGCCTTGTGAATCTGAAAATCCAGCCACGTTTTAAAGATTAAATCATAATTAAAGATTGGCATGGATACTAAACGAATGGTCTGCACCAATAGAAAGAGCTTTCCAAGACAAGCAGTTTCATATATTGGAACTTCTCAAACGAATAAGTATTGAAAAAGATATGACCAAATCAAATCAGCAGCAAATCTTACCTTTTCTAGAATTTAGGGCTACAAATTTGAGTCTTTGACTTGTCTTCCACTCCAAGGAAATTCGACCTAGGGTCTTCCAACACCTATAAATACACCCCTTAGACCTCATAATTCAGTACCTCTCAATAACCATTCAATATATACATCTTTAGAGAGAGAGTCAGAGACTTCAAGAGCAAGAAGGCAAAGGAGGAGCTAGAGCTGGAGGAATTATGTCCTTCCATCAACAGTCATCTAATCCTTAGGTTATATTTCTTTTCTGTAATTGAATATGATGTCTTTCTATTTAGTTTCAGTCTTTAATATTGCTATGAGCTAAATTTTCATATACTTGAGAATCGCAATAAAAGGATGAACCTTAATTAATTATTTCTATGTTTTGAATTTGGGATTGTTTAGATTTAAACTGAATTAGGTCTTAGATATTGGATATTATTTTGTTCTTAATCACTATTTCTTTTCGGTACAACTAGAAATAGATTTTAGTATTTGGGATATTCACTTTAGTGGCGAAGTGATCATCCGACAGGGGGGTTTGAATACAGATCTAGGTAATACCCGTGTAATGTCCGTTATTGACCGACAGGCTTTACTAGTTACATATCCAAAGAGGTAAAATCATATCATCCGAAGAGGCATATTCGACCATATAGGTGTTTATGATACTTTAGGATAGCTTCTAGGTCCACCCGACAGGGGGCTAGGAGATATTAGAGTCCCGACTAGTATACTAATACCAATTCTACCCTTAAACATAACATAGATTATATTAGTTAGGAGGATTCTTTGCGAGACTCAAGTATCTCTCTTACCTGAAGTCAGTCTTTTATTTGCTTTATTTCCTTTCTGTTAATTTAATTTAGTCTTTACTTTATTTGCATCTTTTAATTTCTAAAAACCAAACAAAAATTCTATCTTTTAGTTTTCTGTTTAGCAATTATTCCTACTATCTGATTGATATTTGGGTTGAACCTAATCCGTCCCTGAGAACGAACTTGATTATCATATATTACTTGGGACAACCGTACACTTGAGGTTAAGTGGTTCCTTTATGTTTGCACTTAATTTTATAACACCCTAGGACCCACCAAGTTTTTGGCGCCGCTGCCGGGGACGGTAGCGTGAGACCCCGGTGTTAATCTTTAGTAGTTGTAATTGTTTATTTATTTTTTCAGATTTACGCTTGGTTTTTGTTTTTGTTGTACATATTTTTATTCAGGTAATGATCAAGAGGTTTTATTGAAGATGTATAGAGGACATTACCCGGATCCCGATCCATACGAATATTGGGAAGACTCTTCGGGACAACAACAATGGGGTAGTAACTTCTACCAACAATCCTATCAATACCCGCAAGAGCAGGATTGGAACAACCAATGGATCGGGAATAATCAACAACAATCATCATATCACTATCCCCAAGAGCAAGGATGGAACAACCAATGGGTTGGAAACATTCAACAACCTCCAGCTCATCACTATCAGCAAGAAATTGACAATGAGATACGTTCTAAACTCCAGCGCTTAGTAGAAGAAACAAACGCCATCCAAGCACGCATGAAACAGATGGTAGAAGAATGGGGTAGTATGTCTTGTGAAGATTCCACTCCCCCAAGGGATGGAAGAGATCAACTGGAAGAAGTAGTTGAGGAGGATGTGTTGAAGGAAGATACTATTGATAGTGATATGACCATCATGCCGGTTATAAATGAAGACCACCATGTGATTGACAATCCTATTAGCATGGTGGAAGAAGGAGTAGCAACGAAAATCCTAGAAATTGAAACTGAGGTTGCTATTCCTAAGGTGCGTGCACATGATCAAGATACAGAACGCGAACAAGAAGAAGAGGTGATCGAGATTAGCAAGATTCCACATCAAGAATATGATGAAGTAATAGTGGAAGATTGGGTTGAAAGCGAAGACGAATGGGGAGTGGTTGAGGTATCAACCGAAGAATTCAAAGTTCACAATACAATAGAAGTTGAATCTCCACCACAAAAAGTTCACCAATCACAATCTCCACCACAACTCATCATTAGAGATTACATATTGGAATCACCTCTATTACTAAAAATGATCAATAGGTGCTACGCAAGAAAGGTGCTACACCGCGAGAGTAAAGCGGCAAGGAGGAGCACCTACCCACCCCACTTTAAAGAGGAACGCGAGATTGAAGAAAATAAAATGAGCTTATACCGTTGAGGACGGTTATCTACTATCGTGTGGTGAAGAATACGTTTCGTCGTGAAAGTAAGAAGGCGAAACAGAGATACTACCCTCCCCCTTTCAGAGATCGATTGAATAAAATTTTAAAGGGGAAGGTTCTAAAGCTTTCATGCCAAGGACGAGGCAAATTCAAGCGGAGGAGAACCGCAAGGGCCTCAATACCATCTTCATGGAAGGTAACGCGTCGAACTTAAAGACGTAATAAACAAAAGTGCTTCTTGGGAGACAACCCATGTTTAATTTGCTTTCTGTTTTAAATTCCTAGTGTATAATTCTAAGTTTGTGTCAAGTTTTAGTGTCTACTTTTAAAAGAAATGAGAAAGGTAGTGTGTTAATGGTGCAGGGATTGAGAAGAAACAAATGGGAAAAATTCGGCGCGAAGTCCGGTATACCGCGAGAGACCCCCGGTATACCGCAAGAAGAAAACCCGTGTCACGTGTTACTCAAGTGGGTTTTAATCAGAAAGGAGAAAATAATTTCGATGCGCGGTCCGGTATACCGCGTGAGATGTCCGGTATACCGCAGGAGGGAAAAACCCGTACCACGGGTTAGGTACCGCGGGTTTTTGGACGGAAAAGAGATATTGAACAGTAGCAAAAACCCGTGCCACGGGTTATATATCACAGGGTCTTGGCAGAGACGAAAAAAACAAAACAACAGAAGCTGCGGTACACCGCGGCTTAGGTCCCGTGCACCGCGCCATGGCGGTTTGTGAGGAGTTTGAGGCCCATTCAACTTCTTACCTTGTCAAGATCAAACCCTAGCCTCCCCCAATACGAATTTTTCAGAACTTAACCCTTATATACCTGCACAAAGACCACTACAACACCCAAGAACATTAAATCCTTCCTCCTAATCCATTCCAAACACACATCCAACACCACAATCCTTCAAGAATATCAAGAAATCTTCTCCTTCAACCTTAAGCCTCTTCATCAACGCTTCAACCCTATTTATTAAACCTTCCCCAAGCCATTACATATTCATTACCCATCTCATATAACACCAAAATCCTTCATTACAAATCCTCAAAACGTCAAATTTCAAAACTCTTCTCTAGTTTTTGATTATTTGAAGTTTTGAGTTTGGGGTTCATTGAGATGACGAAGATTGGAAGGTCAAGAATACCGTGGAGAGGAAGAAGAAGTTGGAGAACATCTTAGTAAACTTTTGGGTGTTGAAAGATGTAGTTGAAAGAATTTTGGGAGGATAATCAGGAAGAGGTGTTGAAACCCATAGGAAAAATCACAAAAGAGTTGGAGCTTATGCAAATCATATTACGTGGAGTGAGCAATGTTCAACATGCCACCTACGCAACACAAGGAGCTCAACCTACACGCAACCATGGAAACTAGCTTCGTGCTGGTTCAGATACGTTTTCCTATCCCTTTCTTATTTGTTTTATTTGTTTGTTTGCTTTATTGAGTCTTTTTCGAGTCGTGGGGACACAACTCATTTTTGAGTTTGGGGTGGGGTTCGTTGCCTCATCCCAATTTTACGTGTTTTACTGTTTTGTTTATTAATCTAAGGGTTACGTTGACTGTAGAGTATTTTAAATGCCCCCATCAAGCATGCTTTTTGTGAATTTATGATAGAAAATAGTTGACTTTAGGAGTTAGTGTAAACTGTACTTTGATTGCATGCAAATATGAGGTAATTGATAGGAAAAATTAATGAACAATGCAAAAGAAGTAAACTTGTGCTTAAGGATAATAGTTGGTTTGTAGAACGTGAGATCTAAATGAGTAGAGAACCGACTTAGGTATGAACTAGAGACAAGTTGTGTAGATAGAAAGATGATAGAGGCAGTTCATTGTTAGCCCTTTGAATCCTTTTTGGCTGTCTATCCCTGAATTAATTTTATCCTTCTTATAAAAATTTTTAGCCTTTAAGACTTTCTTTTGTCGCCACATTATAAGCCAATTTCCCTTTAGATTATTAGGCATGACCATATGACCCGCACTTGAATCACGATCCTGAGACTTCCTGTCTTGAGCTTGAGTTTGGGGTGGTGGGTCCACTATATGGGAATTTACATTGGGTTGGGATTATTGGAGCTTATCAATGATGATTTGTGCTTTACATGATGATGATTCACAGTTTTATTATATTGTAACCCTTTGCCGGGGTAATAGTGAATGGAAAAGAAGCTTCGAGCTCAAGTTATGAATAGACATAACTATGAAAAATAGCATGATATCTCAACATTAAAAGAGAGTCATGGCTATAAGAAAAGAAAAACGAATGATTTGAAAAGAATATACATATTCGGACCGGCAAATTGGAAAGTTTTAAGTGAATCATCCTTAGTGCTTATTGGGTTAATTTGGGGACGCTAATTAAGCGCGTCAATTGGGTTGAGTGAGAACGTTATTCGAGTGTAAACTCAAGCTCTTGGACAGTTTTGTTGATGGTAAGTGAGGAGAGAGCCAAAAGCTCACTTCAAATTTACCAAATATACATACCATACCGTCCTTTAGCCTATGCTAAAACCATAAAGTCCTCGTGATTTCTAGATGCACGGTGAGTTGATAGGGATTATTCTAAGTGGAACATTCAACACAAGTAAAGATCGAGGAACACCCTATAGCCACCATCTTGAGATAAGTATTAAGCGTAACCTTCTAGCATTGTGAATTTAATTTTGGATTGACATTATTTTTGTTTGATTTTGCATGATAAGTGTAGGTGTATATTAATTCCTAGGTTAGACTATATGGAATTTGTTTTAAGCTTTGCTTTGGGATTATTTACTAGATTCTACCTTCTGCGTTCACCTAAAAGATCCTTTGTTTTTATTTTACTTTGTCGGGACGACAAAGGTTTGAGTTTGGGGTCTTGATGTCTCCCGATTTGTTCTAATTATCAGCCCCTTGGAGACATCCTTTTAGGTGAATAAATGACTGATTGGATAGACTTTTAGGCTTAATTGATCATATTGCACTTTCTCCCCTTGGAAATTAACTATTTACAGAATCTGAACTTTTGTGCGTAAATTCGACTATTTTTAATGCAAAGTTAATTGGTTCTTGAATCTTATGAAAGATCAATCCAAGGATAAAAAGTGAGAATAAAGTCTTAGTGTATTTTAGAGTGTTAGGAAATGATTTTGAGTCGAGTTTCTATTTTTAGAGTACAATTTCCTATTTTGATTTCTTGATTTATTAATTTATTCTTTTTAAGCATATGCGGTTTAATTATTTATTTAATGTGAAACTTTAAAAGATAAATGGTAATTACTTAGAGACCAAGTCAAGATGAGGATGAAAGGAAAGAAGATTTACATGGAAATAAGAAGATTTAGGAAAGATTTATTCAAAGAAGGAAAAGATAAAGCTGCCTTGTGAATCTGAAAATCCAGCCACGTTTTAAAGATTAAATAATAATTAAAGTTTGACATGGATTCTGGATGAATGGTCTGCACCAATAGAAAGAGCTTTCCAAGACAAGAAGTTTCATATATTGGAACTTCTCAAACGGATAAGTATTGAAAAAGATATGACCAAATCAAATCAGCAGCAAATCTTACCTTTTCTAAAATTTAGGGCTACAAATTTGAGAGTCTTTGACTTGTCTTCCACTCCAAGCAAATTCGACCTAGGGTCTCCCAACACCTATAAATACACCCCTTAGACCTCATAATTCAGTACCTCTCAATAACCATTCAATATATACATCTTTAGAGAGAGAGTCAGTGAGTTTAAGAGCAAGAAGGCAAAGGAGGAGCTAGAGCTGGAGGAATTCTGTCCTTCCATCACCAGTCATCTAATCCTTAGGTTATATTTCTTTTCTGTAATTGAATATGATGTCTTTCTATTTAGTTTCAGTCTTTAATATTGCTATGAGCTAAACTTTCATATACTTGAGAATCGCAATAAAAGGATGAACGTTAATTAATTATTTCTATGTTTTGAATTTGGGATTGTTTAGATTTAAACTGAATTAGGTCTTAAATATTGGATATTATTTTGTTCTTAATCACTATTTCTTTTCGGTACAACTAGAAATAGATTTTAGTATTTGTGCTATTCACTTTAGTGGCGAAGTGATCATCCGACAGGGGGGTTTGAATACAGATCTAGGTAATACCCGTGTAATGTCCGTTATTGACCGACAGGCTTAACTAGTTACATAGCCAAAGAGGTAAAATCATATCATCCTAAGAGGCATATTCGACCATACAGGTGTTTATGATACTTTAGGATAGCTTCTAGGTCCACCCGACAGGGGGCTAGGAGATATTAGAGTCCCGACTAGTATACTAATACCAATTCTACCCTTAAACATAGCATATATTATATTAGTTAGGAGGATTCTTTGCGAAACTCAAGTATCTCTCTTACCTAAAGTCAGTCTTTTATTTGCTTTATTTCCTTTCTGTTAATTTAATTTAGTCTTTACTTTATTTGCATCTTTTAATTTCTAAAAACCAAACAAAAATTCTATCTTTTAGTTTTCTGTTTAGCAATTATTCCTACTATCTGATTGATATTTGGGTTGAACCTAATCCGTCCCTGAGAACGAACTTGATTATCATATATTACTTGGGACAACCGTACACTTGCGGTTAAGTGGTTCCTTTATTTTTGCACTTAATTTTATAACACCCTAGGACCCACCAAGAAGCTCCTGAATATCACATGGTTAGAAGTATGGTTAATGCTCAATGGAGAAATTGTGGTCAAGTTGAAATAAAGTCTACATATATGGAAGTGTTTCTATTCAAATTCAAAGGTGAGCAAGAATGTAACAACATATTAGAGCAAGTTTGGTATGTAAATGGTAGAATTACGATCTTGAGAAAGTGGGAACCTAACATGAAATTTGAGAAGCTTGATTTGACTAAGGTTCCATTATGGGTTAAATTGAGAAAGGTACCATTACACTTGTGGAATAACGATGGGTTAAGCTACATTAGTAGTGCTTTGGGTATTCCACTCCAAATGGACCCTATCACTAAGACAAAAAATAGATTAAGCTTTGCTAGAGTATGTGTTGAAGTAGATATGACAAAGGAGCTTGTTAAAAGGGTGAAGGTTGATCTTGAGGAGGATGGGATTCATGTGGTGGAGGCTTGCTATGAGTGGTTACCTCCAAGATGTTCTAATTGCAAGGTTTTGGGACATAAGGAGATCAATTGTAGCCGAGGAAGGAAAGAGCCTAGACCTAAACCAAACCAAACCTATAACCAACCTAAACCAAACCAAGCTAATCACCAACCAAACCAATACAAAGCTTAAAAGAGAGTGGAAGAATGGAGGGTAGTGCAAAGAAAGCAAAAAGAGAAGAAGGATGATGAAGTTCAGATTCCTAACATCAAAAAAACACCTAGAACTCCATCTCAAAGTGTGGGAAATAGTAGTGCAAAGGGGAAAGAAAAAACCCCTAGTAAACCTAGGGGAAATGATTATAATTCTAATATTTTTGAAGGGGAGTTATGTAACTCCTTTTGTACTTTAAATAAGGCTAATGCAAACCTTGAAGAGGCTTTGAATAGGTTTGTGGGAAGTACCCATAGTGAAAGAGAACCTCCGGATTTAAATGATAATTAGCTCTTGGAATGTAAGGGGTTTGAATCTAAACCTCAAACAAAAAGAAGTTATTCATGTTATACAAGATAAAAAAGTTGATCTAGTGGGTTTATTGGAGACTAAAATGACTCTACAAAGTTACAATAAGTTTCACAATACTTATTTGAGCAATTGGGGTACTATAACTAATCATGATAAGGATGAAAGAGGAAGAATATGTATAAAGTGGAATAAGAATGTTTTGGATGTAAAGTGTTTCAGTTCAACTAGCCAAGCCATCTTCCTAGAGGTACAAGATATATATAATAAGAATTTTTTTAATTGTGTGATGGTATATGCAGAAAATGATGATGATAAAAGAGTGATTCTTTGGGAAACACTTAGTGAATGGATGGTTATTAATGGAGATTTTCCTTGTATTTGGTGTGGGGATTATAATGAAATTACTAAAGTTGATGAAAGAATGGGTTGTACTAGCCTTCATAAGAGTTCACACTAATTTATGGATTGTATTAATGATAATGGGATGGTTGAACATCCTAGCCAAGGATGTTATTACACTTGGACTAATAGAAGAATTGAAGGGTTCATATCTAGTAGAATTGACAAAATCTTTATAAATGATGCTTGGTTCACTTGTTTCAAGTCTCATTTGATGATTGAAGCTCCTGGAATTTCAGATCACTCTAATCTTATCCTCAAAATTCAGGAGAGTTCAAATAATAAACCTTCATCTTTTAATTTTTTTAATTTTTGGATTGATCATGATGAGTTTTTGCCCTTGATTGAAAAGGTGTGGAAATATGAAGTTAAAGGGAGTATGATGTACAAAGTTGTGAATAAATTGAAGGAAGTAAAGAAAGCTTTGAAGATCTTCAATAAAAAATATTTTCATCACTCTACTAAAGAAATAATGGAGCTTAAAGAGGAACTTGAAAAAGTACAAACAAAGCTTATGAATGGGGATCAATCTATGCTCATCATTGAGAAGGAGCTAAGAGATAAACTTATGCATCTTTTTAACATTCAAGAAGAGATCTTAAAGCAAAAATCTGGAATTACTTGGGCTCAAAAGGGTGACTGTAGCACTACCCTTTATCATAAGAGCATCAAGGAAAGAATCACTCAAAACCGAGTTGCATCTATTGTGACTAAAAATGGTGATATTGTTGTTGAAGATGAGGCTATTCATGATGAATTTATTAAGTACTACACTAGTTTAATTGGTACTAAGGATGTTTATGAAGAAAGTGTTAGCTCTAGTTGTTTAAACAAGCTTGTTGATAAAGCTATCACTAAGGAAGAAGCAAAAGATATGGTGAAAGACATTATTAGTAAGGAGATTAAAGAAGCTATTTTCTCTATTGATATCTCAAAAGCTCCTGGCCCAGATGGTTTTAATAGTACTTTCTTCAAAGCTACTTGGAATATTATTGGGGAAGATGTTTGTAATGCTATAAAGGAAACCTTCAAGAATAGACAAATTTTGAAGAAAATTAATGCTACTAATCTTGTTCCTATTCCCAAGGTTAAAAATTCCACTTCAGTGAAGAGTTTTAGGCCCATTGCTTGTTGTAATATCCTCTATAAAGCTATATCTAAAATCATTGCTAATAGGATGAAGAAAAGCCTTGAGGAGCTTATATATAAAAATCAAGCTGCTTTTGTGGAAGGTAGAAGTATTTCGGATAATATATTGGTTGCTAAAAGTGTGGTGACAAGTTATGATAGGAAGGACTTGAGTCCAAGATGTACTTTAAATATTGATCTTCAAAAGGCTTTTGATACAATTAATTGGAGGTACCTCTTCCAACTACTTCAAATCATGGGATTTGATAAAAAGCTTATATCTTGGGTCAAGATGTGTATTTCAACGCCTATGTTCTCTTTGTGCATTAATGGAAGTGTGTGTGGTTATTTCAAAGGAGAAAGAGGATTAAGACAAGGTGATCCTTTATCTCCTTATTTATTTGTTATATGTATGCAAGGTTTCTCTTCTATTCTTGAGAAAGTGGCAAATAATCAAGCTTTTACTTATCACCCTAATTGTGCTAGAATGGGTTTGAACCACCTTATATTTGCTGATGATTGTTTAGTTTTCTTTAATGGTGATAAAGACTCGGCTATGAGACTAAAACAAGGCCTAGATCTTTTCTCTAGACTCTCTGGCCTTAAAATAAGTCCTGAAAAGAGTGAGCTATATATGGGAGGTTGTAATAAAGACCTTCATGATGATTTGAGTTGTATTCTCAATGTTAAAAAGGGTAAACTTCCTGTTAGATATCTTGGGGCTCCTTTAACTACAAAAGGACCTAATAGCTTAATGTGTGCTACCCTTATTAATAATATAGTGGGAAGTGTTGAAGGGTGGATGCATAAATTTTGTACATTTACGGGAAGGCTTCATTTAATCAAGAGTGTTTTACAAAGTAAAGCTAGATATTGGTGTAATGTAATGATACTTCCAATGGGAGTTATTCGTGAGATAGAATCACTCTTGAGTAGGTTCCTTTGGAAGGGTAATACTAATGATTTTCATGGTGCTAAAGTGGCTTGGAAAGAATTATGTCAAAGCAAGGAAAATGGAGGACTAGGCATACCTAATCTTCTCCAAATCAATCAAGTTGCTATTCTTAAAGTTTTTTGGAGAATGTATGGCTATAAAGGTAATATTTGGTCTCAATGGGTCTACTCAAATTGGCTAAGGAACAAGAGTATATGGAGCATTACATATGATAATAACCTTCCTTGGACATGGAGAGCTATGCTAAATGTAAGGTACCTTGCTTTTAAATATATTATACGTGAGGTTGGAAATGGCAAGAGAACCTATATGTTAGATGATAGATGGACAAAAGGGAAGTGTGTAGGTGATATTTGTGAACAAAAGGATGCTATTTCATTGGGTAATTACAATATTAACAAAAAGGTGATGGACTATTATGTGGGGAAGAGGTGGAGATTTCCACCTAGGCTTAACAAGGTGTATGAGGTGGTAAAGGATATGGTGCTTAATGAAGAGCATGACACTATAAGATGGGGAGATAAAGGTTTTAGGACCTCGGATGTTATGTATGACCTAAGGGGTCCTAATGAGAAAACAAAATGGTATAGTGTGGAATGACATAAATGGAGTATGCCAAAACACAAGTTTTGTGCTTGGTTAATTTGTAAGGAGAGGTTAAGCACTAAGGATAGGCTTAGAAAGTGGGGAATGGAAGTGAATAAGATGTGCTACCTTTGCTTTGAAGATCATGAATCTAGGGATCATTTATTTGTGAATTTCAAATTCACTACTTTGGCTTGGAAGGAGATTTGTGATCTTCACAATTGGCACAACTCGGGTAATACTTGGGAAGAAAGGCTTGATTTTATGATTAAAGTTGATGGTAACACCTTAAAAGATACCATATCAAACATTACTTTCCTTAGCTTTCTTTATTGTATTTGTGATGTGAGGAATAAAAAAGAGTTTAAGAAGATGCATCCCAAATATGAGGATATTGTGAAAATAGTTGTGAAAGATGTTCAATATACACTTTGGAATAGAAAATTATTTAAGAGGAGTGTTGAGAATATGATATTGATGGCAAGATGGAAGCTACATGGAGTACATATATTTTGTGGAAGTAAATTGGAAAAATATTGTATATAGAAGTTATCAATAAATATGTGGATGCTTATTAGGCATTATAAAGATATATTTTCGTGCATTTCGATTTCTCATAATCAATGCTCGATTATTTCTTGTTACAAGTTATTTAGTATAATTGGGTCCTCATAATAAATTGTCTACAATAATAGTGGATAACGATACTTATAATGGATGGTGTCGAAATTTATGTTTTTAAAATCATATATAAATATTCATATATAAGCTCCCATGCATATGTTTTCCGCGTATGTTGTTGTGCATACTACTTAACCTATTATTCAAAGATATGTGAAATACATATGTGGAATTTGTTAAGGAAGAGCTTAAATACTTACGGCATTTTTGAATCAGACTTTAGTAAGTTTAATGATAGGCTAACCAACTATTTTCCTCTTCAAGAAAATTGATATTGAATGCACACCGAGACGTAATTTGGTTTAATTGATATTATTACTTGAATTGGTTTAAAAGGATTTTTTTAAAGGGTAAACAAATGAATACTCTATATTTATATATGTACCTACTAATGAAGATTGATTTTTTATTGATTAACGAATTCAATTTTTGGTCATTTTAAATAAAGTCATCAAAATAATTTTTAGATCTGATTATCCAACATCTAATAAGATAAATAATTGTTGTAACTTGAAGAATAATACATTATCAAGACAGCAAACCAAAATTTATTTCATCAAAAAATAACTCACAAATTAATAAACAAGTAAACTAAAAAATTTACAAAATGGTATATGGAGCAGCACTTTTCAAATAAATAATATTTTAACCAAAAATAAAAATACACCGAAATTCTTATGTCATTTGGAGTATATCTAAAATAAATGCAGTTGCATAAAATTATAATTTTTTACTACTTGTCATAAAGTTTCCTTGCTATATGAGTTAATGAATAGATGAATTCAGGGTTGTCTCACCAAATTCCATGTTAGATCTTAATTTATTTACATATAATCCATGACAATCAATTATTTATACCATCATTAACAATGGAAGCACACATGGGAGTTGTGAACATTAACAAAAAAACAATCATTTTGGAAAAACATGAGATAAAAAATAACATCAATTAACCCCCTACGGAAAGAAAAATTTCATAAAATATCTATATAGTTTATTTATTTTTTGAGTGATTTTTATATAAAAATAAAGACACAATAAAATCAATACCCCAAACCTTAATGTTAAGGTTAACCTATATGGATTGAAATTAAAATAATATATAAACTAAGAATATATATATATATATATTAAAAAGTATGATCTTCTTTTTTCATCATTAGCTTAGCCATTAAAACTTTACTCACATTAATTTTAATGTATTGGAAAAACAAACCATTATATTTTAAATTTTGAAAAAAATATTAAAAATTAAAAATTTGGGCAGTGTAGAATTAAAGTATCACTTTCTATATGATACATTAGGAAAATTCTTCCATCCAATATTTTGGATGATCTTACACCAATTATATTTATACACATATCATATGTTTTAAACTTACAAAAATAAATAAATTATTTGTCTAATGACATTTTTTATGTTATAATAATCAACGTGCGATGTAAATGTTGGACCATCCAATATTGATTGAATGGAAGTCTCACCCGATTCATTATTCTAGATTTTACCCACTGAAACCAATTTACATAAAAAATTCAATGGAGGCTCAGATATTATATGATTTGAGACATATAAAGACTCCAACCATGTCATGGCTGCAAACCCAAAATGGGTTGCCCAGCCAAATTACTGGTGGATCTCTTAATCTACTCACAAAATAGATTAGAAAGTAAAAAATCCAAAGTAAGATATCATCACAGCCTCATTATATGAATAATGTATATTGACCTATTGTGCAAAATCTGAAAACAAATGAGAAAATAGAGATATCAATCAAACTATGGCTGCAAACCCATAAAATAGGGAAGTTGCCACGCCAAGATAATAGTTTGATCTACCATTTGCCTCATAATAATTATCAGAAAAAAGTATCAAATAATGTAATGATATGGTTACAACGATCTAAGATATTTTGATCCTCATAGAGAATGCAATGAGGGTTGTTAAATTTACGCTTACCATGGAGAAATCATCGACAAAAATGGAATAGAGAGAGTCAGACAACAACCCCTAAGAAATCCCAAAAAACTCTAGCCGCCACCATAGTTGCCTCATTCTATTTTCTTTCCGTTCTATCTTATTAATCTTTTTAGGGTTAATGCATCATTATATACTTTTCACCAAGGATAATTTGGTAATCCAGATTGTGGTTATACAAATTTGGTACTCGAAAATTTAAGATTTTGTAAATTATGACCCGAATTTATTTTTACTTAAATTATATATTATGAAAAAATTGCACCAAGGTTTCTATATTATACAAACATTTAATTATAGGTCATAATATGTATATATATAATTTTTTTCAATTAGTTAATATATATGCATATTATAATAAATAACCTATATTTTATCTTACAATAAAAAATATTAGTACAAATAAAAAATGAAAATAAATGAAAATAATTTTAAAAAGGTGAACCAAATAAATATGAAAAACTTGGGGGAGTGGCACATAAGGTTAATATTGTTTAAAGGTTACAAGAAATAAAGGGTTAAATGAAACCTCTGCCCCTTTCCCACAATAACCAATATGTGGGTATGCCATCATTATTATATATTAATCAATAACTTTTATTTTTTGTCAAAATTCGATATGTTGTTTATTTGAAAGAAAGAAATTATTATTTATGATACTAGAATTTGGATATATATAATTTTACTATTTTTTAAAACATTTGAGACTAATGGTTGGTCTGAAAAGACTCATTAAACCCCGAAATAGGGTTTAATACTTAATATGTAGTCCGTCCAAAACTAACTTTGTGAGATATCTCAATAACACATCAAAGTGACATTGCATTAATTTATTCTCCAAATATTCTTCTTTCTTAGCCAATCAGTACCTACATTTATTTGTCTTTCGAACATATGACACGACGCAAAATTATTAAATCTACCCTATAATCAGTATAATCTGTAATCGCCGCATGAAAATACTACATGTAGACTATATTTTATCTGAAGTGTAATGATTAAGCTCAACAATATCATAGAGCCAAATTCCCTCACCCTGAAAAATCCTTATAAAAATCTATATTCAAATCCCAAATTTATTATCCAATTCGTGTTTTATTCTCGCTTAATTACAACATCCATTCATCTTAAGAACTTGAACTTAATAGGACTGAAATTTGTTGATCTCACAAACTATATTATTTAATTATATATCTGGTCTAGAGGCTAAATCATTATATGCTACCCATAGCTTCCACATGACAACTACAATTATTACTATCCACTCCATATGATTGAGCAACTCTTTATTTTAAATTCCATACTATCCGAATAGTTGTTCTTTATATTTGTATGCATTCTAATTCCCTCTTTGACCGAAAAGTTAACATTTGCTCTATTCGAAGCATAACATATGAAAATGGTCAGGCTACAGTTTTAAAATAAGTTTTCCTTTATATGTCATGAATTTGATATATCATATTGGATTTAATATCGTTACAATAGAACATGAATAAAAATCACAAAGGAAGTATATGGTGTAAAGGAACTATCAACTTGCAATGAGCTTAAGCTCACCACAAGCATACTCGTTAATTATTATTTTTTAGCTAAACGAATGGAGATCAAGCTCTTCAAATTACTTATATATTAATCGAGGCAAGCCAATCATAGTCGCGAGATACTCCTATAACACGTTAGTTCTTTAAAAAACAAACATTATAGAGATATATTTATGTTTTCATATTTTTTCTTTTACGCATGCTAAATATAGTCTTTCATTATTATTTTGAATTACAAGGAAGTAAAAAAGAATAGAAAATATTTCATGATCATTATCTAAACGAAAAGCTTAAAAAAATAAAAACCTTACAAAAATCACTTAATCACTTCACCAAGGATGGAAAATGTACGCCACCAATTAGCATCAATTTGTGTTACTAGAAACTTCAACATAAAAACTTGTGCACAAAAGAGGTATATTTTCTTAACAATATAGAAAAATAAAGAAAAAAATCACTTGTAAATCGTAAGAGATTTCATATGTTCATTAGGTGATTTTATATCGTAATGAAAATCAAATATTTTTTAATTTGGAAGAACACTAGACATCATGTAAGTGATTGATTAAAAAGATGATTTGAAATTGTTCAGATATCTTGAATATATTGTACGTTATTTCATATGTAAACAAAACTTATAATGAAATTATATTTATTCAATCATTATTCCTCATTTTATGATGTCAGTCTTTAAAACAACTGTTTAATATTTTGTGTGTGTTTATGTATCACTTTAACAATATGTTTACGATGTTAGTAATATATTTCTTCTTAAATTATTTTTTAGTGATAAAAATTGGTATACGATTAATTATTAGAATTTCTCTTTGTTGTTTGATTAATATATTAATTATAAAATTGGTGTGATTTATTGTACATATATTATAAAAAATGTAAAACTTTTTCAATAGTAGAAACAAGATAGAGAAAAGGAGTATTTCCCAAACATTGGAAATAATTCAAGTTATATGAGTGTCATATTTGTGGTCCAACTATCATCTTTACAAACTAACTACTTGCTTACATGCACATGTAAATGAATATACATTGACCTATATTCATTATATTCAGATAAAAATGTATGTTTTATTCCATATAGTTCATTTAAGAATAAAGTCTTGTAAAGAGCATCAAAAGTATATGACTTTGAAGAAGACAATGTCAAGTAAGTAAAAATTCGCAAGGTACAAGTTTTTCTAGCAAATATTAACCGTCTTAAAGGCAGGTATCACTAATAGATCTACGTGACATATGAATTTTTATTGAGTATAAAGGTTGCAAAGATAGAAAATTCTTAGGATACTATAACATTAAGGTGCAACTAAAAGTGGTTATCTTGGTAACTTAAAAATAATTGAGACGGAGTAAGAGAGTTCGCCATGAGTATTATTTTAACATGGAGCATGTTGTGGTTAAATTCATGAATAAATCTATAAATTTTGGATGAAGAAGTATAATGAACAAATTAAGATATTTTTTTATCTACTTCTGAAATTGAGAGGAGAAAGTATTTAGTCGAATGGAAATCTTAATAGAGTTAGTAATACAAATATTTTGGGGAAGTAAATTGGAAAACGTATTGTATATAGATGTTACCAATAAATTTGTGGATGCTTATTAGGCATTAAACAATAATATTTTGTGCAATTTCCTTTCTCATAATCAATGCTTGATTATTTCTTGTTACGAGTTGTTTAGTATAATTGGGGTTTTAAAAATAAATTGTTAACTTCAATAGTGGATAGTGAAACTTATATTGGAAGGTGATGCAATTTAGTTTTAAAATCATATATATATATATATATATATATGTATGTATATATATATGTATATATATGTATGTATATATATGTATATGTATATATATATGTATATGTATATGTATATGTATATATATATGTATATGTATATATATATATGTATGTATATATACATATACATATATATATACATATACATATATATATACATACATATATATATATACATACATATATATATATACATATACATATATATATATACATATACATATATATATACATATATATATATACATATACATATATATATACATACATATATATATACATATATAAATATATACATACATACATACATACATACATATATATATATATATATATATATAACTTAACCTATTAGTCAAAGATATGGGAAACACATATGTGGAATTTGTTAAGGAAGAGCTTAAATACTTACGGCATTTTGAATCAGACTTTAATAAGTTTAATGAAAGGCTAAAAAACTATTTTCTTCAACAAAATTGATATTAGAATGCACATCGAGATGTATTTTGTTTTGATTGATATTATTAGTTAAATCAGGGTATAAGGATTTTCTTCAAGGGATACAAATGAATTATCTATATCTTTATATGTACCTCGTAGCGAAAATTGATTTTTTATTGGTATACTAATTCAGGTTTTAGTCATTTTAAATAAAGTTATCAAAATAACTTTTAGATCTGATTATCCAACATCTAAAAAGATAAATAATTGTTGTAACCTGAAGAATAATACATTACCAATACATCAAACCAAACATTATTTCATCATAAAATAACTAATAAATTAAGAACAAGTAAACTAAAAAATTTACAAAATGATATATTAGGCAGCACTTTTCAAATAAAAAACATTTTGATCATAACTAAAAATACACCGAAATATATTTGTCTAATTTCGTATGTCATTCGGAGTATTTCTTAAATACATGCACTTGCATAAAATATAATTTTTTACTAGTTGTCATAAAATTTCCTTGCTCTTTGAGTCAATGAATAGATGAATTCAGGGTTGTCTCACTAAATTTCATGTTACATCTTAATTTAAATACATATAATACGTGACAATTAATTATCTATACCATAGTAACAATGGAAGCACACCTGGGAGATTTCATATGTTTATGAAGTAATTTTATATCCTAATGAAAATCAAAATTTTTTTTATGTGGAAGAACATTAGACTTTATGTATTCGATTGATTAGAAGGATGATTTGAACTTGTTCAGATATCTTGAATATATTGTACGTCAATTCATATGTAAACAAAACTTATAATGAAATTATTTTTATTCAATCATTATTCCTCATTTTATGATGGCAGTCTTTAAATATCTGTTTAATAATTTTTTTGTGTTTATGTAATCACTTTAACAATGTGTTTATGATGTCAGTAATATATTTCTTCTTAAATTATTTTTTAGTGAGAAAAAATTTCAATACGACTAATTATTAGAATTCCTCTTTGTGGTCTGATTAATATATTAATTATGACTTTGTTTCTTGTAAATATATTATAAAATTTAAGACCCTTTTCAATAGTAGAAACAAGATAGCGAATTTGAGTATTTCCCAAACATTGGAAATAATTCAGCTTGTATGCGTGTCATCTTTGTGATCCAACTATTACCTTTACAAACTAACTATTTGCATACATGCACATGTGAATGAATAAACATTGGCTTATATTCATTAATATGCAGATAAAAATGTGTTTTTTATCCATATGATTCATTTATGAATAAAGTCCTGTAAAGAGCATCAAAAGTATAAGACTTTGAAGAAGACAATGTCAAGTAAGTAAAAATTCGCAAGGTACAAGTTTTTCTAGCAATTATTAACTGTCTTAAAACTGGGTATCACAAATAGATCTACGTGGCATATGTATTTTTATTGAGTATAAATGTTGCAATGATATAAATTTTTTAAGATACTATAACATTAAGGTGCAACTAAAAGTGATTTTTTTGGTAAATTAAAAATGACCGAGCCGGGGTAAGGGAGTTCGCCACACACATGAGTATTATTTTAACCATATGGAGCATGTTGTGATTAAATTCACGAAAGTAATCTATCGATTTTGGGTGAAGAAGTAAAAAGCACAAATTAAGATAATTTTTTATCTACTTATGAAATTGAGAAGAGAAAGTATTAAAATCGAGTGAAAATGTGAATAGAGTTACTAATACATATATTTTGTGGAAGTAAATTGGAAAAATATTGTATATAGAAGTTATCAATAAATATGTGGATGCTTATTAGGCATTATAAAGATATATTTTCGTGCATTTTGATTTCTCATAATCAATGCTCGATTATTTCTTGTTACAAGTTATTTAGTATAACTGGGTCCTCATAATAAATTGTCTACAATAATAGTGGATAACGATACTTATAATGGATGGTGTCGAAATTTATGTTTTTAAAATCATATATAAATATTCATATATAAGCTCCCATGCATATGTTTTCCGCGTATGTTGTTGTGCATACTACTTAACCTATTATTCAAAGATATGTGAAATACATATGTGGAATTTCTTAAGGAAGAGCTTAAATACTTACGGCATTTTTGAATCAGACTTTAGTAAGTTTAATGATAGGCTAACCAACTATTTTCCTCTTCAAGAAAATTGATATTGAATGCACACCGAGACGTAATTTGGTTTAATTGATATTATTACTTGAATTGGTTTAAAAGGATTTTTTTAAAGGGTAAACAAATGAATACTCTATATTTATATATGTACCTACTAATGAAGATTGATTTTTTATTGATTAACGAATTCAATTTTTGGTCATTTTAAATAAAGTCATCAAAATAATTTTTAGATCTGATTATCCAACATCTAATAAGATAAATAATTGTTGTAACTTGAAGAATAATACATTATCAATACAGCAAACCAAAATTTATTTCATCAAAAAATAACTCACAAATTAATAAACAAGTAAACTAAAAAATTTACAAAATGGTATATGGAGCAGCACTTTTCAAATAAATAATATTTTAACCAAAAATAAAAATACACCGAAATTCTTATGTCATTTGGAGTATATCTAAAATAAATGCAGTTGCATAAAATTATAATTTTTTACTACTTGTCATAAAGTTTCCTTGCTATATGAGTTAATGAATAGATGAATTCAGTGTTGTCTCACCAAATTCCATGTTAGATCTTAATTTATTTACATATAATCCATGACAATCAATTATTTATACCATCATTAACAATGGAAGCACACATGGGAGTTGTGAACATTAACAAAAAAACAATCATTTTGGAAAAACATGAGATAAAAAATAACATCAATTAACCCCCTACGGAAAGAAAAATTTCATAAAATATCTATATAGTTTATTTATTTTTTGAGTGATTTTTATATAAAAATAAAGACACAATAAAATCAATACCCCAAACCTTAATGTTGAAGGTTAACCTATATGGATTGAAATTAAAATAATATATAAACTAAGAATATATATATATATATTAAAAAGTATGGTCTTCTTTTTTCATCATTAGCTTAGCCATTAAAACTTTACTCACATTAATTTTAATGTATTGGAAAAACAAACCATTATATTTTAAATTTTGAAAAAAATATTTAAAATTAAAAATTTGGGCAGTGTAGAATTAAAGTATCACTTTCTATATGATACATTAGGAAAATTCTTCCATCCAATATTTTGGATGATCTTACACCAATTATATTTATACACATATCATATGTTTTAAACTTACAAAAATAAATAAATTATTTGTCTAATGACATTTTTTATGTTATAATAATCAACGTGCGATGTAAATGTTGGACCATCCAATATTGATTGAATGGAAGTCTCACCCGATTCATTATTCTGGATTTTACCCACTGAAACCAATTTACATAAAAAATTCAATGGAGGCTCAGATATTATATGATTTGAGACATATAAAGACTCCAACCATGTCATGGATGCAAACCCAAAATGGGTTGCCCAGCCAAATTACTGGTGGATCTCTTAATCTAATAACAAAATAGATTAGAAAGTAATAAATCCAAAGTAAGATATCATCACAGCCTCATTATATGAATAATGTATATTGACCTATTGTGCAAAATCTGAAAACAAATGAGAAAATGGAGATATCAATCAAACTATGGCTGCAAACCCATAAAAATAGGGAAGTTGCCATGCCAAGATAATAGTTTGATCTACCATTTGCCTCATAATAATTATCAGAAAAAAGTATCAAATAATGTAATGATATGGTTACAACGATCTAAGATATTTTGATCCTCATAGAGAATGCAATGAGGGTTGTTAAATTTACGCTTACCATGGAGAAATCATCGACAAAAATGGAATAGAGAGAGTCAGACAACAACCCCTAAGAAATCCCAAAAAACTCTAGCCGCCACCATAGTTGCCTCATTCTATTTTCTTTCCGTTCTATCTTATTAATCTTTTTAGGGTTAATGCATCATTATATACTTTTCACCAAGGATAATTTGGTAATCCAGATTGTGGTTATACAAATTTGGTACTCGAAAATTTAAGATTTTGTAAATTATGACCCGAATTTATTTTTACTTAAATTATATATTATGAAAAAATTGCACCAAGGTTTCTATATTATACAAACATTTAATTATAGGTCATAATATGTATATATATAATTTTTTTCAATTAGTTAATATATATGCATATTATAATAAATAACCTATATTTTATCTTACAATAAAAAATATTAGTACAAATAAAAAATGAAAATAAATGAAAATAATTTTAAAAAGGTGAACCAAATAAATATGAAAAACTTGGGGGAGTGGCACATAAGGTTAATATTGTTTAAAGGTTACAAGAAATAAAGGGTTAAATGAAACCTCTGCCCCTTTCCCACAATAACCAATATGTGGGTATGCCATTATTATTATATATTAATCAATAACTTTTATTTTTTGTCAAAATTCGATATGTTGTTTATTTGAAAGAAAGAAATTATTATTTATGATACTAGAATTTGGATATATATAATTTTACTATTTTTTAAAACATTTGAGACTAATGGTTGGTCTGAAAAGACTCATTAAACCCCAAAATAGGGTTTAATACTTAATATGTAGTCCGTCCAAAACTAACTTTGTGAGATATCTCAATAACACATCAAAGTGACATTGCATTAATTTATTCTCCAAAAATTCTTCTTTCTTAGCCAATCAGTACCTACATTTATTTGTCTTTCGAACATATGACACGACGCAAAATCATTAAATCTACCCTATAATCAGTATAATCTGTAATCGCCGCATGAAAATACTACATGTAGACTATATTTTATCTGAAGTGTAATGATTGAGCTCAACAATATCATAGAGCCAAATTCCCTCACCCTGAAAAATCCTTATAAAAATCTATATTCAAATCCCAAATTTATTATCCAATTCGTGTTTTATTCTCGCTTAATTACAACATCCATTCATCTTAAGAACTTGAACTTAATAGGACTGAAATTTGTTGATCTCACAAACTGTATTATTTAATTATATATCTGGTCTAGAGGCTAAATCATTATATGCTACCCATAGCTTCCACATGACAACTACAATTATTACTATCCACTCCATATGATTGAGCAACTCTTTATTTTAAATTCCATACTATCCGAATAGTTGTTCTTTATATTTGTATGCATTCTAATTCCCTCTTTGACCGAAAAGTTAACATTTGCTCTCTTCGAAGCATAACATATGAAAATGGTCAGGCTACAGTTTTAAAATAAGTTTTCCTTTATATGTCATGAATTTGATATATCATATTGGATTTAATATCGTTACAATAGAACATGAATAAAAATCACAAAGGAAGTATATGGTGTAAAGGAACTAGCAACTTGCAATGAGCTTAAGCTCACCACAAGCATACTCGTTAATTATTATTTTTTAGCTAAACGAATGGAGATCAAGCTCTTCAAATTACTTATATATTAATCGAGGCAAGCCAATCATAGTCGCGAGATACTCCTATAACACGTTAGTTCTTTAAAAAACAAACATTATAGAGATATATTTATGTTTTCATATTTTTTCTTTTACGCATGCTAAATATAGTCTTTCATTATTATTTTGAATTACAAGGAAGTAAAAAAGAATAGAAAATATTTCATGATCATTATCTAAACGAAAAGCTTAAAAAAATAAAAACCTTACAAAAATCACTTAATCTCTTCACCGTGGATGGAAAATGTACGCCACCAATTAGCATCAATTTGTGTTACTAGAAACTTCAACATAAAAACTTGTGCACAAAAGAGGTATATTTTCTTAACAATATAGAAAAATAAAGAAAAAAAATCACTTGTAAATCGTAAGAGATTTCATATGTTCATTAGGTGATTTTATATCGTAATGAAAATCAAATATTTTTTAATGTGGAAGAACACTAGACATCATGTAAGTGATTGATTAAAAAGATGATTTGAAATTGTTCAGATATCTTGAATATATTGTACGTTATTTCATATGTAAACAAAACTTATAATGAAATTATATTTATTCAATCATTATTCCTCATTTTATGATGTCAGTCTTTAAAACAACTGTTTAATATTTTGTGTGTGTTTATGTAATCACTTTAACAATATGTTTACGATGTTAGTAATATATTTCTTCTTAAATTATTTTTTAGTGATAAAAATTGGTATACGATTAATTATTAGAATTTCTCTTTGTTGTTTGATTAATATATTAATTATAAAATTGGTGTGATTTATTGTACATATATTATAAAAAATGTAAAACATTTTCAATAGTAGAAACAAGATAGAGAAAAGGAGTATTTCCCAAACATTGGAAATAATTCAAGTTATATGAGTGTCATATTTGTGGTCCAACTATTACCTTTACAAACTAACTACTTGCGTACATGCACATGTAAATGAATATACATTGACCTATATTCATTATATGCAGATAAAAATGTATGTTTTATTCCATATAGTTCATTTAAGAATAAAGTCTTGTAAAGAGCATCAAAAGTATATGACTTTGAAGAAGACAATGTCAAGTAAGTAAAAATTCGCAAGGTACAAGTTTTTCTAGCAAATATTAACCGTCTTAAAGGCATGTATCACTAATAGATCTACGTGACATATGAATTTTTATTGAGTATAAAGGTTGCAAAGATAAAAAATTCTTAGGATACTATAACATTAAGGTGCAACTAAAAGTGGTTATCTTGGTAACTTAAAAATAATTGAGACGGAGTAAGAGAGTTCGCCATGAGTATTATTTTAACATGGAGCATGTTGTGGTTAAATTCATGAATAACTCTATAAATTTTGGATGAAGAAGTATAATGAACAAATTAAGATATTTTTTTATCTACTTCTGAAATTGAGAGGAGAAAGTATTTAGTCGAATGGAAATCTTAATAGAGTTAGTAATACAAATATTTTGGGGAAGTAAATTGGAAAACGTATTGTATATAGATGTTACCAATAAATTTGTGGATGCTTATTAGGCATTAAACAATAATATTTTGTGCAATTTCCTTTCTCATAATCAATGCTCGATTATTTCTTGTTACGAGTTGTTTAGTATAATTGGGGTTTTAAAAATAAATTATCTACTTCAATAGTGGATAGTGAAACTTATATTGGAAGGTGATGCAATTTAGTTTTAAAATCATATATATATATATACATATATATATATATACATATATATATACATATATATATATATATATGTATGTAAATATATATATATGTATATATATATGTATGTAAATATATATATATATATGTATATATATATGTATGTAAATATATATGTATGTATATATATATATATGTATATATATATATGTATATGTATATATATACATATATATATGTATATATATATATATGTATATATATATATATGTATATATATATGTATATGTATATATATATATATACATATACATATATATATATACATATACATATATACATATACATATATATATACATATACATATATATATATACATATATATACATACACACATATATATATATATATATAAATATATATATAACTTAACCTATTAGTCAAAGATATGGGAAACACATATGTGGAATTTGTTAAGGAAGAGCTTAAATACTTACGGCATTTTGAATCAGACTTTAATAAGTTTAATGAAAGGCTAAAAAACTATTTTTTTCAACAAAATTGATATTAGAATGCACATCGAGATGTATTTTGTTTTGATTGATATTATTAGTTAAATCAGTTTATAAGGATTTTCTTTAAGGGATACAAATGAATTATCTATATATTTATATGTACCTCGTAGCGAAGATTGATTTTTTATTGGTATACTAATTCAGGTTTTAGTCATTTTAAATAAAGTTATCAAAATAACTTTTAGATCTGATTATCCAACATCTAATAAGATAAATAATTGTTGTAACCAGAAGAATAATACATTACCAATACATCAAACCAAACATTATTTCATCATAAAATAACTAATAAATTAAGAACAAGTAAACTAAAAAATTTACAAAATGATATATTAGGCAGCACTTTTCAAATAAAAAACATTTTGATCATAACTAAAAATACACCGAAATATATTTGTCTAATTTCGTATGTCATTCGGAGTATTTCTTAAATACATGCACTTGCATAAAAATATAATTTTTTACTAGTTGTCATAAAATTTCCTTGCTCTTTGAGTCAATGAATAGATGAATTCAGGGTTGTCTCACTAAATTTCATGTTACATCTTAATTTAAATACATATAATACGTGACAATTAATTATCTATACCATAGTAACAATGGAAGCACACCTGGGAGTTAAGAAAATTAACAAACCAAAATTTGGAAAAACATGAGATAAAAAATAACATTAACCCCTAACAAAAAAAAATTCACCAAATATCTATATAATTTATTTATTTTATTATTTTTAATTTGTTTGACTGATTTTTATATAACGACAAAGACACAATAAAATCAATACCCCAAACCTTAATGTTGAAGGTTAACCTATATGGATTGAAATTAAAATAATATATAAACTAAGAATATATAAATTAAAAAGTATGGTCTTCTTTTTTTATCATTAGCTTAGCCCTTAAAACTTTTCTCACATTAATTTTAATGTATTGGAAAAACAAACCATTATATCTTAAATTTTGAAAAAAAATATTAAAAATTAAAAAATTGGTCATTGTAGAATTAAAGTATCACTTTCTATATGATTCATTATTCTGGATTTTAATCACAGAATTAAATTTACATTAAACATTTATCGGAGGCTCAGATATTTTATGATTTGAGACATATAAAGACTCCAACCATGCCATGGCTGCAAACCCAAAACGGGTTGCCCGGCCAAATTACTTTACTGGTGGATCTCTTAATCTACTCACAAAATAGATTAGAAAGTAATAAATCTAAAGTAAGATATCATCACAGCCTCAGTATATGAATAATGTATATTGACCTATTGTTCAAAATTTGAAAACAAATGAGAAAATAGCTATATCAATCAAACTATGGCTGCAAACCCATAAACATAGGAAAGTTGCCACGCCAAGATAATAGTTTGATCTACCATTTGCCTTAATAATTATCAGAAAAAAGTAACAAATAATGAAATGACATGGTTCCAACAATCTAAGATATTTTGATCCTCACAGAGAATTCGATGAGAGTTGTTAAATTTATGCTTACAATTTAGAAATCATCACAAAAAATGGCATAGAGAGAGTCGGCAACCACCCCTAAGAAATCCCAAAAAACTCTATCCCCCACCATAGTTGTCTCATTCTATTTTTTTGTTGTATTATATTAATCTTTTAGGGTTAATGCATAATTATATACTATTCACCTAAGGGTAATTTGGTAATCAAGAATATGGTTATACAAATTTAGTACTCGAGAATTTAAGAATTTTTAATTTTGAACCCACTTTTCTATACTTAATTTATATATTATGAAAAAGTTGCAGGGAGGTTTCTATATTATACAAACATTGAATTATAGGTCCTAATATGTATATATATAATATTTTGTAATTATTTAATATATATACATATTATAATAAACAACCTATATTTTATCATACAATAAAAAAATATTCGTACAAATAAAAAAAAAATTAAAAATATTTTAAAAATGTGAACCAAGTAAAAATAAAATATTTGGGATGATTGACCCATATGGTTAATATTATTTATAGGTTATAAAGAAATAAGGGGTTCAATGAAACCCCTGCCCTTTTTCTACAATAACCAATATCTGGGACTACCGTGATTATAATATATCAATCAATAAATTTTATTTTATTTTCAATGTTTGATATGTTGTTTATTTAAAAGAAAAAAGATTATTATTCATGATAATAGAATTTGGATTTATATAATTTAAGAATTTTTGAAAACATTTGAGACTAATGGTTGGTCAGAAAAGATCCACTTAATACTCTATAATGTAGTTGATCCAAAACTAAATTTGTGAGATATCTCAATAACTTTTCTAAAGGATATTGCATTAATTTAATCCCCAAAGCCTCTTCTTCCCTAGCCATTTAATACCTACTTCTAATTATCTCTCGATACATATGACACGACATAAAATTATTAAATTTACCCTATAAATCAGTATAATCTCTAATCGCCGCATGAAAATGCAACCTGTAGTTCACGATATTTTTCATGTGTCTGCAACTCTTATGATGTGTCTGCAACTCTTATGAGTCAGTGATAATTCAAAATACTATAGTGCCTATACTACACTATATTTTGTCTGAAATGTAATTATTGAGCTAAACAATACAATCGGGCCAGATTCCCTCACCATGAAAAATTCTCTTAAAAACACATATTTAAATCCCAAAATGATTTTCCAATTTGTGCAATTATTCTCTCTTTACAATATCCATTCGTCTTAAGATCTTAAACTTAATAGGAACACAATTTGACGAACTCACAATTGTATTATTAAATTATATATCTTGTTTAAACGCTAAATCATTTTATGCAAACCATAACTTTCACTTTACAACTACAATTATTACTATCCACTCCATATGATTAAGCAACTCTTTTTTTTTAAATACCGTATTATTCGAATAGTTGTCGCGTTATATTCGCATGCACTCTAATTCCCTCTTCAATAGACAAGTTAACATTTTCTTTCTTCCAAGCATGACATACGAAAATAGTCAGGCTACAATTCTAAAATAATTTTTCCTTTATATGTCATGAATATGATATATCATATTGGATTTAATATCTTTACAATAGAACATGAATAAAAAGCACAAAGGAAATATAGGGTGTAAATGAACTAGCCTCTTGCAATGAGCTTAAGCACCCAACAAGACATACTCGTTAGTTATTATTTTTTAGCTAAACGAGTCGAGATCAAGCTCTTCAAATTACTTATTTAATAATCGAGGCAAGCCAATCATAGTCGCGAGATACTCCTATAACATGTTAGTTCTTTAAAAAACCAAACATTATAGAGATATATTTATGTTTTCATATTTTTTTCTTTTATGCATTCTAAATATAGTCTTTCATTATTATTTTTAATTACAAGGAAGTAAAAAAGAATAAAAAAGATGTCAAGAACATTATCTAAACGAAAACCTTAAAAAAATCAAAACCTCAAAAAAACCACTTAATCTCTTTACTGTGGATAGAAAAAGCATGCCACCAATAACTATCAAATTGTGTTACTAGAAATTTCATCATAAACAATTTTGGACGAACGAGGTATATTTTCTTAACAATATAAATAAATTAAGAAAAACGTAAATTGTAAGAGATTTCATATGTTTATTAAGTAATTTTATATCCTAATTAAAATCAAATATTTTTTTATGTGGAAGAACACTAGACTTCATGTAAGAGTTTGATTAAAAGGATGATTTGAAGATGATCAGATATGTTAAATATAGTGTACGCCAATTCATAGGTAAACAAAACTTATAATGAAATTATTTTTCTTGGTTGCAATATGAGTATAAAGGTTGCACTATAGAAAATTCTTAAGATATTATAGAATTAAGTGCAACTGAAAGTGGTTTTCTTGGTAACTTAAAAATGATCGAGCTGGAGTAAGGGAGTTCGCCACACCCATGAGTATTGTTGTAACCATATGGAACATGTTGTGTTTAAAGTCACGAAAATAATCTATAAATATTGAGGGAAGAAGTCTAAAGCACAAACTAAGATAATTTTTTATTTACTTATGAACTTCGGAGGAAAAAGTATAAAAATCGAATGAAAATATAAACATAGTTAGTAATATAAATATTTTGTGGTATTAAATTGGAAAAAAAATATTATATATAGATGTTACCAAAAAATTTGTGGTTTCTTATTAGGCATTATAAAAATAATTTTTCATGCAATTTCTTTTCTTATAATCAATGCTTGATTATTGCTTGTTATGAATTGCTTAGAATAATTGGGTCTTAAAAATAAATTGTCTACTATAATAGTGGATAATGATACTTATAATCGATGGTGTTGCAATTTATGTGTAAAATCATATATGAATATTCATATATAAATTTTTTTCCCGTGCATATGTTTCACATGTATGTTGTCGTGCATACTAATTAACCTATTAGTCAAAGATAGGGGAAACACATATGTGGAATTTGTTAAGGAAGAGCTTAAATACTTACGGTATTTTGAATCAGACTTTAGTAAGTTTAATGAAAGGCTAAACAACTATTTTCCTCATCAAGAAAATTGATATTGGAATGCACATCGAGATGTAATTTGTTTTAATTGATATTATTAGTTGAATCCATTTATAAGGATTTTTTTCAAGGGTATACAAATGAATACTCTATATCTTTATATATACAGAGTAACGAAGATTGATTTTTAATTGATCAACTAATTAATTTTTTAGTCATTTTATATAAAGTCATCAATATTTTTCAGATCTGATTATCCAACATCTAATAAGTAAACGATTGTTGTAACTTGAAGAACAATACATTACCAATACGGTAAACCATACTTTATTTCATCATAAAATAACTCACAAATTAAAAAACAAGTAAACTAAAAAATTTACAAAACGATATATTGGGCATAACTTTTTAAATTAATATTACTTTAATCAAGACTAAAAATACACCGAAATATATTTGTCTAATTCCAGAGTATTTCTAAAATATATGCACTTGCAAAATATTATAATTTTTTACTAGTTGTCATAAAATTTCCTTGCTATTTGAGTCAATGAATAGATGAATTCAGTGTTGTCTCACCAAATTTCATGTTAGATTTATTTACGTATAATCCATCACAATCAATTATTTATACCATCATAAATAATGGAAGCAAAGTTAGGAGTTGTGAAAATTAACAAAAAAAATATTTTTTGGAAAAACATGAGATAAAAAATAACATTAACCCCCTACCGAAAGAATTTTTTTTCAAAATCTTCATATAATTTATTTATTTTGTTATTTTTCACTTGTTTGAGTAATTTTTATATAACAATAAAGGCACAATAAAATTAATACCCCAAACCTTAATGTTAAAATTTAACCTATATGGATTGAAATTAAAATAATATATAAGCTAAGAATATATAAATTAAAAAGTATGGTATTTTTTTATCATTAGCTTAGCCTTTAAAACTTTACTCACATTAATTTTAATGTATTGGAAAAATAAACTATTATATTTTAAATTTTGGGAAAAATATATTAAATATTAAAATAATGGGCATTTTAGTCTTAAAGTATCACTTTCTTTACAAATGATCATTCTAGATCTTAACCACTAAAATCAATTTACCAAAAACATTCACTAGAGGCTCATAAAGATATTTTAATATACTCACAAAATATATTATAAAGAAATAAATCTAAAGTAAGATATCCAATATGTGGGCCTGCCTTCATATTTCAATATCTCTTCTAAAGGACATTGCATTAATTTAATATCCAAAACTTCTTCTTCCTTAGTCAATCGATACCTACATGTACTTGTCTTTAGAATATATGACACGACGTAAAATTATTCAATCTACCCTATAAATCATTATAATCTCTAATCGCCGTATGAAAATACTACATGTAGTTCACAACAATCTTCCTGTGTCTGCAACACTTACGAGTCAATGCCAATTAAAAATACTATAGTACCTATCGTAGACTATATTTTGTCTGAAGTATAATGATTGAGCTCAACAATATCATCGAGCCATATTCCCTCACCATAAAAAATCTTTATAAAAATCTATATTAAAATCCCAAAATGATTTTCCAATTTGTGTATTTATTCTCTCTTAATTACAACATCCATTTGTCTTAAGAACTTGAACTTAATAGGAACCAAATTTGATGACCTCACAAACTATATTATTTTATTAAATATCAAGTCTAAACGCTAAATCATTTTATGCAAACCATGACTTCCACATCACACCTACAATTATTACTATCCACTCCATATGCTTGAGCAACTCTTTATTTTAAATATCTTACTATCTGAAAAGTTGTTGTCGCGTTATATTCGCATGCACCTCTTCGATCGACAAGTTAACCGTTGCTCTCTTCCAAGAATTACATACAGATATGGTCATGCTATAGTTCTAAAATAAGTTTTCCTTTATATTTCATGAATTTGATATATCATGTTGGATTTAATATTTTTACAATAGAACATAAATAAAAAACACAAAGGAAGCATAGGGTGTAAATGAACCAGCAACTCGCAATGAGCTTAAGCTCACAACAAGACAAACTAGTTAGTTATTATGTTTTAGCTAAATGATTGGAGATCAAGCTTTTCAAATTGCTTACGAGGCAAGACAATCACAGTCGCGAGATACTCCTATATCACGTTAGTTCTTTAAAAAATCAAACATTATAGAAATATATATGTTTTCATGTTTTTTTCTTTTACGCATGCTAAATATTGTCTTTAATTATTATTCTGAATTAGAAGGAAGTCAAAAAGAAACAAAATATTTCAAGAACATTATCTAAATTAAAACCTTAAAAAATCAAAACCTCACAAAAATCACTTAATCTCTTCACTGTGGATGGAACACGTACGCCACCAATTACCATCAATTTGTGTTACTATAAACTTCAACATAAACACTTTTGCACGAACGAGGTATATTTATTTAACATTATAGAGAAATTAAGAAAAAAAATTACTTGTAAATCGTAAGAGATTTCATATGTTCATTGAGTAATTTTATATCCTAATGAAAATAAAATATTTTTGTATGTGAAAGAACACTAGACATCATGTAAGATATTGATTAAAAGGATGATTTAAAGTGGTTTAGATATCTTAAATATATTTTATGTTGATTCATAGGTAAACAAAACTTATTATGAAATTATTTTTGTTTAATCTTTATTCCTCCTATTATTATGTCAGTCTTCAAACAATTGGTTAATATTTTTTTTGTGTTTATGCAAGGACTTTCACAATATGTTTATGATGTGAGTAATATATTTCTTCTTAAATTATTTATTAGTTGGAAAAAAGTTTGTATACCACTAATTATTTGAATTCCTCTTTGTGGTTTGATTAGTATATTAATTATGACATTGTTGTGATTTCTTGTAAATATATTATAAAAATTTAAGACCCTTTTCAATAGTAAAAACAACATAGCGAAATTGAGTATTTCCCAAATATTGGAAATAATTCAACTTGTATGAGTGTCATCTTTGTGGTACAACTATTACCTTTACAAACTACCTATTTGCATACATGCTCATGTGAATGAATATACATTGACTTATATTATTTAATATACAAATAAAAATGTGTTTTTATTCCATATGATCCATTTATGAATAAAGTCATGTAAAGAGCATCAAAAGTATAAGACTTTGAAAAATACAATGTCAAGCAAGTAAAAATTCGCAAGGTACAAGTTTTTCTAGCAATTATTAACTGTCTTAAAACCGGGTATCGAAATAGATCTACGTGACTAGTTAACATTTGCTCTGTTCCAAGCATTACATACGAAAATGGTCAGGCTACAGTTCTAAAATAAGTTTTCCTTTATATGTCATGAATGTGATATATCATATTGGAATTAATATCGTTACAATAGAACATGAATAAAAAGCACAAACGAAGTATAGGGTGTAAAGGAACAAACAACTTGCAATTAGCTTAAGCTCACCAGAAGTATACTCGTTAGTTATTATTTTTTAGCTAAACGAGCGGAGATCAAGCTCTTCAAATCACTTATTTAATAATTGAGGAAAGCCAATCACAGTCGCGAGATACTCCTATAACACGTTAGTTCTTTTAAAAAAACAAACATTATAAAGATATATTTATGTTTTCATATTTTTTCCTTTACACATGCTAAATATAGTCTTTCATTATTATTTTGAATTACAAGGAAGTCAAAAAGAATAAGAAAGATTTCAAGAACACTATATAAACGGAAAACTTAAAAAATATTAAAACCTCATAAAAATTACTTATTCTCATCATTGTAGATGGAAAACGTACGCCACCAATTAGCATCAATTTGTGTTACTAGAAACTCTAACATAAACACTTTTGCACAAAAGAAGTATATTTTCTTAACAATATAGAGAAATAAAGAAAAAAATCACTTGTAAATCGTAAGAGATTTCATATGTTTATTAGGTAATTTTATATCTTAATGAAAATCAATTTTTTTATGTGTAAGAACACTAGACATCATGTATGTGATTGATTAGAAGGATGATTTGAAGTTGTTTAAATATCTTGAATATATTGTACGTCAATTCATATGTAAACAAAACTTATAATGAAATTATTTTTATTCAATCATTATTCCTCATTTTATGATGTCAGACTTTAAAATAACTGTTTAATATTTTTTTTGTGTTTATGTAATCACTTTAACAATATGTTTATGATGTCAGTAATATATTTCTTCTTAAATTATTTTTTAGTGATAAAAAATTTATATACGACTAATTATTAGAATTCCTCTTTGTTGTTTGATTAATATATTAATTATTAAATTGGTGTGATTTCTTGTACATATATTATAAAAAATATAACTCTTTTTCAATGATAGACACAAGACAGAGAAAAGGAGTATTTCACAAACATTGGAAATAATTCAAGTTATATGAGTGTCATCTTTGTGGTCCATCTATTACCTTTACAAACTAACTACTTGTGTACACGCACACGTGAATGAATATACATTGACCTATATTCATTAATTTGCAATTAAAAATGTATTTTTTATTCTATATGATCCATTTATGAATAAAGTCCTGTAAAGAGCATAAAAAGTATAAGACTTTGAAGAAGACAATGTCAAGTAAGTAAAAATTCGCAAGGTACAAGTTTTTCTAGCAATTATTAACTGTCTTAAAACTGGGTATCACAAATCGATCTACGTGACATATGAATTTTTATTGAGTATAAATGCTGCAATGACATACAATTATTAAGATACTATAACATTAAGGTGCAACTAAATGTGATTTTTTGGGTAAATTAAAAATGATCGAGCTGGAGTAAGGGTGTTCACCACACACATGAGTATTATTTTAACCATATGGAGCATGATGTGTTTAAATTCACGAAATTAATCTATCAATTTTGGGTGAAGTAGTCTAAAGCACAAATTAAGATAATATTTTATCTACTTACGAAATTGAGAAGAGTAAGTATAAAAATCGAATGAAAATGTGAATAGATATGTAATACATATATTTTTTGGAAGTAAATTGTAAAAATATTGTATATAGAAGTTATCAATAAATATATGGATGCTTATTAGGCATTATAAACATATGGTTTGTGCAATTAAATTTCTCATAATCAATGCTTGATTATTTCTTGTTATGAGTTGTTTAGTATAATTGACTCTTCAAAATAAATTGTCTACAATAATAGTGGATAATGATACTTATAATGGATGGTGTTGAAATTTATGTTTGAATTCATATATAAATATTCATATATAAGCTCCCGTGCATATGTTTTCCGTGTATGTTGTTGTGCATACTACTTAACCTATTAGTAAAAGATATGGGAAATACATATGTGGAATTTGTTAAGGAAGAGCTTAAATACTTACGACATTTTGAATCAGACTTTAGTAAGTTTAATGAAAGACTAACCATCTATTTTCCTCTTGAAGAAAATTGATATTGAATGCACACCGAGATGTAATTTGGTTTAATTGATATTATTACTTGAATCGGGTTTAAAGGATTTTTTTCAAGGGTATACAAATGAATACTCTATATTTATATATGTACCTACTAATGAAGATTGATTTTTTATTGATTAACGAATTCAATTTTTGGTAACTTTAAATAAAGTCATCAAAATAATTTTTTGATCTCATTATCCAACATCTAATAAGATAAATAATTGTTGTAACTTAAAGAATAATACATTACCAATACAGCAAACCAAACTTCATTTCATCATAAAATAACTCACAAATTAATAAACAAGCAAACTAAAAAAATTTACAAAACGGTATATTGAGCAACACTTTTCAAATAAATAACATTTTAACCAAAACTAAAAATACACCGTAACATATTTGGCTAAATTCGTATGTCATTTGGAGTATATCTAAAATAAATGCAGTTTCATAAAATTATAATATTTTACTACTTGTCATAAAATTTCCTTGCTATTTGAGTCAATGAATAGATGAATTCAGGGTTGTCTCACCAAATTTCATGTTAGATCTTAATTTATTTACATATAATCCATGACAATCAATTATTTATACCATCATCAACAATGGAAGCACACATGGGAGTTGTGAACATTAACAAAAAACAATCATTTTGGAAAAACATGAGATAAAAAATAACATTAATTAACCCCCTACGGAAAGAAAAATTTCACAAAATATAATTTATTTATTTTATTATTTTTAACTTGTTTGAGTGATTTTTATATAACAATAAAGACACAATAAAATCAATACCCCAAACCTTAATGTTGAAGGTTAACCTATATGGATTGAAATTAAAATAATATATAAACTAAGAATATATAAATTAAAAAGTATGGTCTTCTTTTTTTATCATTAGCTTAGCCCTTAAAACTTTACTCACATTAGTTTTAATGAATTAGAGAAACAAACCATTATAGTTTAAATTTTGAAAAAAAATATTAAAATTTAAAATTTTGGGCATTGTGGAATTAAAGTATCACTTTCTATATGATTCATTATTCTGGATTTTAACCACTGAAATCAATTTACCTAAAAAATTCAATGGAGGCTCATATATTTTATGATTTGAGACATATAAAGGCTCCAACCATGCCATGGCTGCAAACCCAAAACAGGTTGCCCCGTCAGATTACTAGTGGATCTCTTAATCTACTCCCAAAATAGATTAGAAAGTAATAAATCTAAAGTAAGATATCATCACAGCCCCAGTATATGAATAATGTAAATTGAACTATTGTGCGAAATCTGAAAACAAAAGAGAAAATAGAGATATCAATCAAACTATGGCTGCAAACCCATAAACATAGGGAAGTTTCCACGCCAAGATAATAGTTTGATCTACCATTTGCCTCATATAATTATCAGAAAAAGTAAGAAATAATGAAAATGTTATGGTTACAACTATCTAAGATATATTGATCCTCATAGAAAATGCAATGAGAGTTGTTAAATTTTTGCTTACAATGGAGTAATCATTGAACAAAAATGGCATATAGAGAGTCGCGAAACCACCCCTAAGAAATCCCAAAAAACTCTAGCCCCCACCATAGTTGCCTCATTCCATTTTCTTTCTGTTCTATTTTATTAATCTTTTAGGGTTAATGCATCATTATATACTATTCACCGAAGGGTAATTTGGTAATCGTGAATATGGTTATACAAATTTGGTACTCGAGAATTTAAGAATTTTTAATTTGGAACAAACTTTTTTTTACTTAATTTATATATTATGAAAAAATTACACCATAGTTTCTATGTTATACAATCATTTAATTATAGGTCCTAATATGTATATATATAATTTTTTGTAATTAGTTAATATGTATGCATATTATAATAAACAACCTATCTGAATATTAGTTCCTAAAACACCGAGTGCGAAAAAGGAGGAAAAACACCTAGCCTCCAAAAACACACACAACACCTAAAACACACAATCCTCTCCCTTCTCTCTTCTTTCTCTCACTAGGGTTTGAAGATTTAGTCAAAGTTTGACTAATCTTGACTCCTGACCTTACGGCTAGAGTTTGACCAGAGATTGACCAGGCGTTGACCACGTTGACTGGAGTTAAATATTCTTCAAGCTTATTTTTTTTATCTTGGTTTGTAATTGTAATTTAGTTGGTTTATAATTGTAAAGTTGAGGAATTAAATTGGTTAGGAAATTAAATAAGGAAGGCCGTAGTGGAGATCTGAGCTGGATCTGTTTGTTGGGCAGAAGAGTGAAGAAAAGTGGGCATGTGAATAACGCGCGTATGCATTAGGCGGTGAAGGAGACGGGTATTAGTGAATAAAGTGATAAAGTGATTAATAATTGGTTCGGTTTTTTAAGTGGATAAATTTATTAATAATTGGATAATTATTACATTATTATTGGGTAAGAATCAGCTTTAAATTCAGCACCAAATCAGCAGTGAATTTTGTGCAAATATTCAGCTCGTTTGAATTAAAAAACGCGACAGTTTTGTTTTTTTGGTGTTTTGAGCTCAATTCTTAACCAAAATACGCGATTCTTTTTTTGCTATTCCTCTTTTTCATTCTTGATCTTATGGCACCCCGCAAGAAATCTAAAAATCGTGGAATAAGGACAGTGATGAAGTTAATGAACCTCAAGGGAAGTTTGCGCCAGTTAAAGGTAAATACATTCCTGCTACCCCTGTAATTCAAGTGAGTAACAACTTATCTGCTACTAAGAGAGGTAATTTGATGAGTGGGAGTGTCGATAAAGGCACTTCTAGCAGGAAGGATGATGGTTTATGCAGTGAGTGTAATGTGTTTGATGAAAGTCCTGAAAGATGGGCAGTAGACAAAACACAGGAATTAATGGATGAAACCTTACTTAGCTCCAGTGAAAGCATCCAAGCTATTCAATTCATTTATTGTACAATGGTTGAGGGGATGAACGACCAAGATGGGGCCCTAATTGAGGGTGAGGCTCCTAATCCTCTCGAGAATAGATTGCGTGTGAGTCACAAGGAGTATTACTCCACTTTAGGTACAGGAATTGGGATAATTTCTCCACCTAGTGAAAGTACCCTCTTGGGAGTAGCACAAGGTCAAAGTGTGGAGGAGGAGGATGAATCCCAGGTAGAAATTATTGAGGAAAACAATGGGAAGCAAGGTAAATGGACAGAATTATTCAAGAAGAGTGATCAAGATTTGAAGATAAAATATTTTGCTCCTAGTCAAGTAGAAGAGGAACTCATGGTTAAACCACCTAGAGATAGAGTGAAGAGAGGAGTTGAGGAGTGGGATAATTGCTTAGTTGGACAATTTTTTGGAGAAGTGATGTCTCCCGATTTGTTCTAATTATCAGCCCCTTGGAGACATCCTTTTAGGTGAATAATGACTGATTTGATAGACTTTTAGGCTTAATTGATCATATTGCACTTTCTCCCCTTGGAAATTAACTATTTTCAGAATCTGAGCTTTTGTGCGTAAATTTGACTATTTTTAATGCAAAGTTAATTGGTTCTTGAATCTTATGAAAGACCAATCCAAGGAGAAAAAGTGAGAATAAAGTCTTAGTGTATTTTAGAGTGTTAGGAAATGATTTTGAGTCAAGTTTCTATTTTTAGAGTACACTTTCCTATTTTGATTTCTTGATTTCTTGATTTATTCTTTTTAAGCATATGCAGTTTAATTATTTATTTAATGTGAAGCTTTAAAAGATAAATGGTAATTACTTAGAGACCAAGTCAAGATGAGGATGAAAGGAAAGAAGATTTACATGGAAATAAGAAGATTTAGGAAAGATTTATTCAAAGAAGGAAAAGATAAAGCTGCCTTGTGAATCTGAAAATCCAGCCACGTTTTAAAGATTAAATCATAATTAAAGATTGGCATGGATTCTAAACGAATGGTCTGCACCAATAGAAAGAGCTTTCCAAGACAAGCAGTTTCATATATTGGAACTTCTCAAACGAATAAGTATTGAAAAAGATATGACCAAATCAAATCAGCAGCAAATCTTACCTTTTCTAGAATTTAGGGCTACAAATTTGAGTCTTTGACTTGTCTTCCACTCCAAGCAAATTCGACCTAGGGTCTTCCAACACCTATAAATACACCCCTTAGACCTCATAATTCAGTACCTCTCAATAACCATTCAATATATACATCTTTAGAGAGAGAGAGTCAGAGACTTCAAGAGCAAGAAGGCAAAGGAGGAGCTAGAGCTGGAGGAATTATGTCCTTCCATCAACAGTCATCTAATCCTTAGGTTATATTTCTTTTCTGTAATTGAATATGATGTCTTTCTATTTAGTTTCAGTCTTTAATATTGCTATGAGCTAAATTTTCATATACTTGAGAATCGCAATAAAAGGATGAACCTTAATTAATTATTTCTATGTTTTGAATTTGGGATTCTTTAGATTTAAACTGAATTAGGTCTTAGATATTGGATATTTTTTTGTTCTTAATCACTATTTCTTTTCGGTACAACTAGAAATAGATTTTAGTATTTGGGCTATTCACTTTAGTGGCGAAGTGATCATCCGACATGGGGGTTTGAATACAGATCTAGGTAATACCCGTGTAATGTCCGTTATTGACCGACAGGTTTAACTAGTTACATATCCAAAGAGGTAAAATCATATCATCCGAAGAGGCATATTCGACCATATAGGTGTTTATGATACTTTAGGATAGCTTCTAGGTCCACCCGACAGGGGGCTAGGAGATATTAGAGTCCCGACTAGTATACTAATACCAATTCTACCCTTAAACATAACATAGATTATATTAGTTAGGAGGATTCTTTGCGAGACTCAAGTATCTCTCTTACCTGAAGTCAGTCTTTTATTTGCTTTATTTCCTTTCTGTTAATTTAATTTAGTCTTTACTTTATTTGCATCTTTTAATTTCTAAAAACCAAACAAAAATTCTATCTTTTAGGTTTCTGTTTAGCAATTATTCCTACTATCTGATTGATATTTGGGTTGAACCTAATCCGTCCCTGAGAACGAACTTGATTATCATATATTACTTGGGACAACCGTACACTTGAGGTTAAGTGGTTCCTTTATTTTTGCACTTAATTTTATAACACCCTAGGACCCACCAAGTTTTTGGCGCCGCTGCCGGGGACGGTAGCGTGAGACCCCGGTGTTAATCTTTAGTAGTTGTAATTATTTATTTATTTTTTCAGATTTACGCTTGGTTTTTGTTTTTGTTGTACATATTTTTATTCAGGTAATGATCAAGAGGTTTTATTGAAGATGTATAGAGGACATTACCCGGATCCCGATCCATACGAATATTGGGAAGACTCTTCGGGACAACAACAATGGGGTAGTAACTTCTACCAACAATCCTATCAATACCCGCAAGAGCAGGATTGGAACAACCAATGGATCGGGAATAATCAACAACAATCATCATATCACTATCCCCAGGAGCAAGGATGGAACAACCAATGGGTTGGAAACATTCAACAACCTCCAGCTCATCACTATCAGCAAGAAATTGACAATGAGATACGTTCTAAACTCCAGCGCTTAGTAGAAGAAACAAACGCCATCCAAGCACGCATGAAACAGATGGTAGAAGAATGGGGTAGTATGTCTTGTGAAGATTCCACTCCCCCAAGGGATGGAAGAGATCAACTGGAAGAAGTAGTTGAGGAGGATGTGTTGAAGGAAGATACTATTGATAGTGATATGACCATCATGCCGGTTATAAATGAAGACCACCATGTGATTGACAATCCTATTAGCATGGTGGAAGAAGGAGTAGCAACGAAAATCCTAGAAATTGAAACTGAGGTTGCTATTCCTAAGGTGCGTGCACATGATCAAGATACAGAACGCGAACAAGAAGAAGAGGTGATCGAGATTAGCAAGATTCCACATCAAGAATATGATGAAGTAATAGTGGAAGATTGGGTTGAAAGCGAAGACGAATGGGGAGTGGTTGAGGTATCAACCGAAGAATTCAAAGTTCACAATACAATAGAAGTTGAATCTCCACCACAAAAAGTTCACCAATCACAATCTCCACCACAACTCATCATTAGAGATAACATATTGGAATCACCTCTATTACTAAAAATGATCAATAGGTGCTACGCAAGAAAGGTGTTACACCGTGAGAGTAAAGCGGCAAGGAGGAGCACCTACCCACCCCACTTTAAAGAGGAACGCGAGATTGAAGAAAATAAAATGAGCTTATACCGTTGAGGACGGTTATCTACTATCGTGTGGTGAAGAATACGTTTCGTCGTGAAAGTAAGAAGGCAAAACAGAGATACTACCCTCCCCCTTTCAGAGATCGATTGAATAAAATTTTAAGGGGGAAGGTTCTAAAGCTTTCATGCCAAGGACGAGGCGAATTCAAGCGGAGGAGAACCGCAAGGGCCTCAATACCATCTTCATGGAAGGTAACGCGTCGAACTTAAAGACGTAATAAACAAAAGTGCTTCTTGGGAGACAACCCATGTTTAATTTGCTTTCTGTTTTAAATTCCTAGTGTATAATTCTAAGTTTGTGTCAAGTTTTAGTGTCTACTTTTAAAAGAAATGAGAAAGGTAGTGTGTTAATGGTGCAGGGATTGAGAAGAAACAAATGGGAAAAATTCGGGCAAAGTCCGGTATACCGCGAGAGACCGCCGGTATACCGCAAGAAGAAAACCCGTGTCACGTGTTACTCAAGCGGGTTTTAATCAGAAAGGAGAAAAAAATTTCGATGCGCGGTCCGGTATACCGCGTGAGATGTCCGGTATACCGCAGGAGGGAAAAACCCGTTCCACGGGTTAGGTACCGCGGGTTTTTGGACGGAAAAGAGATATTGAACAGTAGCAAAAACCCGTGCCACGGGTTATATATCACGGGGTCTTGGCAGAGACAAAAAAAACAAAACAACAGAAGCTGCGGTACACCGCGGCTTAGGTCCCGTGCACCGCGCCATGGCGGTTTGTGAGGAGTTTGAGGCCCATTCAACTTCTTACCTTGTCAAGATCAAACCCTAGCCTCCCCCAATACGAATTTTTCAAACTTAACCCTTATATACCCGCACAAAGACCACTACAACACCCAAGAACATTAAATCCTTCCTCCTAATCCATTCCAAACACACATCCAACACCACAATCCTTCAAGAATATCAAGAAATCTTCTCCTTCAACCTTAAGCCTCTTCATCAACGCTTCAACCCTATTTATTAAACCTTCCCCAAGCCATTACATATTCATTACCCATCTCATATAACACCAAAATCCTTCATTACAAATCCTCAAAACGTCAAATTTCAAAACTCTTCTCTAGTTTTTGATTATTTGAAGTTTTGAGTTTGGGGTTCATTGAGATGACGAAGATTGGAAGGTCAAGAATACCGTGGAGAGGAAGAAGAAGTTGGAGAACATCTTAGTAAACTTTTGGGTGTTGAAAGATGTAGTTGAAAGAATTTTGGGAGGATAATCAGGAAGAGGTGTTGAAACCCATAGGAAAAATCACAAAAGAGTTGGAGCTTATGCAAATCATATTACGTGGAGTGAGCAATGTTCAACATGCCACCTACGCAACACAAGGAGCTCAACCTACACGCAACCATGGAAACCAGCTTCGTGCTGGTTCATATACGTTTTCCTATCCCTTTCTTATTTGTTTTATTTGTTTGTTTGCTTTATTGAGTCTTTTTCGAGTCGTGGGGACACAACTCATTTTTGAGTTTGGGGTGGGGTTCGTTGCCTCATCCCAATTTTACGTGTTTTACTGTTTTGTTTATTAATCTAAGGGTTACGTTGACTGTAGAGTATTTTAAATGCCCCCATCAAGCATGCTTTTTGTGAATTTATGATAGAAAATAGTTGACTTTAGGAGTTAGTGTAAACTGTACTTTGATTGCATGCAAATATGAGGTAATTGATAGGAAAAATTAATGAACAATGCAAAAGAAGTAAACTTGTGCTTAAGGATAATAGTTGGTTTGTAGAACGTGAGATCTAAATGAGTAGAGAACCGACTTAGGTATGAACTAGAGACAAGTTGTGTAGATAGAAAGATGATAGAGGCAGTTCTTTGTTAGCCCTTTGAATCCTTTTTGGCTGTCTATCCCTGAATTAATTTTATCCTTCTTATACAAATTTTTAGCCTTTAAGACTTTCTTTTGTCGCCACATTATAAGCCAATTTCCCTTTAGATTATTAGGCATGACCATATGACCCGCACTTGAATCACGATCTTGAGACTTCCTGTCTTGAGCTTGAGTTTGGGGTGGTGGGTCCACTATATGGGAATTAACATTGGGTTGGGATTATTGGAGCTTATCAATGATGCTTTGTGCTTTACATGATGATGATTCACAGTTTTATTATATTGTAACCCTTTGCCGGGGTAATAGTGAATGGAAAAGAAGTTTCGAGCTCAAGTTATGAATAGACATAACTATGAAAAATAGCATGATATCTCAACATTAAAAGAGAGTCATGGCTATAAGAAAAGAAAAACGAATGATTTGAAAAGAATATACATATTCGGACCGGCAAATTGGAAAGTTTTAAGTGAATCATCCTTAGTGCTTATTGGGTTAATTTGGGGACGCTAATTAAGCGCGTCAATTGGGTTGAGTGAGAACGTTATTCGAGTGTAAACTCAAGCTCTTGGACAGTTTTGTTGATGGTAAGTGAGGAGAGAGCCAAAAGCTCACTTCAAATTTACCAAATATACATACCATACCGTCCTTTAGCCTATGCTAAAACCATAAAGTCCTCGTGATTTCTAGATGCACGGTGAGTTAATAGGGATTATTCTAAGTGGAACATTCAACACAAGTAAAGATCGAGGAACACCCTATAGCCACCATCTTGAGATAAGTATTAAGCGTAACCTTCTAGCATTGTGAATTTAATTTTGGATTGACATTATTTTTGTTTGATTTTGCATGATAAGTGTAGGTGTATATTAATTCCTAGGTTAGACTATATGGAATTTGTTTTAAGCTTTGCTTTGGGATTATTTACTAGATTCTACCTTCTGCGTTCACCTAAAAGATCCTTTGTTTTTATTTTACTTTGTCGGGACGACAAAGGTTTGAGTTTGGGGTCTTGATGTCTCCCGATTTGTTCTAATTATCAGCCCCTTGGAGACATCCTTTTAGGTGAATAAATGACTGATTGGATAGACTTTTAGGCTTAATTGATCATATTGCACTTTCTCCCCTTGGAAATTAACTATTTACAGAATCTGAACTTTTGTGCGTAAATTTGACTATTTTTAATGCAAAGTTAATTGGTTCTTGAATCTTATGAAAGATCAATCCAAGGAGAAAAATTGAGAATAAAGTCTTAGTATATTTTAGAGTGTTAGGAAATGATTTTGAGTCGAGTTTCTATTTTTAGAGTACAATTTCCTATTTTGATTTCTTGATTTCTTGATTTATTCTTTTTAAGCATATGCGGTTTAATTATTTATTTAATGTGAAGCTTTAAAAGATAAATGGTAATTACTTAGAGACCAAGTCAAGATGAGGATGAAAGGAAAGAAGATTTACATGGAAATAAGAAGATTTAGGAAAGATTTATTCAAAGAAGGAAAAGATAAAGCTGCCTTGTGAATCTGAAAATACAGCCACGTTTTAAAGATTAAATAATAATTAAAGATTGACATGGATTCTGGATGAATGGTCTGCACCAATAGAAAGAGCTTTCCAAGACAAGAAGTTTCCTATATTGGAACTTCTCAAACGGATAAGTATTGAAAAAGATATGACCAAATCAAATCAGCAGCAAATCTTACCTTTTCTAAAATTTAGGGCTACAAATTTGAGAGTCTTTGACTTGTCTTCCACTCCAAGCAAATTCGACCTAGGGTCTTCCAACACCTATAAATACACCCCTTAGACCTCATAATTCAGTACCTCTCAATAACCATTCAATATATACATCTTTAGAGAGAGAGTCAGAGACTTTAAGAGCAAGAAGGCAAAGGAGGAGCTAGAGCTGGAGGAATTCTGTCCTTCCATCACCAGTCATCTAATCCTTAGGTTATATTTCTTTTCTGTAATTGAATATGATGTCTTTCTATTTAGTTTCAGTCTTTAATATTGCTATGAGCTAAACTTTCATATACTTGAGAATCGCAATAAAAGGATGAACCTTAATTAATTATTTCTATGTTTTGAATTTGGGATTGTTTAGATTTAAACTGAATTAGGTCTTAGATATTGGATATTATTTTGTTCTTAATCACTATTTCTTTTCGGTACAACTAGAAATAGATTTTAGTATTTGTGCTATTCACTTTAGTGGCGAAGTGATCATCCGACAGGGGGGTTTGAATACAGATCTAGGTAATACCCGTGTAATGTCCGTTATTGACCGACAGGCTTAACTAGTTACATAGCCAAAGAGGTAAAATCATATCATCCTAAGAGGCATATTCGACCATACAGGTGTTTATGATACTTTAACATAGCTTCTAGGTCCACCCGACAGGGGGCTAGGAGATATTAGAGTCCCGACTAGTATACTAATACCAATTCTACCCTTAAACATAGCATATATTATATTAGTTAGGAGGATTCTTTGCGAAACTCAAGTATCTCTCTTACCTAAAGTCAGTCTTTTATTTGCTTTATTTCCTTTCTGTTAATTTAATTTAGTCTTTACTTTATTTGCATCTTTTAATTTCTAAAAACCAAACAAAAATTCTATCTTTTAGTTTTCTGTTTAGCAATTATTCCTACTATCTGATTGATATTTGGGTTGAACCTAATCCGTCCCTGAGAACGAACTTGATTATCATATATTACTTGGGACAACCGTACACTTGCGGTTAAGTGGTTCCTTTATTTTTGCACTTAATTTTATAACACCCTAGGACCCACCAAGAAGCTCCTGAATATCACATGGTTAGAAGTATGGTTAATGCTCAATGGAGAAATTGTGGTCAAGTTGAAATAAAGTCTACATATATGGAAGTGTTTCTATTCAAATTCAAAGGTGAGCAAGAATGTAACAACATATTAGAGCAAGTTTGGCATGTAAATGGTAGAATTACGATCTTGAGAAAGTGGGAACCTAACATGAAATTTGAGAAGCTTGATTTGACTAAGGTTCCATTATGGGTTAAATTGAGAAAGGTACCATTACACTTGTGGAATAACGATGGGTTAAGCTACATTAGTAGTGCTTTGGGTATTCCACTCCAAATGGACCCTATCACTAAGACAAAAAATAGATTAAGCTTTGCTAGAGTATGTGTTGAAGTAGATATGACAAAGGAGCTTGTTAAAAGGGTGAAGGTTGATCTTGAGGAGGATGGGATTCATGTGGTGGAGGCTTGCTATGAGTGGTTACCTCCAAGATGTTCTAATTGCAAGGTTTTGGGACATAAGGAGATCAATTGTAGCCGAGGAAGGAAAGAGCCTAGACCTAAACCAAACCAAACCTATAACCAACCTAAACCAAACCAAGCTAATCACCAACCAAACCAATACAAAGCTTAAAAGAGAGTGGAAGAATGGAGGGTAGTGCAAAGAAAGCAAAAAGAGAAGAAGGATGATGAAGTTCAGATTCCTAACATCAAAAAAACACCTAGAACTCCATCTCAAAGTGTGGGAGATAGTAGTGCAAAGGGGAAAGAAAAAACCCCTAGTAAACCTAGGGGAAATGATTATAATTCTAATATTTTTGAAGGGGAGTTATGTAACTCCTTTTGTGCTTTAAATAAGGCTAATGCAAACCTTGAAGAGGCTTTGAATAGGTTTGTGGGAAGTACCCATAGTGAAAGAGAACCTCCGGATTTAAATGATAATTAGCTCTTGGAATGTAAGGGGTTTGAATCTAAACCTCAAACAAAAAGAAGTTATTCATGTTATACAAGATAAAAAAGTTGATCTAGTGGGTTTATTGGAGACTAAAATGACTCTACAAAGTTACAATAAGTTTCACAATACTTATTTGAGTAATTGGGGTACTATAACTAATCATGATAAGGATGAAAGAGGAAGAATATGTATAAAGTGGAATAAGAATGTTTTGGATGTAAAGTGTTTCAGTTCAACTAGCCAAGCCATCTTCCTAGAGGTACAAGATATATATAATAAGAATTTTTTTAATTGTGTGATGGTATATGCAGAAAATGATGATGATAAAAGAGTGATTCTTTGGGAAACACTTAGTGAATGGATGGTTATTAATGGAGATTTTCCTTGTATTTGGTGTGGGGATTATAATGAAATTACTAAAGTTGATGAAAGAATGGGTTGTACTAGCCTTCATAAGAGTTCACACGAATTTATGGATTGTATTAATGATAATGGGATGGTTGAACATCCTAGCCAAGGATGTTATTACACTTGGACTAATAGAAGAATTGAAGGGTTCATATCTAGTAGAATTGACAAAATCTTTATAAATGATGCTTGGTTCACTTGTTTCAAGTCTCATTTGATGATTGAAGCTCCTGGAATTTCAGATCACTCTAATCTTATCCTCAAAATTCAGGAGAGTTCAAATAATAAACCTTCATCTTTTAAATTTTTTAATTTTTGGATTGATCATGATGAGTTTTTGCCCTTGATTGAAAAGGTGTGGAAATATGAAGTTAAAGGGAGTATGATGTACAAAGTTGTGAATAAATTGAAGGAAGTAAAGAAAGCTTTGAAGATCTTCAATAAAAAATATTTTCATCACTCTACTAAAGAAATAATGGAGCTTAAAGAGGAACTTGAAAAAGTACAAACAAAGCTTATGAATGGGGATCAATCTATGCTCATCATTGAGAAGGAGCTAAGAGATAAACTTATGCATCTTTTTAATATTCAAGAAGAGATCTTAAAGCAAAAATCTGGAATTACTTGGGCTCAAAAGGGTGACTGTAGCACTACCCTTTATCATAAGAGCATCAAGGAAAGAATCACTCAAAACCGAGTTGCATCTATTGTGACTAAAAATGGTGATATTGTTGTTGAAGATGAGGCTATTCATGATGAATTTATTAAGTACTACACTAGTTTAATTGGTACTAAATGGTTTATGAAGAAAGTGTTAGCTCTAGTTGTTTAAACAAGCTTGTTGATAAAGCTATCACTAAGGAAGAAGCAAAAGATATGGTGAAAGACATTATTAGTAAGGAGATTAAAGAAGCTATTTTCTCTATTGATATCTCAAAATCTCCTGGCCCAGATGGTTTTAATAGTACTTTCTTCAAAGCTACTTGGAATATTATTGGGGAAGATGTTTGTAATGCTATAAAGGAAACCTTCAAGAATAGACAAATTTTGAAGAAAATTAATGCTACTAATCTTGTTCTTATTCCCAAGGTTAAAAATCCCACTTCAGTGAAGAGTTTTAGGCCCATTGCTTGTTGTAATATCCTCTATAAAGCTATATCTAAAATCATTGCTAATAGGATGAAGAAAAGCCTTGAGGAGCTTATATATAAAAATCAAGCTGCTTTTGTGGAAGGTAGAAGTATTTCGGATAATATATTGGTTGCTAAAAGTGTGGTGACAAGTTATGATAGGAAGGACTTGAGTCCAAGATGTACTTTAAATATTGATCTTCAAAAGGCTTTTGATACAATTAATTGGAGGTACCTCTTCCAACTACTTCAAATCATGGGATTTGATAAAAAGCTTATATCTTGGGTCAAGATGTGTATTTCAACACCTATGTTCTCTTTGTGCATTAATGGAAGTGTGTGTGGTTATTTCAAAGGAGAAAGAGGATTAAGACAAGGTGATCCTTTATCTCCTTATTTATTTGTTATATGTATGCAAGGTTTCTCTTCTATTCTTGAGAAAGTGGCAAATAATCAAGCTTTTACTTATCACCCTAATTGTGCTAGAATGGGTTTGAACCACCTTATATTTGCTGATGATTGTTTAGTTTTCTTTAATGGTGATAAAGACTCGGCTATGAGACTAAAACAAGGCCTAGATCTTTTCTCTAGACTCTCTGGCCTTAAAATAAGTCCTGAAAAGAGTGAGCTATATATGGGAGGTTGTAATAAAGACCTTCATGATGATTTGAGTTGTATTCTCAATGTTAAAAAGGGTAAACTTCCTGTTAGATATCTTGGGGCTCCTTTAACTACAAAAGGACCTAATAGCTTAATGTGTGCTACCCTTATTAATAATATAGTGGGAAGTGTTGAAGGGTGGATGCATAAATTTTGTACATTTACGGGAAGGCTTCATTTAATCAAGAGTGTTTTACAAAGTAAAGCTAGATATTGGTGTAATGTAATGATACTTCCAATGGGAGTTATTCGTGAGATAGAATCACTCTTGAGTAGGTTCCTTTGGAAGGGTAATACTAATGATTTTCATGGTGCTAAAGTGGCTTGGAAAGAATTATGTCAAAGCAAGGAAAATGGAGGACTAGGCATACCTAATCTTCTCCAAATCAATCAAGTTGCTATTCTTAAAGTTTTTTGGAGAATGTATGGCTATAAAGGTAATATTTGGTCTCAATGGGTCTACTCAAATTGGCTAAGGAACAAGAGTATATGGAGCATTACATATGATAATAACCTTCCTTGGACATGGAGAGCTATGCTAAATGTAAGGTACCTTGCTTTTAAATATATTATACATGAGGTTGGAAATGACAAGAGAACCTATATGTTAGATGATAGATGGACAAAAGGGAAGTGTGTAGGTGATATTTGTGAACAAAAGGATGCTATTTCATTGGGTAATTACAATATTAACAAAAAGGTGATGGACTATTATGTGGGGAAGAGGTGGAGATTTCCACCTAGGCTTAACAAGGTGTATGAGGTGGTAAAGGATATGGTGCTTAATGAAGAGCATGACACTATAAGATGGGGAGATAAAGGTTTTAGGACCTCGGATGTTATGTATGACCTAAGGGGTCCTAATGAGAAAACAAAATGGTATAGTGTGGAATGACATAAATGGAGTATGCCAAAACACAAGTTTTGTGCTTGGTTAATTTGTAAGGATAGGTTAAGCACTAAGGATAGGCTTAGCAAGTGGGGAATGGAAGTGAATAAGATGTGCTACCTTTGCTTTGAAGATCATGAATCTAGGGATCATTTATTTGTGAATTTCAAATTCACTACTTTGGCTTGGAAGGAGATTTGTGATCTTCACAATTGGCACAACTCGGGTAATACTTGGGAAGAAAGGCTTGATTTTATGATTAAAGTTGATGGTAACACCTTAAAAGATACCATATCAAACATTACTTTCCTTAGCTTTCTTTATTGTATTTGTGATGTGAGGAATAAAAAAGAGTTTAAGAAGATGCATCCCAAATATGAGGATATTGTGAAAATAGTTGTGAAAGATGTTCAATATACACTTTGGAATAGAAAATTATTTAAGAGGAGTGTTGAGAATATGATATTGATGGCAAGATGGAAGCTACATGGAGTACTCAAGAGAGGAGAGCAAGAAGATCAAGGAAGATAGCTTGGAGCTTGGACCTAGTATAAGACTTTAGCAATTGTTGTATAGGGTTTAATTTCCTAGCAATGGTTGTATAGGGTTTTTTACTTTACTTTGATTTATTTTATAGCAATGGTTGTATAGGTTGTTTTGCAAGTTGATAGGTTTATTTTCTAGTAAAGGTTGTATAGGGTTTGTTTTTCCTAGCCATGCTTGTTTTTTAGTAAAAAATAAGTGGGGGTTTGATTTGTACTTGTTATTTTATGGATATAAAATGGTAAGTTTGATAAAAAATAAAAATAAACAACCTATATTTTATTATACAATCAAAAAATATTCTTACAAATAAAAAAATGAAAAAAAATGATTTTTTTTTAAAAGGTGAACCAAGTAAAAATGAAAAACTTGGGAGGAGTGTCACATAAGGTTAATATTGTACAAAGGTTATAAGAAATAAAGGGTTCAATGAAACCCCTGCCCCTTTCCCATAATAACCAATATGTGGGCCTGCCATGATTATTATATATAAATCAATTACTTTTATTTTTTGTCATAATTCGATATGTTGTTTATTTGAAAGAAAAAAAATTATTATTTATAATACTAGAATTTGGATATATATAATTTTACTATTTTTAAAAATATTTGAGACTAATGGTTGGTCAGAAAAGACTCATTAAACCGCTAAATAGGGTTTAATACTTAATATGTAGTCCGTCCAAAACTAACTTTGTGAGATATATAAATAAAACATCTAAAGGACATTGCATTAATTTAATCTCCAAAAATTCTTCTTTCTTACCTACATTTATTTGTCTCTCGAACATATGACACACCGCAAAATTATTAAATCTACCCTATAATCAGTGTAATCTCTAATCGCCGCATGAAAATACTACATGTAGACTATATTTTGTCTGAAGTGTAATGATTGAGCTCAACAATATCATCGAGCCAAATTCCCTCACCTTGAAAAATCCTTATAAAAATCTTTATTTAAATCCCAAACTGATTTTCCTATTCGTGTTTTATTCTCGCTTAATTACAACATCAATTCGTCTTAAGAACTTGAACTTGATAGGAACCAAACCTGATAACCTCACAAGCTGTATTATTTAATTATATCTGGTCTAAACGCTAAATCATTTTATGCAAACCATAACTTCCACATGATAAATACAATTATTACTATCCACTCCATATGATTGAGCAACTCTTTATTTTAAATATTGTACTATCCGAATAGTTGTTGTCGTGTTATATTTGTATGCAATCTAATTCCCTCTTCGACTGACATGTTAACATTTGCTCTCTTCCAAGCATTACATACGAAAATGGTTAGGCTACAGTTCTACAATAAGTTTTTCTTTATACGTCATGAATTTGATATATCATATTGGATTTAATATCGTTACAATAGAACATGAATAAAAAGTACAAAGGAAGTATAGGGTGTAAAGGAACCAACAACTTGCAATGAGCTTAAGCTCACCAAAAGCATACTCGTTAGCTATTATTTTTTAGCTAAACGAGTGGAGATCAAGCTCTTAAAATTACTTATTTAACAATCGAGGAAAGCCAATCACAGTCGCGAGATACTCCTATAACACGTTAGTTGTTTAAAAAAACAAACATTATAGAGATATATTTATGTTTTCATGTTTTTTCTTTTACGCATGCTAAATATAGTCTTTCATTATTATTTTGAATTAAAAGGAAGTAAAAAAGAATAAAAAAGATTTCAAGAACATTATCTAATCGAAAAACTTAAAAAAATTAAAACCTCACAAAAATCACTTAATCTCTTCACTGTGGATGAAAAACGTACGCCACCAATTAGCATCAATTTGTGTTACTAGAAACTTCAACAGAAACACTTTTGCACAAAAGAGGTATATTTTCTTAACAATATAGAGAAATAAATAAAAAAATCACTTGTAAATCGTAAGAGATTTCATATGTTTATTAGGTAATTTTATATCCTAATGAAGATCAAATATTTTTTTTATGTGGAAGCAGACTAGACATCATGTATATGATTGATTAGAAGGATGATTTGAACTTTTTCAAATATCTTGAATATATTCTACGTCAATTCATATGTAAACAAAACTTATAATGAAATTATTTTTATTCAATCATTATTCCTCATTTTATGATGTCAGTCTTTAAATATCTGTTTAATAATTTTTTTGTGTTTATGTAATCACTTTAACAATGTGTTTATGATGTTAGTAATATATTTCTTCTTAAATTATTTTTTAGTGAGAAAAAATTTCAATACGACTAATTATTAGAATTCCTCTTTGTGGTCTGATTAATATATTAATTATGACTTTGTTTCTTGTAAATATATTATAAAATTTAAGACCCTTTTCAATAGTAGAAACAAGATAGCGAATTTGAGTATTTCCCAAACATTGGAAATAATTCAGCTTGTATGCGTGTCATCTTTGTGATCCAACTATTACCTTTACAAACTAACTATTTGCATACATGCACATGTGAATGAATAAACATTGGCTTATATTCATTAATATGCAGATAAAAATGTGTTTTTTATCCATATGATTCATTTATGAATAAAGTCTTGTAAAGAGCATCAAAAGTAGAAGACTTTGAAGAAGACAATGTCAAGTAAGTAAAAATTCGCAAGGTACAAGTTTTTCTAGCAATTATTAACTGTCTTAAAACCGGGTATCACAAATAGATCTACGTGGCATATGTATTTTTATTGAGTATAAATGTTGCAATGATATAAATTTTTTAAGATACTATAACATTAAGGTGCAACTAAAAGTGATTTTTTTGGTAAATTAAAAATGACTGAGCCGGGGTAAGGGAGTTCGCCACACACATGAGTATTATTTTAACCATATGGAGCATGTTGTGATTAAATTCACGAAAGTAATCTATCAATTTTGGGTGAAAAAGTAAAAAGCACAAATTAAGATAATTTTTTATCTACTTATGAAATTGAGAAGAGAAAGTATTAAAATCGAGTGAAAATGTGAATAGAGTTACTAATACATATATTTTGTGGAAGTAAATTGGAAAAATATTGTATATAGAAGTTATCAATAAATATGTGGATGCTTATTAGGCATTATAAAGATATATTTTCGTGCATTTCGATTTCTCATAATCAATGCTCGATTATTTCTTGTTACAAGTTATTTAGTATAATTGGGTCCTCATAATAAATTGTCTACAATAATAGTGGATAACGATACTTATAATGGATGGTGTCGAAATTTATGTTTTTAAAATCATATATAAATATTCATATATAAGCTCCCATGCATATGTTTTCCGCGTATGTTGTTGTGCATACTACTTAACCTATTATTCAAAGATATGTGAAATACATATGTGGAATTTGTTAAGGAAGAGCTTAAATACTTACGGCATTTTTGAATCAGATTTAGTAAGTTTAATGATAGGCTAACCAACTATTTTCCTCTTCAAGAAAATTGATATTGAATGCACACCGAGACGTAATTTGGTTTAATTGATATTATTACTTGAATTGGTTTAAAAGGATTTTTTTAAAGGGTAAACAAATGAATACTCTATATTTATATATGTACCTACTAATGAAGATTGATTTTTTATTGATTAAGGAATTCAATTTTTGGTCATTTTAAATAAAGTCATCAAAATAATTTTTAGATCTGATTATCCAACATCTAATAAGATAAATAATTGTTGTAACTTGAAGAATAATAGATTATCAATACAGCAAACCAAAATTTATTTCATCAAAAAATAACTCACAAATTAATAAACAAGTAAACTAAAAAATTTACAAAATGGTATATGGAGCAGCACTTTTCAAATAAATAATATTTTAACCAAAAATAAAAATACACCGAAATTCTTATGTCATTTGGAGTATATCTAAAATAAATGCAGTTGCATAAAATTATAATTTTTTACTACTTGTCATAAAGTTTCCTTGCTATATGAGTTAATGAATAGATGAATTCAGGGTTGTCTCACCAAATTCCATGTTAGATCTTAATTTATTTACATATAATCCATGACAATCAATTATTTATACCATCATTAACAATGGAAGCACACATGGGAGTTGTGAACATTAACAAAAAAACAATCATTTTGGAAAAACATGAGATAAAAAATAACATCAATTAATCCCCTACGGAAAGAAAAATTTCATAAAATATCTATATAGTTTATTTATTTTTTGAGTGATTTTTATATAAAAATAAAGACACAATAAAATCAATACCCCAAACCTTAATGTTGAAGGTTAACCTATATGGATTGAAATTAAAATAATATATAAACTAAGAATATATATATATTAAAAAGTATGGTCTTCTTTTTTCATCATTAGCTTAGCCATTAAAACTTTACTCACATTAATTTTAATGTATTGGAAAAACAAACCATTATATTTTAAATTTTGAAAAAAATATTTAAAATTAAAAATTTGGGCAGTGTAGAATTCAAGTATCACTTTCTATATGATACATTAGGAAAATTCTTCCATCCAATATTTTGGATGATCTTACACCAATTATATTTATACACATATCATATGTTTTAAACTTACAAAAATAAATAAATTATTTGTCTAATGACATTTTTTATGTTATAATAATCAACGTGCGATGTAAATGTTGGACCATCCAATATTGATTGAATGGAAGTCTCACCCGATTCATTATTCTGGATTTTACCCACTGAAACCAATTTACATAAAAAATTCAATGGAGGCTCAGATATTATATGATTTGAGACATATAAAGACTCCAACCATGTCATGGCTGCAAACCCAAAATGGGTTGCCCAGCCAAATTACTGGTGGATCTCTTAATCTACTCACAAAATAGATTAGAAAGTAATAAATCCAAAGTAAGATATCATCACAGCCTCATTATATGAATAATGTATATTGACCTATTGTGCAAAATCTGAAAACAAATGAGAAAATGGAGATATCAATCAAACTATGGCTGCAAACCCATAAAAATAGGGAAGTTGCCACGCCAAGATAATAATTTGATCTACCATTTGCCTCATAATAATTATCAGAAAAAAGTATCAAATAATGTAATGATATGGTTACAACGATCTAAGATATTTTGATCCTCATAGAGAATGCAATGAGGGTTGTTAAATTTACGCTTACCATGGAGAAATCATCGACAAAAATGGAATAGAGAGAGTCAGACAACAACCCCTAAGAAATCCCAAAAAACTCTAGCCGCCACCATAGTTGCCTCATTCTATTTTCTTTCCGTTCTATCTTATTAATCTTTTTAGGGTTAATGCATCATTATATACTTTTCACCAAGGATAATTTGGTAATCCAAATTGTGGTTATACAAATTTGGTACTCGAAAATTTAAGATTTTGTAAATTATGACCCGAATTTATTTTTACTTAAATTATATATTATGAAAAAATTGCACCAAGGTTTCTATATTATACAAACATTTAATTATAGGTCATAATATGTATATATATAATTTTTTTCAATTAGTTAATATATATGCATATTATAATAAATAACCTATATTTTATCTTACAATAAAAAATATTAGTACAAATAAAAAATGAAAATAAATGAAAATAATTTTAAAAAGGTGAACCAAATAAATATGAAAAACTTGGGGGAGTGGCACATAAGGTTAATATTGTTTAAAGGTTACAAGAAATAAAGGGTTAAATGAAACCTCTGCCCCTTTCCCACAATAACCAATATGTGGGTATGCCATTATTATTATATATTAATCAATAACTTTTATTTTTTGTCAAAATTCGATATGTTGTTTATTTGAAAGAAAGAAATTATTATTTATGATACTAGAATTTGGATATATATAATTTTACTATTTTTTAAAACATTTGAGACTAATGGTTGGTCTGAAAAGACTCATTAAACCCCGAAATAGGGTTTAATACTTAATATGTAGTCCGTCCAAAACTAAATTTGTGAGATATCTCAATAACACATCAAAGTGACATTGCATTAATTTATTCTCCAAAAATTCTTCTTTCTTAGCCAATCAGTACCTACATTTATTTGTCTTTCGAACATATGACACGACGCAAAATCATTAAATCTACCCTATAATCAGTATAATCTGTAATCGCCGCATGAAAATACTACATGTAGACTATATTTTATCTGAAGTGTAATGATTGAGCTCAACAATATCATAGAGCCAAATTCCCTCACCCTGAAAAATCCTTATAAAAATCTATATTCAAATCCCAAATTTATTATCCAATTCGTGTTTTATTCTCGCTTAATTACAACATCCATTCATCTTAAGAACTTGAACTTAATAGGACTGAAATTTGTTGATCTCACAAACTATATTATTTAATTATATATCTGGTCTAGAGGCTAAATCATTATATGCTACCCATAGCTTCCACATGACAACTACAATTATTACTATCCACTCCATATGATTGAGCAACTCTTTATTTTAAATTCCATACTATCCGAATAGTTGTTCTTTATATTTGTATGCATTCTAATTCCCTCTTTGACCGAAAAGTTAACATTTGCTCTATTCGAAGCATAACATATGAAAATGGTCAGGCTACAGTTTTAAAATAAGTTTTCCTTTATATGTCATGAATTTGATATATCATATTGGATTTAATATCGTTACAATAGAACATGAATAAAAATCACAAAGGAAGTATATGGTGTAAAGGAACTATCAACTTGCAATGAGCTTAAGCTCACCACAAGCATACTCGTTAATTATTATTTTTTAGCTAAACGAATGGAGATCAAGCTCTTCAAATTACTTATATATTAATCGAGGCAAGCCAATCATAGTCGCGAGATACTCCTATAACACGTTAGTTCTTTAAAAAACAAACATTATAGAGATATATTTATGTTTTCATATTTTTTCTTTTACGCATGCTAAATATAGTCTTTCATTATTATTTTGAATTACAAGGAAGTAAAAAAGAATAGAAAATATTTCATGATCATTATCTAAACGAAAAGCTTAAAAAAATAAAAACCTTACAAAAATCACTTAATCTCTTCACCAAGGATGGAAAATGTACGCCACCAATTAGCATCAATTTGTGTTACTAGAAACTTCAACATAAAAACTTGTGCACAAAAGAGGTATATTTTCTTAACAATATAGAAAAATAAAGAAAAAAAATCACTTGTAAATCGTAAGAGATTTCATATGTTCATTAGGTGATTTTATATCGTAATGAAAATCAAATATTTTTTAATGTGGAAGAACACTAGACATCATGTAAGTGATTGATTAAAAAGATGATTTGAAATTGTTCAGATATCTTGAATATATTGTACGTTATTTCATATGTAAACAAAACTTATAATGAAATTATATTTATTCAATCATTATTCCTCATTTTATGATGTCAGTCTTTAAAACAACTGTTTAATATTTTGTGTGTGTTTATGTAATCACTTTAACAATATGTTTACGATGTTAGTAATATATTTCTTCTTAAATTATTTTTTAGTGATAAAAATTGGTATACGATTAATTATTAGAATTTCTCTTTGTTGTTTGATTAATATATTAATTATAAAATTGGTGTGATCTATTGTACATATATTATAAAAAATGTAAAACTTTTTCAATAGTAGAAACAAGATAGAGAAAAGGAGTATTTCCCAAACATTGGAAATAATTCAAGTTATATGAGTGTCATATTTGTGGTCCAACTATTACCTTTACAAACTAACTACTTGCGTACATGCACATGTAAATGAATATACATTGACCTATATTCATTATATGCAGATAAAAATGTATGTTTTATTCCATATAGTTCATTTAAGAATAAAGTCTTGTAAAGAGCATCAAAAGTATATGACTTTGAAGAAGACAATGTCAAGTAAGTAAAAATTCGCAAGGTACAAGTTTTTCTAGCAAATATTAACCGTCTTAAAGGCAGGTATCACTAATAGATCTACGTGACATATGAATTTTTATTGAGTATAAAGGTTGCAAAGATAGAAAATTCTTAGGATACTATAACATTAAGGTGCAACTAAAAGTGGTTATCTTGGTAACTTAAAAATAATTGAGACGGAGTAAGAGAGTTCGCCATGAGTATTATTTTAACATGGAGCATGTTGTGGTTAAATTCATGAATAAATCTATAAATTTTGGATGAAGAAGTATAATGAACAAATTAAGATATTTTTTTATCTACTTCTGAAATTGAGAGGAGAAAGTATTTAGTCGAATGGAAATCTTAATAGAGTTAGTAATACAAATATTTTGGGGAAGTAAATTGGAAAACGTATTGTATATAGATGTTACCAATAAATTTGTGGATGCTTATTAGGTATTAAACAATAATATTTTGTGCACTTTCCTTTCTCATAAATCAATGCTTGATTATTTCTTGTTACGAGTTGTTTAGTATAATTGGGGTTTTAAAAATAAATTGTCTACTTCAATAGTGGATAGTGAAACTTATATTGGAAGGTGATGCAATTTAGTTTTAAAATCATATATATATATATATATACATATATATATATATATATATACATATATATATATATACATATACATACATATATATATACATATACATACATATATATACATATACATATACATATATATACATATATATATATATATATATATACATATATATATATACATACATATATATATACATACATATATATACATACATACATATATATATACATATATATATATACATACATACATATATATATATATATATATAACTTAACCTATTAGTCAAAGATATGGGAAACACATATGTGGAATTTGTTAAGGAAGAGCTTAAATACTTACGGTATTTTGAATCAGACTTTAATAAGTTTAATGAAAGGCTAAAAAACTATTTTCTTCAACAAAATTGATATTAGAATGCACATCGAGATGTATTTTGTTTTGATTGATATTATTAGTTAAATCAGTTTATAAGGATTTTCTTCAAGGGATACAAATGAATTATCTATATCTTTATATGTACCTCGTAGCGAAAATTGATTTTTTATTGGTATACTAATTCAGGTTTTAGTCATTTTAAATAAAGTTATCAAAATAACTTTTAGATCTGATTATCCAACATCTAATAAGATAAATAATTGTTGTAACCTGAAGAATAATACATTACCAATACATCAAACCAAACATTATTTCATCATAAAATAACTAATAAATTAAGAACAAGTAAACTAAAAAATTTACAAAATGATATATTAGGCAGCACTTTTCAAATAAAAAACATTTTGATCATAACTAAAAATACACCGAAATATATTTGTCTAATTTCGTATGTCATTCGGAGTATTTCTTAAATACATGCACTTGCATAAAAATATAATTTTTTACTAGTTGTCATAAAATTTCCTTGCTCTTTGAGTCAATGAATAGATGAATTCAGGGTTGTCTCACTAAATTTCATGTTACATCTTAATTTAAATACATATAATACGTGACAATTAATTATCTATACCATAGTAACAATGGAAGCACACCTGGGAGATTTCATATGTTTATGAAGTAATTTTATATCCTAATGAAAATCAAATTTTTTTTATGTGGAAGAACATTAGACTTTATGTATTCGATTGATTAGAAGGATGATTTGAACTTGTTCAGATATCTTGAATATATTGTACGTCAATTCATATGTAAACAAAACTTATAATGAAATTATTTTTATTCAATCATTATTCCTCATTTTATGATGTCAGTCTTTAAATATCTGTTTAATAATTTTTTTGTGTTTATGTAATCACTTTAACAATGTGTTTATGATGTCAGTAATATATTTCTTCTTAAATTATTTTTTAGTGAGAAAAAATTTCAATACGACTAATTATTAGAATTCCTCTTTGTGGTCTGATTAATATATTAATTATGACTTTGTTTCTTGTAAATATATTATAAAATTTAAGACCCTTTTCAATAGTAGAAACAAGATAGCGAATTTGAGTATTTCCCAAACATTGGAAATAATTCAGCTTGTATGCGTGTCATCTTTGTGATCCAACTATTACCTTTACAAACTAACTATTTGCATACATGCACATGTGAATGAATAAACATTGGCTTATATTCATTAATATGCAGATAAAAATGTGTTTTTTATCCATATGATTCATTTATGAATAAAGTCCTGTAAAGAGCATCAAAAGTATAAGACTTTGAAGAAGACAATGTCAAGTAAGTAAAAATTCGCAAGGTACAAGTTTTTCTAGCAATTATTAACTGTCTTAAAACCGGGTATCACAAATAGATCTACGTGGCATATGTATTTTTATTGAGTATAAATGTTGCAATGATATAAATTTTTTAAGATACTATAACATTAAGGTGCAACTAAAAGTGATTTTTTTGGTAAATTAAAAATGACCGAGCCGGGGTAAGGGAGTTCGCCACACACATGAGTATTATTTTAACCATATGGAGCATGTTGTGATTAAATTCACGAAAGTAATCTATCAATTTTGGGTGAAGAAGTAAAAAGCACAAATTAAGATAATTTTTTATCTACTTATGAAATTGAGAAGAGAAAGTATTAAAATCGAGTGAAAATGTGAATAGAGTTACTAATACATATATTTTGTGGAAGTAAATTGGAAAAATATTGTATATAGAAGTTATCAATAAATATGTGGATGCTTATTAGGCATTATAAAGATATATTTTCGTGCATTTCGATTTCTCATAATCAATGCTCGATTATTTCTTGTTACAAGTTATTTAGTATAACTGGGTCCTCATAATAAATTGTCTACAATAATAGTGGATAACGATACTTATAATGGATGGTGTCGAAATTTATGTTTTTAAAATCATATATAAATATTCATATATAAGCTCCCATGCATATGTTTTCCGCGTATGTTGTTGTGCATACTACTTAACCTATTATTCAAAGATATGTGAAATACATATGTGAAATTTGTTAAGGAAGAGCTTAAATACTTACGGCATTTTTGAATCAGACTTTAGTAAGTTTAATGATAGGCTAACCAACTATTTTCCTCTTCAAGAAAATTGATATTGAATGCACACCGAGACGTAATTTGGTTTAATTGATATTATTACTTGAATTGGTTTAAAAGGATTTTTTTAAAGGGTAAACAAATGAATACTCTATATTTATATATGTACCTACTAATGAAGATTGATTTTTTATTGATTAACGAATTCAATTTTTGGTCATTTTAAATAAAGTCATCAAAATAATTTTTAGATCTGATTATCCAACATCTAATAAGATAAATAATTGTTGTAACTTGAAGAATAATACATTATCAATACAGCAAACCAAAATTTATTTCATCTAAAAATAACTCACAAACTAATAAACAAGTAAACTAAAAAATTTACAAAATGGTATATGGAGCAGCACTTTTCAAATAAATAATATTTTAACCAAAAATAAAAATACACCGAAATTCTTATGTCATTTGGAGTATATCTAAAATAAATGCAGTTGCATAAAATTATAATTTTTTACTACTTGTCATAAAGTTTCCTTGCGATATGAGTTAATGAATAGATGAATTCAGGGTTGTCTCACCAAATTCCATGTTAGATCTTAATTTATTTACATATAATCCATGACAATCAATTATTTATACCATCATTAACAATGGAAGCACACATGGGAGTTGTGAACATTAACAAAAAAACAATCATTTTGGAAAAACATGAGATAAAAAATAACATCAATTAACCCCCTACGGAAAGAAAAATTTCATAAAATATCTATATAATTTATTTATTTTTTGAGTGATTTTTATATAAAAATAAAGACACAATAAAATCAATACCCCAAACCTTAATGTTGAAGGTTAACCTATATGGATTGAAATTAAAATAATATATAAACTAAGAATATATATATATATTAAAAAGTATGGTCTTCTTTTTTCATCATTAGCTTAGCCATTAAAACTTTACTCACATTAATTTTAATGTATTGGAAAAACAAACCATTATATTTTAAATTTTGAAAAAAATATTTAAAATTAAAAATTTGGGCAGTGTAGAATTAAAGTATCACTTTCTATATGATACATTAGGAAAATTCTTCCATCCAATATTTTGGATGATCTTACACCAATTATATTTATACACATATCATATGTTTTAAACTTACAAAAATAAATAAATTATTTGTCTAATGACTTTTATGTTATAATAATCAACGTGCGATGTAAATGCTGGACCATCCAATATTGATTGAATGGAAGTCTCACCCAATTCATTATTCTGGATTTTACCCACTGAAACCAATTTACATAAAAAATTCAATGGAGGCTCAGATATTATATGATTTGAGACATATAAAGACTCCAACCATGTCATGGCTGCAAACCCAAAATGGGTTGCCCAGCCAAATTACTGGTGGATCTCTTAATCTACTCACAAAATAGATTAGAAAGTAATAAATCCAAAGTAAGATATCATCACAGCCTCATTATATGAATAATGTATATTGACCTATTGTGCAAAATCTGAAAACAAATGAGAAAATGGAGATATCAATCAAACTATGGCTGCAAACCCATAAAAATAGGGAAGTTGCCACGCCAAGATAATAGTTTGATCTACCATTTGCCTCATAATAATTATCAGAAAAAAGTATCAAATAATGTAATGATATGGTTACAACGATCTAAGATATTTTGATCCTCATAGAGAATGCAATGAGGGTTGTTAAATTTACGCTTACCATGGAGAAATCATCGACAAAAATGGAATAGAGAGAGTCAGACAACAACCCCTAAGAAATCCCAAAAAACTCTAGCCGCCACCATAGTTGCCTCATTCTATTTTCTTTCCGTTCTATCTTATTAATCTTTTTAGGGTTAATGCATCATTATATACTTTTCACCAAGGATAATTTGGTAATCCAGATTGTGGTTATACAAATTTGGTACTCGAAAATTTAAGATTTTGTAAATTATGACCCGAATTTATTTTTACTTAAATTATATATTATGAAAAAATTGCACCAAGGTTTCTATATTATACAAACATTTAATTATAGGTCATAATATGTATATATATAATTTTTTTCAATTAGTTAATATATATGCATATTATAATAAATAACCTATATTTTATCTTACAATAAAAAATATTAGTACAAATAAAAAATGAAAATAAATGAAAATAATTTTAAAAAGGTGAACCAAATAAATATGAAAAACTTGGGGGAGTGGCACATAAGGTTAATATTGTTTAAAGGTTACAAGAAATAAAGGGTTAAATGAAACCTCTGCCCCTTTCCCACAATAACCAATATGTGGGTATGCCATCATTATTATATATTAATCAATAACTTTTATTTTTTGTCAAAATTCGATATGTTGTTTATTTGAAAGAAAGAAATTATTATTTATGATACTAGAATTTGGATATATATAATTTTACTATTTTTTAAAACATTTGAGACTAATGGTTGGTCTGAAAAGACTCATTAAACCCCGAAATAGGGTTTAATACTTAATATGTAGTCCGTCCAAAACTAACTTTGTGAGATATCTCAATAACACATCAAAGTGACATTGCATTAATTTATTCTCCAAAAATTCTTCTTTCTTAGCCAATCAGTACCTACATTTATTTGTCTTTCGAACATATGACACGACGCAAAATTATTAAATCTACCCTATAATCAGTATAATCTGTAATCGCCGCATGAAAATACTACATGTAGACTATATTTTATCTGAAGTGTAATGATTGAGCTCAACAATATCATAGAGCCAAATTCCCTCACCCTGAAAAATCCTTATAAAAATCTATATTCAAATCCCAAATTTATTATCCAATTCGTGTTTTATTCTCGCTTAATTACAACATCCATTCATCTTAAGAACTTGAACTTAATAGGACTGAAATTTGTTGATCTCACAAACTATATTATTTAATTATATATCTGGTCTAGAGGCTAAATCATTATATGCTACCCATAGCTTCCACATGACAACTACAATTATTACTATCCACTCCATATGATTGAGCAACTCTTTATTTTAAATTCCATACTATCCGAATAGTTGTTCTTTATATTTGTATGCATTCTAATTCCCTCTTTGACCGAAAAGTTAACATTTGCTCTATTCGAAGCATAACATATGAAAATGGTCAGGCTACAGTTTTAAAATAAGTTTTCCTTTATATGTCATGAATTTGATATATCATATTGGATTTAATATCGTTACAATAGAACATGAATAAAAATCACAAAGGAAGTATATGGTGTAAAGGAACTATCAACTTGCAATGAGCTTAAGCTCACCACAAGCATACTCGTTAATTATTATTTTTTAGCTAAACGAATGGAGATCAAGCTCTTCAAATTACTTATATATTAATCGAGGCAAGCCAATCATAGTCGCGAGATACTCCTATAACACGTTAGTTCTTTAAAAAACAAACATTATAGAGATATATTTATGTTTTCATATTTTTTCTTTTACGCATGCTAAATATAGTCTTTCATTATTATTTTGAATTACAAGGAAGTAAAAAAGAATAGAAAATATTTCATGATCATTATCTAAACGAAAAGCTTAAAAAAATAAAAACCTTACAAAAATCACTTAATCTCTTCACCAAGGATGGAAAATGTACGCCACCAATTAGCATCAATTTGTGTTACTAGAAACTTCAACATAAAAACTTGTGCACAAAAGAGGTATATTTTCTTAACAATATAGAAAAATAAAGAAAAAAATCACTTGTAAATCGTAAGAGATTTCATATGTTCATTAGGTGATTTTATATCGTAATGAAAATCAAATATTTTTTAATGTGGAAGAACACTAGACATCATGTAAGTGATTGATTAAAAAGATGATTTGAAATTGTTCAGATATCTTGAATATATTGTACGTTATTTCATATGTAAACAAAACTTATAATGAAATTATATTTATTCAATCATTATTCCTCATTTTATGATGTCAGTCTTTAAAACAACTGTTTAATATTTTGTGTGTGTTTATGTAATCACTTTAACAATATGTTTACGATGTTAGTAATATATTTCTTCTTAAATTATTTTTTAGTGATAAAAATTGGTATACGATTAATTATTAGAATTTCTCTTTGTTGTTTGATTAATATATTAATTATAAAATTGGTGTGATTTATTGTACATATATTATAAAAAATGTAAAACTTTTTCAATAGTAGAAACAAGATAGAGAAAAGGAGTATTTCCCAAACATTGGAAATAATTCAAGTTATATGAGTGTCATATTTGTGGTCCAACTATCATCTTTACAAACTAACTACTTGCTTACATGCACATGTAAATGAATATACATTGACCTATATTCATTATATGCAGATAAAAATGTATGTTTTATTCCATATAGTTCATTTAAGAATAAAGTCTTGTAAAGAGCATCAAAAGTATATGACTTTGAAGAAGACAATGTCAAGTAAGTAAAAATTCGCAAGGTACAAGTTTTTCTAGCAAATATTAACCGTCTTAAAGGCAGGTATCACTAATAGATCTACGTGACATATGAATTTTTATTGAGTATAAAGGTTGCAAAGATAGAAAATTCTTAGGATACTATAACATTAAGGTGCAACTAAAAGTGGTTATCTTGGTAACTTAAAAATAATTGAGACGGAGTAAGAGAGTTCGCCATGAGTATTATTTTAACATGGAGCATGTTGTGGTTAAATTCATGAATAAATCTATAAATTTTGGATGAAGAAGTATAATGAACAAATTAAGATATTTTTTTATCTACTTCTGAAATTGAGAGGAGAAAGTATTTAGACGAATGGAAATATTAATAGAGTTAGTAATACAAATATTTTGGGGAAGTAAATTGGAAAACGTATTGTATATAGATGTTACCAATAAATTTGTGGATGCTTATTAGGCATTAAACAATAATATTTTGTGCAATTTCCTTTCTCATAATCAATGCTTGATTATTTCTTGTTACGAGTTGTTTAGTATAATTGGGGTTTTAAAAATAAATTGTCTACTTCAATAGTGGATAGTGAAACTTATATTGGAAGGTGATACAATTTAGTTTTAAAATCATATATATATATATATATATATATGTATATATATATGTATGTATATATATATATGTATATATATGTATATGTATATATATATGTATATGTATATGTATATGTATATGTATATGTATATGTATATATATATGTATATGTATATATATATGTATGTATATATACATATACATATATATATATATACATATATATATATATATATACATATACATATATATATACATACATATATATATATACATACATATATATATATACATATACATATATATATACATACATATATATATATATATACATATACATATATATATACATATATATATATACATATACATATATATATATACATACATATATATATACATATATAAATATATACATACATACATACATACATATATATATATATATATATATATAACTTAACCTATTAGTCAAAGATATGGGAAACACATATGTGGAATTTGTTAAGGAAGAGCTTAAATACTTACGGCATTTTGAATCAGACTTTAATAAGTTTAATGAAAGGCTAAAAAACTATTTTCTTCAACAAAATTGATATTAGAATGCACATCGAGATGTATTTTGTTTTGATTGATATTATTAGTTAAATCAGTTTATAAGGATTTTCTTCAAGGGATACAAATGAATTATCTATATCTTTATATGTACCTCGTAGCGAAAATTGATTTTTTATTGGTATACTAATTCAGGTTTTAGTCATTTTAAATAAAGTTATCAAAATAACTTTTAGATCTGATTATCCAACATCTAATAAGATAAATAATTGTTGTAACCTGAAGAATAATACATTACCAATACATCAAACCAAACATTATTTCATCATAAAATAACTAATAAATTAAGAACAAGTAAACTAAAAAATTTACAAAATGATATATTAGGCAGCACTTTTCAAATAAAAAACATTTTGATCATAACTAAAAATACACCGAAATATATTTGTCTAATTTCGTATGTCATTCGGAGTATTTCTTAAATACATGCACTTGCATAAAATATAATTTTTTACTAGTTGTCATAAAATTTCCTTGCTCTTTGAGTCAATGAATAGATGAATTCAGGGTTGTCTCACTAAATTTCATGTTACATCTTAATTTAAATACATATAATACGTGACAATTAATTATCTATATCATAGTAACAATGGAAGCACACCTGGGAGATTTCATATGTTTATGAAGTAATTTTATATCCTAATGAAAATCAAAATTTTTTTTATGTGGAAGAACATTAGACTTTATGTATTCGATTGATTAGAAGGATGATTTGAACTTGTTCAGATATCTTGAATATATTGTACGTCAATTCATATGTAAACAAAACTTATAATGAAATTATTTTTATTCAATCATTATTCCTCATTTTATGATGTCAGTCTTTAAATATCTGTTTAATAATTTTTTTGTGTTTATGTAATCACTTTAACAATGTGTTTATGATGTCAGTAATATATTTCTTCTTAAATTATTTTTTAGTGAGAAAAAATTTCAATACGACTAATTATTAGAATTCCTCTTTGTGGTCTGATTAATATATTAATTATGACTTTGTTTCTTGTAAATATATTATAAAATTTAAGACCCTTTTCAATAGTAGAAACAAGATAGCGAATTTGAGTATTTCCCAAACATTGGAAATAATTCAGCTTGTATGCGTGTCATCTTTGTGATCCAACTATTACCTTTACAAACTAACTATTTGCATACATGCACATGTGAATGAATAAACATTGGCTTATATTCATTAATATGCAGATAAAAATGTGTTTTTTATCCATATGATTCATTTATGAATAAAGTCCTGTAAAGAGCATCAAAAGTATAAGACTTTGAAGAAGACAATGTCAAGTAAGTAAAAATTCGCAAGGTACAAGTTTTTCTAGCAATTATTAACTGTCTTAAAACCGGGTATCACAAATAGATCTACGTGGCATATGTAGTTTTATTGAGTATAAATGTTGCAATGATATAAATTTTTTAAGATACTATAACATTAAGGTGCAACTAAAAGTGATTTTTTTGGTAAATTAAAAATGACCGAGCCGGGGTAAGGGAGTTCGCCACACACATGAGTATTATTTTAACCATATGGAGCATGTTGTGATTAAATTCACGAAAGTAATCTATCAATTTTGGGTGAAGAAGTAAAAAGCACAAATTAAGATAATTTTTTATCTACTTATGAAATTGAGAAGAGAAAGTATTAAAATCGAGTGAAAATGTGAATAGAGTTACTAATACATATATTTTGTGGAAGTAAATTGGAAAAATATTGTATATAGAAGTTATCAATAAATATGTGGATGCTTATTAGGCATTATAAAGATATATTTTCGTGCATTTCGATTTCTCATAATCAATGCTCGATTATTTCTTGTTACAAGTTATTTAGTATAACTGGGTCCTCATAATAAATTGTCTACAATAATAGTGGATAACGATACTTATAATGGATGGTGTCGAAATTTATGTTTTTAAAATCATATATAAATATTCATATATAAGCTCCCATGCATATGTTTTCCGCGTATGTTGTTGTGCATACTACTTAACCTATTATTCAAAGATATGTGAAATACATATGTGGAATTTGTTAAGGAAGAGCTTAAATACTTACGGCATTTTTGAATCAGACTTTAGTAAGTTTAATGATAGGCTAACCAACTATTTTCCTCTTCAAGAAAATTGATATTGAATGCACACCGAGACGTAATTTGGTTTAATTGATATTATTACTTGAATTGGTTTAAAAGGATTTTTTTAAAGGGTAAACAAATGAATACTCTATATTTATATATGTACCTACTAATGAAGATTGATTTTTTATTGATTAACGAATTCAATTTTTGGTCATTTTAAATAAAGTCATCAAAATAATTTTTAGATCTGATTATCCAACATCTAATAAGATAAATAATTGTTGTAACTTGAAGAATAATACATTATCAATACAGCAAACCAAAATTTATTTCATCTAAAAATAACTCACAAATTAATAAACAAGTAAACTAAAAAATTTACAAAATGGTATATGGAGCAGCACTTTTCAAATAAATAATATTTTAACCAAAAATAAAAATACACCGAAATTCTTATGTCATTTGGAATATATCTAAAATAAATGCAGTTGCATAAAATTATAATTTTTTACTACTTGTCATAAAGTTTCCTTGCGATATGAGTTAATGAATAGATGAATTCAGGGTTGTCTCACCAAATTCCATGTTAGATCTTAATTTATTTACATATAATCCATGACAATCAATTATTTATACCATCATTAACAATGGAAGCACACATGGGAGTTGTGAACATTAACAAAAAAACAATCATTTTGGAAAAACATGAGATAAAAAATAACATCAATTAACCCCCTACGGAAAGAAAAATTTCATAAAATATCTATATAGTTTATTTATTTTTTGAGTGATTTTTATATAAAAATAAAGACACAATAAAATCAATACCCCAAACCTTAATGTTGAAGGTTAACCTATATGGATTGAAACTAAAATAATATATAAACTAAGAATATATATATATATATTAAAAAGTATGGTCTTCTTTTTTCATCATTAGCTTAGCCATTAAAACTTTACTCACATTAATTTTAATGTATTGGAAAAACAAACCATTATATTTTAAATTTTGAAAAAAATATTTAAAATTAAAAATTTGGGCAGTGTAGAATTAAAGTATCACTTTCTATATGATACATTAGGAAAATTCTTCCATCCAATATTTTGGATGATCTTACACCAATTATATTTATACACATATCATATGTTTTAAACTTACAAAAATAAATAAATTATTTGTCTAATGACATTTTTTATGTTATAATAATCAACGTGCGATGTAAATGTTGGACCATCCAATATTGATTGAATGGAAGTCTCACCCGATTCATTATTCTGGATTTTACCCACTGAAACCAATTTACATAAAAAATTCAATGGAGGCTCAGATATTATATGATTTGAGACATATAAAGACTCCAACCATGTCATGGCTGCAAACCCAAAATGGGTTGCCCAACCAAATTACTGGTGGATCTCTTAATCTACTCACAAAATAGATTAGAAAGTAATAAATCCAAAGTAAGATATCATCACAGCCTCATTATATGAATAATGTATATTGACCTATTGTGCAAAATCTGAAAACAAATGAGAAATGGAGATATCAATCAAACTATGGCTGCAAACCCATAAAAATAGGGAAGTTGCCACGCCAAGATAATAGTTTGATCTACCATTTGCCTCATAATAATTATCAGAAAAATGTATCAAATAATGTAATGATATGGTTACAACGATCTAAGATATTTTGATCCTCATAGAGAATGCAATGAGGGTTGTTAAATTTACGCTTACCATGGAGAAATCATCGACAAAAATGGAATAGAGAGAGTCAGACAACAACCCCTAAGAAATCCCAAAAAACTCTAGCCGCCACCATAGTTGCCTCATTCTATTTTCTTTCCGTTCTATCTTATTAATCTTTTTAGGGTTAATGCATCATTATATACTTTTCACCAAGGATAATTTGGTAATCCAGATTGTGGTTATACAAATTTGGTACTCGAAAATTTAAGATTTTGTAAATTATGACCCGAATTTATTTTTACTTAAATTATATATTATGAAAAAATTGCACCAAGGTTTCTATATTATACAAACATTTAATTATAGGTCATAATATGTATATATATAATTTTTTTCAATTAGTTAATATATATGCATATTATAATAAATAACCTATATTTTATCTTACAATAAAAAATATTAGTACAAATAAAAAATGAAAATAAATGAAAATAATTTTAAAAAGGTGAACCAAATAAATATGAAAAACTTGGGGGAGTGGCACATAAGGTTACTATTGTTTAAAGGTTACAAGAAATAAAGGGTTAAATGAAACCTCTGCCCCTTTCCCACAATAACCAATATGTGGGTATGCCATTATTATTATATATTAATCAATAACTTTTATTTTTTGTCAAAATTCGATATGTTGTTTATTTGAAAGAAAGAAATTATTATTTATGATACTAGAATTTGGATATATATAATTTTACTATTTTTTAAAACATTTGAGACTAATGGTTGGTCTGAAAAGACTCATTAAACCCCGAAATAGGGTTTAATACTTAATATGTAGTCCGTCCAAAACTAACTTTGTGAGATATCTCAATAACACATCAAAGTGACATTGCATTAATTTATTCTCCAAAAATTCTTCTTTCTTAGCCAATCAGTACCTACATTTATTTGTGTTTCGAACATATGACACGACGCAAAATCATTAAATCTACCCTATAATCAGTATAATCTGTAATCGCCGCATGAAAATACTACATGTAGACTATATTTTATCTGAAGTGTAATGATTGAGCTCAACAATATCATAGAGCCAAATTCCCTCACCCTGAAAAATCCTTATAAAAATCTATATTCAAATCCCAAATTTATTATCCAATTCGTGTTTTATTCTCGCTTAATTACAACATCCATTCATCTTAAGAACTTGAACTTAATAGGACTGAAATTTGTTGATCTCACAAACTGTATTATTTAATTATATATCTGGTCTAGAGGCTAAATCATTATATGCTACCCATAGCTTCCACATGACAACTACAATTATTACTATCCACTCCATATGATTGAGCAACTCTTTATTTTAAATTCCATACTATCCGAATAGTTGTTCTTTATATTTGTATGCATTCTAATTCCCTCTTTGACCGAAAAGTTAACATTTGCTCTCTTCGAAGCATAACATATGAAAATGGTCAGGCTACAGTTTTAAAATAAGTTTTCCTTTATATGTCATGAATTTGATATATCATATTGGATTTAATATCGTTACAATAGAACATGAATAAAAATCACAAAGGAAGTATATGGTGTAAAGGAACTAGCAACTTGCAATGAGCTTAAGCTCACCACAAGCATACTCGTTAATTATTATTTTTTAGCTAAACGAATGGAGATCAAGCTCTTCAAATTACTTATATATTAATCGAGGCAAGCCAATCATAGTCGCGAGATACTCCTATAACACGTTAGTTCTTTAAAAAACAAACATTATAGAGATATATTTATGTTTTCATATTTTTTCTTTTACGCATGCTAAATATAGTCTTTCATTATTATTTTGAATTACAAGGAAGTAAAAAAGAATAGAAAATATTTCATGATCATTATCTAAACGAAAAGCTTAAAAAAATAAAAACCTTACAAAAATCACTTAATCTCTTCACCGTGGATGGAAAATGTACGCCACCAATTAGCATCAATTTGTGTTACTAGAAACTTCAACATAAAAACTTGTGCACAAAAGAGGTATATTTTCTTAACAATATAGAAAAATAAAGAAAAAAAATCACTTGTAAATCGTAAGAGATTTCATATGTTCATTAGGTGATTTTATATCGTAATGAAAATCAAATATTTTTTAATGTGGAAGAACACTAGACATCATGTAAGTGATTGATTAAAAAGATGATTTGAAATTGTTCAGATATCTTGAATATATTGTACGCTATTTCATATGTAAACAAAACTTATAATGAAATTATATTTATTCAATCATTATTCCTCATTTTATGATGTCAGTCTTTAAAACAACTGTTTAATATTTTGTGTGTGTTTATGTAATCACTTTAACAATATGTTTACGATGTTAGTAATATATTTCTTCTTAAATTATTTTTTAGTGATAAAAATTGGTATACGATTAATTATTAGAATTTCTCTTTGTTGTTTGATTAATATATTAATTATAAAATTGGTGTGATCTATTGTACATATATTATAAAAAATGGAAAACATTTTCAATAGTAGAAACAAGATAGAGAAAAGGAGTATTTCCCAAACATTGGAAATAATTCAAGTTATATGAGTGTCATATTTGTGGTCCAACTATTACCTTTACAAACTAACTACTTGCGTACATGCACATGTAAATGAATATACATTGACCTATATTCATTATATGCAGATAAAAATGTATGTTTTATTCCATATAGTTCATTTAAGAATAAAGTCTTGTAAAGAGCATCAAAAGTATATGACTTTGAAGAAGACAATGTCAAGTAAGTAAAAATTCGCAAGGTACAAGTTTTTCTAGCAAATATTAACCGTCTTAAAGGTAGGTATCACTAATAGATCTACGTGACATATGAATTTTTATTGAGTATAAAGGTTGCAAAGATAGAAAATTCTTAGGATACTATAACATTAAGGTGCAACTAAAAGTGGTTATCTTGGTAACTTAAAAATAATTGAGACGGAGTAAGAGAGTTCGCCATGAGTATTATTTTAACATGTAGCATGTTGTGGTTAAATTCATGAATAAATCTATAAATTTTGGATGAAGAAGTATAATGAACAAATTAAGATATTTTTTTATCTACTTCTGAAATTGAGAGGAGAAAGTATTTAGTCGAATGGAAATCTTAATAGAGTTAGTAATACAAATATTTTGGGGAAGTAAATTGGAAAACGTATTGTATATAGATGTTACCAATAAATTTGTGGATGCTTATTAGGTATTAAACAATAATATTTTGTGCACTTTCCTTTCTCATAATCAATGCTCGATTATTTCTTGTTACGAGTTGTTTAGTATAATTGGGGTTTTAAAAATAAATTGTCTACTTCAATAGTGGATAGTGAAACTTATATTGGAAGGTGATGCAATTTAGTTTTAAAATCATATATATATATATATACATATATATATATATATGTATGTATATATATATATATATATATGTATATATGTATGTATGTATATATATATATGTATGTATATATATATGTATGTATATATATATGTATATGTATATATACATATATATACATATACATATATATATATACATATACATATATATATACATATACATACATATATATATACATATACATATACATATATATACATATATATATACATACATACATATATATATACATACATATATATATACATACATATATATATACATACATATATATATATATACATACATATATATATATATACATATATATATATATATATATATATATATATATATATATATATATATATATATATATATAACTTAACCTATTAGTCAAAGATATGGGAAACACATATGTGGAATTTGTTAAGGAAGAGCTTAAATACTTACGGTATTTTGAATCAGACTTTAATAAGTTTAATGAAAGGCTAAAAAACTATTTTCTTCAACAAAATTGATATTAGAATGCACATCGAGATGTATTTTGTTTTGATTGATATTATTAGTTAAATCAGTTTATAAGGATTTTCTTCAAGGGATACAAATGAATTATCTATATCTTTATATGTACCTCGTAGCGAAAATTGATTTTTTATTGGTATACTAATTCAGGTTTTAGTCATTTTAAATAAAGTTATCAAAATAACTTTTAGATCTGATTATCCAACATCTAATAAGATAAATAATTGTTGTAACCTGAAGAATAATACATTACCAATACATCAAACCAAACATTATTTCATCATAAAATAACTAATAAATTAAGAACAAGTAAACTAAAAAATTTACAAAATGATATATTAGGCAGCACTTTTCAAATAAAAAACATTTTGATCATAACTAAAAATACACCGAAATATATTTGTCTAATTTCGTATGTCATTCGGAGTATTTCTTAAATACATGCACTTGCATAAAATATAATTTTTTACTAGTTGTCATAAAATTTCCTTGCTCTTTGAGTCAATGAATAGATGAATTCAGGGTTGTCTCACTAAATTTCATGTTACATCTTAATTTAAATACATATAATACGTGACAATTAATTATCTATACCATAGTAACAATGGAAGCACACCTGGGAGATTTCATATGTTTATGAAGTAATTTTATATCCTAATGAAAATCAAATTTTTTTTATGTGGAAGAACATTAGACTTTATGTATTCGATTGATTAGAAGGATGATATGAACTTGTTCAGATATCTTGAATATATTGTACGTCAATTCATATGTAAACAAAACTTATAATGAAATTATTTTTATTCAATCATTATTCCTCATTTTATGATGTCAGTCTTTAAATATCTGTTTAATAATTTTTTTGTGTTTATGTAATCACTTTAACAATGTGTTTATGATGTCAGTAATATATTTCTTCTTAAATTATTTTTTAGTGAGAAAAAATTTCAATACGACTAATTATTAGAATTCCTCTTTGTGGTCTGATTAATATATTAATTATGACTTTGTTTCTTGTAAATATATTATAAAATTTAAGACCCTTTTCAATAGTAGAAACAAGATAGCGAATTTGAGTATTTCCCAAACATTGGAAATAATTCAGCTTGTATGCGTGTCATCTTTGTGATCCAACTATTACCTTTACAAACTAACTATTTGCATACATGCACATGTGAATGAATAAACATTGGCTTATATTCATTAATATGCAGATAAAAATGTGTTTTTTATCCATATGATTCATTTATGAATAAAGTCCTGTAAAGAGCATCAAAAGTATAAGACTTTGAAGAAGACAATGTCAAGTAAGTAAAAATTCGCAAGGTACAAATTTTTCTAGCAATTATTAACTGTCTTAAAACCGGGTATCACAAATAGATCTACGTGGCATATGTAATTTTATTGAGTATAAATGTTGCAATGATATAAATTTTTTAAGATACTATAACATTAAGGTGCAACTAAAAGTGATTTTTTGGTAAATTAAAAATGACCGAGCCGGGGTAAGGGAGTTCGCCACACACATGAGTATTATTTTAACCATATGGAGCATGTTGTGATTAAATTCACGAAAGTAATCTATCAATTTTGGGTGAAGAAGTAAAAAGCACAAATTAAGATAATTTTTTATCTACTTATGAAATTGAGAAGAGAAAGTATTAAAATCGAGTGAAAATGTGAATAGAGTTACTAATACATATATTTTGTGGAAGTAAATTGGAAAAATATTGTATATAGAAGTTATCAATAAATATGTGGATGCTTATTAGGCATTATAAAGATATATTTTCGTGCATTTCGATTTCTCATAATCAATGCTCGATTATTTCTTGTTACAAGTTATTTAGTATAATTGGGTCCTCATAATAAATTGTCTACAATAATAGTGGATAACGATACTTATAATGGATGGTGTCGAAATTTATGTTTTTAAAATCATATATAAATATTCATATATAAGCTCCCATGCATATGTTTTCCGCGTATGTTGTTGTGCATACTACTTAACCTATTATTCAAAGATATGTGAAATACATATGTGAAATTTGTTAAGGAAGAGCTTAAATACTTACGGCATTTTTGAATCAGACTTTAGTAAGTTTAATGATAGGCTAACCAACTATTTTCCTCTTCAAGAAAATTGATATTGAATGCACACCGAGACGTAATTTGGTTTAATTGATATTATTACTTGAATTGGTTTAAAAGGATTTTTTTAAAGGGTAAACAAATGAATACTCTATATTTATATATGTACCTACTAATGAAGATTGATTTTTTATTGATTAACGAATTCAATTTTTGGTCATTTTAAATAAAGTCATCAAAATAATTTTTAGATCTGATTATCCAACATCTAATAAGATAAATAATTGTTGTAACTTGAAGAATAATACATTATCAATACAGCAAACCAAAATTTATTTCATCTAAAAATAACTCACAAATTAATAAACAAGTAAACTAAAAAATTTACAAAATGGTATATGGAGCAGCAATTTTCAAATAAATAATATTTTAACCAAAAATAAAAATACACCGAAATTCTTATGTCATTTGGAATATATCTAAAATAAATGCAGTTGCATAAAATTATAATTTTTTACTACTTGTCATAAAGTTTCCTTGCGATATGAGTTAATGAATATATGAATTCAGGGTTGTCTCACCAAATTCCATGTTAGATCTTAATTTATTTACATATAATCCATGACAATCAATTATTTATACCATCATTAACAATGGAAGCACACATGGGAGTTGTGAACATTAACAAAAAAACAATCATTTTGGAAAAACATGAGATAAAAAATAACATCAATTAACCCCCTACGGAAAGAAAAATTTCATAAAATATCTATATAGTTTATTTATTTTTTGAGTGATTTTTATATAAAAATAAAGACACAATAAAATCAATACCCCAAACCTTAATGTTGAAGGTTAACCTATATGGATTGAAATTAAAATAATATATAAACTAAGAATATATATATATATATTAAAAAGTATGGTCTTCTTTTTTCATCATTAGCTTAGCCATTAAAACTTTACTCACATTAATTTTAATGTATTGGAAAAACAAACCATTATATTTTAAATTTTGAAAAAAATATTTAAAATTAAAGTATCACTTTCTATATGATACATTAGGAAAATTCTTCCATCCAATATTTTGGATGATCTTACACCAATTATATTTATACACATATCATATGTTTTAAACTTACAAAAATAAATAAATTATTTGTCTAATGACTTTTATGTTATAATAATCAACGTGCGATGTAAATGTTGGACCATCCAATATTGATTGAATGGAAGTCTCACCCAATTCATTATTCTGGATTTTACCCACTGAAACCAATTTACATAAAAAATTCAATGGAGGCTCAGATATTATATGATTTGAGACATATAAAGACTCCAACCATGTCATGGCTGCAAACCCAAAATGGGTTGCCCAGCCAAATTACTGGTGGATCTCTTAATCTACTCACAAAATAGATTAGAAAGTAATAAATCCAAAGTAAGATATCATCACAGCCTCATTATATGAATAATGTATATTGACCTATTGTGCAAAATCTGAAAACAAATGAGAAAATGGAGATATCAATCAAACTATGGCTGCAAACCCATAAAAATAGAGAAGTTGCCACGCCAAGATAATAGTTTGATCTACCATTTGCCTCATAATAATTATCAGAAAAAGTATCAAATAATGTAATGATATGGTTACAACGATCTAAGATATTCTGATCCTCATAGAGAATGCAATGAGGGTTGTTAAATTTACGCTTACCATGGAGAAATCATCGACAAAAATGGAATAGAGAGAGTCAGACAACAACCCCTAAGAAATCCCAAAAAACTCTAGCCGCCACCATAGTTGCCTCATTCTATTTTCTTTCCGTTCTATCTTATTAATCTTTTTAGGGTTAATGCATCATTATATACTTTTCACCAAGGATAATTTGGTAATCCAGATTGTGGTTATACAAATTTGGTACTCGAAAATTTAAGATTTTGTAAATTATGACCCGAATTTATTTTTACTTAAATTATATATTATGAAAAAATTGCACCAAGGTTTCTATATTATACAAACATTTAATTATAGGTCATAATATGTATATATATAATTTTTTTCAATTAGTTAATATATATGCATATTATAATAAATAACCTATATTTTATCTTACAATAAAAAATATTAGTACAAATAAAAAATGAAAATAAATGAAAATAATTTTAAAAAGGTGAACCAAATAAATATGAAAAACTTGGGGGAGTGGCACATAAGGTTAATATTGTTTAAAGGTTACAAGAAATAAAGGGTTAAATGAAACCT